>JAGFBZ010000031.1:0-600000 GCA_018398805.1 Hirundichthys speculiger
CAAAGTTTTCATGCTGTGGAATATTGGTTGGCCATTATAAATTATTTCTAACATGAAACATCCAGTTTTGTGGGATTGTTAAAAACCCTTTTTTTGAAAATCATTGTCGGTCTATAAAATAACCAGTGTTTGTGGTCAAATATTCAAATGAATAAGTACTAGCCTGTACATTGGACCAATTTAGGACATTTCAATTAATAGGATACGTCTCAAGGACACCGGCTTTGGGAATATAAAAACTGGAATAAAAGATAAGTGGGTGAATAACAGAGATTATCAGATGAATTACAGGAGCCCAGTTTTCCACTTCAGATAACATGCAGCTTCACACAAAATAGATGTGGGACACGTCATTTGATGTTACACAAGACTAACTGCCGACTGAGGCTTCTTTCATAAGAATAGAGTAGGCTGTGTCATCGAAAAATGTGAAATTTATGAAAATCATAGAATAACAATCATGCTGCTACATTGGGAACATAATCATTAAATCATTAACTGAATCAGAAATCAGGAAAATTCTGAAAAGTACTACGTTTATATGGGTTATTTAGTGTAAAAAATAAATAAATAAATAAAAAAATTCACTCTCAATGCTGTCCAATGTGGCACAGCTACACAGAGAGCTCAAACTTTCAGTTTGATTCTCAAAAAGACTGTTTTTTTTTTGTCCGACACTGTCTCATGAACATTTTATTGTTTGAATTTCATTGATTGAACATTCTTTGATGCTATGATGGAAGGTAATGGTTCAGGTTAAAATACCATCTATCAAAGACCATCTATCTGAAAACATTTAGCGCTGACGAGAATTCATCAGAATTATATTATGATTAAATCTGGAAAATAACATAACTGTGCAAATGCACCCGCTGACTTTTAAGATAGTTAAATTATTGAACTTCTGTCAGTCATTCTACAATCCGACATTTATTCAGCATTGATCCGAGTGGTTCAATTTGGTTACAGTGAGAGACATCAGCATTCAGCAACTCTGGCAGACGATATTTAAATGCTGTTTCAGCATGGGATATGGTCATGAAAAGAACCAGTGGAGGATTTTACAGGCAGTTTAATCAGAAACCCTGAAAATAGTAGGTTATGTAGAAAGTTATGACTTCTTCCACGTTACCATGGTGATTTAGCTAGACTGCTCCTGCAAACCCTGGCTTCAGACCGGACAGAGCTCACTAACGCATTTATCTCTCTCCATGGTATATGTACCTCCTGGTGAGGGTAAGAAATAATAAAGCACTATACTGGGTATTTTAAGAAAAACTATGTTCCTTCAATCCCTAGAAAAGTGATCATGAAGTCAGTCTGTGACTGTGCAGCAGCTGTACGCTCTCCAGTTGTTCACTATTGTAATACCTAATCAGAACAGCATTCAAAATCTCAGTAATGGGATTCAACAATGCAATGATAATAAAAGCCTTCTGATTCTCTGACTGGCTGAAATGAATTAAACTTGTGTGCCGCCTCCATCCTTGTGTTTTCTCCAGGTACTCAGGCTTCCTCCTTCTGTCCAAATATGTCCATGTAAGGTTGATTGGTGGTTCTGATCTGTGGGAGTCGGGTGTGTGATTGCCCATGTGGTTTGTCTCTGTGGGGCCCTTTGATGGACTTGTCTCCAGTGTTCCCCCATCTCTCGTCCAGTGACAGCTGGGATAGCTCCAGACTAGCCCCCCAGCACCCCTCATCCCCACACCCTTTGATCCTGAACCGGATTAGACAATGGATGGATAAATGGATAGGACTTAGTTGGAAATTAACTGCTGTCAGGCAAGAAAATCAATGCAACTGAAATTTTCAATGAGCAAAGGAACGTGTAAACAGAAGGTATCTAATGCGATGTCAAAAAAACTCAGGCCTTTAGATGCCTTTATTTTATTAATTTGAAGAAGAGAATAAAACTGGTGATGAAGTGCTGTGGCAGAAGAAAAGGAAAAACTGGAACCCCAGTACCAGAAACACTGGCAAAAAAGTTTAAACGATGTAGAGTTGATTTGTCATCCTTGATGCTCTTCTAGTCCTTAACATTGGAATATATCTGTCATGTAGTTTTTTCCAAAGATGGTGAATGATTAGCTATTTTATTGAATTGAACTGTTTGAGAAAAACAATTGGTAACACTTTATTTGACGCCTATCTCTATAACGCATTATTACTATTATTATAACGAGTTATAATTACCTTATTTGATCAGATCATGATAACAATCATCATGGCATTGAGTCACACTTTGTGGCCCAGATTTGCCTGGCCTTCGCCTTCTCTCTTTCTGGCCCCATTTCTTGCTACACTACTTTCAAAAGCCACTTTCCCACGATCGGACCGAGGCCCAGCTTGACCAGATGCTTTCTCATTGTCACTTACAATCCAGGCCACCCTACATCCTGATTTCCTGCATCACTTTTTTGAGAAGCTGAAGTTCAAATCAAGCATCAGAATGGGGGGGAAAAGGGGGATTTAAGTGACTTTGTACATGGAATGGTTGTTGGTGCCAGACGGGCTGGTCAGAGAATATTACAAACTGCTGATCTACTGGGACTCTCCATTAGAGATTGGGTAACAAGTTCAGTCATCTGGGAGACACTCGGAGTAAAGTCTCTGCTCCTCCACATGGAGATGAGCCAGTTGAAGTGGTTTGGGTATCTCCCTGCAGAGATGTTTCAGGCTTCTCCAAATGGGAAAACGCCTGAGGTAGATCCTGAACATGCCAGACATTATACATTTTATTGCCAAAAGTATTTGCTCACCTGCGTTGACTCACATATGAGCTTTAGTTCATCCCATTCCTAATCAATATGACGTGGCTCCACCCTCTGCAACTAGAACAGCTTCAACTCTTCTGGTGTGTGTTTATGGGGATTTTTGACCATTATTCCAGAAGAGCATTTGTGAGGTCAAACACTGATGTTGGACCAGAAGGTCTGGTTCTCCGTTCTAATTCATCCCAAAGGTCTTCTTGTAACAGAAGGCAGAATTTCCTGTACGGTCATGTTCTCCAGGGAGTCTGTGTCCACGAGAATAAGAGCTTCAGCTCTCATTGGGATGGTTTCTATCCCAACAGATCTGCTAGGACTTAAGTGGATAACAGCGGTTGGGGAGAGGGAGCAGCTTTTGACACTCAACCCCTATTCTTTTGGAAAGCCCTGAATCGTTTAAAAGCTGTCAAAATGATGGGAACTAAATTACTTCTGATATTATTTTTTTTTCCATTTTTCTTTTATGAGACATAATTAAAGTTCTGGGGAAGCAATGCCATGCATGTCCCTCTAGAAGGAGTTTTTGCCACTGTGCTCTTAAATATTGATGAGTTTAAACATCCCACTGATACTGTTCCAAAAGGCCAGAAACCTCTGTGACTGTCATCGGTTCATTCTGCCTGAAATAACGTGTCCATGTTGAGGTTCACCAAGGACTAAATCCAGGTTTCCCTTCTCATCTCCCGTCTCTAAAACTGAATATGCTTTGACTTTGTCCTTTTGTGCTGATGACCTGTTTCTGGTTTTTGTCACTCACTGCAGAGGCCTGCTGCTGAGTTGTGTCTGTCTCCGTTGAGATGGCAGCTAAGAAAAACAGAGGTGGACAAAGAAGCTATTTTAATAATGAAAGTGTGAGTCACTTGATGAAAATAGTTTCTCAGTTGCTAATGAGTCCACATGATAATTTTTTTTATTTTTTATTTTTTTCCCACTTAACACATATGCTTGGGGGCCTATATTATAGCACTCCAATGTGATGTAGGTGGGGTGATTTGTGGAAATGTATTAATCTGTTTCATTTAATCACATTTTTTTTTTTTTTACCAATGAACATAAACCAGTTAAAGATGTCCTATGATATATCACAAAGTAAATTATATTGTAAAATACTGTGTCCATATCAATGTCAAAAGCAAACCTACACCCTTGTCGGTAGGTCACTGTTATCTGCATGGCCTGCTTAACTAAAACAGGATATTAAAAAGCTTTTGAGATGCCACCAAGATGAATATAAGAAAGTATTTCAAGACACCACACCATTCAGTGACTCCATTTCATCTTCAACCATTGAACCCCTGAACACTGACTGAGTGAGTTTGGACAATTAGCTGCAATTAGCTTTTGACTATGTTCACAATTGACCTTTCGGTAAGCACCGCCCCCTTCCTAGTTACTGTTGCTAGGTCGGACAAACTTTCTGCTCCTGCATTAAGGACTGTGTTAATTCGCTATATTTACGATGTGTGTCATCAGTGTTAATATTATACTATAATAACGCCATAGTGAAATATTGTTGCTGGGGACCTGCAACAGTGACTTGATGTGTCCAGAACGTTTGTAGGGGGCATTTTTTATTAACTTATACAAGTTAAGTTATGTCCATCCACACAAGCAACTGAACGTGGGGAAAGTTACAAAACACACCTACATTTACTCAAAGATAAGTTTACTCTGTTTATTAGATGATTGATTTAAACCACTGTTTAGTAAAAGTAATATGATTTAGCAGCAGGGAAGGTGATGAGTTCTCTGTTAGCATTAGCATTAGCTCTGGTGATTAAAGACAGTATCATCTGTCACGTTGCACAGAAGCAGGTCCTGAGTGTAGATTTTATCCAATAAAGATGTCCAGCCATAATCTTGCTTTGGTGTACTATCCACTGATTCTGACTCAAACACACACGGTAAAATTGAGGTGTTGAGTTCACTTTCAGAAAATGTTGGAAACCTGGCATTGGTAATGTTTAGATATGTTGAAAATGTGCATGTACCGACAGGAGTTGTGCACATTCATGAGCCATTAGTTCTGCCCATCAGCTGGACTCCAGGATTTGGACGAGCCAAAAAACCTTCGGGTCAAACCTGCTCATGTCTAGGAGAAGCTTTTCCTTGTGATTCTTTGTCTTTGTCATTCAGAAACAATTGATATAGGTGGTGGAAAATTAGTGTAAAGTAGGGCTGTCAAAGTTAACGCGTAGAACCTCAGAACCTACAAATCCACTGCAGAACCAACAAACTTATTGGACAAACTGATTAATCCAGGTGTGTAGCCACAATGGTCAGACACACCTGGATTAATCAATTTGTCCAATAATAATAATAATAATAATAATAATAATAATAATAATAATAATAATAGGTATTGATGCTCACATAATGAATGTAGAGTAGCATAGCCAACATAGGCTACTGAACAAAAACAGAATAGGTCGTCCAGTCGCTGTAAGGTTGGCGGTTCCATCCCGGATGATGATGTCTTGACTTTTTATTTTAGGTCTATATTGACAATAGTGTTCGGTTAAAAAAAACACAAGGTTTTTTGAGCTATGGCTATATTGGTGTGGAAGTCTAAACTAGGCATACATTTAGTTAAGTTTGCTATGTTATTGAGATTTTTAAAATGAAATGAACGGGTCCAAAACAGACCCGGGCTAGAGGTGTCCGTTGTGGATCCGTGGCGGATGAGCGGGTCAGCTCAGGAGTAGCTGAGGGCGGAGCGCAGAGTCCGCGATCGGCCCCCAAAGGCGATCCATCACTGAGTGCAAGTGGACCCTGATACAGGTCCATTTCGTGGGGTTAAAAAGGCTTAAAAAAATAAAGCAGGTCCCCCTGACCCTGTATAGAACAAAATGGGTATCGATGATGGATGGGTAAACAGAACATTAAAAAAAATGGGATTAATGTGCGCGTAATCATGAGATAACTATGAACATTTTTCGATTAATCACGATTAAAAATTTAAAATCGACTGATGCAGGGTAGATAAAGATTAAAAAATAAATAATTAAATAAAAAATAAACAACATGCCAAAAAATCATTTTCCTGCCAGCACACTGTTTTTATACCCATCTGAGGCATTCAGCACTTAAATATACCTTTGTGCTCTGTTGTTTAACCAGCTGGCTGTAACGTGAGCGTTGTCTCGTGTGGTGCAACATTGAAAATAGCTGCTTGTGAAACAGACTTGCCAAAGCCACTAAAATAGCACAGCGTCACTGTTTGATATGACAATTTTATTTTTTCTATTTTATTTTATGTCATCTTATTTTATTTTTTTCAGTTTGTTTAACTCAAGATGACTCACGACATTTTCGGCTGTAACATTGCATATTTTGCAAAACCACTGCAAGCTGTACTTTATTTACGCTTGTGCTATTTGATATGTTTGAAGGGAGTCTGTCTATTTGACAGGCTGATAGAACAGGCGCAGAGATAAACAAATGTTACACCATGGTAGATTTGGCACTTTTGAGCATTCAGCAATCTTTTACTACACAAATAAAAAAAAAAGAAAAAAGAAAGAAAGACCTCATCCACAAACAAATTCTCCTCTATTCTCATGTATATATGAGTTACAGTTATAACGATCAATGTTCTTTCTGGAAGGTCACACCCGATGATTTGATGATATTTAGCAGAAAACTCATAGAGAACTGAGCATGAGAAGTCCCTGAACCCCAGAGACTGCTTTGCAGGCAACCAAAGGCATATCTGCAGGCACCTACATCACACGCTATTATCTGGAGCTGGTGTACATCATCATGAGCTCTGAACACTGGGTACTGTAACATCCAAACGCTGAGATTCCCAGCAGAGAGCTGCTTTCTCTTCTACAAAGCATGAACATATTGCATTGCAGTTGTGGGAATATGAAACAGTACTGTATCTGCTGGAGGTTTGTGTTGTGCCTCAAAGGGAAGTTGAATCAGCTGAACTCTGCCAAGTGTGGTAGAAGATGGTCTTGATGGTTGTTTGAGCTCTGAAGTTATCTGCCTGGCAGTGCACCTTTAAAGCTGGGGGAGGCGAGGTGGGGGGCGCGGGGGTGGGGTGGGGGGGTCTGTAAACAGTCTTAATCACCAGAACAGAATAATGTGATTTCCTCATAATGAGAAGGCATGTAGCACATCACATTTAGAGCTGTGACTGTTGACATCCCACTGAGTACCGATGTAGCAGAACTAATTCATGTGTATAAATGTATGTCTCAAAAAAAAAAAAAAAAGAAATTTACTTCGGGCTAATTAATAATGAAATGAGTCAATGAGCAGCAAAACACACAAATGAAGCATTGAATTTGGTGATGTGTCTTTACATCATAATATGACAATTTCTAATATAGCCTGGAGATGTGTTGTACATGTTTTCATTGGTAGAAACATGACAGCAATTACATATATATATATATATATATATATATATATATATATATATATATATATAGAGATGCAACGGTACTCAGTAAAATACGATACGGTTCGGTACGACCTGCACGGGACAGGACGCTTTTATGTCCCGCTGTATTTATGTTCGAATAACTTTGCATTGGACTTGCACGTGAGCGTGCATGCCTTTTAAGCAACAGGTCCACCACTGCATGTCAATGTCCACTCGCCTCCGCTCACTCACAGTGACCAGCCGATCACACTTTGGCTGGTTGGCTGCAGGTCACAGAAAAACGAATCATTGGATGCGCATTTAAAGATCACAAACAATTAATGTTCCTGTTCCTCCTCGACCACCAACACAGCTGTACACAGCTGTACAGACTGACGTGTCTGGCCGTGACTATTCCCAAATGCACCACAACTGCTGACCAGACATCCTCTGACCTCAAGAGAATAAAAACGTATGCAAGTAATACGGTTGTCATGTCATGTCAAAAAGCAAAATATTTTATTTTCACAAAAAACACAAAGTCCAGAATGCCAAAATACAAAAACATAAACTTATCTTAAACCCAGGGAGACGACGAGAGGGAAAACAAGCAGGACTGCAACATATAACGTGACTAATGGACCCGCAGAGAACAGAGGAAAATGACAGGACTTAAATATACAGAGGAACAAACGAGAGGCAGGTGCAGGGAATCAGGGTAACGAGAGGAAGGAAGCAAAGCAGAAAACAATGGAGACAAGACAGACCTTTCAAAGTAAAACAGGAACCACTAAAGACAGGGAGAGATGCCAACTTGACAGACACAGAAACACACAAGGCTGCCATGGCCGACCCAGGCCATGACAACGGTGATGCGAAATCGAGAGGTAGAGCCGTTTGTGCACGTGGACGCACATTTATTCCATTTGGACGCCCTCTTTTACACGGCGACATGCGAGTTGCGCTTTCTGCAAACTCGGCATCTTGCGATCGCGGGTAGTGGGTGGTCTGAAACCGTACCGAATCCGTTCCGAAACCGTGACACAAAAACCGTGGTACGGACCGTGCCGTAAGCCACCTGTACCGTTGCACCCCTAATATATACCCCTAATATATACACATATATATATGTATATGTATATATATATATATATATATATATATATATATATATATATATATATATATATATATATATATATATATATATTATATATATATATATTATTTTTTTTTTTTTTTTTTTATATTCACACCAGACTGTAGCAAATTGATAAATTCTTCTGTCCTTTAAGGATGCAACAAATTGTGATGAAGACAAACAAGGAGGAGATTACACATAGGAGCAGGAGATTTATCCCTCAAGCAAACCCCTCACAAACACTTTTGTGTTGACCTTTTATATTTTTCTTGGTAATGACATTTGCAAACTCAGCAAATGTGGTCAAACAATACAAGTCATTTCATGTCTATGTTGGTTTAGTGCAAAGACCTCGGCATCAGATCAGGTTTAAGCTGAATTTAGCCCAGAATAAGGCAAGGTGACATTTTTTATAATGAAGACTCGAACCAAGGGATGAGTCACATATTGCAAAAAGAGCTAATGACCCTCAAGCTCAATTCACACATCCAGGTTGTTCCAGCTCTCATTCCATCCTGGTGTGCCGTGGGAATGTCACAGAGAGGAAACAGCGTAACGTTTTGTTCTGTGGTGCACCTTTGTTCTGCCTTGTGAGGAAGTAACAAGGGTGTAACAGGGCCGAAATGCGTGCTGTGTGAATTGGTATTGTGGAAAGGCCTAACTGGGGAATGAAGATGGATGCATGAAATCAGTCCATGACAGGGACAGTGAGGGACAGCCTGGCGGCCTGTCTGACAGAGGCGTTCAGGCCCGCTGTGAGAACACCTACTAATTGGAAGCAAGAGAAAGATGCAGCAAAATACTGTGGGGGTTACTGTGGTCAGCACTGCTCCCATGGTAACATCCAAGTATAAACTTTTTTTTTCTTTTTTTTTTTGTGGGCATCTAATCACTGAATGAAGTGGCCAGTAACCAGAGACATTAGGAGCTTGTTGATGACAGTGGACCGTGAAGCAGAGCAGAGCGGTTTTCAGATTGTAGAAGGTCTTGTGAAAGCACACACTGGGGAGGGAATATTGTGCCTCCATGGCACCTCTGAGTTAATCACAGCTGGAGTGTGGAGGCAGAAAGAAAGAGGGATCAAAGATGTTTATACTGTAATCTCTGCATGAAACTGACTTCAATGTGATGTGGTTGACCTCTTGTGCTGTGAAGGTTTTATTTGTTTATTTATCTATTTTTTAAAATGCCCAATGCAGGACAGGTAGGCCCACAAAAATATTGTTGTATTTTCTTTTGTTTTGTTTTCTTTGTTTTTTTTTTAATTATATATGACAACTTAGGTAAACCTACTTAAGAGATGCTGGCTTTATTTCAGAAAATAGAAAACAAATGTTTTGCAATATGAAATGATCAATAAAAGTGGTAATCATATTATAATAACATGTGAGATTTAGAAATAATATTTTGTTATTTCATGATGATTAAACCCATAAAAAACAAAGATTAAAAAATCTAAATGGAGAGAATAATAATGTATATTGATCTGTCCTGTTTTGAACTGAAAGAACTACAACACACACTGTTTTTATAAAAATGATATATGAGCGCCTCTGAACATTTTGCAACCATTTAGGGCTTCTATACAATTCATGACAATTTTACTGTGTGTGTGTGTGTGTGTGTGTTGCAGACATATTTCTTGCATTTAATGCATGTTTATTGTGTCTTCCCTTTATTAGTTTAATGGTGGACAAGCATACAGGTCTTATCTCATTGGCAAGAAACTGCAAAGTGCAAACAATAATTCAAGACTGAACTTTTTTTTACGACATTGGCTTTGATTGTAGAACACCATTTGGAAGATTAAATGCAGTCTTTTAGCCTTTCACTGCAAATATTTCAACGAAAAACTATATTATGTATATGTAACATTCAGATGCTTCTGTAATTTCAGATTTGTTCACACATGTGTGAGTGAGAACAGAGAGCCAATGTGACTGTCATCATCATGCACGTTGTGTATATCACAGCCAATTAGTACCACCTCTGAGTCCTGTCACAAACGTGAAATGGTGTGAGATCTTGTTCTGTGTATTTTAAAGTGAAAACAGAGGCGTATTGTGGCCAAAACAAGAGCTGTGGAAATTGTCATTGCAGGAGGACATAACTGAGCTGAGAAGAAAACTCCGTCCAGAGGGTCAAGTCAGTCGCAGTAAAGTGGTAAAGTCCTGAAGAATATGTCTGAGGTGGAAAGAGAATATATTTAGCAAGATGAATTTTAGTACTCAGTATTCAAATATAATAAAAATAGTTGGATGGATGGACGGATAGTTGATTTGACAGCTGTAGCAAAATACAGAGAGAAGTATGTGCATTCATAAAATTTGCCATGTTATTCACATTATCTGAGGCAAATTGTTGATTTTTTTTTTTCACATAACAGACAAAGGAAATATTGCCTTTCTTTCATGTTGTGCCATCATAAGGTAATGTTCTGACTGGTGTTCATTTTCTCATGAACATATCAGAAAAAGATTGAAAACATTCACAACTATCATTTATAACAACCCATCAATTTCACCATAATATTTTGCATGACTTACATTTGTATGGATTCCAGTGAGACATCTCCTTTGGATATTTTATGTTTAAAACAAAAAACAAATAGAAAGCAAAGCTCAAGGCCACAGCAGGATGTTTATCTCGTCATTGACAACATGAAACATCACCACAGGAGAACACACCCAACAACAGAACAATCACAATTTCTATTTCAAGTTTTCCGAAGTCAATCATCTATAGTTTAGTTCTCACATTTGAGGCTATTAGCATTAATGAATTGAAAAATATTCAGAAAACTCCAGATTTTTTCCTCACTGCTTTTTTCCCTAACTCTACACTAAATTATATTTTGTCTCTACCAGTCATATAATTATAACCACTATTTGAAACCCACAAACTCTAAAAATTGTCAGATATGTATGGATAAAATTTAAGAAATCTAAAGACAATACAGCAGCTTATTCAGGGTGTGTAAAGTAGACATTAAGAACGTGCACCTTAAAGATGTCCAGGGAACTTATGGTGCTAAGAAAATGAATGTCTGAGTGCTATTGTTTTGGGGTAGGCAAAATAAAACTATAAAAAGAAAAGAATGATTTAAAACAAATGTATTAAAAACATTGAAAACACTTTGAAATGACTCCCTCCTTCTGCTACTAGTCTGTTTGTAATGAAAAGTGAGGTTTGTGCTTCAAAGCAGAGGGGGATTCTTGCATCAGCCAGGACTTCTACTGTCAAGTGATGCACCACGGGTGCATTTTTCATTCCAGCCGGCATTTTCTGATCATTTGGCCATGTATACTTGTAAGTTCCCAACATGCTCAAAAAGCCTTTATCCACAAGGCTGTTAAGCTCTTGATTAAGCATTGAGAAAACATGCATTCATCTGTTAACTTCTCCTTATCCAGATTTGGCCACCTCCTTCAGCTCCTCCGGGGGAATACCAAGGTGTTCCCAGGCCAGCCAAGAGATATAATCTCTCCCCTGGACGCTTTGGAGAGATTATATTTCTTGGCTGGAAAAGGCAAAAGTAGCATTGCTTTCTTTTCATGCATATAATTCCCATGTGTATGGAAGTATATTTTAATGTTCAGCCACTGATAAAACGCATTAATTTGCACACAGCTGATCAAGCTGGCAGGAAAGTGTTGGACATAAGAATGACATAGAGAATCCAGTGCATTTTAAAAAATAAAATACCACAAGTGGATTCCTCTGTGTGGGATGGTCTTCTCTTCTTTTCTCTTCACCCTCGACACCATGGACTTTAGCTGCTACACAGGGACCTGGATAACTTTGTCTATTGAAGTGAGCAGAACCATCTATACCTCAGCCATGACAAAGAACAAGGAGCTAGTTGTGGATCTGAGGTGGACCAAGACGGTGGTGACCCCTGTTACCATCCAGGGTTTCAATGTAGACATGGTGGAGGACTACAACGGTCACAGCGCATGGGCCTCATTTGCTACAGTCGACAGGTTAACAAACCCTCCTGCATCAGTAGCTCCTGAACTTTATTTTACCAAGGCCTGCAATGACTGCCAAATTCTTCACAGACAAAATCCAAACTATTAGACAAGCAGTCGGTCCATCAACAGCAGGTTCAGGCCATGTGCTGTGTCCACCGAGTCCAAACAACACGACACAGTTTGATCCCATTAACAGCAAAGATCTAGAAGACATCCTGCGTCAACTGAACTCCTCCTCCTGCTGTCTGGACATCCTGCCCACTAATTTTTTCTCAAAAAGGTCTCAAAGATCTTGGAGTAAGATCTGCTACAGATTGTGAACTCCTCTTTAATGTCGGGTGTTTTCCCAGAACCACTGAAAACAACTGTAATTAAGCCGCTGCTAAAAAGAGACAATCTAGACAAAACACAGATGAACAACTACAGGGAAATCTCCAATCTTCCATTTTTAAGTAAAATAATTGAAAAGGCCGTTTTTTTTTTTTTTATCAGCTAAATGACTTTCTAAGAAAAAAACAACTGCTATGATGTCTTCCAGTCAGGTTTCAGACAGCACCAGAGCACTGAGACTGTTCTGACCAAAGTCATGAATGACATGTCTGAATACAGATGCTGGAAAAATAACAGTGTTCGATACAGTTGACCACATTATATTACTCCAACAACTGGAGAACTGGGAGGGTCGCTGGTGCTGCACTGAACTGGTTCAAAACTTACCTGGAGAACAGGAAGTACTTTGTGTAAGTAGGCAGCTTTACATCTGACCAGACAAAAATTACATGTGGCGTTCCCCAGGGTTCCATCCTGGGGCCTCTTCTGTTTAACATCTACATGCTCCCACTGGCCCAGGTTATAAAGAACAACAATATTAGTTACCATAGCTACGCTGATGACACACAGATATATACCACAATGTCACCAGGAGACCGAGGCCCTGAACAGGCTCTCGGTAAATGCATTGAGGAGATTAATGACTGGATGTGCCTTAACTTCCTACAGCTGAACAAAAACAAAACTGAGGTGACTGTTTTTGGAGCCAAAGAGAAATGACTGCAGGTCTCCACAGAGCTTGAATCTATAGATCTAAAAACCACCAATCAGGCCAGAAATTCTTGAGTAGTGATCGACTCAGATCTAAACTTTGAAAAACACATTAAGGCAATCACTAAATCACCCTATCACCTGAAGAACATCTCGAGGATAAAAGATCTGATGTCTCAGCAAAATCTGGAAAAACTAGTCCACGCGTTCATTTTCAGTCGGCTTGATTATTGTAACAGCGTTTTTACTGGTTTATCTAAAAAAATCTGTTAGACAGCTGCAGCTCATTCAGAGTTCTCATTCAGAACTCTGCTGCCCGAGTTCTCACTAAGACCAGAAGAGTGGACCACATCAGTCCAGTTCTGAGGTCCTTACACTGGTTGCCTGTCCGTCAAAATATCGACTTTAAAATGATGTTGCTAGTCTATAAAGCTCTGAATGGTTTGGGACCAGAATACATCAGTGACCTCCTGACCCAGTATGAACCAACCAGACCCCTCAGGTCATCTGGATCAGGTTTATTATCAGTCCCGAGAGTCAGAACCCGACATGGAGAAGCTGCGTTCAGTTTCTGTACTCCACATGTCTGGAACAAACTCCCAGAAAGCCTCAGATCAGCTAAAACACTCAGTTTATTTAAATCCAGGCTGAAGACTCATCTGTTCTCAGCTGCATTTAAATAAAATTTTATTCAGGAGCTCAAATCTGCACAGCCTTTTTAAAACTCTTTTTACTGTTTTCTTTGTTTTAATGCTTTTATTCTTTTACTTTTTAATGCTTTCTTTTTCTTTTTATGTGATGTTTTTAATGTTTTATGTAAAGAACTTTGAATTGTTTTGTACATGAAATGTGCTATACAAATAAACTTGCCTTGCCTACAAGTATCTGGGGGCCCACAATGACAATAAACATCAACACCTAGGAAGGGCCAGAGCCGTCTCTCTTTTCTAAGGCGGCTGAGGTCCTTCAACATCTGCAGGACTGTGCTCAGGGTTTTTCTTTCTTTTTTTTTTTTTTTTTTCATTAGTCTATGGTAGTCAGGGCTATCCCTTTTGCTATGGTGTGCTGGGGCAGTTAGCTAAAGGTTGCGGACGCCAACAGAATTTAGGCTGATCCCAGTGATGTCATGGGGGTGAAGCTGGACTCTCTCTGGCTTCAGGGAGGAGCATATTGTCCAAGTTGCAGATCTTCTTGGACAGGGTGGACCACCCATCAGATGATGGACTGGTCAGATACAGGCATACGTGCATTAATAGGCTAACTTCCACAATTCACCACAGAGCGCCACAGGAAATCACTCTTGCCTGCGGCCATGAAGCTGAGCATCTGTTCACTCTGACTCAGTTTGCAATAATCCAATCCAATACTCTTGTGCAATAACAAACATATCAATACATTTAATAATAAATATTTTAATTAAATCTACACACAGACACACACACGCAAACACGTTTGTGAGTGTATTAATATATATATATATATATAACACACACACACCACACACATATATATATATATATATATATATATATATATATATATATATATATATATGCATTTTGATATATATGCATCAGGGATTAATAAATATGAGAAATATGCATTTTGGTCTTGCAGCAGAGGCTACTTTCCTTGTGCATGTTTGTTAGTGAGGGTGAAAGTGTCCTTCACCAGTCCTATCTGACAGTCTAATCCAGCATATTTTATTAACCCCTGAAACCCTGATTCTATCAGAGGACAAAAATCCCTGATAGTGAAAACACAAAATGACAGGACAGACAAAGAGACAAGACAGTGATGGTGTGATGTGTGCATGTAAATGTTGTTGTGGTGTATGTAAATAACTAGTGGTGGATTGTGATAAATACCAATAAAATACATAGACAGTACAGAAAACTGGACAACGGAAAAGGAGAGAAGTTGTGCTAGTAATGCCATTAGAGTGTTTGTTTGTGTGCTTGTGTGTGTGCATGCATGCATGCGTGCATATGAATAGTGTGTAAGTCTGAGTCTAGGTTGGGAGAGAGGGACGTAATGGATAAATAATAACAGATACTATAAAATGTAAATATTCATATACCTGTGCCTGTCATATACCATGTTATAGATGTACATATGGATATATACATATAATATGAACATACATACGTACATGCAGAAAACACAGGGGAAAATGAAATGTTTAAAATTTACTATAAATTCTAGTGGTCTGGTTTAATGTGTTATTCAGTGGTAGGTGGGTATTTGGTACCTGGGCCAGTGTGGGTTAAACTACTTAATCCACCATGACGTTATGATTATACAAGCCACCAATACAAAAACTAAAATACAAAAAATACAAAAAATATCACAAGAAGAGGGCGCTGATTAATTTAGAGCATCACCGTATTCCTTACATACATTTTTATTCGCTTGAGGGCAGAGGATGTCTGGTCAGCAGTTGTGGTGGATGTGGGAATAGTCACGGCCAGACACGTCAGTCTGTACAGCTGTGGCATGATCTCATTGAGATATTGGTTGTGTAGAAGATCTTTGGGACATTTCCCTTTAAAGTCCGTCAGGGCCTACATGACAGTCACTTCTGTTTTTAAACAGGTCAGATCATCAAATAGAGCTCCGTGGCTCTGGTGTCAAGCTGGAAAAGGTTGGATGAGGGAATTTATTTCCGATATGTCTGAAACTGCTGGTGGTCGAGGAGGGACAAGAACATTAGTTGTTCGTGATCTTGAAATCGGTTCTGTATCTGGCAGATAAAGTTGTCCAGAACACTGTTGTGGGATTTCTTGTAATGTGCACGTATCCCTCCGTGCACTGACCCTCTCCTTGCGCTCTGAGCACCCAAGTTGTGCTCAGTGGTAGAAGGTAGATGTCATCATACCTGTTCCTCTCTGCGCAATGGTGTCACAAAACTCTTTCACCCCTGACAGGCAGAACTGCTCATCCAATGATTCGTTCTGCAGTATTTTAAGAAGCACATCTGCGTTGCGTTACTGACATCTGTTGTCTCTTCCACCATAACAGCGACAAATGGTGTTATATACTAATATACTAAATAGTTGACAACCATATAGTTGGTATGGTGCACACACATCTCATATATATATATATATATATATATATATATATATATATATATATATATATATATATATAACGATAAATATAAAGCACAACTGTCTCAGACTCCCAGCACGCACCAACACCCCCTGTTGAGAATATGTTCCCGCGGCTCTGTCTGGTTCTGACTGCTATGTTGGCAATGACACGGATTAGTTACGGCTGCATTGTCAGCACAGTATTGAGGTGATTATGAATGAATGATAAATACTGTGATAAATTCACAGATGTTGATAGTACTATTTATATTGCCAGTATACTGCATAAATCTATGTACATACACACCTACCCATCTATGTACGTTATCTACATATATATATATATTACGGATATATTTATGCATAATGTATATGTCGTTCCCCTCCCCCGGTTAGGAGTGGAGGGGAAGGGAGTGGGCCAATGGGTGGGAGCGACTCTACTTTTACTTTTTAAAGCACAGAACTTTTTATTGTACTTGTAGCTTGGAGCCTGTACATTGGGTTTTCCCTGGTAGATTAGAGGGTAGCTTCCCTGTGCCTTCGGTTCGGGGAACAGGCTCTGACTGTCATCCTGTACTTTTGTGCTGAATGACAGTTCAGAGTACCCAGCCTTCTTTGAGTCCTTGGCAGGGATGCTGGAAGGTGCCCCAAATGGGGACTCCTTTACTCTCCTGGGGGACTTCAGTGCTCACATGGGCAATTACAGTGCCCCCGTGACCCGACTATGGATTAAGCGGAAGATAATGGAAGGATTTAATGTACTAAAAGCACTTTAAAAATGAAGTTTGATTGACATATTTGTATACATATTTTCACAGATATACACTATATTATGTATACCGTATTTTCCAGACTATAAGCCGCTACTTTTGTCCCACGCTTTAAACCATGAGGCTTATACAGAGATGCGGCTTTTCTATTAATATTTCTCCAGCCCTAGCTGGGAAGGGCAGGAAGTGCAAAAACCAAAAAATAAACCAAGTAGTTAAAGGCTATTCTGTTTTTGTTAAGTAGCCTATGTTGGCTATGCTACTCTACATTCATTTTGTGAGCATCAATACCTATTATTATTGGACAAACTGATTGTTTGTGGCTGTTTGTGGCCAGCATTGATCCCGCAACCCCAACAAAAATTTCAAATGCCTGATCTTGTTTGAAATCAATTTCATATGAGATAATTGAAAACATCTTGATAACAAAGATTCTGAGCACAGAAATGCTACTTTGACTCCAACTGTGCTAAAGCGGAGAGAGATTCTTCAAAGCATAAAAGCTCACTACCTATTTCCACACCTAGATGCTTTGTTCAGGTAATGCAGCCTTTTGTTTTGACACAAAAGTGCAGCATCTCATTCCGCCAGTGTGTGCATTATAAAATAAGTGAAACAACAGCCAAATCCTATCATCTGGTCTTCAGTTGAAGTGTTCCTATTATTGCAAGAAAATACAATGTATTAAAAGTAGTTGTTGAGAGGACGGCCTCAAGGCTGAAATTTGGACACAATATGTTCCCTCGATCTCATACTGACTTCAAACTTCCACATACCATCAAGGTTAAACAGTCAGGGTTACTCTATATATCATGTAAGAGTTTAACATCTCCACTTGGAGTGCTTTATTTGTGTCAGTGTTAAAAAAAAAAAATCCAACAAACCTTGTCCTTGGACCTCTGAAGCTCAAAAGGCTAAGACCTTAAGATGTGTCAAAATTATTTATGTCTTTTCTCAAAGGCTATATCCTTATTTTCTACATTCAAATCTTCTGCCACTGAACAATGTTAATTTAAAACACCTCTGGCCAGCCTGTAAGTACCAAAAATGGATACTGTCAACATACCTTATTGAATGGCCTTAAGTATTTTCAGGAGATTGTCTAGTGCCAATACCTCCTAAGATATTTATGCATGGAGAATTTTGAAGGTCTGCAGATCCAAGAGGCTAACACCTTTGGGACCTTTAGTGTGAAAGTTTGGTCCAGACTGGTAAATGTATCAAATGAGGTAAGAACTGAATCAATCAATGCAGGTTCTGCACTTTTTGCACTTCTACAACTTTGTCAAGCAAACAGGCCAAAGACACCCTTTTTGACCCCTGAACAACAGCGCACACATGCATACAAATTAGGCCTGCACAAAAATGTAAGAAAAAAAAAACGTCTGCTATATTGGCAATGAGTAAATGAGACGTGGTCACTGGTTTCTGACCAGAAGGCTTGTTCGGACTCAATGCTGGGGAATGCAGATCCTTGGCTAGTAGGTTGTCACTCTAAGTGGGAGCTGGGACATCTGAAACAGTGCTTTCTTTGCAGTTGGGTATTGAAAAATGAAGAACCCATTCTAAGCTGGGCACTGGCTTTGAGTGTGTGCTGGAATCTTAGGTTTGGCGGAAGAGGCCCACAGGAACATCCATCCATTATCTATGCCTGGCTTAATCCTATGGAGGTTCACGGGGATCTGCTGGACCCTGTCCCGAGCTCTATGGGTGAGAGGCAGGGGTCCACCCTGGACAGGTTACCAGTCCATCGCAGGGCCACATGTAGATGAACAACCACAGACACTTACAATCACTCCTTCTGGGAATTTAGAACCACCAATTAACCTAACCCCTGTCTTTGGACTGTGAGAGGAAGCCAGAGTACCCACAGAAAACCCACACAAGCACACAGAGAACATGGAAACTCCACACAGAAAGGCCCCCGCAGTGCTAACCACCCACAGTAACAGTGAGAAGGATAAACTGATCTTTAGTGATCAGACAGTATCCACATAAACACTCCACAGGATCTGAAATTCTCTAATGCTATCAGTCGTGGGATTAGGGGGGTTTGAAAGCCGATGCTAAACTGACAATGGCTCTGAACTAGTCAGTACCAAAACACCATTAAGCTATCTCTAATATAAATTAATTGCAATCACCCACAAATGATAATGAAGTTGCCAGCATCAGACACTTTCTTCCAAGCATGCTTGCATTCTTCTCTCCATGAACCCTTTAACATATGAGTTAACACACCTATAAAACAACAAAAGGTGCATTAAAGGTTATGACAATTTTGGCACAGGACCAAATTAGTGGCAATTTTGAACTACGTATTTCTGTTTTGAAATAATCCCAGTCTGTGTGAGCCAGTAAGCAATCATAGCTTTTACAGATACACTATAAGAGGATATTATTATTCATCGCAGTATGACAGGAAGCCCTGATGGCAGTGGAATCAAATTAGTTATGTGTACTCCTGTTAACAATTGCTGATGCTGAAAACTAACTCCTAAACCAACATTTGAATGTAACATAACAGCTGGCTTGACAACCACAAACAACTGATTATCTGCATTTCTTATGATTATTATTTTCAGTTATAGGGGATAATACTTACATTAAGTGCGGGTCTGTTCGGCTGTGTGCCACAGAAATCCCCTGCATATTTGTATACTTAATAATATTGGCTGGAACTGCAACAGGAGATTACACGCTAATGTCATGACAGATAGAGAGAAAATGATAAACAATATTAGTTATAAATTTCAATTTTGCTGTCACGTTTCACACCGCTAAAAATTTCACACATTTAAATGAATTGTCATTATATTTTGCTTTATGTCATGGATAACAGTACTGATAAGTAATAATAATGATAATCAGTATCAGTATCAATACTGGTATTAATAAAATTCTAATCATACCTATCCCTATGTACTAAAGAACCCAAAGTTATCCCTTATTATGCATGCAACAGTGCCTCTGTATAGCTTAGCCTCAAAGGGTATGACATTTACCTCCAGCTCACACATCTGACACAAGCTTACTGAAGAGTTTATCCACTCCAAAATATTTACAGTCTTCCTCTTGACAGAGCTGTACCAACTGTATTTGATTTACGGTTGATCTTTGGTGCAAAATCAAATTTCCTAGAATGAGGTAGACAGTTAAAACTTTGTGTTTTTTTCTTGGCAAATCCTAGTGAATTAGTCACCTCAAATGCATCTCAAAACATTACCCTAAACAAATCTTTTGCAAACATGGGATTCCATTAAACAACATGCCCATCTATAAAATTAGGGACTCCACTATCCTCAACAGGAACAGGATTAACACTTTGCCGAGCTGCACTTCCCTCTTCTTGCTCTTTGGCTTTCCTGTATTGGACTATAAAGACAGATTGTCTTTTTGTGTCCCTAATACTTATTTCAGCAGGCTGAACATATTTAAAATGCTACTTGTGCAACTGCGGTCCTGGATGGTGTACAGTTAAAGGATCATTTGCATGAAGAACCTCAAGCATAGGGCTCCATATACTTCACATGTGCTTTTACCAGGACATCTTAATGTCTTTGTTCCATTTACCCATTCATTCATTGTATCCTAAAGAGGTTTTTTTTTTTTTTTTTTTTTAAATCTTAGTTTTCTATCTCTGTGGCAGTGAAAGCTGAGGCTAAATACTTTGCCTGCTCACCCAAGTAAAACAGAGCTAGATTGTCTGTGTAAGCATGTTACACTTCATTAAACTCAAGGCCTCTGCTTTGGTCAACAGCAGTTCCTTCAGGTATATTTTCTGCAACAAGTGCTTTAGCACTTTAAAGTTACTGTTCTGCAACTTTCTCTACATTTGATTTGTCAGGTCTAAGGCTGTTCTGCAAAATTGCTTTTTGATATCTTGAAACATGAAAAGGACAGCTTCAAATTAAAAGTCTTGGAACACCATCAAAGGGTCAAGCTGTAATTAGATCATCCCTCATGTGGCCACTCATAATGTCAGCAAATCAGCGGTCTATCTGCCAGAATCACTATTGCTATAAGAGAAACATTATTAACATGCCTGTGAGATGAAAGTATTAGGCAACGCTATGCGTCCGAAACGGGAAAACATTAAAGGCATGCATAACAGGACTACCTTTTTTAGTTTTATGCTTAGCAACTTTGATGTACTCCAACTTAGACATTTGTTTATCGGTACCACTGGAAACTCGTAAAGATCAGTATGTTAAAAGACTCAAAGGAACAAGAAGAAATCCCATTCTGAATAGGTCCGAAAAGCTATGCTTTATACATTTTCTTGCTATATAGAACTTTTTTAAAGGGACAATTCCAACCAAACCACTGTGATGCTTAAGTTGCTCTTTAAAACTAAAATGACTCCGTGACCAGAAGTCCAATAGTCCCTTAGTCATTTTCTTACGTAACTCCTTCCTTCTTGCTTTTAATGACCACCTTTAAGTTTGACAATATTTCATGAGTATCAGAAAGATTGAACAGTTTTGGGAGATGCCGAGTTAAAACCTTCTTAACCTTATTGTCAAACATACTAACTCTTTATTCCCAGGATGCTGATGGAAGCACTTTGTCCCTGGACCTTATGAAACATAAACATCTTCAAAATTAAGGATGGTCCAGCATTGCTGACAATGGTTTCAAAATGCCAACTTCCCTCAGTAATTTTGAGCTTCTTCTGTGCTTGTTTGGTTACCATATGCAGTCAGCAGCAGAAAATGTCACTGCCAGGGCCGGGGGCGGGGCACATGACCAGGCCCTTTAAACCCAATAAAGGTTGTAGTTACATTGTTTTACAACATACACATGCCCGCAACAGCGGGGCTTACAAGCATTACTACATTTTTGACACATAGCTCAAAGCATTTGATAGTAAGAGTTCAACACCACCAAGAGTGACTATGTCCTTTTGAAATCAGTCAAACCTGCAGTATTATTGAATAATATATTGTCTAAAATGTATTCGGCGGTATGCGGTTGTGACGCCAACTGTTATTACCTCCGCCAAGGAGGTTATGCTTTTGCCGCTGTTTATCTGTCTGTCTGTCTGTCTGTGTTCAAGATAACTCAAAAAGCTATGGATTGATTTTAATGAAAATTTTCAGAAGTTGTCAGAAATGTGAAAAGTAAGAACTGATTTCATTTTGGGTGTGATCCGGAAGAAATCCTGGATTCTGGATTCAAATTTTTGATAACACTGCGATCAATGGGGCCAAACATTTTGTTTCTCAATATCTCCGTTAATCATTGACCAAAACTCATGAAATTCGACTCAGGGATTGACAATGGGAACCTCTATCAAATTTCAAAGGCTGATCCGGATCTGATTCAGAAGGCAGATTTTATCGCAATCTGTAAATCACTATATGGGGGAATTGTTGCGCTTGGCGGAGGTCTGCGCTCTCCGAGTGCTTTTCTAGTTGTTGTAGTTGAAGTTGTTGTATCCAGTAGTGCACAAGGTGTGGCTGATTTCTGAGGAGAGGTCTGTTTCTTTGTCTTTCACCGGGCCCGGGCCGGGGGAGTGCACTGCCCCCCCAGCCCCCCCGAAAGCTCTGCCACTGCAGAGAATGGTGCCTATCACCAGGGGCTCAGTTCTACTTTTGAAGTATCTTTAAAACTCCAGTTCAAGAGGGTTTGTTTAAAGCGACATCCACAAGTGAAAACTCAAAAAAAAAAAGCTGCTTTCTATAAATGGACTCAGAATGCAGAATGATATGGGATTGAAACTTTTAGAATGTTACTTTTAATAAGCAAACATGCTCATAGTTTTATAAATAAATGTTTATCTGCTGTTCCTTGATGTATTCTGGTCTGCTGACTCGGTTCAGATCAGGCACTGCAACAGAAAATAAATGATACTGGATAGATTAAAAATTAGAGAAAAAAAAAAACGCAACCAAGGTAACAGAGAGATTTTTCATAATTTGAGTAAATGTTCATGAAATATAATTTTTCAGACTGAGCTCATTTTGCATGATCCAAAATTCAATAGATTTTATGGACTGGGTTTATTCCTAATAGCAGAATTTATTGGTTTTAGTAAAGACAATAAATTTTCCTCAAAGCTTTTGTTTCTGAAAATCTACTTTGCATTTTTACTTTCCCAGTTGCTTTATCACATGAGTTTTTCCTCCTGCTGGTTAGCGGATATCACTGCATATACTGCACACACCACATTCACATAATTTGCTTTATCATTACTTCATAACTTGTGTCATAGTTTCCCAATGCTCTATTTGTATTCTAACTTTGGTATTTTTTGTGTTTGGTTTTACATGATGTATTTTTCTTATTTACTTTTTTTTTTGTTTGTTTTATTGTGCTTTTGAATCATGAAAATGTTATATATGAAAAAAACAACATCCAGGCCTCTTGTGAAAATGAATTTTTAAGTGTCTAATACTCTGTGTGCAAAATAAAAAAAGTTGCTTATTAATGCCTCAGTAGTCAATTAGGCTGCCTCAAACAGTTATAAGCCAGCATGAATCTGATCAAATTTCTAAGCTGTAAATTGATAACAGATGTCCTTCGAGCAAAGAATTCACACAGAACCACCACCTTATTGACTGCTTCTTTCAGAATAAGCCACTGAGATGAGCCCAGTGTACCATGAAGCCTCTCCTAACATTAATTGCTTTTTATTTGCCAGTTTGGAACACAGCAAGAGTGAGAAAATGCGACAGTTCAAAGAGATCCTTAAAATTCTATTAATATAATGCCGTCCAACATTCTTGACTCTTTTGGACTAAATGGGCGACTTTGACTTTGATGCATCGCAAAAACATGCAAAACATACAAGGCTGGATGTGGCGTACGGTTTCACGAGGATGCAGAGACAAACAACATCCAAAACCCAAACAGCAGACGAACAGGAGCAGATGAATGCATGACGTACTGTATTGCTAATCTGCTTCGTCCTCAGCAGGAGTAGCAAGCAACTCCTTGACTTCACAGCATCTACGCAATTATTTACATAAGCACACTGTCACCGTCACAGCACACTAAACCATCTGCTTTGCATCAGACTCTTCACACTTTGAAGGCTTTCTATGCATCATACTGGAGGGGGCTCCCGGATCATGGGCCTGCTTTAACCAGCTAGATGCATGCTGACAGACCACCTTGGTGCTATATTAGCCTCTCTCATCTGTCTGGAAGGGGTATTTAAAATGTCTTTACCAGCGAAGAAGAAAGCAGGTTTTAAAGCAGTTACAGATAACTAACTCCTGTGGGTAACAAGTCAAAATTACTCTTTTTTTTTTTTTTGTGTGTGTGTGTGTGAATGGAGCCTGGAGGCTGTGGTGAGGCAGACAAAATGATTGGTCCTGACTGAAGAGGAGAGACCATCCTGAATGTAAACTAATACCACCATGGGAATGAAAGAACTTGGATTACGTTTTGCATTAACACTAGAACCGCCACCATTCCAAACTTCCTGGAACTGCTGACGGGGGTCATTTTGACCCCACTGCTGCAACAGCGTCAGTGATGCTAAGATGTCATTTCTAGAAGTTGTGAAGTGGCTAATTCCTAAATATGTTCTGAAATAATAATAAACACTTGTCAAAATAAGTGTTTTTTTTTTTTAATGAGCTTTTTTCTACATGGCCGAACGCTGCACTCTCTCTCTCTCACCCACACAAATAAATATATTGGTACGTTCATCAACAAACTGTAGGAGCTGTATGTTCACAACCATGAAAACAACAGTAATCGAATGGTAGACTATTTACGGTAAACGGATTAAAGCTGCGCGCTCCCCCTCACGCGCACACATTACTCCATTCCCAGCCCTCCTCTCCACACCAGCGCGCCTCTGTAATCACAGATATGCTGTAGCATCACTTGGTCCATCAAGCGCATCACTGTAGCATCACTTGAACGCGCTCATAGGGTTGTCAATGTTGCGGTGTGTGTACGGAGTTGATCTCTCTCCACTGGGACATTTTTGGACTGGGCTCTCCCGGCCCACAGTCCCAGCTTTATGGGTCTCCAAACGGTTCCGTCCTTGTCCGTCTCATGTAGCTCACACACAGGTTGAGCTGGCTGTGAACAATGTAAATATTTATCATTAGATCAGTCAGAGTCGTAGAATGATCAGAAACTAAAATGCTTGACTTCTGAATTTACCTGTCACAGTATTTCTGCGAGCCCTCATTGTGTCTGAGGACTGAATGTATGTGGCAGGTGACCCCTCACTTATAGAAGCCGGGCCTTTTTCATGAATTCGGCTCCTCATCCTCAGTTGATGTCTCATCACCTGGTAAAAATGACGGGTCATCGGTCTCTCCCCACTGATTCCTCTTTACTTACATCTACTGTTATCTCCGCTCTTTCCGACTCTCCCCTTACTCCTGGTACAAAAGCTAGGCTGTTGTTTTTGTTGGGTTCATATCTTAACTTTTGCTGTTTATTTGAAAGATGTTAGTGATAAAAATAGTTGCCAAAGTCCGATGATGCCACAAGCGCCAGGGAGTGGTGGGAGGGGCATACAGCGTTTATATGAGGGGGTAAAAATGACCCCCTCGGCGGTTCCAGGTATAAATGGTCGTATTCATTTTTCTTTTTATCACACACTCACCAAAATTCACTGAATGGTTAATAAATTCATTTTAGGAAAAGGTCATGAACTTACAGATGTAGGGGTTTTATTTGAACAGAATAACAAACATATGCCTGGGGGTAAAAATGATTCCCTTGGCGGATCTTGGGTTAATCGCCCCCTCCCCAAGTCAAAAGTCAAACCCAAAAATGCTTTTTGATAAAAGTATGTTTTAAAAGAGATTTAAGATAGCTCACTCACTCTGCTGACAACAGTTTGATCCACAGTGTAGGCTCATTGAGCTCTCTGCTACTTCTGGTCTTCAGAGGTGGCTCTGGAACAATTAAGTCTACGTGTAGGCTCATATGATACTAAACCTCAGATAAATAAGAGGCTCTGAAAAGCCAAAGAGGTCCTTAGTAAGAGCTTTAAATTAGCAACCAAGTGGAAGGAGGCTAAAAAACAGGTGTGTTGTGCTCATTTCTCTTTGTTACTTTTTAAAGTCTGGAAACTAGGTTCTGTACAGTCTGGACCAGATCAATGGCTTTTTGGTTTAGGCAAGTTTTTCACCAATGTTTCACCTCCCACAGTGCCAAAACATTTATCACATTAGACTGATAAGTGATCCTAAGTTGTCCATAGTGGTGAGTTTGATTGTGCATGGTTGTTTGTCTTTGCGAGGCCCTGTGTTAGATTTCATATGGGACATCGTTTGAAATCATTCAGAAAATGAAATGTGAGAAATATGTATTGAACATTTTTCAAGAAGGCCGATCAATACAAGAGCTTGCAGTGCTTGTGGAGATTGAAGCACTGACTGAGTATCATTAAAAATAAGATTGTATTAAAAACAATCTTCTCCAACTGAAAGGACAGAACAGTGTGATAGTGTGATATTAAGAGCTGAAACATCCCTTAATCCGTCCATCATCTACACCCGTTTAATCCTCTGTAGGGTCACAGGTATCTGCTGGAGCCTATCCCAGCTCTCTTTGGGTAAAAGGCAGGGCTACATCTAGTCTCCATGAAAGACTGAGTCTTTGAAAATCACAGATGTTTAAAAACAGTGTTCCTGAAAAAAAGGTTGGAAGATTTTGCACATTTATCCTGCTGTAGTGCAACTGAGTCTTTGAAAAGCAAAGACGAGGAGAGCCTAAGCCTCAGGAAAACTTTGTCAGACACTACAATATTGAGCTACATTCACAAATGCCACAACCTTGTGTGAAAAAAATGAAAAAAATAAAAATAAAACAAATAAAAAGAAGAAGAAGAAGCCTCATGTTAAGCTTTAATAGATGGTGCACTGACGCCTCTGGGATCAGAGTTCTAGTGACGATGTGTATTGTGGTCAAACTAATAAAAGTATCACATATCTTTTTTTCTGGTTGAAATAGTTGCCATGTGCTCTGGATCAAAAGATGAAAAGGACCATCTGGACTGTTATCACCAGCCAAGTCCATAAGGGGGAATTAAGGCCGTGCATTGTCCAAAAAGCCGTGGTGGAGAATTAAAAAGAAAATGCATCAATGATGACCCTGCGCTACTGCACATCTGAAGACATATTTGCAGGAAGGATACAAGAAAAGAACATCTGAAGTGTCTGATTGCTTAGTATCCGCCATTCCAGAATACACTTAGAGTGTTGTGGGAATAAAACTGACACCATTATAAAATAGTACAAGCTTTACTGTTACAAGTTTTTTTTGAATGTGTGGTTCACCTGAGATGTAAAAATGGATGTGTCCAAGCATATAAAATTTAGTTTACAACAAAAACTATTGAATTCATACTTTCTCCAATAAAAAAAAAAGGCAATATAAAGAGTTGCTATTTCCTTAACTTTTCTGATTTAGAGTTGTAGAGTGCAATAATGGTCTCTTCCGGTCAGGAACATCGAGACCTCACAGAGAAGTGCTCTTGTAGCAATTCAGTGTTAATGCTAAGGAGACAAAAAAAAAAAAAAGGGTGAATTGGGGCAGCGCATTGTTGTCACAGTTTACAAAATAACCTAACAATTAGCTGTGTTTCTTGCTATCCCCAGTGCCCACAGTGTTAATAGTCTTGGGCATGTTCCAGTATTCCATTACTGAATAATTGGACAGCATACTGGGCAATCACTGAGACCCCTGCTCTTGCCAAGGGAGAGGTGAAAGTCTTATTGATCCTATGTCTGAATCCCTGATCAATCACCCCAAATCAGCCCCCGGGGATGATGGAGGGACAACATGTGACAAAGGATATCTCTATGACTATGTTTATATTAATCACAGAGGGGAAAGACGTGCGCAGAATCACGAGCAGCGTCTGGCCTCAGTTTTCTCGCTCCACTCTCAGGTGAAAATGAAACGCTACATCAGACCGCTGAAGAGCACGTGTGAGGACAGTTTGGTCAGGTGCTCGGCGAAGCCACCCTGACTCTCCAGGTGACATCAGAAGCAGAGGGAGCCTGCTGTGGCCGCCTGTAATTGAGTTAAATAAATGATTGTATTTCCAGTGGCGGATGCTGCGGCCTTCAGCTTTATGCCTGGCTAGAGCCACAGCCGATTTAATTAATTTTTAATTAGGAGGGAAAATTGCAGGCCTATTCCAGCGGGACCTTTAAGACATCTGTGCATTAGAGATAACATTCTTAAATACCCTGAGCCTCCCGACAGGGGAAGCTTTGAGGGCAGTGTGACTGCGCAGTCCAGGGCCACAGGAGCACGTCGGGATGCTGTAAAAAGTTATTTTTTTCTTTTTTCTTTTTTTTCTGAGTGCATATCGGTTGTAATTAACATGATTGGGGTTTGTTGCTGACTGTTCATGTGAGTGTCATGAAGCCAGAGCGAGCTGAAAGCCTCGGACATGAGATTCAGTCTGGCCATCGATATACAGATTCCCGTCCCTGTCGCGTGCCGCTTTAATAGCTTGATTGATTCCCTCTTGCTGTTCCAAACACTCACGTATGTGCAGGAAAGGCAGCGAGTCTTTAATTTACCCACACACACACTCACACTCCCACTTAGACCCACTCTGTACTGATGAATATGTAGCACTGTCCTATTTTGCTTCTTGCCATGCAATCCCTCATACACTTAGCCTTTTGCCTCCCGTGGCTGGGACTTGATGTACGGCAGTCACGGTGTGTAAGAATGTGGCGGGCGGATGCTCAACAGCCTGTTGGAAGATGTTTTACTGCCCTGGCAAGCAGCATGCTGTCACAATGTGTTCAATATCACAACGCATCAAAATTTACTGCAGGCTCCTAGCGCTTTCCATTTATTGTACTTTATCGCTATAGCAACACACATTGATCTTGGCAAATAATACTTTTTATTATTAAACATTACCCCACGCACTCTATAATCAGATTTATTTCCTGTCCAGCATGCCTGCACTGTGGCATGTGAACAGATATCAGAGCAGATTTAGAGGAGAGAGTTGTGCCCTGTGCTTGACGTGATAATATCCATGAAGAACAGTCTCTCTGAGCTGGAGATGCTATCGATGTTTGTTGTGCCTTAGAAAAATACCTGACCTTCTCTTGGTGATACAGACTGACAGCCTCCTGTAGAAATATGTGAACAAACCCAAAACAGCTCACATTTGATCTTGCGAGGTGTTCCACCCCACCTGATCACTTTCTTACCTGTCCTCTGAGGGGTTGAAGATAAGAAGAAGAAGATAACAACGGCACGAATCAACTGGCTGTAGGATGTGTTAAAATGCCTGAGCCAATCTACAATTTTCTAAGTTTCAAAGGGCTACTTGGGCTATCTTCTGAAATCTCTCTTATTCAGAGCAGCACTTCCCTTCAATTCTACACTTTCAACATTAACAAATGTGTTACTGGAAGGAGCATGTTTGTTGGAAGAGCTGATGTCAGAGCATGAAAGTGGCTAATTAGGCTGCTGTCCAGGAGGCTGCAGTGTGTGAGAGAAACGCCCTGTCTCTGGCATTTAATCTTAGCCTGTCACATCCACTTTGCCTCTCCCTCAGTCCCCAGAAGTGCTCTGAATGCATGGCTGAGGGGACACCTGAACGCATCTCTGTAATTTCCACTTTCTGGGACTCAGGCTCATATGCCGTGCACATGACACTAGCTAATGGTCCTCCAGGCAGCTTTGCTCATGAAATAATGGATGAAGTACTGAAAAATAGAAGGCGAAGAAAAGATACTATAACCAGCAGAGAATCGGCTATAATTGGACAAAGCAAACAAGAACGACGAGCCAATAATTATTCTCTACACGGATTTGTTTAAGAAAGTGACAGACATGTAAATTGAACTGTTTTTTATTGATCACAAGTAAAAGTGAGACATCGGAACGGAAAACTGTAAGGGCAAACACTGAAAACAGTGGGTGAGAATGACAGGAGGACAAAAAAGGATAGGAAAAACTATGAGCCCTCCGATGAGACAGGAAATACTTGAAAACTTGTCATTTGTCTTTTTCGTTTTTTTTGCCAGTAAAATGAACAACAGAAGGGGTTTATCCTGGATCCAGACTTCAAGACCTCTCTCATTAAAAGAAAATAAAACAAAAACATTGCATGTTATCCGCCCCTGATGATTCTTTTTTTCTGTGTTGTTTTGTTTTGTTTTTGTCTGTATCGTGCCAAAAGAGAAAATTCACAAACCGGAAAAATTCCATTTCAAAAATGTCAACAGCAGCATCTGCCTGCAGAATTAGTGTTCATTTCACTGTGGATTATCCACAGTCCCAGCTGCCAAAAGTTGTCATTGAACTAAATTCCACGGGAGAAATAATCCAGATGAAAAGACACGACTGGGAGCCAACCAGAAGCAGCACGTTCTTCAACAAAACACGGAATAGCTGCTGCTTAAAAATACTGGGCTTCAAAGTCAACATTTTGCTTTTTTTTTCTTTTTTTTTTGTATTTTTTTAAGCTAATGAGCCCGAACCACTTAAAGTGTTGAGCATTTTTATCCTGAAAAAACTGGGTAAATTACATCTAATTCAGCAGACCCCTAACACGCACAGATATAGTGGGCGAAGCTTTAAAGCTCCTGATCATTACGGTATACACCGTTTTAAGTAAATCTCTGTGAGATTAAAATAACATTCAAATCTGAAGATCCCTCGTTATGACTAATGAAGGGTTTTCAAGGCAAAATTTTAATTATGCACATCAACCTCTGTGAAACTGCATATGATGCTGCTTGATCCATCTGAACCTCACTTTTACACCGTATCTTTGCAAAAGGAAAGAAAAAAAAAAGGCAGATTCAGAGTCAAACGTGATTAAATTCCATCAAAACAAGCCTTCAAATGCCTTTAAGATAAGGGTTAGAGATCTTTGGCAGGGGAGCTCAAAGCAGGGGAATTATAAGAATCTGAAAACACAGGCGATCATCAGGATAATCAACGACTAAACGGCACGATCGGTCTCGAAATGACTGCTGCTCCCATCAGATTTTAGAATTTATGCACAAAAGTATTATAACCAGACAACAACACTTACTGTATTGTTCCTGAGTGAAGAACGATATTTTATTCTAGAAAAATTGGGGTCGTCTTATAATCGACGTCTAGAATTTTTCATTGTAATTACACACCTGCGCCACTAGATGGAGCTGCACCGAAGTAACCAGTAAGCGAATGGAGCGTCACAGTGAGCGCATGCAGCAGGATCTGATGGAAAATGGAGGAACCAAGAGACCGACTCCAGCAAAGGGGTTTGAAAGTTTCGTTGCAGACCAGAATTTGTCTTTTTACAGACTGTATTATTAATGTCGTTCTTGAAACCGAATTCGACGTTGATGGTTATGCAGTTATTAACATCATTAATGCAGTTATTGAAGTACATGGTTGTTGCTTATTCAGTCTCAGATTTTAAGAGAATACAGTTATTATTTAATTAGTACTATATCTTGATCTTAAATAACGTGAAAACCTGGCACATGTCTTACCTTAAGTATGGTACCATACTTCCTAAAAAAAGATGAAATGATTAAAATGAACAACACAGCATAATGTTATCTCTGTTTTTTTTTTCGATAGTAATTGTACAATAAAAAGTTGTTTTATGAATAACCTTATTGTTTTCATCATATTTTTTTTTCCTAAAACGATATTTGAAAAATACGATTCATCTTCTAATCGGAGTCGTCCTATATTTGGGCCAATATGGTACATAATGGTTTGAAAATCTCCTAAAATACGGGGTTGACTAAACTCGACGTAAACACAAGTGAAGGGTCAGTATAAAGTCATATGGAAAGGAGCATGTAGTGTGCGGGAGTGTGTGTGATCGTGTGCGGGAGTGTGTGTGTCTATGTGAGGCAAGATGGCTGTTAACAGGAGCTGAGTTCAGCTGCAGAAAGGTTGACAAGACCATGTGGCACAAGACACAAGATGCTGACCTCAAAACACGACGTCACAACTCCTCTCCTCCTGGGCCAAGATGGCTGCCGACCCATGTGGTAACGTTACAAGATGGCCGACGAGACTGCGTAGTGACTAGTTGTGCTTGAGATGGCTGAGGACAGAGGAGTCCGTGGCTGATAATAACTGTAGCCTATGAGTGTATGTGGTGCGGTTAGTAAAAGGAAGTAAGGGAAAAGAGTAGAAATGAGCTGGAGTGATGTTTCGGCGCTGAGGAGACGTGTCCAGTTGGCCCTGGAGTCCGGGCGCACAGCAATACAACAACTAACTCAACTGAAATACTGACAAACGCGCGCCATGACAGATCGCCGGTCTTCTAGGTGCGTAAAGTTCAAAGTTACGAAACAAGCACAACAGACCTTAACTGAGCTAACCATCTCTACCCGGACACAAGCCTCTTACTTCTCAGTAGCTCCAGAAGCGATGGGCTGCGTGGTGATGTCTGGGGAGACCCGCGCCGGGCCTGACCACGGGCAAACAGCTGGCTGATTACGCTCTGCCGGTATTCCAGCGATAAGTGGCTCCCTTGTCCTCTCTCTCTCTGTCTCCAAGGAGATGAAGGATGCAGCGTCGCTGGCGGCCAGGCTGTCCTCCCTCTGTGTGTCCGGAGCCGTCAACGTTGCTGGGTTGCGCACAGGTGCCTCCTCTGCACGTCGATGCGTCAGCGGGTCACTGCTGGTGCGCTGGGTGCCACCACTCCGGGGAAAAAGTCATCGCTTAGAAACTCCTGGAATTTACATGTAAGTTGCAGTAGTTTTCTTATATTGATATGAGAATGTGTTAGTTATGGGGTGCCGAATGTAAAAACTTGATTACAGTTTTCAAACTGATATATTTTCAATATTTAGCTCATTTTCTTCACATTTAGCTCATTTTACACACATTTGAGACATAAATTATTTAAAATGTTAAATCTAAATGTTAAATGTTAAATGTTAAATTTAAAATATTAATCTAAATCTAAATGTTAAATCTAAATATAAATGTTAAATATAAATAAATAAATTAAATATAAATCTAAATGTAATCTAAATCAAATTAAATCTAAATCTAAATATTAAATCTAAATCTAAAAAATATTAAATCAAAAATATTAAATCTAAATGTTAAATGTTAAATCTAAATAAATTTAAATCTAAATATTAAATCTAAATCTAAATCTAAAAAATTAAATCTAAATCTAAATGTTAAAATCTAAAAAAAATCTAAAACTAAAAATTAAATCGAAATAAATCTAAATAAACTAAAAATCTTAAATCAAAAATGTTAAATCAAAATAAATCTAAATCTAAATTAAATCTAAATCTAAAATGTTAAAAATCTAAATATCTAAATAAAAATGTTAAATCTAAATGTAAATGTAAATCTAATCTAAATGTTAAATTTTAAATCTAAATATTAAAATCTAAATCTAAATGTTAAATCTAAATCTAAATTAAATCTAAATCTAAATGTTAAATCTTAAATCTAAATATTAAATCTAAATCTAAATAAATCTAAATCTAAAGTTAAATCTAAATCTAAATCTAAATCTAATCTAAATGTTAAATCTAAATCTAAATCAAATGTAAATAAATGTTAAAAATCTAAATATTAAATCTAAATCTAAATGTTAAATCTAAATCTACAAATATTAAATTTAAAGTTAAATCTATATCTAAATGTTAAATGTGTCGCCGAGTGTAAAGCGGGTTATTTAGAGGATTTACAAATGTCCCATGCCCCGTAAAGTCTCACAGCCGCACAACCACGCCCACACCACTGATTAGGATCAATGGGAAGAGGGCTTGAGGGAGAGTCGGGACTCTCCCTCATGCATTTATCTTCAGTAGACTAAACTACTGTAACGCTGTCCTGACAGGTCTCCCTAAAAAGACCATCAGACAGCTGCAGTTAGTCCAGAACGCTGCTGCTCGAGTCCTCACTAACACCAAGAAAGTGGATCATATAACTCCAGTCCTCAGATCTTTACACTGGTTTCCTGTTTGTCAATGGCTGCCTCCCTGCCTGTGGAAGATGGGGCCGGTTGGTACCGCTGAACAACCCGCTTGAAGTGCAGCCTGCACACCCGCCAACACCGCCCGTTCAATGTCTTCCACAGGCAGGGAGGCAGCCATGTTCGAGTCCCGACTCTCCCTCAAGCCCTCTTCCCATTGATCCTGATCAGTGGTGTGGGCGTGGTTGTGCGGCTGTGAGACTTTACGGGGCATGGGACATTTGTAAATCCTCTAAATAACCCGCTTTACACTCGGCGACACATTTAACATTTAGATATACAGGACTGTCTCAGAAAATTAGAATATTGTGATAAAGTTCTTTATTTTCTGTAATGCAATTAAAAAACATGAAATGTCATACATTCTGGATTCATTACAAATCAACTGAAATATTGCAAGCCTTTTATTGTTTTAATATCGCTGATTATGGCCTACAGCTTAAGAAAACTCAAAAATCCCATCTCAAAATATTAGAATATTTCCTCAGACCAAGTAAAAAAAAAAAATTTATAACAGCAAAACAAAATCAAACATTTGAGAATGTCCATTAATGCACTCAGTACTTGGTTGGGAATCCTTTTGCATGGATTACTGCATCAATGCGGTGTGGCATGGAGGCAATCAGCCTGTGGCAATGCTGAGGTGTTATGGATGCCCAGGATGCTTCAATAGCAGCCTTTAGCTCATTTGCATTGTTGGGTCTGGTGTCTTTCAGCTTCTTCTTCACAATACCCGACAAATTCTCTATGGGGTTCAGGTCAGTGGAATTGGCAGGCCAATCGAGGACAGTAATGCCATGGTCAGTACACCAGTTACTGGTGGTTTTGGCACTGTGGGCAAGTGCTAGATCATGCTGGAAAATGAAATCATCATCTCCATAGAGCTTTTCAGCAGACGGAAGCATGTAGTGGTCTAAAATCTCTTGGTAAACAGCTGCATTTACTCTGGACTGGATGAAACACAGTGGACCAACACCAGCAGCTGACATGGCTCCCCAAACCATCGCTGACTGTGGGAACTTCACACTGGATTTCAAGCAACTTGGATTTTGCTCCTCTCCAGCCTTTCTCCAGACTCTGGCGCCTTGACTTCCAAATGAAATACAAAACTTGCTTTCGTCTGAAAAGAGGACTTTGGACCACTCTGTCCAGTGCTTCTTTTCCATAGCCCAAGTCAGACACGTTTTCCGTTGTCTTGAGTTCAGAAGTGGCTTGACCATGGGAATACAGCTATTGTAGCCCATTTCCCAGATACGTCTGTAAACAGTGGCTTTTGATAACTGGACTCCAGCTTCACTCCACTGTCTTTGAAGCTCCCCCAAATCCTGGAAGCGGCTCTTCATCACAATGCTGTTCAGGCTGCGGTCATCTCTCTTGGTTGTGCAGCGTTTCCTGCCACATTTCCGCCTTCCAACAGACTTTTTGCGAATGTGCTTTGAAACTGCACTCTGTGAACAGCCTGCTCTTTGAGAAATTTCTTTTTGTGTCTTACCCTCCTGATGGAGGGTGTCAATGATGGTCCTCTGGACAGCAGTCAGATCAGCAGTCTTCCCCATACTTGTGATTTAGTTTACTGAACCAAGCTGAGTGTTTTTCAAGGCTCAGGAAACCCTTGCAGGTGTTTCGAGTTAATTAGACGATTCAAGTGATTAGTTGAATAGCCTACTAGTATACTTTTTCACGATATTCTAATATTTTGAGATAGGATATTTGGGTTTTCTTCAGCTGTAGGCCATAATCAGCTATATTGAAACAATAAAAGGCTTGCAATATTTCAGTTGATTAGTAATTAATCCAGAAAGTATGACATTTCATGTTTTTTAATTGCATTACAGAAAATAAAGAACTTTATCACAATATTCTAATTTTATGAGACAGTCCTGTAGATTTAACATTTAGATATAGATTTAACATTTAGATTTAGATTTAATATTTAGATTTAACATTTAACATTTAGATTTAGATTTAACATTTAGATTTAGATTTAATATTTAATTTAAGATTTAACATTTAGATTTAGATTTAATATTTAGATTTAAGATTAACATTTAGATTAGATTTAACATTTAGATATAGATTTAACATTTAGATTTAGATTTAACATTTAGATTTAGATTTAATATTTAGATTTAATATTTAACATTTAGATTTAGATTTAATATTTAGATTTAGATTTAACATTTAGATTTAGATTTAATATTTAGATTTAAAATTTAACATTTAGATATAGATTTAACATTTACATATAGATTTAACATTTAGATTTAGATTTAATATTTAGATTTAACATTTAACATTTGGATTTAGATTAATTTAGATTTAATATTTAACATTTAGATTTAGATTTAGATTTAATATTTAGATTTAGATTTAACATTTAGATTTAGATTTAATATTTAGATTTAACATTTAACATTTAGATTTATATTTAATATTTAGATTTATATTTAACATTTATATTTAGATTTAACATTTAGATTTAGATTTAATATTTAAATTTAACATTTAACATTTAACATTTAGATTTAACATTTTAAATAATTTATGTCTCAAATGTGTGTAAAATGAGCTAAATGTGAAGAAAATGAGCTAAATATTGAAAATATATCAGTTTGAAAACTGTAATCAAGTTTTTACATTCGGCACCCCATAGTTAGTCCATTAAAGTGACAATACTAGCATCATGATTTAATGTTAATTTAATCTTGTCAGTATTAAGTACTGCATCAGATGCATAGGGGCGTTATATCTGTATCTGCAAATCCGGTAAATTTTGTTTCACGATATTGGAAACTGGTAAATGTTCAGTCTAACGCAACGCGGTGCCAACAGCACATGTAACTATTTCCTGCTTGGTGTCATAAAACACTAAGAAAAAAGTTGTTGTACATGAATGACCTTTATATACTTAACAACATGTTGCATTTATGAAAATATGCAGCAGCCAAAACACAGACTGCTTCTGTTTTGGAGGAAACATATTATATTATCAAGTCATCACCTCCAGGGGCCAAAACGCATGATTGGAATAGTTTACTTTTTTTTTTTTTAGATCTGGGGTGAATTTGGAAAACATGTGGGGTTCCAGCGTGCAAACCCAGGCCTGTCAACATCTACGGCCCAAAGCAACAAAAAAGTCCCTTTGTCATTGTCATGAACAGCACTGACAATTTGAGAAAGGAACAGGCCTTAATTTTCATATTCAATTTCCAGCACCGCTGCAGCACTTGAGGTGCTGTAAGCAAAAACATCAGTGAAGTTTGAAGAATGTGATAATGGAATTTAAAAACATGGGAGAAACATTTCTTCCAGTTTTTTTTTTTTTTTTTCATTGTTTACCCTAAAGCTCACAATGCGAACTTGTTATCATTAGACTTACCGTGTACCGGTTATTCTTCAGTCAAATATCAAAGTTTCACCTCCTTCGTGGTGACGGAAGTGCCTCAAAGTTTGTCTTCTTTTTAATTTATTTTAAAATAAAATTTTTTTAAGGGAAACTTTTTTCTTCTTACCGTGGAAAAAAAAATGCAATCTGTATTTACTTTTGATGGTTAAAATTTCCTCGTGTTTTCCCAAGGTATCCTGCTGCTGTTGCTGCTCCATGGTCACTGACCACATTAGCAATCACAGGTGTAACCTAAAGCTATCCCTTTTGAGATTGTCATCCAGCTGTCTTCACAGTGAATACTGTCTCAGTGGTGCTGGATTTTAATAGATGATAATCACAGCGGGGCGTAGAGGGGCAGGCCAACACAATTTTAATAGCTTCAGATTGATGTGTCTGTCCGTGCAGAAGGATGAGAAAAAGCACCTACCCACACTGACTCTGGACTGACCTTCTCTGTGCAGACAGGGAAATGTCATCTCAATTAGGCCAATCACATGCTCTGTTTCTGTCACAGCTGGCCGCAGGGACACCTGAAGAGTTTTGACAGATGGATGGTAAAAGCTCAAAATTGCTCCAGTGGAATCGTTTTTGGTTTTGGAATCTAAATAAACCCAAAAACCGGCTGTGCCTGTTTCAAATGCACGGGCTGAGTAAGTGGCCCATCACGACGTTCTCACATTCATCCCTTTTACTGTCGGCGACAAGTATTTGTGTTATCGAGGAGACAGAGAGACAAATGCTAATAAACTGACATTGTTATGGTATATAATTAAATATTATTTTCATAAGACTACTTAGACTGAGAAAAATTAAATCTCTAGATGTAATTTCACCCTGCTATGTTAACCTCATTTAAATCATCCAGATGCTCTGCCATGGCATTTCTAATTTGAGTTTTAATCAGTGAACAGATATATCTGCATTGTTAAGTCAGAAACCTCATATACCTGTTAAGCTGGATCGTTAATCAACTGGTAACCGTTGCAAATTTCATTTTCTTCTTGGCACAGGAAGCCTCCCAGATATTTAGATATACACGGATAAGAACACACGTGTTCAAGCAAGCCCACACACACACACACACACACACACACAGACTGCTGACTGTCTGGACCTCTTTTAAACACGTCAACACTGACGGATGCATACCCGTCCAAGTCAGAGCTTCGGACCCTCACATGCCCATTAAACAACAGCAAACGGTGACCTTGATTTCACACAGAATATGAAATAAGGTGGGCCATTATTTCGTTAGTGCAGAGTGCGTGCAGCCCTTCAAGCACTTTAGTTTCTGCCTTAACATTTAACCATTCTTTATTGCTTGCTGACTAGGCTCAAGGCACCAAGGTCAATTACCAAGGGTTCCCCTAAGAAGGTGCTTTACCTTGCTGATCGCTTCGCATAAAGTCATCAAAAGTAACTATAATGACCCTCGTAAATGCCAGGCAGACCGGTTAAAGACACTTCCTTTTGTTTTGATGCAGCGCTGTTTTGTGATTTTAGTGCTGCTGGGGAATGATACAAGTAAGGTGAGTGCTGTAAAAAGATTTAAGATCTTACCGTATTAAAATATTCTACATGCTGCCTTTAACAATGGGTCACTACGTGAAAGATGTTATAGAGCTCATTATTTAAGGCTTCGAGAGGAGAATACAGCTCTCCCCCAGGCTACATTTTGAGCAGAATGAGATATTGCTGCAATTTGCGCCGTGGTCGAAGTACGGACTGCGCGGCTGACAGTAAACAGCAAATACCCATGAAATTATTTGCATAGGGCCCATCTTAATGACATCAGGTAACACAACGCTAATCCCCCTTCACCCCCTCCCCCTGCACACGTCTTTCTTCCTCACACAAAAACTGGAAATTGATCTGTTCTGTCCGTGCACAAAACCCCACACACACTGGCCTATAAATTCCCAACCTTGCAGCACCTACAGTAATCACGTGGGCCACGCATGAAGTACGCTCTCTTTTACTGACAGAACTTTAATCAAGGGTCACAGCTGACAGAGGGGGAAAAAAAACACCACTGTAATTGTTACATGCTTAATTTAGTTCAACATTGCATAAGCGTTGGGTTGTTGTCTACCGGTGATTTATGTTATTGCAGCCCTATTGACTTTCATAACAGTATCCAGTGAGCTATTTGCCTCTAATGTTTACTACACTCAATATGCCTCTTACATCATATTCTATCAATGAAATGTACTCTAGTTACATGATGGGAGCTGTTGCGACTTACAGCCCAAGATAAAAATGTTTGTTTCACAGGAGACCTCCACCCACAGCAGCCCTCAAAAACGAAATATTAGTGGGATTTTTCATCTATTGTCCTCTGACAACTACATCTGGCTCCACACCGAAAGCCTTTCACGACATGAACTTGAAACGCAGACTCAGCTGACCGTTTTTCTCCTCCTATCTGCAGACGTCCGCGCGCACTAAAAAAAGTAATTAACCGGACATTTAGTCCTGTCAAAAGCCTGCAACTAAACACCCAAAGTTCAGCTTCCGCAACTCAAAAAGAAATCATTCTTAAGCTGCCGTTAACAAAAAAGTCATTTATGAAAAGGAAGAGTTTAATATACGTTTCTACTCGCATTCAAATCTGAACCATTCACAGCTCACTGCAGCTTAATGGACTTCAAAGAAAAGAAATTGCTTTAGCGAAAAGCACAGCACAGTCTCACATACATTTTTGAGATGATTTTCAGGCATAATCTCGAACCTTTAATTTATTTATTTATTTATTTATTGGCTTTAATAGACGCTGTTAATTGTACTGTACATTTATATTTCAAGTTAACATAATTATTAATAATTGCTGTGTTCATGACACGAGTAAAAGAAAGAGGCGAGGATTAATGATGTGGAATATTGACTAAGATGCAACTTCCAGAGTAAAAATGTTGCACTATTGATCTGCTATTTAAGTTGTCCATCGAACCTAATGCTTCCTACCTTGACACTAAAAGGGTGTGTTTGGAAAACAGATGGGAATCTATTCAAGCAGAGGTCTTGCCTGTTGGAAGCACTGTTAAATCCAGCATCACAAGCACAAATAGCTGCTTTGATGGTGCTAAACATAACCATATCCTGTTCAGCCTCTTGTAGAGAAACATCCCTGGAGTCGGGGCTGTTGGCCCTGGCTTCCCCTGCTTCCCGCTCCCACTGTATTTGAGGAGACCACACAGTTAGCTCAGCCTCAGTCCTACGGCGAGTAAATGCAATTCTCTACTGCTGCACTTTCTGCTACATTTGTAAGACAAACAAAATCTCCCCCTTCAAAAACCTGAACATCAATTGTGAAAGCAGAGCGGCAGCAGCGGATCTGCTGAATGAAGTCTCTTCCTCGGTAATTTGCCTCAGGCTCCATGTGCTTTCAGTCACTGTCAATCACTTGGTTTGATGCACTTTGGAAGATCGAAGAGAAAACCGCGTCACAGCACTGAGCAGCACAACCCTCCTACCTCTATTCAGCAAAAGAAGACAAAAAAAAACAACAAACATGTTCTCTAAATAAGCTCCTCTGAATATAATTACTATTCTGCGGGTAATTCCCCGACCTCTTTCTTTTCTTCCTCCGCATCCTTTAGATGTGCTCATTTGAATAGGACGCAAAAAAAAAAAACCATGTTCTTTTAATATATGATGTGTTTTCATCCTTGGACGTTATTATGGAGCCCTTACAGAATAGTTTGAGGAGTAAAAACGTCATTGAACACAACGCCCCAATATACTGTAGGGCTCCAGACACTGACTATGCTAATGAATGCTTCACGCAGCCTCATTATGAGCCGTGGAGAGAGGTCGTTTTTCTTGGCTTTTTTCCCAATGAAGTATTGCTTGAGGTGGGGAACTGGGTTGAGGTTCCTTGGTGTGAAAATAAGAAAGGATAAAAAAAAAAAAGAGTAAATTAGGAAAAAGCTATCATTATTGCAGTGATTTATATATATTAACGGTCTTTGGTGAGTTTTTTCCTGTGGGGGTGTATGTGTTCTCTATTTTAGTTACCAGTTGCTGACAAATGAACAGCAAATTAGTTTAAGATTAAAACTCTGTGGACATTTTATAGACATAATTATGGCTTAAGTTCCCTCTGCCACTCTGTGGACCTTGGGTGGTTTGAACGTAATTCTCATCCAGTACAAATGGGGGAAAAATACATCCTTTTTTTTTCCTCTCTCTTTAATACAATCCACATGCCCAGCAAATTAGATGAGTGAGTATCCCCTCTATAATTTTATGCACAAGTTATTCATATTTTTTGTGTAATAAGCTTGGGGTTCTGAGACAAAACTCAAGCATGCCAATTAAGTTACTCACTCTCAATCTTCTCTCTGCAACCTCTTCTCCTCTTCTGATTATTTCTGATGCCGCAATCTGCCATACACATACCCAAACACACACACTGTTCCTTGTCAGCATCTCAAGCTCATAATTACTTGGCATTAATTAGATGCGCTGGCATAATGGTTAATCATTGGTTACGCTGGAAACATCCAGGAGAACAAACAGAATGCCAAGCGTGGCGTGGGGGAAATACAGCTCGGTAGCAGGGACAGAGACAAAGAGATGCTCAGAGAGGAAGACGATTGCGCATAGATGTGAAAGTCTGATGGAAAAATGCAATACAAGGTGACTAATTCCCCAAGTCCTCCGTGTTGCCTCTCTGCCCACGGAGACTGCAGAGAAGTGAGATCAAACTAGGAGGCAATTCATTAATAACTTTTCATCTGATATTATTACCGCATGCACCCCAAAGGACTGTTCTGAAAACAAAGAGGCGGAAAGCAGCGTTTGGACTAAAAATACTCTTTAACGACCATCTCGGTGAATGGCATGAGATGGAAAGTCATGCTGATAGTTTGCTTGTAGAGTCCCCTCGGCTTGCAGACGCTGACTGCGCCACTGCCTGTCCATCTCCGATTACTGTCTAATCGAATTCAGCCTCATGTCTGGCTGCTCCCGGGGGTCTGCTCTGGCGGTCGACTCATGTGATAAAACATTCAAACAAGACACCGCCATTTCATTGTGAGATGAGTCAAAGGGAACATCAAAAGACCCGCATCGGCTCTCCGACGCTTTATCTGTGTGTCCTTGCCTCTGTTTGTTCACATGTTTGCGTGATGATGCCGACCGGTGCGCTCAGAGTCGTGGACTGAGTGTCTGTTGTATCATCGGGAGTCAGGCAGCATCTTCCAGAGGTTACGCGGCTCATTCTTTATTCTCCATGTCAACTCCCCGTAAATGTTTATAGCTTTGTGGTAAGACCGCGGCTATTCAAATTATCTTGTCACAATGCATCCCTGAGCAGGAATAAAGCCCTCCTTTATGGGAAACTGTAAACACTCGCTGTGCTTCATGGGGAACAATAGCCATTTATAAGAGTCCAGCAGAGGCCATGTCCAAAGGGGACGGTAAACTTTTCTCTCTCTTCCCATCTCCTCTTCCCCGCCTTTCTTCCCTCCCCTGTATTTTCTTGCCTTTTTCACCCGCCTTTCCCCAAAGCTTGCTTGAGATCAGGCCGGGTTTTAATGAGAGCTGCCATCTCGGTCTGAGCCCTCCTCACTATGCAGCTCCATGAGCCTCATAATCCGCCATCGATTCTTCCATGAGTTGTTGCTGTCAGCTTTTCTGAAATAACAGAAAGAAAAACAAAGCGCCATTCCAATTAGCCCAGGTTATAATTGGGTTTTATTACGTTGCTGGAGTAGGACTTGGCAGAGCATGACGAATGTCATTGCTCCCCCTCATTGCAAAGCTCCTCCGAGAGATCAGGAGTGACACGGTGCCCTTCTTGCCAATCCACATCCTGACCTTCTTGCCAACTCATAACCACAAGCAGGAAGCTCTTGCTGCCTCAGTTTGTGCATGGCGCCAAGTAAGGACTCTATTTGAATGTGCCTCTAATCCTAATCACATGTGCACAACCATTTTAGCTCACCTCATTGAAAATGATAAATGTTTATCAAAAAAGGAATGGACTTTGCTCTGCAAAATGTCAGATGACTTGCTTGAAAGGCTCAAGGACAGAGAGGAGAGATAACCTTTGTGAGGAGCAGGAGTGCCACTATATGCCATTCAAAGCTTTTGTTCAATGATGCTGTCTCACCTTTGAGTAATTCACATGACTAGTTTTGATTCTTTGCTCCGCCTTCATGGTGCTGAGGTTGTACAATGAATTCCATTTGAATAACAAAGAGAATCGTTTAAGGGTTGAACCTCACTTATTTCTGGATAATAGCCACAATTCAGTAACCATTTTTCATTTTTACTCCTGCATTTCTGCTGTAAATAATCTTTAATTTAACCTTGTATGACTACACAACACTTAAAAACTTAAAAAAAAGAAACAAATTTCTTTTTCCAAAGTTTGGAACAGTACGGAGTTTACAGATCTACTTTTTTTCATTTCTATCTGTGATTCCAAGAAAGATGATCTTCAAAAATATCTGAATAACTGGGCAAATGCTGAAGTTGAAGTCTTCCAGGATTCAGAGCCAGTGAAAATGTGTAACATTTGGTACAAAAACAAGTGTTAGGAAGGCTTAAATGTGCCTTCACACTCCTCCTCTCTGAAGTGTATTTGGACAATTGAATTACACCCCTCTGAAGAGCGAGGCAACGAAAAGAAAAAAAAAAGAGTCAAAAGAAGAGATGTGAGACAGAAAAACACACATAAGGAGGTGGAGAGACATCGGAGTTTGCCTGTGCAGCGAGCGACGTGAAAATATAGTTTTCCAGCTCTGCAAAGAGCAAACATCAGGAGTATCAACTCAAATGGAGATGAGGCTGGCTGTGTTACTGAACCGTATGTTTCCATGGCAACAACTAAACCAAGTGATGATGCGAGGGTAGCCTGATTGTCACAAACACGGTCACCAGGACCCGGCTGTCAAGCTGGCGAGGTAGAAGCACTCAGAACACTTACACGCCCGTTTCTTCTTCCGTGGTTTACTGTACCCTCATCCGTCCAGCTGCCAAACTCTGCTTCGTGAAGGACAGGCAAGTACTCCACACTTTTATGCCCTGTCTGGAGCTACCTGTGTAAATCTGCGCGGGCTGTTTGAAGTGCCTCTGATTTGTAGCGTCAGTTTTTCAAGCCTTTTAATGGCACAGGAAACAACAGTAAGCGCGCTGGTAGCTGTGCCATTAAAAATAGGTTTGCAGACTTTTATGTGCTGATTAGGTATTCTGTGTGAAAAGCCTCTCTGTTGTCTTCTTGGTAGCTGTGGAACTTCAAACCATGGAGGTGTTTAATAAAAAAGAGCGGAGCGAATGATGATCTTTGTCTCCGCTCTCCTCGGGGACGTCCGCGATGGGCAGCGGCCACCTGCTACTGGGAGCACCGCACTTTACTGGTGCCATGAAAAGACAGAGGCGGCTCTCCACAGGCCAATCAAACCGCACCAACATCTGGCTGGCTGCCCTCTGCAGCCTTGCTCTATCTTTCTCTCTCTGTCTCTGCCTGTGTCTCTCCATCTCAATCTGTCCGCCTCTCTGGGTGTCTTTCACTCGATCCCCCTTCGGTCCGTGCACGTCATCCTGTGGCGCACAATGGCACCACGGAGAACATCTCCATCCCCCTAACTCCCGCTTCACTGACAAATATTTACAGTGCCGCCCCGATTTATCCTAGGTTAATTAGTGAAAGTTAAATAGCTATCACAGGCATGATTTAAAAACCCAAAACGTGTGCATGTGCACAAACACACACAAGCGCGTGCACGCTGACAGTTGGCTGTCTTGCACAAGCGCAACACCAGCTTCTGACCTGCCCTCTAGCCCCCAAGGCATAATGTGGTTTATTATAGACATGTGAAGACTTAATTAGATGTGTATAATGCATGGTGTCCGGGGACCGCTCGCCGTACAGCTGTATAAAACCGAGACGTGTATAAAATTGGCTGTGTTAACAGCCTGCATTAGTAAATCTCTTTGTGTTTTGTTAGCGATGAGAGGCAGCTTGGTGGTAAAGCACTGTTTGCTCCTCATTATGACAGATATATGTTGCCCAGCCAGGAGATGAAGAGTAGGCGAAGCAGAAAATTGCGCACACACTGACACACACACACACACACACACACATATACACACATATCTTCCTGTGCCTTTTTTTTTTTTTTTTTTTTTTGAATAATTGGCTCGCTATGTGACAGGCAATACGGAACAGTGGGAGAAGATATAAGTAATGAGCATCATCATTAAACAAATACAGCCTGACACACCTTTTGGCTCCCAGTTTGACAACTCCGGTAGTGACAGCTGGCGCATCTGAAATCGGGTAGAAATGCTCCTCCTTGAAACTCAACTTGTAGAACCTCTTAAGACTCCAGAGAGTTTCTACATCTGCGGCAAATCATTCAGCTATCGGCTGAGAGCCCTGCCCTGGAGAAAGCCTTCAAGATTAACAGATAGATTGCAATCTTTACTACAAACAGGTTCTCCAAAAAACGTGTGAGCGCGTCCCTGTGTGTGTGTGGGGGGGGGGGGGGGGGGTGGGGGGGTTAGTGAAAGCCAAGCCGATGAAGAAGATTAGCCCGGGCTGAAACGACTGGAACAAAACTAATCTACTCAAAGAACGAGGACGCTCGCATAAAAGGAAGAGGTGGGAAACAGTGTGAAAATGGAGGCATGTGCTCGACTAAAGGAAATATTTATGACTTGCAGAGGACATAAAACTTGATTCAGAGCTTTGGCGACCTAAACAGAAACAAAGGGAGGAATCGATGAATCCATACAGGTCCACGGCGGCAACGCTGGGTTCTCTGACATTTGTCACATGCATTATGGGTCTGCTGGACAGGACTATGACCCGGGTGACATTGCTGAGCCACGATCGTCGCCGTCAACAGAAATGTGCAGAACCCACTCAGAGTACAGACGTTACACTCAAAGGAACGTTAAATAAAAAAAAAAAAAAAAGCTGTTTTTCCATTAGTTATTCTATCAGGATTTATGTGACGCAAAACCTGAACAGATACCTTTACAAGACCAAAAGCAACAACACGCTGGGCCGTCTTGCAGCACAAGTTCTCAAACTGTCTGCCTTTATTTATCTATTTATTTGTCGTGGTTGCTCATTTTCACGTCTTTACTTCCTCATTCACAGACAAACAATCACGTTGCTCTGGAACCCTCTGATGTGCATGCAGTGTGTGTTTGAAACATTTCATGTTGCTTTTAATGCGGCTATATGTGTGTTTTTTAAGATTATCAGATCAACTTCAAGTGAAATCCACTTCAGTGATTATTTCTTTGATCCAAAAAGATTCTTACTTATCTCAAAACTGTTCTTCACAACCTCATAATTGATTAAAATCCTTTTTTTTTTTTTAAATGATGCACCAAACAGACAGCAAATTAAATTGGGGTTTTAACAAAATTGATATCTGATCCAGTTTCTAAATCACATCTTGAGTAAAACTGAATACAGTTTTGGAGCTGGAGCACACAAATCAAGGCAGGTAAAGTGCTTCAAAAAACAACAAATGAACATTTGAATAACTGCCATTTTGTAATTTGACTACAGACACAAAGAGCCCACCAAAGTGCACGTCCTTTACATTATAACATCACATAAACAAAAGTGGCACAATGAGGATGAACTCTGCAAGCACAAACAGACAAACTTTGATGATTGCTTTCACAGGTGTGGATCCCTGATTACAAAACCATATTTGTTTGGGAGTATTCTGGCTGCGACTGTTGCTGTTTCTGTGTTTGCCAGTCAAAGGCCAGAGCAACATCCCTTCATATTATCCTGTAAAACAGCCTGAGCCACAAACATTATTTGGTTTGGAGATAAAGCACTGAAAGCAGCTGGTGAATTTAGAGATTCACCAAACACGAGGGCAAGCAAACAGAAAGTTAGCGTCCCTTTTTTAATGCACGTTCATTATAAAAATGGCAGACAACAGAACAACAAAAGCGTTTCTGTAATTCTGGGAGTAGACGTTGGATAATGTTGGATTCAATAAAACCATTTCATATGAGTGAGTTAAAAACATGTACTCCTCATCCCACTGGATTATCATGCTGAGTCCTCTGAAGCATGTTGTCCAAGCATATTAGTGGCTCTTTCACCGCATTATTTTCCTTTTTTCAGGCTGCACTACTAAAAGGGTGCTTGAATCCTTTCATCTTTAGGTCCATGTTGAAAAGAATGCAAAGGTCAGTAATTTTCCCCCTATCTATTCTTGTTTTTTTTAGTTTTTGGTTTCTGCTTACTTTAATGCCTGCTTGTGTATGCGTGCATTTATTTATACATATATAAGGGCTGGTCAACGATTAAAATTTTTAATCGCGATTAATCCCATTATTTCCCTGATTAATCACGATTAATTGTATTGTATACGCAAAATCAAATAATGAATTCAAAAGTAGTGTAAAATGCACTTTTATTGAAATGTTCTGCTGCCATATGAACTAAAGTGTCATAACATTTGTTGTTCAAACACTTTTAACATCAGCACTTGTCAGTAACACATATTTAGTGTAAATCTCATTTAAAAATCCTTAAAAAAAACCTTTAACCCTTAAAAAATGTAAAATAAAATAAAGCTTATTGCCACTTCCAGGGCATTAATGTCATCCTGTTTTTATAAAAAATAAAAAAATGTCTACAAACAAAATCTAACAAAATGATTGTGGCTCAGCACAATCAGAATATATATATCTATATATATATAGATATATATACTGTATACACACACACACACATCGCGGTTACAGCAAGACAATGATAAGCCACATATCACATCCATCACAACAGAATGGATTTGTGCTGAACTGGCCCACCTGCAGTCCAGACCTTTCACCAATAGAAAAATCACAAAACAAAGAATCAGCCAACGAAGGCCCAGGACTGTTAAGTAGCTAGAAATCGTGCATCAGACAAAAGTGGGACAGCTTTTCATTCCTAAAACTCCAGTTGACTCCTCACTTTCCAGACATTTACAGACATCTAGAAAGTGAGGATTACAGAACTGTTAAAAAAAAAAAAAAGGAAAGAGAATGCTGCACTATGACAAACATTGCCCCGTTTCAACTTTTTTGAGACGTGTTGTTGCCATCAAAGTCAAAATGAGCTAATATTTTCTTTGAAATGGTAAAATGTCTAAGTTTCAAAGTCTGATATATTCTTTTATGGTCTATTGCGAATAGAATATGGGTTTATGAGATGTGCAAATCATTGCAGTCTGTTTTTATTTATATTTCACAAGGCATCCCAACTTTTTTGGAATTGGGGTTGTACAAGCTCACACATATTGTTCAGGAGTATTTGTGCAATGACAGCAGTTTTATGATTTTGCCTTGATACATTGTGATAAACTTGTTCGTCTATCTTAAAATAAGAACAGAGAGTTATGTCAGTGCCACAGTCACCATGACACATGCACACATGTCACATGGGGGCCGTCCCCTACTCTACAGCATCACTGCTGTCCTCTGTTATTGTCGTAAAACTATATTGTAGTACATCCATGACATCTCCCCCTTTCTGAAAAAAATGTGTTCACCATCGCTCAGGAACAAAAATATCTTTTTTTTTCTAAGTAAAAATCATTCAGTATGTCTGAAAGCAAAAAATAAAACTACGTGCATTGCACTCATAACAACGTAACACTCTGTCTTCGTCCTTCATTAGTCTCTGTGCTTATTTTATCTATGGTGGCTGCAAGAGGCCCTGCTTGCAGATGGCAACGATCCTGTCTGTACAGGTTTCCGTCCCCCGTCTCGATGACATACGACCTCTCAGTCGTGCTTCAACTCGTCACAGCTGCTGGTGTAGACCAAGTCTGGTTGCCCAGTTTGTTAAGAACCAGGTCACCATGTCTCAGCTGTGGATGGTGTCTCACTCTGTCTCTGCTGTTGTCGTGGTAAGCCGTCAACCGTCACGGACCTTGAGGTCGTCCGGCATTGGCCTTTTAACCATTCCGTAAGTTAGATTAAAAACACACAGGGAGGCGGATTTTAGTTACTATGGTCCCCGACTGTGGAACAGCCTGCCGCAGAGCCTCGGGGCCGCAGAGACTGTTGATGTTTTTAAACAGCGGCTTAAGACCCACCTATTTAGTCTGGCTTTTAATTGATTAATCTAAGTATTTTAGCTTCTTCTACTTTATTCTATCTTTATCCTATTTATTGAGTCACCTTTTTTAATTTGGCTTTTACCTGAGCTCTTTTACTCTTTTTTTAATGTACTTAATCTGTAATGATTTTTTGATTTAATTTACTTTTGAGTCTTTTTGCATTTTATTACCATTCAATCTCTTAAATTCTATTTTAATATAAATATATGTATAGTTTTTACATCTCTAATTTTTCACATTTTTATACATTTTATCATTACTGTATCTATTGTCTGTTTTTATCCTGTTTAAGTCTTCTAATCTTTTAGTTTTTAGCTCCAGTGTTTCCTCATGGGGGTCCTCCACACTGGGAGTTGTGTCTGGTCTGCCCGCGGGGGTGTGGTCTTGGAGATCCCTCGGCCTGGAGGACTGGGGGGAATTCTTTTAGCCGCCTGCACTGCACACTCAGTGTGTCCATTACCTTGTGGATTATGGGAACTCTAAGTTATATGTTTAAAGTCCATCTCACGAGCAAACTCTGCGTCACTGCTGAACTCTGGCCCATAGTCACTCACAAATTCCTCTGGTATTCCATATCACACAAATATAGGCAAGACAAGTTTATTTTGTAGCGCATAATTCGTACACAAGGCAATTCAAAGTGCTTTACAGATGCATAAAATCACAAGAAGGCAAATAGAATCATTCCATACAAGCATAAAAATAATCATTAATAAATTAAATTAAAAATTAATTAAAAAGAAAAATAAATTAAATTCAAAATGAAGAGTGCAGATAAAATCCTTTCAGTTGTCATCTTCACATCTAAACAGAACTGTTTTCAGCCTGGATCTGATCATTGTCAGAGTTGAGGTCTGTCTCACATCTTCTGGAAGACTGTTCCAGATTTTAGGAGCATGAAACTGAAACACAGCTTCATCCTGTTTAGTCCTGACTCTGGGCACCAGCAGGAGACCACTACCTGAGGTTCTCAGGGTCCGGGTTGGTTCATATGGCTCTAACATGTCAGAGATGGACTTTGGGGCCATGAAGAGACTTGAACACAAGTAAAGCTGTTTTAAAGTCTAATCTCTCAGCGACAGGAAGCCAGAGACCTCAGGACTGGACTAATATGGTCGTATCTCCTGGTTCTAGTCAGAACCAGTGCAGAGACCTCAGGACTGGACTAATATGGTCGTATTTCCTGGTTCTAGTCAGGACCAGTGCAGCAGCGTTCTGGATGTACTGCAGCTGTCTCACAGCTGGTTTAGAGCCCAGTGAGCAGGCCATTACAGTAGTCTAACCTGGTGGAGACAAACGCATGGATTAGTCTTTCTAAATCTGGTTTAGACACTATTCCTGTTTCATGTTTTTTAGATGGTAAAAAGCTGCTGATCTTATTGCTTCAATGTGGCTGTTAAAGTTCAAGTCTGAATCCAGTATTACCCCTAAATTTCTGACCTGATTTTAAGGTTCTAGAGAGAGAGTCTCAAAATGACTGATAACACTTTCTCTTTGTTTCTGTGGGCCACAGACAATGATTTCAGTTTTGTCTGAGTTTAGCTGGAAAAAGTTGTTTTGAATCCACACACTGATCTGTTTGATGCAGTGACACAATATATCTACAGGCCCATGTTCTCCTGCTGTCAATGACACATAGATCTGAGTATCATCTGCACAGTTGTGGAAGGACACATTATAGCTGCGTATTAGCTGGCCTAATGGAAGCATGTACAGATTAAACAATAGGGTCCCAGTATTGACCCCTGAGGAACCCCACAGGTCATGGCCATTTGGTCTGAGACACAGTTACCAATTTCAACAAAGTATCTCCTATCCCGCAGGTAGGACCTGAACCAGTTTAAAGCATTTTCAGAGATTCCCACCCAGTCTTCTAATCTCTGTAATAAGATCACATGGTCAACTGTGTCAAAGGCAGCGTTTAGGTCCAGCAGAACTACGACTGAGACTTTTCCTGCATCTGTGTTCAGGCGAATATTGTTTGTCACCTTGATCAGGGCTGTCTCAGTGCTGTGGTGGGGCCTAAAGCCTGATTGAAAACTTTCAAAAACATTGTTAGACAGGAGAAAGTCAGTAAGCTATTGGTATACCACTTTTTCTAGAACTTTACCAAGGAATGGCAGGTTTGATATGGGCCGATAGTTCTTCAGTACTGTGGCTTGACTGCTCTTCTTTAGACGAGGCTTAATGACAGCAATTTTAAGACAATTTTTGTGAAATTGTGGTGAGTGGCATGTGTGGAGGATCTCCAGTTATCTGGAGTAATAATCTGCTACAATGAGGACATTTTCTTTCTCATGCTCACACAGACCTTAGGAAGAGGTATAGACAACAGGGGCTCTTTGTTTTGGACTGTCCTGTGGTCATGACAGTATGTGAGACACAGTTCATCACTTTTTGTGTGATCAGCGATGCTAATATAGGCCACCAGACTGATGTGTTTGCTCTCATTCTGCATTTATTAAGTCCTTGATGGCCATCGTGTATTCTGTATAATATTTCTAACCTCATCGACTTTGCGATCACAGTTCTGCTTCCTATAATCACTACACCATCATTCACTGACAGATCGTGTCTCACTGGAAAGAACAATATTATACCACTCACTGTTTGTGTAATGTGTTCAGGCCACCCATTCCTAATGTGTCTCATGACCTCCTGCAGTAGTTCGTCAGTGGCTGTCTCTGATCTGATATGATCCATTTTAGATTTTGAAGACGCATAGCATTCTACATCTACATGACTGTCTCTGCTATCCTTCTTCTGAGGATTTCCAGACAGCATGCCCACAATGCCCAGGTTTTTTCCAGGTGCGTATTCATCCTCCAGGATGAATCTCATCAGACGCATGAGGAGTCTTTGGCAGCAGACAGGTGTGTTATCAAGGTCTCGAGTTAGTGGAATAAGAGGTTTTATGGTCAGTGATCAGTTTGAAGGGAGACCATAGATGTATTACATGTATTTCTCAAACCTCTCACAGAAGTCAGGCACTCTTTTTTCGATTCAGGCATATCTTTTCTCACTCAACCATCTTGAACAGAATATAACTGGTCTTCAGTCCTCACCGTGAAGTTGTAACAGGCAGTGACATTCATTTAGGTGAGGCTCACCTGTCAATCTTGAAAAGAAAAAAATGTAACTTTAAAATAGATGGTATGGTATGTATTTGGTTTGCAACGGTACAGGTGGCTCACGGTACGGTCCATACCTGGGTTTTTGTGTCACGGTTTCAGTACGGATTCAGTACAGTTTCAGACCTGCTGCTACCCTCTACCCTAAACCCGCAAGATATCAAGTTTGCGGAAAGCGCAACTCGCATGTCGGCGCATAAAAGAGCGCGTCCAAATGGAATAAATGTGCGTCCACCTGGTCACATGTGGACGTGCTCAAACGGCTCTACCTCTCGATTACGCATCACTGTATTACTTGCATACGTTTTTATTCTCTTGAGGTCAGAGGATGTCTGGTCAGCAGTTGTGGTGGATGTGGGAATAGTCACGTCCAGACACGTCAGTCTGTACAGCTGTGGCATGATCTCATCCAGATGTCTGCTGTGGAGGAAACCAAGGAGATCTTTGTCTCTGGTGTCAAGCTGGGAAATGCGCATCCAACGATTCATTCTGCAGTATTTTAAATAGCACATCAGCTGCGCCAAGAAGCACAACTGGTAACAACTGGATCTTGCGCAGGTAAGATTGCGGGTTTAGGGAGGTGGAAGATTGCGTTCTGTTAACTGTTAACTGTTTTCACTCCCTCGCCAACAACAAAACCAAAATGCTCCCACACCAGTGATTTAAAAAAAGTTTTTCCCAATTTCTCCGCTGGTCATGCCTTCTTGGTTCTTTTCCTTTTTTTTTCTGCGTCTGTGAGCTGCAGCCATCCGGCCAAAGTGTGATAGGCTGGTCACTGTGAGTGAGCGGAGGCGAGTGCACATTGACATGCAGTGGCGGGCCTGTTGCCTAAAAGGCACGCACGCTCAGATGCAAGTCCAATGCAAAGTTACTGGAACATAAATATCGCGGCACATAAAAGCGTATTTTCCCATGCAGGTTGTACCGAATGGTTTGGTATTTTACCGAGTACCGTTGCATCCCTAGAATGTATGTATTATAAACCCCCTTTCCATTCGACTCCAATAATAAAAAATTTTTTTCCAATTAAGAATAGCAGATTTTTCGTATTTCCCGTACAAATACATGAATAAGATGCACCATGAGGCAGCACTTTGCTGGACCTCTTAGTGGGTGCTCTAATCTCTCACAAACTGTGTTGCTATGGGATCCAAACAGTGTATCGCTGTCCCTCTGTATGTCACAAATAAAATGTTTTCAAACTCTGATTATGTGCTCTGTCTTTCCATAATCTGGATAATGAATGGAATGTATTTCGGTAATGCATTAAGGCTTGGAGATTAATCATAAAACCGCAGTAAAAAAGTCACGTGATGAGGCAAACAATACTCCTGCCTCATGGCAGAGGGCGCTGGTGAGCACGCAAATTCCTGGGCTACCTACCACTTCCTTTGCTCTTATTTATACTTCCTTCTTCCTCCCTCACATGTTGACCAAACTCCCAGAAAACTGCAGATCTACTGACACTCTCAGCAGTTTAAAATCAAGGTTAAAAAATTTTCTATTTGCCACCTTTTATCAGCACAAATAACTTTTATTTCCTGTATTTTATCTACATTTTTAATTCCTCTTCTTTTCTTTTTTAAAATCAAAAACAACTGTTGATTAGCTTTTTGCTTTTTAATATTTTACATTTTGATATTTTTGCATTTTTTTAATATTATTTTTATTTCCTCCCAGTTTTAACATGCTCTTTAATGCATCCGTAATGCTTCTAATGTTTTATGTAAAGCACCTTGAATTGTCTTGTACACGAAATGTGCTATACAAATAAACTTGCCTTGCCTTCTGTGGTTATCTTCTTTGTCTTTAATTTTCTTAGCATCTGTATATGCGCGTCTTCCTTTAATATGAGCTCTTCTGCTTTCATGCGGTGCCACCTCACGTACAGCACATGGCCACTCTCCTTATTGGTTTACCTGTGCTTTAACCTCCTCTAACTCTCTCACTTCTTGCATCATTGTTTTCAGAGTGAGGTTCTGAATTAGCTGCAGCTACTGAGAAATTTCTTTATCCAAACTTCCGAGCAAAATTCAGTCCCTGATGTGCTCCTCGTGTTTTGCACCAAAGATACAATGCTCTGATAGCTCATAAAGTGTTCTTATGAATGTCTCTGCCTGGTCCCCAATGTGTTTTTCTTGCTGGTTAAAATGTGCGCGCTCATGAACCATGTTGCACCAAGTAAGCATCAAACTTTGCCATTACTACAGCATACTGATCTTCACTTTCCCCTCCTGAAAGGTGAAAGAGCTCAGGATGTTTTCTGCGCCCCTGCTGAGTACATAAACCAGCATACTGACTTGAACTGGGCCTTCCTCCTTGTCCAGTTTTGTAGGGATCCTATACCGGGAAAATTGTTTCGTCCAACTGGGTCACGTTGCTCGTTTTTTGAAGTAGAAACTTTCCGGTGGCTGGAACTTTGCCATCATCATCCCACTTCTGACACCGTGTGATAAACTTGTTTGTCTATCTTAAATTATCAGCAGAGACTTATGTTCAATTGACCGTTTATTTTCAAGCTGCACACATGTCACACAGGGGCCGTCCCCTACTCTTTGGGATCACTGCCGTCCTCTGCATAACTGTTGTAAAACTGTGATGTAATACATCCATGACACACAACACAACAAGGGATGTAGAATAAAACAATTAAGATTTTATCAAAGTTTAAAATTATGAATTTAATTTGAGAGGTTTCCCAAAAACATGGCATTTGCTATTTAGGATTTACAGTAATTTTATTTTCAGGTAGTCAGTAGTATTTGGACAAAATAACATGGCTGTAAATATAACAATATTTTTTTAATCGATGGAAGAAAATCCTTTCTAGTCAATGTCTGCCTGAAATCTGGAGCCCATGGACACTATATATTTTGAGTGTTTTCTCTAGAGATGCTTTGCCAGGCCTTCACTGCAGCCACCAACAGCAAGCTCTGTTGAGTTGAGATCAGGAAACTCACTTAGCCATTGAAGAATATTCGGTTTCTTTGCCATCTTGAGGTGCCTTCATACTGTGTATATGGTCTATCTCTACTAACAAGCCCAACTAGTTTTGTAGCATTTGGTAAAATCTGGTAAAATCACCTCAAAATTCATACTGCTACTGCTTTCTACAGTCACATCAATACTCAACTGTAAACTGGTTCCGTTGGCAGCCGTTACATTGTTTCTACCATATTTGACACACAATGTGATTTGCTTCAGATAATTATCTGTTCCTTTCCTTCTCCATACTTTTCTCTTTTTCTGGCAAAGTTCGATTCAATTCAATTCAATTCAATTCAATTCATCCATCCATCCATCCATTTTCTATACCCGTTTTATCCTTGAAGGGTCACGGGGATCTGCTGGAGCCTATCCCAGCCGTCTACGGGCGAAAGGCAGGGGTACACCCTGGACAGGTCGCCAGTCCATCGCAGGGCCACACATACAGACACACAATCATTTACACTCACATTCACTCCTATGGGCAATTTAGAATGATCAATTAACCTAACATGCATGTCTTTGGACTGTGGGAGGAAGCCGGAGTACCCGGAGGAAACCCACGCAAGCACGGGGAGAACATGGAAACTCCACACAGAAAGGCCCCGAGGTTCAATCCAGGACCCCCCCAATTCAATTCTATTCTATTCTATTTATATAGCATCTGTTACAATTTCAATTGTCTCTAGGTGCTTTACAGAGACCCAGAGCATGACCCCCGAGCAAATATCATTAACTAAAATTATTATAATAAATCCAAATCAAGAGATAATGGCAAGTAAAAAAAAACTCACACAGCAGGAGAAAAAACCCTTTAAGCCAAACAGTGGCAAGGGAAAAAGTCCACTTTAAGAGGAAGAAACCTTGAGCAGGACCTGGCTCATATGGGGGGACCTTCCTGCCAAAGGCCAGCCAGGTAAAGAAAGAAAAAGTGGGTAGACAGGACAGAGAGAGGATGTAGGACAGAGAGAGGAGAGCGCAAAAATGACTGAATTAAATGACTACATAAACAGATGCAGGTAGCAGCACTGAGAGGAGATGGTCAGAGGACTAGATCACTGGTCATCCCGAACACATCTACACACAGGTGGAGGTAAACACTGGGATGGACAGAGGATGGAAATGCAAGTCAGCATGCAACTCAGGAAACTCTGACCTGCAAACATACAGAAAGAAAAGAGAAAAGAGGGGGGCGAAACAACACAACAAACTACAGGAAAGAAAATGGAGCACAGTGACAGTAACAAGTTGTTCCTAATTAACTATGAAATGAGCTGGAGGGGTCGAAGGGAGGACGGAAGGAAAAGGAAGGGGAGAAGAGCGGTGGAGACACCGCTCAGCAGATCATGTTGCCAACCTGCATAGGCCTATGGTAGAATAGCTATGACGAAGCTGTGATTAAGATGAGCCTACTCTAGTCTTAGCTCCTGCAACTATGGCTATAACTATTAGCCCCTACACACTAATTATTTAGACTAACTGTTGGCTTTACTGAACAGAAATGTTTTCAGTTTAGTTTTAAAGATGGAGGTGGTGTCAGCCTCCTGAACCCAAACTGGTAGCTGGTTCCATAATAAAGGTGCCTGGTAGCAGAAGGCCCATCATCCAAATCTAGTTTTAGATATTCTAGGAACGACAAGTAATCGTGCACTCTGAGAGCGGAGAGCTCTATTAGGAGCATAACATGCTATCAGGTCTTGTAAATAACTAGGAGTTTGGCCATTAAGGGCCTTATATGCGAGAAGCAGAATTTTAAACTCAATTTGAAATTTCACAGGAAGGCAATGGAGGGAGGCTAACACAGGAGAGACGTGATCTTGCTTACGGCCTCCTGTCAGCACCCTCGCTGCTGCATTCTGGATTAATTGGAGGCTATTCAGCGAGCTTTTCGGACATCCTGCTAACAACGCATTACAGTAATCCAGTCTAGAACTGAAAAACGTGTGGATTAATTTTTCAGCATCACCCTGGGAGAGGATGCTCCTAATCTTGGCGATATTTCGGAGATGAAAAAAGGCCATCTTGCAAATCTGATTAATATGCTGTTTAAATGACATATCTGATCAAAAATGACTCCAAGGTTTTTTACAGCTGTGCTAGAAGCCAGCGTAAACTCACTTAATCCATATAACCCATCCATATAATCCAATAACCTCAATTTCTATCCAAATTTAGAAGCAAGAAGTTAGAGGACATCCAGGGCTTAATGTCATTTAGACACCCTTGAAGTTTGGCCAACGGTTTTGGTTCCTCTGGTTTCATGGATAAGTACAGCTGCGTATCATCAGCGTAGCAATGAAAGTTTATGCCGTGGTTCTGGACAATTTTTCCCGAGGGCAGCATGGATAAAGTGAAAAGGATCGGTCCCAGCACTGAACCCTGTGGGACGCCATAGCAGACCCTAGTCCGTGCAGAAGAATCATCATTAACATGGATGAACTGGAACCTGTCTGAAAAGTATGACTTAAACCAGCCTAATGCTGTCCCTTTAATTCCAGCAGTGTGCTCTAATCTATGCAGCTAAAGGCTGTGATCAACGGTATCAAAAGCAGCACTGAGGTCCAGCAGAACAAGGACAGAAACTAATCCATTGTCGGAGGCCATGAGGAGGTTGTTGGTGACTCTAATCAGTGCAGTTTCTGTGCTATGATGAGTTCTAAACCCTTACTGAAAGACCTCAAATAGATAATGTCAATGCAGGTGTTCTCCTAACTGGCTTGCAACTATTTTTTTCCAGAATTTTAGAGATAAATGGAAGGTTGGATATTGGTCTATAGTTTGCCAAGATGTCCAGATCAAGAGATGTATTTTTAAGCAAAGGTTTTATAACTCCAACTTTAAAAACCTGTGATACATATCCTGATTGTAGAGATAGATTACTCTGATCCAAAATTGACATACCAATAAAGGACATGACATCTTGGAGCAGTGGAGTTGGGATGGGATCCAACAGACACGTAGATGGTTTAGCTTTGCTGGTCATTGAGGTCAACTCAGAGAGGCCTACAGGAGAGAAACAGTCCAGAGTTAGACCAGAACCAAAAGAAATTAGCGACACTGCAGGGACGTCCGCAGCCATCGACAGTTGGACTTGGCCAATCCCATTTCTAATTTTGTTTATTTTCCCGCTAAAAATGCTCATCTATTCTTCACTACTGAGAGTAGCAGGAATGCCCGGCAGAGTTGTGACTCTTTGTCAGCTTGGCTACAGTTCTGAACAGAAAACGTGGATTATATTTGTTCTCTTCTATTAATGATGAATAATAAGATGTTCTAGCTCTGCGTAATGCTCTTTTGTAGACTATTAAACTATCTTTCCAGGCACAATGGGACTCCACAGATTTACAGAAGTACCACCTCCTTTCCATTTTTCATGCTTCCTGCTTGGTGCTCCAGATAAGCATCAGCATATTAGATTGTCAACCTTGACAATATGTCGACCTTCTCCAGAATGTTTTTGACTTCTGCTGATGTTGTTTTCCTTCACAAAGGAAAGGGATCTGCAACCATCCACTTTAGCTGTCTTCCATGGTTCCAAGCCCTATTCATGTTGTTGAACTCACCTTTGCTTATTTTCTTTCTTTTTAAGAATTTACCAGACTGTTAATTCGGCCACACCTGAGGTATTTGGGCTTTCTCTCTCAGATCCATTTTGTTTATTTCAGCCTAATGATGGCCTCCTTCACTTGCAGTAAGATCCACCTGGACTTTGTATTGGTAGCTCAAGTCAAATAGCTGCCAAGTGCCAATTCAATATCTGATATTAACTCCAGAACCAAACCTCTTGAATTTGGAATTTTTTACTATTCACCTTTTCCAGCAAAATTCCATGGCTTTGAATAATTTTAAAACTTGAAATATATGAAATGTACATGTAACTCAAATTCTTAGTTAAAGGTGATGTGAAACTAATTTTTTTTTTTCATGGCTTAAGAGCATATATTTTTGTGTTTGAAATTACTCCCATCTTTTAACGAGATACCTTTAGATTTGTGGCAGATGAGTATGGCACAGACCCAGCTCAGAGTGAAACCATCCAGCCTCCACATCGTAATCTGGAGGAATTATTACATGAGTCTGAACAGTTGAATGGTTGTCATGTATCTGAAGCTGTCATGTTTTAGCAGCCTGGAACAAGTCGACCATGAATCATAACAGGTTTGTGCTTAACAGAGGGATCAGTATCAACTGTCGGTGGCTGAACTGGAGATAAGAGAAATGTAAATATTTGAGGAAAAATTACCAGTCAAGTGTCTTTCAGCTCTGATGTGTGTTTGCTGGGTACTGTATGATCTCTTATGCAGTAATAGCATCCCCTCAAGGGTTACTTAGGGTCATTTTTGTAGTTTTACATTTCCACTGTACCTTGAGGCTTTAGGGCAAACCTTAAATAAAGCACAGTTCACAAAAGTGGAAGGTGGAGTCTGACTTTTTCCACTCAAGAAAATACAGTGGCCATGAAACCGTGTAAATTCAACACTGAATAGGAAGTAGGTGGGCTGTCTCTGTGGTATTTTGACCTGAAAAAATTGTGTCAAGGTGAAAAGAAAAGGCGCAACACCAAGCTACCAAAACAGCCATTTTATGCTCTAACTTTAACCACATATCTTATTTTCTGAAAATAACCAGTTGGTTTTGGTGTATGTGTCAAGCCAAAGAAAATATTTTAAAAAGGAGAGAGAAAACAGTTGCAGAAACCATCGAAAGTTGAAATGATTATACGTAAAGTCACAGAAAAAAAAAAAGATTCCCTGCTGAAGTAAAACTACAATCGTGAAAGAAAATGTGTTAGAGCTGCCAACCCTTCAAGAATAACTTGTAATAAAGTTTTGTTGCATGTGTAACAAAAGTGAAAAGAGAGAAATGTAAAATAGGCACATAAGACTTGTAGATTTTAATAAAATGAATTAAAAAAAGGACTAATCATTATAGGTTTTTTTTTTTTTTTTGGTTTCCTTTTCTATTGGGAATACTGCCTTTTTTTCAGTGTTTGTGCTAAATGAAGGAGAAGACACCTGAACACGAGACAGAAGAGACAGCAAGAGGGGTCCAAGTGAAGGGAAAGTTAATGCAGGGTCACGTCCTCTCAAAAGGAAAAAATCACCTGCAAACTCACCTTTTGTATTTATGGCCTGTTCTACGATGGGTTCCACATGTATTTATTTTTGTTTTTCTTGCCATGTTATGGGTTCTGTCTGGTAGATATTGTGAACAAATAAAAAATCTCTTATCACTCACAAGTAAACATGAAGTGCCTTTTAATTGCTTGTTTCATTGTGACTGTTGTTCACAGCCATAGCTCAAAACAGGCCTCAAAACAAGTGTCTCCAACTGCTTGATGTGCTAAAGCAGAATGAAAAATATCCAAGAGTTGATACATAGGATTGGACGATGAAACTGAAACACCTGTCATTTTAGTATGGGAGATTTCATGGACCAGCCTGGTGTCCAGTCTTCATTAATTCCACATAGCACCAGTAAGAGCAGAGTGTGAAGGTTCAGTTATCAGGGTAAGGAACACAAGTTTTGTACATAATATTGCAATGCACACAACTTCATAGGTGACATATCAGTTCAAAAGAGGACAAATTGTTGGTGAACGTCTTGCTGGCGCATCTGTGATGAAGACAGCAAGTCTTTGTGACGTATCAAGAACCACAGGTATCCAGAGGTAATGTTAGCATACCACCAAGAAGGACGAACCACATCCAACAGGATTAACTGTGGACCCAAGAGGAAGCTGTCTGAAAGGGATGTTCAGGTGCTAACCTGCATTGTATCCAAAAAAACATAAAACTACAGCTGCCCAAATCACGGCAGAATTAAATGTGCACCTTAACTCTCCTGTTTCCACCAGAGCTGTCCATCAGGAGCTACACAGGGTCAATATACACAGCCGGGCTGCTGTAGCCAAACCTTTGGTCACCCGTTCCAATGCCAAACGCTGGTTTCAATGGTGCAAGGAGTGAAAATCTGAGGCTGTGGACAAGGTGAAACATGTATTGTTCTCTGATAAGTTCATCTTTACTGTTTTCTCAACATCCAGGAGAGTTAGAAGCCCCAAAGAAGCGGACCACCCAGACTGATGCATGCCCAGAGTGCAGCATGGGGGTGGATCAGTGATGGTTTGGGCTGCCATATCATGGCACTACCATCCAGCTGGATGGGTGCATCACTGCCAGAGTCTACCAAACCAATCTGGAGGACCGTGTCCATCCAGTGGTTCAAACATTGTATCCTGAAGGCAGTGCCGTGTATCAGGATGACAATGCACCAATACACCCAGCAAGACTGGTGAAAGATTGGTTTGATGAACATGAAAGTGAAGTTTAACATCTCCCTTGGCCTGCAGTCACCAGATCTAAATATTATTGAGCCACTTTGGGGTGTTTTGGAGGAGCGAGTCAGGAAACATTTTCCTCCACCAGCATCACGTAGTGACCTGACCACTGTCCTGCAGGAAGAATGGCTTCAAATCCCTCTGACCACTGCAGGACTTGTATATGTCATTCCCAAGATGATTTGACACTGTATTGGCTGCAAAAGGAGGCTCTACACCAAACTAATAAATGATTGTGCTCTAAAATCAGGTGTTTCAGTTATATTGCCCAACCCCTGTATACTCAGTAAGATGCATGGGTGCACGATTGAAGTGATATTTGTAACTGCTCACATCCATTACCAGTGTGTTTTACCCAGAAAACTGTCAAAAAAAGTAGTTATCAAGTTATCATCAGGAATTAAAACATAATAGGTGATAATACCACATCTTCTTTTTTGTTGCCCCCTCCCCAAAAAAAAACAATCAATAAATATTATTATTATAGCTGTAATATTATTATTATTGCTGTCATTTATCTATTGTTGAAAAAAAAAAGAGAAGAAGAGCCCCTGCTACAGTGTTGAATTTCCCACCTGGGATGAATAAAATATTTTTCATTTCATTTTCATTTCATTTAATTTAATTTCATTTCATTTATTTACCGTCAGCATGGAAAACTCCAGTTTTACTTCAATGACAGGAAGTCACTGAAATAACATGTGGCCTTGCACAGAATTTACGCAAGACTGGACTGGAAATAAGTTGGACAGACTAAACAGTTGGACAGACGAAACAAAAGAAAATGTTATTCTTATACAATGTTAATCATGGGTACTTGCACAAAACCTTCAAAAGAAATGGGTTGATGAAATGTATTACGTTTCATTGCAATCATAATGCCTATACGTTCATGTACAGTTTGTGATTGTTGTTTGTTAGAATAAAAACAAAAACAAAAAAACTCCAAGACCACGCTTCATGAGACTTAATGATGTTCAGCAAGAATTTGATGTACGTTTGGATCATTGTCTTTAGAATTGTGAAAGAGGTCATTTGCGTGGGATTCTATATAACACAGCCAATAAAGTTGTGATACTTTTCCTCTTTTCTGTGTCGAAAACAGAAAACAAAAGGTTGAGGGGTCATTACCACTCTGCTGATGTAAATGCAAGATGATGGATGCTGGTAAACAACTGGCACCATTGTATTTAACTTCATAAAAATCATGTTTCCATGGCAACAAAGTTGACTCTTAAACCCCTTATCATTTTACTGTGTAATTGAAAAAGGAACTCATCCTGAAAACAGTTTCCAGTAGACCGGGCAGTCTTTGTCTGTTGTGGTTTCCCTGTCGTGCTGTGATGGCGGTCTCTGAGGAGCCCTCAATGAGCTGTTGATTAGATTAGCAGAGCAACAGACTGAATGTGGCGACGTGTTTTCGTAACAGGTCATTCCCAGAGCCCCCTTTTCCCCCTGTGGTCGTTACACAGGACCAGACAGCAAAACTATTTGTTGTCATCGTAGATGCTGAAAGCTCCCCTGGGAGCCAGTATGGTTGGCTCGCTTCTCCAACAGGCTGCTGATCATGTTGCAAAGGCATTTCTCTGCAGTCTCAATGCATAAGTCACTAAAGTATTTTTTTACGTCAGTACAAAACACATTAAACCTTGGGGGACAATTTAGAGCTGACACATCGTGAATACAGCTGAATGTCTATCATATTTCTGCACAAGAACCGAAGAGCAAAAATTTTCAAAATGGAATTTCTAATATCTTGGTGTTGATGCTGATGTGCTGTTGTCATAGCACCACTGATGCGATGCAAAGTATCGTTTGAGGAGATAATGAATTTATGTCTCACAGTAGCCTTCATTCTTAATTTTTCCTTTCCTGTATAATCACTGATATGACATAATATATTTTGACAAATACAAAATATCCCTTTTCAAAACAGCCAACATCTTCGCATTTATCATTGTTTCAGGAAATGCCCAAAGGGTGAAGCCACAGTGCTTACCTGAGAGTGCAGCCTATTGATCTCAGCTGGCAACGCTAACTGTGCTCTATTCATCCTTTTCTGGCTGAGGTCTCCCACAAACAGAGCCGTCAGTCACTGTCTCACAGTAGCTTTGGCAGCACCCCTGACATTAAGCTAACAATATAGTTTGTCTCCTAAGTCACTTTTCTGCAGAATTATCATGGAATTCATGAGATCCTCTTTCATTTTGCCTCTAAGGATGCTGAATTAAATTTAAAGTTTAATTAGGCTGTAATGAAACTTCAAATGGAGGCAGTATAACCCTTCTTAAGCCCTCATTTTGCTTGTGGCAGTAATTTAAAGGATTCGGGCCTACATTGTCACAAAGCTGTACAGGCTGTATGTGGAACATGAGGTTTCCAACATCTACAGCTGATAAGGTAAGCCACATCTTTGTAACACACTGCAGATCCGTGTCCAGTGCAAACATGGCTTCCCGGTGCTATGTATGTGGCAGGTGAACAGCATCACTGAATATGTATTGATGCATGCTGGGTTAAGTATTCTGCTCAAGGTCAGAGGAGCAATGTCAGTATGTCAGGAATCCTGATCAGCGCCTCTTTCTACTGAGGCCATATCAGGAGATAATATTGACACCTTAAACAACTGATGAATTCATTGGGAGCTCAAAAAAAAAAAAAATCCATCTGAAATTATTTCCCCATCAGTAAAAAACAGAATGTGGGCATTAATAATTCATCCCGATTCAGAGGGAATTGATTCACAGAGATGGTAAAATCTTAGCAGTTGGAAGGTTGAGGAACTGGCCCTGCACACACACTGGAGATGTGAATGTTGTTTCTTTATTTATTTTGGATTCATATATGTGCGCAAACAAGGATTTGTTTTCCTTGTTTTTTGCAATTGTTGAATTTGTTCAGCACTGATAAAACACCTAAAAATGCACATCACATAATATAAAAGCCCATGTCTCCAAATGTTTCCAACGTTAAATCACATCTTAGTGTCAGGTGCAACTGGATTATTATACAAACAACAGTAATAGTAGTTTCTCCAGTTTACAACAATTTTCAAGTTATCACTTCAATCCTGAGTAAATGCAATATCGTCCCATTTCTGCAGTATTTAAATGGCGCCTCACTGTCTCGGTATCCATGAGCTTTTGCTTTGAATGGAGTTGATCCAATTATCTTGCAGGTGTGACATCACTGAAGCTGAAGAAAGCCTCAGAGGCAGAGAAAGTGCTGCCGGTTGAATGAGAGATAAGCAAATAAAAAAGATGCAAATTGTGAAAAAGTTATTTTGATTTCTTCTTCTTCTTTTTTTTATTTGAATGTCTACGTTAATTGGTCGCTAGAAAGAAGAAGCTGACACAGTGGTTTTTGCGGCATGCTGCAAAGCCACCCACTCTACTACTCTCACAAAAGCTCTGAGGCAAATCTGTGCATATGCAATACACACAGGAACACACTTGCAAACGCATCCACCACAGCTCCTGTAGCACCCCCCCCCCCCCCCCCCCCCCCCCCCCCCCCCCACTAGCTTAACAGTTCTCCTCTCTGTCTGTATTCCACATGAGGTGCATTAGACACTTTGTTTTGTCTTCCGTGCCATTTCTCTCAGCTGTCCTTTGTTCTTTGTATGTTAAAAGGGGACATTATCACACCAGAGGGTACTGCTTTTGTCCTTTTCATGAATCATTTCAATATTTCACCTGCCATTAGGCCAACATGGTCTGTCTGCCTGAGTCCCATTTTACAGCAGGAAGACTGTTCTCTATACACCCCATTAGAGACTAGAAAATAGCCGCAGCATGTTTGGGAGTCTCAGTGCAGAGCAGAGCATATGTGCAAAGTCAGACATACAAACACAAATTCTGTTATTCCTCCAAAATCACTATGTATTTACTAAAGATGCAACAAAATAAAACAAAATGAGAAAAGTGATAATGAGCTGCAGAGGGAGAGGAAGACACCTGTTTGTATACATAATCCTTCCTTCACAAACAGTGCAGTTAATCACCGTAGGTACTGTTGGGGTGACACTTATCTACAAAACAATGTCGGGGTCAGCCAGCATTAAACACAGAGCACAGGCGTCATTCCATTTTGCTTTGACTTTTCAGTTTTAATGCCTGATTTTCTCCGCTGAGACACGGTTGCAGATGTTCTTTGTTGTGCTGCACCTGCAGTTCCAGCTCAGCTCCAGCTTGACAGTCAACAAAAAAAAAAAAAAAGCAGCCAAACTATATGTGCTCACAGTGAGCCAAGTGTAAAACCTCCCCCACCCCCTAAGATAAGAAAGAAAGACATCAAAAACGATTTCAATCTCACCTCAATTTTTCTCTCAATAGTTGTCTGTAAAACAGACCTCCTCCGTCAGGAATAAAAAGAATCCTATTACTTTTTTTAAAAAAAACATTTACTACCACTGTTGCCTCTGACGGCCTTTCAACAGTAGTTACCACTTTATTTCCAGTCTCCATAAAGGTGACTTATAAAGTGTTATCACAAGGCCTGGAAAAAATATCAATACAAGATTAAAAGGTGTGAGCAGAGAAAGGGACAGACTTCATTAAAGTTGATGCAGAGCCACAACAACCTATTGATATGTGAGAGACAAGTGGAGCAGTCGAGTGGTTCAATTGAGTTTTGGCCCTCACTGACACTTACTGAATCTGATTGACTGGTGAAATGCAGCCAGCAAATTGAGAAGCCTCATTTCAGCTCATCATATATTTTTAGACAATGGCAAACTCATTTAAAGTGCTATTCACGATATTTTACATGAAAAGTGAATTTAAAAAATGCATTGACTTGTTTCTTCAATGCAATTGCTGTTTTTCATTACAGTGCTCATTAAGATTTTTATTGTCAGATATTTTTAATGTTTCAGGAGAATATTATAGTGTACTTGTTCCAAATAGAGATCTATCGCTGTGTGTTTGCAAAGAGGCTTCTAATAGACTGCACAATTCAAATCCTCCATGAGCCTCAATTTGGCTGCAAGAGCTGATTTCTGTTATTTATGTGGAGAAATTACAGCTGGATGAATTAAAATGTCATTACTAATGGGAAGAACGTCAGGGATAGTCATTGTAATATTTGGATTTTGATGGTAATTAGGTTGATTTTATTTTTGTTTCTTGTTCTTTTTTTCCCTCCCTCTTGTTTTGAAGTCTTTATATAGTTCTGTTGTTGATATTCTGTGGTACCAGGAAATGTGCGTGCATCAATTGTATCATTAAGCGCTATTTAAGTCATGGATTTTAAAATATAAACATGCATCCAACCACCATCATCAAAAAGAATTGAAACTGAACACACATTTCATCAGACTATAAGACTTATCTCTGAATACATATGTGTGTAAGTGTGGTAAGGTGTGTTGACTGGATATATTTGTTTCTTTTATTCTTTCAATGAAACTGAAAAAAAAAGGCTGAAAAGAAAGCAAGAAAGCCACAGTGAAAAAGACGTTGCTCAGTGACTATTCACATTACTGAGACACAATAACCTTGGAAAAGATTATTTGTCCAGTATGTTCTTCCAACCAGTTCTCCTTTGCAAGGTTGTCAGTGGTAGTTAGTCGTGTCTGTCTGAGATACATGGACAGCAAACATGTTATAGATTAGACATATACAGTAATCCCTCACACTTTGTGGTTAATGGGGGCTGTGACCCCCCCGTGAATGCTGAAACCGCGATGTGGATCTACATGTACATGTACATGTATATGTACATATAGTGTACATGTATGCTCATACGCAAAATCTACGGAACGTACACTTACTTTGACGATCTCTCTTCTGTGTGTGGCTGACGAGAGCAAGAGATGGGACATGCAGGGACACGTGTCAGCCAATCATCTACAGACAACTGATTGACTGATCGTCGTAGCAGCCAATCACAGGCCTCGATTTTCATTCATGGGGCCACCCGTGTAGGCTCTTGTTACTTCTCGTGCCTCATTCTTGATGTGATGTGTTTCGCTTCAGCATCGCCCGCTACTTTTGAATTTTTTTCAATTTTTTTTTGATGAATATTTTTGAAACCTCTGTGATGTACTGAGACCGCAATTGCTGAGATCGCGAAGTGTGAGGGATTACTGTAGATATATACCACTCAGTGCATGAGTTTGTCTCTCTTTCTGAGACAATGTGCAATCGAGAACTAGTTGGACATGCCCATATTGAAGGGATGTTGTCTGAGGCTAAAAATAAAACAAGGAAAAACAATGTTGCACAGATCTTTGGAACAGAAGAACACAAAATAGTTAACAATTTCGATTCGGTACGATTTGATAGGGTTCAGTTCGATTCAATAAAATTGACAATTTAACCCCAACTACTTATTTGCTTTATTACTGAGAAGAAAAAGAGAAACACAAATTTAATTTCAAAATAGTATTCTTTTGTTTATTTAATGTCCAAGAGACAGTATACCTGGCCTACTAAACATAAATTCAGACATTAACTTAAGCCTTTACTATATACCTGGGGGGATGATTGACATTACATAATGAAACTCAAAACTCGCAATCTGGTGTGCCTCACTTCACAGGTTTGCAAAACTCTGCTCATACTTAAAATCCAATTCTTACTTTCCCTCAACAGAAAATAAAAGATAAAAATGGCACAAAGTTTAATTATTCCTGCTAATGTGAGAATAGACTGAGCATAAGGCTGAGGTTAGATATAAAAAAAAGTAGTTGTTATGAAACAATTAAGTTGCCTATTAAAGACAAAAATTCAGAATGACTAGTGATTCAGTCACTCATGAACTTCAACAGTAAAAAACATATCACTGACAACAAGATACATGGATCCAAAACTTTAGTAAGCAGTTATAGAAAATAGCATGTTAAATTCAACATGTCTTTTTGATGCCTGTAACTCTGAACATTAGCTTTTCTTAATTTTTTTTTTAAATCACAAAAAGCTCTAAACCTGAATAACTAATACTTCAGGCATGAAAATCCCTCACCTTTCGGCGAAATTCGCCGTTTTGAAGTCAAAAAGGGGGACCTACGTGAATCGTGTAGATCCGAGGAGTTTTCTATTTTGAGGGTGTTGGAGTCGGGCGATTTTTTTAAAAATTTAATTATCATATAATTGCCCTAATTAGCAAACAGCACTTCAGAAATCGGCAATTTAAATGACACTTGGACAGTCAGTAAATCCTGTCCAGAACCAATCAGGCCAGATTGTTCCATTAATCCAGTCATACCAACATTCTTCATTCCTGTGTACTTGGAGTTCTTGGAGGTTACATTGCTAAGCGAGACTAGAAGCAGGACCTAGTGATATCCACGCCGGGGACAAGGCAGACGATCGTACGTTTACTACCTACATTTACCAGTGGTGAGAAGCGCTGTATATTTCATCCGTGTTATCTGACATGTTGCTACCCGCTCGCTCCAGCTACATAGCTGACGTCACGACTCTTACAGGTAAAAAGTCAACTGGAGTCTCATGAGAGTTCACGCGCCTGTTGGCACAACAATGGCTGGTCTGGGTCACTGGACCTCAGGAAAATCGATTCCCGGCCGTAAATATGGGACATCGGACCGTTCGTAGTGCATTGACCGATGCACTCTGATCTCATACGTCACAGACTGATAACCGATTCAAATTGGTTTATCTTTTGCCACCCTGACCTCTTGGGTCGGGGGGCAAAGGGCCATCTCGGGCCAGTCTGGCCCTGGGGTGATGGGAGTTAGCTGGCGTTTTCCCACCCGTGGGAGGACTTGAGATGGCCTAAGATAAGGAGAGTGGTGATGGTAATAGTGGTAACAGTTTCCTTGGTACTTGGGTAACTTACATGTGAGTGTATATGAGCACGGACACATTTATTCTTTACAACCCCCCCAACACCCCCCCTCTACTGTCAACACAATCAATCAATAATGTTTACATCAATTAGAAGGTGTTCATCCAGTTTTCTTGTTAGCAGTTTCTGCTTCTTACATATTATCCTCTGAGTTTGTTTGCTGTCACAAAACAGTCCACTACACAACACCCCTCACACTTCACAACCCAGCACACACCACACCCTCACTGTCCTGTCTCTTTAACTGTTTTGTCTTTAAATGTTTCACTACTGGTGTTTTTAGTCCTCTCTGACGAAATCAGGATTTAAGTTGTTAATAAAGACATTAGAATTTACTGCCAGAGAGGACTGGTGAAGGACACATTCACCCTTCACACTCTCACAAAAATATACATACTATATGTATACTATATACTATAGGTATATAGTATATAAGTATACATTACATACTAGATGGTTTTGTTAGACAATGGCACTAACCATGAATGTAAATGCAGACACACACACAAAAAAAGAAGAACACCAGCAGTCTTGCATCCGTATCCCTTTAGTATTTGCTCATGAGTTTACAAGGGTAAGTCGTACAGAGCGAAGCCTTTTCATGCACATTAGAGTCAAACGCTATTTTGTTTGAATCCCTTTTCAGGTTCAGGAAATATGACACTACCACCTGTGCCTTCTTGTCCTCCAGTCAGTCTAGCACATTCTAACCTTCTGGATTATACCGCTCTGACAGAGATCATTTCTCAGTTGAAGTCTACATCATGCTGCCTTGACTCCCTACCGACACATTTTTTTAAAAATGTTTTTTAACTGCACAGGTTCAGATGTTTTACAAATAATAAATAACTCTCTTTGATTGGGGCAGGTTCTTAAGGTTTTGAAAACTGCAGTAATCAAACCTCTTTTTAAAAAAAATGATCTTACCTGAATGCCTCAGTAAAAAGCAACTCTCCACCCATATTAAACTTTCCATTTTGGGGGAAGGTCATTGAAAGAGTTGTTTTTCAGCAAATTCATACATTCATGATGCAAAACATTCTTTGTAGTGGATTCCAGTCAGGATTTCGACCACATCACAGCACTGAAACTGCACTCAGGTTCTAAATGACATACATTTGGACAAAGACGAATCCAGAACCTCTGGTTTGGTACTCCTGGATGTTTGTGCTGCATTTGACACAGTTGATCATAAAATCCTACTCCACAGGCTGGAAAAGTGGGTGGGGCTTACTGGCACTGTGTTAATTTGGTTTGAATCCTATTGGATATATGAGATTGCTTTATCTCGATGGGTAACTATGAATCTGAGCAAACAAAGGTCACTTGTGGGGTTCCTCAGGGGTCCATTTTGGGACCACTGTTTAATATCTACATGCTGCCTCTTGTTCAAGTCAACATTGCAACATCTCATACCATATCTATGTTGATGATACGCAACTTCACATTTCAGTGTCATCACACGACGACAATCCCTCACTCACACAATGTCAGTGCATTAATCAGATCAATAAGCGGATGTGTCAGAACTTTCTCCAGCTCAATGAAGACAAGACAGAAGTGACTGTTTTTTGGCCCCAAAGATGAAAGGTCAAAAGTGAGTGCTCAAGCTTGACTCCTTGTCACTAAAAGCTACAAATAAAGCCAGAAATCTTGCTGTAATTATTGACTCAGATGTGAAATTTAACAAACATGTAAAGACTGTAACTAAATCTGCATATTATTACTAAAAAATGTATCAAGAATAAATGGTTTTCTGTCCAAACAAGACACAGAAAAACTTATCCATGCTTTTATTTTCAGCAGGTTAGATGGCTGTAATGGTGTGTTTGCAGGTCTTAAGAAGAAATCAATCCGGCAATTTCAGCTGGTGCAGAATGCTTGCTGCCAGAGTTCTTACAAACACCAAGAAACTGGACCATATCACCTAAGATCTTTACACTGGCTTCCTGTGAGTCAAAGGATAGATTTTTAAAATGTCCCTACTGGTTTTTAAAGCGCTGAATGGTCTTGGATCAAAGCACATGCAAGCTTTATTAGTTCCTTATGAAGCATCCAGGCCCCTCAGGTCATCAGGGACTGGTTAAATGAGTGTTCCCAGAATCAGAACAAAACAAAGTGAAGCAGCTTTCAGCTATCATGCTGCTTACCTGTAGGAACAGACTTCCTAAATGTCTGAGGTCTGCTCAAACTGTCAGCGCATTTAAATTATTAAACTTTTTTTTTGTTTACTGCAGCGTACACACAATCAGTTTAATCTGTTGCCTTTTATTTTTGTCTTTAAATGTTTTTATTCTTATCTTTTAATTGTTTTCAATCTTGTCTTTTTAAACTGTTTTTACTGTCTTTTTTAAATGCTTTTGTGTCTTTTTGCCTCTGTAAAAAGAAATACATATACAAATACATTTGCCTTGCCTTTTTGAAACACATTGTTTTTGTTTGTTTGTTTTTTTTTTTTTTTTTTTAATTGTGTTTGCATCTGCTGCTTGCATAGGCTGGGTACACTCTAGATGGATTTTAAATCTTAATGGATTTAGACCAGGGACATAAGGACTCTCAAGTGATTTTTAATATTACTACACTGACCCAAATATAAGACAACTCTACTTATAAGATGACTCCCTTATTCAGTACACATCCTTTGAAAAAAAAAATGATATGATAACCACGACTTGTATTCTATCTTAATAAAGGACTGTTTCATTTATTTGTTTTTGTTTGTTTTTTCTGTTTTGATCCAGGTATGAGTGCTTTTCCAAAAGTTAATAAAAAGATTCTCCAAAGGCTGAGAGCAACCACTGGTGAGACAGTCTGTCTTAAAAAGTATTTTGTAAAAATACAGTACAGTAAAAATAAATAAATATAAAATTGGTTTTATTGTCTAAGCTTTGTTTTTGTTTTTTTTTTAAATTACATATACATACACATATTAAAGTCATGACCCCTAACCATAGCAGCATAATATTTGAATTACCAATAAAAGTAGAAACAAAGATAATGCTTTATCTGAAAACACATTGACCATGAACTTGACAAAAAACCAAAACTTGTATATGACAATCAAGGGATTAAACCCAGTTTGTCAATCTAACAACACAGAAATTCAAATTCGGTTCAAGAACAAAAATACTTTATTCATCCCAGAAGGGAAATCAGTTGTGCAGTAATTGTGGTGATTTAAGTCTCTTCAGATTCATCATAGATGGTTCTAGCTGTGGGCAGGAGTGATCTCCTGTCAAAGTTTGTGGTTGCAGCAGCTCTGAAGAAGCAAATCCCAAAACTTGCAGTTCCCTGAATGATCACTAGGGGCTGACTCTAAAAGTGAGCCCATTTCATTGATGCCCACGTTAAAATGTCTGTTACAAGAAAATGGTTTGGGTCTCCATCGCTAGATTTCACATCTATGGCCACTGTGCAGGTGGTGAATTTTTAGGTTAGGGTTAGGGTTAGAGCACAAACTCATTCATACTTCGGGGCATATTAATTTGAGTGACGGTCACAGTGCAGTCTATGTGTCAAATGACTACTTATCATCCCTTTAGCCACTTCCTGTGCTTCCACTGAACTTGACTTCTGAGTTGTGAACGCCAGAGCATAATGATTTTTATTTTAAAGATAGTATGTCTTGCGCTGTTAAAAGAGCAGACAGACCGCTGTGACCAGCTCTGCTTTGGCCTGAAAGTATCCAAAGATGAAACTTTACAGCCAGCAGCAGCTGTCCTCTCCCTGTTCAAAGGTTTTTGGCCGTTAACTCTGGCATCACTCAGAGCAGCATGATCCTCTGGCAAACCCACCTGACCTTTCCAGGTTGGCAAACAGGACAACTAGCCAAAGACTAGCCGACCCAACCCCGGCAGTTCTCGTTTCAACTTCGGAACTGCTCATTGCAGATGTCATTTCAGGAGCAACATCTGAAATGAGGATGGGTGGACAGATTCCATCAGCATGAATGAAAGGTTCAAACATTGGCTTCAATGTTACTTTTCATAGTAAAGAAAAAAAAACTCTGACTGTTGTTGCAGAGGGTTTGTGCAGTTAGGGTTACAGTACAATAACGTGGGCAGCAAACAAAGCACTGCTACGTGAGAAGTAGGTGAAGTAACAAGGCTTATGTTTGTTTGTGTTTTTTTTTTTTGTTGTTGTTGTTTTTCCAATTAAGTAGGGCATGGGTTACTTTTATAACAGCTGTAAGATATCAAGTATAACACCAAATCCATAACTCTGGCTAGATATAAATCTCAGCAATGAAAGGATTTATCTCTTCTGATGGAATGACTTATCGTGAGCTCAGACCAAACACAAAGCAAATATTTGTTTTGAATGAATGCCGTTTGGGCTGTTGGAGTGTTTTTGCTGTAAGTGATTATCCAACCTTGGGAAAGCTTGGATGAGGGCTCCTCCAGATGCCACATACCTCAACAGCTGCTATTTATGCCATCAACACTGATGACAGTTCAGTTGCTCTCCTCTACCTTGAAACAACGTATTCTTTTGTCAGTAAATGTAAGTTTTTATAGGTGAGAATACAGATATAAAAAAACTGAATGTGTTGTTGATTAATGACCACTTGAAACTTAGCATTGTAGCGAGACCCCAATAACAGGGGACATGCAGGCTTTACTGATTATACCACACCACAACCAAGCAGCCTTATCTCAGACAGCTGTTTTATAAGTTTATGCTGTTTTAATACATTTGTTCAGGTTTTACAGAAGATAATGTAGGTCGCAAAGTAAATTGGTTAGAACAAAGTTTAATTATGTTTATATTAATGTCATTTTAAGATTTCTGTGTTTTCAAATTGATTTATGTGCTTGTGTTGATTCCCTATACACAATATACCATTACCCATAAGGCCACCTTCTTAAAGGGGCCAGGCTGGCTCACAACATTTCTTCACAGTGAGAGAACGCACACAACATCCTGTGATGTTTCCGTGATTACTTCTTGATTTTTTTATTATATCATATATTTCTGAAACTGCGATGGACTGGCGACCTGTCCAGGGTGTTCCCCTGCCTTCGCCTGTAGACGGCTGGGATAGGCTCCAGCAGATCCCCGTGACCCTTCAAGGATAAAATGGGTATAGATAATGGATGGATATTTCTGAAAAATCCGTGAATAACTAAAACTGAACTTAAGGCGCCAATTGGCGAGGGAGAATAGGGGTAATGTGAGACACCCCCCATATCCAAGAAACAGGATCCAGCTGTGGTCATTTGAGCGGCTGATTATCAAGGCTCATCCTTTTCACCGTGGCCAGGAAGAGCCTGACTGTGTTTTGTACAAAAATACATTTTTGAGATGTAAAAGTAAATTTTTTGGTTTTCACCATAATTAACTCTGGTGCTATAAGTAATTGATTCAAGCAGACAAACTCATATCCTGTATATTGTCAAACTATCACCTTTTAAAATGATGCGGTGCTGTGAGCCAAAGATTGGCCTGAATTCCGCTGAGAAGTTGTTTTAATAAAAAAGTGGTGGAGGGTTAAAGTGAGACAATTGCCATGGAAAAAAGTAAGACACTGGCAAAGTGAGACAAAAAATATGCTTTGTTTTTTGTGTCTTAAACAGTATGAAAAATCCATCATGCCAAGGAAATCCAACAGGAAGATAACCTGGGGACGAACCTCCATTGAACAGATGGAAAGTTCAGCCACTGAAGTCATGGAGAAAAAGAGGCCCTTAAGAAGTGTTTTAAAGGAGCGAAATATTGACAAGTCAAGCCTCCTAAGATTTATAACAAAGAAGCAGCTGGGCCTGAACTGTGGTACTGTGGGCTGGGACTCAGTAGCCATGGCAACGAGAATTTTCAGAGATGAGATGGAGGAGGAACTCGCCAAACACCTGAAAGAACTTGGAACTTGGTACCACTAAACGTCATCATGTGCCTAAAACAGAAAGAAAACAAGGGTGGTCTAATAATTTTTTCCATGACTGTATATACCCCCCTCCCTTGTTAGGTGATGTTGGAAACAACTGCTTTAGATGCGGGATCTTTAACACAATTCTTTTCTGCTCTCTTCCAATGTACTTTGTCCATTACTTCTATCACTTTTGAACTGCTTGCTTTGGCTGAAGCATTTGTATTGATTCATAACTCATGCATGAATCAATAATAACAGGTTTACAGGTAAACACCTTAGCCTTGAGAGGTGGGCAGAACAACAGATGAAGGTGTTTGAAGGATTTCTTCTCATGAATGTCCAACTTCGCCAGACAACCTTAAGAGGATGAATGGACGTAGATGTAGCTTTGAAAACTGTGATTAATGGTGAGACTTTCAGACAATAGATGTTGTTGTGTATTTATGCCAATGTTACCTCAACTTATTTAACAAAAAACAGTTATTTTCGCTTCATTCTGTTACTTCATTATATGATTTACCTTTGTTGCTGTAGCTGTTGCTATTAGAAACAGATTAACTGATGGAAGGATGTCTGCAGCTTGCCACAGAAAGGGATGGAGGCCATTGTATAAGCTTTAACACACCGTCCACCATCTGTTGTGACTAAAATGGGGCTACAAACAAATTCTTTAGGTTCCTTCAACATCCATCCATTATTTATACCTGCTTCGTGCTATTAAGGGTGAAGCCTTTCCCAGCTTTCATTTGCTTTAAATCAACTTCATGTAGGAAGTGGACACCCTTCAGCATTTTTCCTTAAAATTTGGTGTTGAAAATAATGCAGGGTTGTGCAGGTAGATGGTCTTCATTTGTCTAGATTATTAAAAAAGAGCTTAACAGTATTGCTCAGTCAAGCACATACACTCACACTTTATCATATATGTGCACTTTATATATGCACAAAATATTTTGTTGGGGGTCATGTCCTAGGTCTCTGAAAAGCGCCTAGAGACAATTTGTATCATAATAGATGAATCTAATTGAACTTCATTTATATATAAATATATATATATATACAGTCATGGAAAAAATTATTAGACCCCCCTAGTTTTCTTCAGTTTCTTGTTCATTTTAATGCCTGGTACAACTAAAGGTACATTTGTTTGGACAAACATAATGATAACCACAAAGATTGCTCTTAAGAGTTTTATTTAAAAGCTGATATCTTACCATTTTCCATGGTTTTCTTGATTATAACCTAAATCACTTAAGTTTTTACATCAATAGCTATGGCGTTGTACTGCCAAAAACACTGCTTTTATGCATTCAGTGTTTTCTTTTCTGTCTGTTTTAGTCACATGATGACGTTTAGTGGTACCAGGTATTAAAATGAACAAGAAAGTGAAGAAAAAAGAAAAAAAATGGTGGTCTAATAATTTTTATATATATATATATATATATATATATATATATATATATATATATATATATATATATATATATATATATATACACACACACATGTTATGAATCCATTTATCATGAATTCTTTGGGGTTTTTTTGTTTCAAAAGCATTTTAAAAGAAATAGAAAATAAGAAGAAATGTTTCCTTTTTGTGTTTTTTCCATCCCACAAAACAGGATAAAAGAAAAAGAAATTAAAAATGGTATTGATCTACTTCTTTATTTGCTTTAAATTGACAGAGGAAAGGAACAGCATTAGATAAAAAAGGAGAGTAACCTTTAGTTTGGGATCAAAATGATGTGAATCAGAGACTCAAAATACTATTTGATTTAAGTGATAGTGTGGGTAGCGTCTCTAGAAACAGCGAGGTCATTTGACCTTATATGCACAAAAAGTGTGCAAGTCTGTACAAATTGATTATTGATGTTGCCCAAAGTAATGTTAATACACACACACAAAAGAATTCATGGCCTTTGCTTTAAACACTTGCCTATTTGGCCATAAGAACTGATCCAGTTCTATGGAGGCAACACTGCCAGCTGGAAAAATGTTGGAAATGTGAACAAAAATTGTTCCAAATTTTAAGCTCTGCCTGGGAAATATGCCACAAAAATCCTCATCATCTCAACAAGCTTTTATAATTCCCTTTTTTTTTTTTTTTATTTGTCTGTTTTAAAATTATTATTATTACCAAATGAGAGGGGGGAAAAAAAATCATTACTCACAAAAGAAAAGGTTTTTCACAAAAACACTGGTCATTTCTGTCCTTTTAACGTGCAATTCTCTTGCTTTTCTGGAGGAGACAGCTGTTGTAGGAAAAAAAAAAGCATCATATCTCTGAGCAGTCTGTAAGATTATATGACCAAAATACTTCATAGAAAAATAATCCTGCTGATGCTGTCTCTGTAGCTGATTACTCACTAATGCATTTTCATACCATACCATGCCATTCTGGTATAGCGCAGCCCTCAGCTCTTGACAACAGAGAAAGGCTGCAGCAGGTGAAGGAGTTCATTAGAGCAACAAGCTGGGATCCTTAAAAAGCAGCCTCTTCACATGGAATAGCTGAGCTTAGCCTCCAGCTGTGACCTCTCTAATCCAACATGCAGAGACAATACAGCGGCAGAGAAACGCAGGGCGAACAATCCTGCTCTATGCTTCATATAAAGACACGTGCTTTCACAAAGGCAGAGCTCTGATTAAGAGACGCAGCAGAGTCTCGCTCGCCAGCACGCTGCCCCCAAACTTGCTTCTACACAAACTCCCTCATATCTTCTTTTGCTGTTCAAATGCTTTCGTTTATTTATGAATCTTATTCATGAATATTTAAAAAGGTTACAGCTTCAGAAACTTTGGAAATTGTTGAAAGGCATGTGAAGAGTTAAGGTCAAGGTTGGGGGTGTAAAGAAGGCAGAAAACAAAAACAAAATCTTGGCATGTGCGTTTTACACCCTGCGCATGCTGATCATTTTTGTCCTCTAACACAGCAGAACATGCGCTTCTCCTCAGATAGAAAACAAATGGCTGACCACATCATGGATGAACCCTGCAATGCTATCGAACCCCAAATCTTAGTGTGTTTAGTCTTCTCCCGATAAAATAGATGATATTTAAGCAGCCTATTAGAAATTAAACTAAACTGATATATGTCCTGATGTAACCCAGAAACAGGCTCTTGGCTGCCATCTGCTAACATTGATCTTTTATGTATTGTTTTTTATTTTCCAAATAGAATGAATTGCATCAGATGCAGCTATCATTTTTTAATCTCTTACAACACATAAACTCTGAGAAATGGGGCTTAATACAGTTCAATAAGAGAGAAATAAGATGTAATATTTTCCCACATGTTTTGTCGCAACGTTTTTATCTTATACTATTTGAACCAACATCAACGAAGGAAAGGGCATCACTGTTGCTTAGTTTCAGAACTGTAAAGTTTTCTTTAGACTGAAGGATGCTTGTCATCTTCTGAGGTTAAGAATTTACTAATGCTGCCACAAGTGATGAAAGATTTTTTTTTTTTTTGATGCGATCAATTAAGTGACTCTGCATAGTCAACGGTTAATTACAATTTCATAGCAAATGTATTTTTTGTAGATGTAAATAAAACATTATTACAAATAGGCAAACCAAACGTATGTTATAGTTTGGGGGTTGAATTGGTGGTTTTAGTTTTCAGGGTTTTCTGGGTTTGATCTGCTTGTCTTATGTTCATTCTGTTCTGTTGATTTTACTTCCTGTTTTACTTTGAAAGTCTGTTTTTTTTGTGGGTAGATTTCTTTCCCATTTGTCATGATCATTTGCACCTGCGTCTCAGCCTTTTCTCCTCTTCCTTGCTGGTTCGTCTGTTTTCATTTTGTTTGACTGCAGGTTGGTCCTGGCTGCTCTTTGTTCCCTGTGTTCTTACCCTGCAGGCTCTCTGCATCTCAGTTAAGTTAGTTTCTGTTTTGGACAAATAAAGGATTTTTGTTGGACACTCTTGCTTCTCATCATCTGCATTTGGTCTCCAGCCCTCAAACCCTGACAACATACCTCATTACAAAGATGCTATTGTACGAAATGGGACAATGAGTTGTTTTGTTAAGGTGGTTTTCATTGAAGTTTTAATTATTTAGTCAGAAGATATTGTGTGTGTGTATATATATATAATTAAATCAATAATTTATGGTATCTTGATGGGCCCAAGTTCAAGGGAAAATATTATCTAAATGTTGTTTACTGTGTTATGTGTTTCAAAAACGGAAATAAAGAACTGGATGATGCAAAGCGATGACGCTGCCACGTCTCTGAGTGATCGGCTGGTGTGCTGACATTTGCAGTAAAGCATTTAGTAGCCCCTTTAGGTTTACCGAGCTTGTGTGTTGTTGAACTGCTAGCACCTCTGCGCACATAATTTCCTTCTTCTAACACTCTGCAGCACACTCAGTCTATTCTATCACCTACTTTCTTGAAATCTTTTGGTCTTGGTCCTTGGACTTGATCAGTTATATGTTTAGCTATTCCTCTAAGTCTGTTATTAACAATAGTACGTGTATCATATGGTTTCTTTGTTATTGTTTTTTTTTTTACAGCTAGTAAATGTAGGTGTGGGTCGACCAAGTCTTCCAGTGGAACCTGAAAGCACAGGCTGGATCTGGCTGGATGAAGGTTCTGAGGTGCCATAACTCTGAACCAGTGGTTCCTAACCTTGTTGGAGGTACTGAATACCACCAGTTTCATTTGTGCATTCATCAAACCCTTCTTTTTTGAAAAATAAAATGTTTTTTTTTTTTTTTTCTCAAATTCAAGACATGGGTCGATGTTTTACTGGTGCACAAAATGAACAGTGCATTAACATCACTGTGTTCAAAGAACAAAACCATCACAATGCATGAACTGCATGAACTACATACTTACTTATTATTCCATGTATTCATAATTCATTTTCTGAACCCACTTTTTTCCGACCGCTTTTTTTTTTCCCGACATAGTTAGTATGGATTAAAATATTAAAGAAATCACACGGTGTACAATCACAACAGTCATAAGTCGACTACTGAGAGCACCAAATTCCCTGATTGGCCAAGCAATGTAATGTGATCACCTGTAGCCAGTGATGGCCAAACTGGGCGTGTCATCATGAATCATATGAGTCAGATGCGTGTCCTGACCTCCACCTCCGACTGACTCACCGAACCGCTGAGGTTAGATCAAACCCAGGTTAAGGGGCCACTGCTAAAAACTGAAGCCAAAGGTTCACCACCAACCGGAGCACATTTTAAACTGATTTAAACCAACTTGCGTAATTAACAGCTTCATAGTGAGAACTTTGGCATTAAAGACATTAGTGACCAAAGTCAAATGTATTCCTGGGACAAGATTGAAACACATGGAATACTATTTAAATGTCCTGATGATTGATAAATGTTAATTCTGTAGAACTGTTATTCTGCAGTAATGACAGCCAGGAACTGCAGCTGGAGGTTACACACTAAAAAACACTGGGTTATTTTCTCGACCCCAGCAGCGAGTAGCCTCCATGCCAGGTGTCGTCCGGGCAACGCCAGATACATGAGAGTTACAGCCCAATACAGGAATGGATCAGGGAAAACTCAGGGAAAAACATCACAGGTGTTTTAAATGAGTTTTCACACCTGATCACACCAGGAATGGTACGTCCACCTCACAGTTGAAATTTGCACAAAGTTGTGACACAACACTTATGATTCTTTTTAATTATTATTCACAGATTGTACAGGACTTCAGTGTCTTGTACCTTGGCAACGGTGACATGTTTCTCCGGTGGCTTCAGTCTGTGGACAAAATCATTTGACTGGCTGTCAGAGGAGAAGGTCCAGGCACCAGGAGACCTATCAGATAGTAAAACGCAAATATGTTTTTGTGTACTTGCATAAGGCTTAAAGCCAACATGTCTGCATGCTCGCTCGCTCACCTGTAAAAACATTAAAAGTGACTGTACAAGTGCAACTTGTGTAAAAAATATTTGTGTCCATGCACTCTAAATAAAGCACATCTACAAAAAAAAAAAGTTTTGTCATGCATTCAAGACAATTCAAATGTGGGGGCATTAAATATTGTTTACTGAATATCGGTTCCTTCCCATCTAAATTACTTGATTGGTGATCATAATATACTATACTATCAATCTACTATCTGTTTTCTGTAAGCCTGCTGGAGCAGGAGAATCATTTTAATATCTAGGAGTCAACGACTCACTGTTATTATTATGGATTATTTAAATTTTCATATTCCTCGAAGCACAGATGGAGAAGGAGTGGCAGCAATTTAACGCTCAAGTTAATTATTCAATGTAGCAACAATATGGAAATGAGAATTTCCATATTAGATATGTCCTTATTAATAGGTTGAGTGCCTCAAGCTTTTAAGGTTAGGTTCATTAGACCTCTACTTTATAAAAATATAATCATGATGCATGTCTGTTAGCTAATTATAGGCCTACCTTACATCCAATGTTCTCTTTATTTGTAAAGTTCTCAAAAAAAAAAAAATAAATAAATAAAATAAAAAAACTTCTGAAAATCAGTGTGCCCATTTGCAAAGTAAATATCCATTTGAAGAGTTTCAGTCAGGATCATGATCCCATTACAGCACAGAAACAGTGTCTTCTCGTGGTCTCAAAGTAAGGAGAAGTATTTACACGTGTCCAAACCAGTGTGATCTGAGTGCTGCAAGCTACGAAACAATTCATAACATTCTATTACAGTGTTCTTCAATCCAGGTCCTCCGGGCCTCCTGCCCTGCACGTTGTAGATGTTTTCTTGCTCCAATCACATCTGATTGGATGGCCATCAGCTTGTTTTTAAGGTCTGCACGAGTCTGTCAGTGACCCAACAATGATGTAATTTCAGCAGATAATGTAATAACAGCCCATAACGTAAGAAATTTGCCATTTTTGAAATAAATTAGACCAATAAAGTAATAACTTATCAATAACACAATGAAAGTCTTGAACCAATAACGCAATAAATTTTGGCCAGTAACATAATAACACACGTTATTGGCCTGATTATAAAAAAATATCTTTGTAAATGTAATAAATGAGCCAATATTTTATTTATGTTTCATTTATTAAAAATTGGATACCACAAATGTGTTAAAAATGTGATATTCTATTTTTACCTGTAAGACTAAGGTTCTGGTGTGGCAGTTTTAAAACAGTTAAATGAACAAGACTTGGCTATGACTTGGCTACGACTGGGAGTACAGGTGAATTTTAATCTCTGTCTGTATACAAAGAGAGATTGGTAATTTATTCACATCACAGAAGCAGTTGATGCAGGAATGACAAAGAAAAATCAAGACACACTTGACTTTTAACAATGTCTGAATAACAAGGGAATCCTTGAGATAAAACACCCCAGACTGAAACGTGTCATAAACTCATACGGGGATGAAGACTGCAATATCAGAAGTGATGATATCCCACATCAGGGATGTATGAATTTACATATTCAGGATATAAACGTCTCACTGACCTGTGAGCTTAAGTTAAGTTAAGCTAAGTTAGGGTGCTTTCAGTGGCGCAGAAGTGGAGGGCCATCAGCAGCTCTTGTCTGAGATTGTTCTTCCTGAGAGCTCACAGGAAGTGTAGTCGCTGCTGAGCCTTCTTGATGACTGCAGAGGTGTTGATGGACCTTAAGAACTTCTCTGAGTTGTTGAGTTCCTGAAGTTTAAATGATGGCACCCTCCTAACACAATTCCCACTGATGAAGAAAGGGGTGTGTGCCACCCTTTTCTTTCTGAAGTCTGCCAAGACAGTCACAAGCTGCGGCACACCTGCATGCTGCCATCTGGGGTCCATGCAAAATGAAACCTATCGGTTAGTCAGACTACAAGCATGCCTTAAAAACAGAAAGGCCTGAAAGAATTTTAATTTCCTCCCTCTAAACTCAGAGAACACTGGGGGTTTTGTCTTTGGACAAAATCAGAAATCAGACATCTAAAATTGAACATCTATATAGATACTTTGGATGACATTACTGTTGTGGCAAAAACAGCATATATCTTATATATCATAGTCTTTAACCACTTGGAGACTGAAAGTTCTGAATAAGACTGAGAAGAAATATAAATAACAAGACTTGGCTATGACCGGAAATTTGTGAATTTAATAACCATTTGCATGCAAAAGGATGACACCCTACACCTCAGTAGTCGATGCAGAATGATCCTGAGCAATCAGTGCACAATGGTTTTGACAGAACACAAGAGAATACACGAGACAAATATGATAAAAACTGGAGACCCGTTTTTGCAAGTCCATTCAACCTTCACTTAGCTGGATCGTAAAAAGGAAATAATAGATGATGTTTACATTCCACCACAATTACATTTACAGCTAGTATTATTGTGAGAAAATTAGTTTTTGACCAGGACTTGTCATTTATTTCACAAATGTATAAGAAAAAAAGAAGAAAAAAATAAAGAAACCCTGCACTTTCTTCTCACCTACACACGTGGACAAAATTGTTGGTACCCCTCAGTTAAAGAAGGAAAAACCCACAATTCTCACTGAAATCACTTGAAACTTACAAAACTAACAATAAATAAAGATTTATTGAAAATCAAATAATCAAAATCAGCCATCACTTTTGAATTGTTGATTAACATAATTATTTAAAAAAACAAACTAATGAAATAGGGCTGGACAAAAATGATGGTACCTCTATAAAAGATTGAAAACTATTTGACCAGAGTGACATGATTAACTCAGGTGTGTCCTTTAATTGACATCACAGGTGTTTCCAAACTCATAATCAGTCAGTCTGCCTATTTAAAGGCAGACAAGTAGTCACTTTGCTGTTTGGTGAAAAGGTGTGTACCACACTGAACATGGACAACAGAAAGCGAAGGAGAGAATTGTCCCAGGACATCCGAAAATAAATTATAGACAAACATCTTAAAGGTAAAGGCTATAAGACCATCTCTAAACAGCTTGAAGTTCCTGTGACAACAGTGGCTCATATTATTCAGAAGTTCAAGACCCACGGGACAGTAGCCAACCTCCCTGGACGTGGCCGCAAGAGGACAATTGATGACAAATTGAAGAGACGGATCGTTCGAATTGTATCCAAAGAGCCCAGAACAACCTCCAAAGAAATTAAGGTGAACTCCAAGGCCAAGGTACATCAGTGTCAGATCGCACCATTCGTCGTTGTTTGAGCCAAAGTGGACTTCATGGGAGACGACACCACTGCTGAAAGAAATCATAAAAAAGCGAGACTGGAATTTGCAAAAATGCATTTTGACAAGCCACAAAGCTTCTGGGAGAATGTCCTTTGGACAGATGAGACCAAACTGGAGCTTTTTGGTAAGGCACATTAACTCTATGTTCATAGACTCAAAAACTAAGCATACGAAGAAAAGAACACTGTCCCTACGGTGTGAAAACATGGAGGAGGCTCAGTAATGTTTTGGGGCTGCTTTGCTGCATCTGGCACAGGGTGTCTTGAATGTGTGCAAGGTAAAATGAAAAATCTGAAGACTATCAAGGCATTCTGGAGAGAAATGTGCTACCTAGTGTCAGAAAGCTTGGTCTCAGTTGCAGGTCATGGGTCTTCCAACAGGACAACGATCCAAAACACACAGCCAAAAACACCCAAGAATGGCTGAGAGAAAAGCGTTGGACTATTCTAAAGTGGCCTTCCATGAGCCCAGATCTGAATCCCATTGAACATCTGTGGAAGGAGCTGAAACATGCCATTTGGAGAAGACATCCATCAAACCTGAGACAACTGGAGCAGTTTGCTCATGAGGAGTGGGCCAAAATACCTGTTGACAGCTGCAGAACGCTCATTGACAAATACAGAAATCGTTTAATTGCAGTGATTGCCTCAAAAGGTTGTGCAACAAAATATTAAGTTATGGGTACCATCATTTTTGTCCAGCCCTATTTCATTAGTTTGTTTTTTTAAATAATTATGTTAATCAACAATTCAAAAGTGATGGCTGATTTTGATTATTTGATTTTCAATAAATTTTTATTTATTGTTAGTTTTGTAAGTTTCAAGTGATTTCAGTGAGAATTGTGGGTTTTTCCTTCTTTAACTGAGGGGTACCAACAATTTTGTCCACGTGTGTATGTAACATTACAAATGTCCTGCAAATGGACATATTGTTCTGGAAATCTTGACTGAAAATGGGTAGGAGACTGTCTATGGTTACTCAGTGCTGACAGGATGAGGATACAGGATGGGTTCTGTCTTCTTGGGAAACCCAATTTGCACCCTGCTTTTAACATCCCCCATTATATAGGACTTGGCTTTCAGTTTGCAGACGGTACAGGGCTCACTCCAAATAATGCCACAACTGCACAGGCCCGATCTAGATCAGTCAAACATGGCATGTCGATTCTTGGACACCAATTGACCACTGTTGAAGGATCCATTCTCGCAGGTGCTGACAATCCTCTGGCACTCCCATGTGCTGACAATCAACACCTTTCTAGTCCCTCCTCCACCTGCTCCCAGCTTTAACTACAGATCATGTCATATGCAAACATCATAGTCAGTGGAGATTCCTGTCTACCCTCATCTGTCAATCTGGCCATCATTAGAGAAAACACGAAGGGGCTCAGAGCGGATCTTTGATGCAGTCTCACCTCCACCTTGAACTCCTATGTCATAACAACACACCTCACTGTTGTCTTACAGCTCTCATACATGTCCTGCATCCACTCTAACATACTTGTCTGCTACTCCAGACTTCCTCATATAATACCATAGCTCCTCTCTTGGCACCCTCTCATCTGCTTTCTCAGGGTCTACGAAGACACAATGCAGCTCCCTCTGGCCTTCTCTGTACTTCTCTATCAGCATCCTCAAAGCAAATATTGCATCTGTAGCACTCTTTTTTTTTTTTTTTAGCATGAAACCATACTGCTGACAAATGCTCATTTCTGTCCTTAGTCTAGCTTCCACTAGTCTTTCCCATAACTTCATTGTATGGCTCATCAACTTTATTCTTCTGTCGTTGCCACAATTCTGCATGTCACCATTGTTGTTAAAACAACGGCAATCAGCATACTTCTCCATTCCTTAGGCATAATCTCAGTCTCTAGGATCTTGTTGAATGTCCTTATCAAAAACTCGACTGCCACCTCTTCCTAGACACTCCCATACCTCTACAGGTCTATCATCAGAACCCACTGCCTTTCCACTCTTCATCCTTTTCAGTGTCCTGGTGTGCGAGGTCATCAGTCCAGCTCTGTTGCCAGGTCATCTGATTTTATTTTTCAACTGCTACTTCACTGAGTAAATGGGTAAAGAGTAAAGAGTATTTTTTTTTGTTTGTTTATTATATTGCAGAAAGTAAAAAAAGTGGTATCTTTTCAGGCAGCATGGTGGCTTGGTGGTCAGCACTGTTGCCTCACAGCAAGAAGGTTCCTGGTTAAAACCTTGGCAGGGGGGCCTTTCTGTGTGGAGTTTGCATGTTCCTCCCGTGCTTGCATGGTTTTGCTCCAGGTACTCTGACTTCCAAAGACATGCCATGTTAGGTTAATTGGTGGTTCTAAATTGCCCTTAGGAGTGATTGTGAGTGTGCATGGTTTGTCTGTCTACATGCCGTCCTGCAATGGACTGACAACTGCTGGCAACTTGCAACTGTCCAGGGTGTACCCCTGGTTTTTGCCCGAAGAGAGCTGGGATCGACTCCTGCAGATCCCTGTGACCCTGCATACAATTAAGCGGCCATAGATAATGGATGGATGGATGGATAGATGGTATATTTTCAGCGCAGGCTGTAATGAACTCTATATTATAGCTTTTCGGAAATGCAACTTAATCCCTCTGGTTGACAGAACAACAACAATTTAGCAAAACTTAAAAAGCCTCTTCTTGAAGCTCCCGTAATCTCAACCACAAAAAAGTCACAGATGAAACCGAGTTGAAAATTAGAGAAAGAATTTACAACACAAACATGAAGTTAACTGTTTTCGCACAACTTGCTCTCTGTTGTGACAAAGTTTTAATTATTTTGCATTTTATCACTTTTTTTTTTAGTCTGATTGAGGTTTAGAAAGTTTTGATATTAAATAATGTTTTGAACCTGTTTTCCTTAAAGATTAATCTAAATTAGTATTTGATAATCATTTTAAATCATGTTTCATGTAAAAAAATACTAAAATTTCCCAGTTTGCAAATATGCTGTCAATTTTTCATTATTGCCTTTTTTTCTTTTAAAGATTTGAACATAGCAAACATTGTGATGGGGTTTCTTTGAGCTCAGACAGTAATCTCTGAGTTTCAGATGAAATAAGTGGGAAAAAAAATGTCTGCAAATTAAATGTAATGATCATAGGTTTCAGGCTGACGTGTTGAGCTCATCTCCATCACTTATTACAGTAAAATAATGTTCATGCCATTTTTTATAACACAGATAATGTCATGAAATATTGTAAATGTACTGTAATAGTTCGAAGATCACAGAGTACAATTTTCATTGTTGAATGATCATCTTTGATCTACTGGTCTTGTATTTGGCTGTTCTACTGCTGATAATCTTATGTTCAGTGCAGCTACATTATGTTCTTCAGGTGAGCCATTATGCTGTGAATTAGTGTCTTGGGTATGCTCAGATGTCTACTTCGTGCATCACTCATGGATGCTTCTGTGATAATGAGGTGAGGGTATTGTATTTCTGTGTGTCATGACCTTTCGTGTAGAAGTCTGCCCGGTTTAGTTGGATCACTGCTTTCACTCAGCTTCACTAGCTGAGTGAAGGCAGTAACTGAGTGGTAGTGAGCTGTGATCATTGTGTTTAGGTCTGATTTTTAGTTTGTGGTTGGTCATGTATATTACATGGATTCTGGTTGGTGTTGTAACTTGTGCTGTGTGAAAACCAGAGTTGGGCAAGTTCACTTTCTACACGGACTAGTTCATAGTTCATAGAAATTAAAATGAACTAGTTCAGTTAACCATTTCAAAAAATGAACTAAATAGTTCATTTTTAGTTCTTTTTTAAAAATTCTTTTTTAATGTTGCTGCGAGCAGTTATTTGTCAAAATGACAAATAATGCCCATATACTACACCACCACAAACGGCAATTATTTTATCCATTTTATCTGTCGAAAACTAAGTGTCCAGTTCTGAATCTTTAACCAACGAGGGTTCACATAAGCATTGAAGGGACAGCCTTTGTATGTTTCAGCTTCTCTCTACTGTGTATTAAAAATATGAAGAAAAACTTGTTGCCAAATGGTCTTTTCTATAAGACAAAAACAGGTCCTTAAGGTGCAAATGTTTTTTCCCCATCCTCCTCTGTCTCTGGGTGACCGCAGCTTTCATCTTCCTGCTTGTTTTAAAGGTTTGATGACGCAATTGTTAGCGTGATGTATTTTAAATGGGGTTCGCTGAAAACCTGGCAGGGTTTTGACCGTGGGTGAACTTTGAAAGTGTGTCGTTCACAATTGCCCAAGTGAACTCGTTCACACCCGACGCTCATCACGAGGAAAGAGAGCGCGTTCAGTTCACGATCGCACAAAATATGAACTCGTTTGTGAACTTTCATTCAATAAATGCGTTCAGGTACAACACTGGTGGAAACTTCATGGGACCATTTGTGTTGTTACAGTTCACAATTGGAATTACTAACTGCTACTTCTGGTTTGTTTAGTAACAAAGTAATGTGTTGGGCTGGTGGCCGTTTTCCCTCTGGTTTTGGTCAAGTTGCAATTTTGTATTGAGCCTCAAAATTGAATGCATCTGTTTATGGCTACACAAAATCCCTGTGAAATATATGCTTCTGTTGCCACCTGTGTACTTTGTGTGCAATATGTGGAAACCTGAGCGTGACGTCACTTAATCACCAAGTTTCAAAAGCAGCAGTTTCAGTTTAAATTTCTGTGACTTCAGTTTTTTTCCGTTAAAACATTTAATAGGTGAGTTTGGAAGTCCCCTCTTCACGATTTTGCTTCTGTTAGGTTTGGTTTTCATGCTGGCTCTTTAATAAATTCTTTGTCTGGAGTCCATGCTTTGTTCTCCCTTCAACCCACTTCATCTTCATTACCAGGTGTAAGAGCTCAGTGGAAGAACCAGAGAGCAGAGGGAGTCTGGCTAACTGTGGGTGGGTTCCTGAAGGATCCCTTTTGAGGGGGAAGGTTTTATGCCCCCCGCATCCTCCCTGGCTTTGCAACAACAGTGAAGGAGTCAGCACATGGGCGTAGATTTACTTGCTTCATTGGCTGCACCTGTGGAGGTGTGGATAAAGCTTGGCTGGTGAGGCTCAGCGGTGCTCACCGTTCTTACTGCTGTTTGGTTGTTGGTATTGATGTGAGATTTTAATAAAACCTTTACATTCCTAATTCAAATTTAAGTTACAATCCCATCGAGCTGGGACATAACAGTAACTGTTTTGACTTCTTTCTGAATACAATATGTTAATTCATAAGGTTATGTAAAAGCAGATAATAACTTTATATAAATACAAATGTCCAGAGCCATTTCTTGCTTTGTGTAGACTATGTAAATGCATAGAGCCCCCATTATCCACTAGGAGAACCCACATGCAACAAGGTCAGCCGTAATATTCAGTGAGTCTCATTCAAGAAATGTGAGCAGAATGGATTTGTGTGGAAACTGTGAGCAGTGTGATATCTGTATGTGTTTTGAATGTGAAAAATGTTAGTAGTTTTACGTTTCCGTAGCTATGAACATGTATCTCACTTGTGTAAATGAGGAGTTACATAAATATTGCTGTCACTCTCTAAGTTTACAACATTTATGCCTTTCGTGGACTTTTATTGTCACAATATACTTTGAAACCATGTGTATTAAACTTGATAATAAATTTTAAATATAACACTTATCTTACTAGATGGGCATTTTGGATATTTAAGCTTCAGATTGTGTATCCGTCATCAAAATGTTAGTTGTATGAGCTGAGTCAATGAGGAGTGCTCATAAAATTGCTTGTCAGACTTCTAACAATTTTTTTTTAACATGAAGAGAACAGAGGTGCACAATATTGGATATTTGCCGATATCCAATATGCCAGATATTTTGAAACAAATGTTTTGCAGATTCCTGATGCCAAAATAATCCAACAATGCTTCTGATGAAGTACATAATACTGAGAATATTATATCAACATTAAATTATGATGCTCTTATCATCATGATGATGGGACAGATGCAAACACATTCTCATAACAAAATAAGGGAACTACTACAGCTTATTGCATCTTACATGTAAATTCCAGGAGTTTCTGAGTGATGCCTTTTGCATCGGGGGGGGCGGTCATGGTCATACCTTTTCCTCCATTAAGAGAGTTGAGACGCAGCTACTGATAGCTTTTTTTTCTTCACAGTAGTCGCTTTCTCTTGCTTAATCTTCACAAATTTCTCATACTGCCCAGGATGACGGCTCTTAGGATGAGTTATTAAATAAATGGTGTTGAAGGAGTGGATTTTGACTTGTCCTCACATGACTGATGAAAAGAGCAACTTTGAAAAACTCCACTCAGCAGACATCTTTGATTTGTCCCTTTTTTACACGCATCAATGTAATGGCATTGCTCTCCTTTTTAAACCTCACTGCACTAGTGTGTTCAGCAGAAAAAATGCAAAAATATCAGCATAGGACAATCTGAGTTTAATGCTGATGCAGATGTTTAATTTTTTTAGTCTTTACTGGCAGATGCTTATGTGTTGGCGATATCATCGTGCATCCCTAGAGGAGAAAGTTAGGGTTAGGATTAGGGGGATTAGGGTTAGGTTAGTTTTTTGTTTTAATCCTTGTGTGATGTTAGGGTCTTTTGGACCCATTTTCAATCTTTACTAAAATAAAAATCATAAAAGTAATACTTTTTTCAACTTGAAACTCATTGTCCTTGGCTTATTTTATGTGAGGGGCATGGAGGATAACTTTTTTGGGGGTGCTCCCAATCTACACCCCCCCTTCACATTTACATCACACAGAGGGTGTTTGGGTCCAAAGGACCCAAATGTAAAACAATAGGGCAGTAGTCTACTCTACAGCTTTAGTGTGAACATTGGAATAGGACCATATAGATTGTTGCATACCTTTACTTGCCTTCCTTCTACCAGAGACTAGAATACCTGAACAGGGGGTGGAGTGGGGGATATATTTTTCCCAATCAAACTTGACCCAAGGGGGTGGGGCTTCACTACCATGCCATTATGCAACAGGAATCCTACATCCCAGCCCCTGTGTGTGCTAGAGACATGATGCATGACAGGGACAGCCCTGAGTGCACCTTACTGTCCTACAACCACCCTTGATCAAAGGGGGCGGGGTTTCGCTACCACGCCACCCGCAACACAAATCCCACAATCAAGCCCCTGTGTGAAATCAATTCCATGCAATAAATATCAATATTACTGAAGGCCTGCTTTCCCTTATTTATAAGCAAGTTGACTGCAGTATTGATCATAACTGTTTTACTGTATGTATTTATAGATAATATAGAAGAGGTCAAGGTACATGGTACCTGATATGGTCTAATAATAGTATCAATAGTGGCATGGAGGTCAGACTCCACCCCCTTGGACCAATGTAGATTGGCGACTGGTCAGAAACCACCCACAAGCAACACCCTGGTGAAGACAGTGTGTCTTTGGCCCTCACAAGGGCTAAGTTGTGGGATTCGTCGCATGCATGATGGCAAAACTCCACCCCCCAAGGTGACAGTCAGTACAGGGAAGGTCAGTGACATCACAGCACTGCACCAGTAAACCTCCAGTGAAGACAGCGTGTCTCTAGCCCACACAGAGGCTGAGAAGTGGGAGTTGTGGCATGCATGATGGCAAAACTCCGCCCCCAAAGGTCGAGGTCATCATAGGAGGGTCAGTGATGTCAAGGCTACCTACCAGTAACCCACTAGTGAAAATAGCATGTCCCTAGCCCACACAGAGGTTGAGAAGTGGGATTTGTGGTGTGCGTGATGGCGAAACTCCACCCCCAAAGGTCGAGGTCATCCATAGGGAGGGTCAGTGATGTCACAGCTACCCACCAGTAACCCTCCAGTGAAGACAGTGTGTCTCTAGCCCACACAGAGGCTGAGAAGTGGGGCTAGTGGCGTGGAAAAAAGCGTTTCAAATAGGCTCCGCCCCCTCAGGTCAGAAAAAACCTAGTGGTAAGTCAGTGACCTAAAGGGCATCTTCAAGTTTCCTCTGGTGAAAACAGAATGTCTCTAGCCTGCACAGGGGCTGAGTTATGGTATGAAACCCCAAGGGGTCCAAAGGACCCCTTAAACAACCCCGAGAATGCAGAAAATCCTAACACCACACAAGGGTTAATATAACACATTTGATCATTATTCTGCATATTTAAGCTTTGGATTGTGTTTTTTTAAGGGGTCAATGGGTTGGTAAAATCAACTTGATATGCAATGAAGCCTTGATGTTCTTTAACGTAAGTTGGCGACACCCTGCTCGATAAACCCATGAAGGTGTGCAAAATTATACTGGCCTGCTGTCTCCTGCACAGTATGACTATGAAACAATGCCAGTGCCAGAGATCCATAATTCATCTTTGCATCTGCATGCAGAACCATTTTACAGTGCTCTGATGAAGCTACTTGGACACACCAGCAACTTACTGAACGATTCTAAGATAAGTGGTTTCATTCGACCAGAACTGTTAGGCTACTGAAACATTGTAAGTGATTTGTTAAATGTAAAACAGGTTTCCTTGGTTCCTGCAGATGGACTGATTGGAGCAAAAAAGGAATATGGAGTCTGTGAGCCAACTGTTATGGCCCTGGCTTTGGTTTGTTCTGAGTCCCTTATCCCCTGTTTTCTTACTTCCTGTCTTTTTTTGGCAACTAGTGGCCTTCATTTACAGTGAAAGAACAAGAGGAAATTGGTGTAGAGAGAGTGAGGAAGACACGCAGAGGAAAGGGTTGTAGGCCAGGAGTTGAACCTGCAACCACTGGAGGCTGTAACCTCTGTACACGGGCCACCTGCCCAAACCACTGAGCTACCCTGAATGCTTTTATTTTGAAGGCCTGTTTCTTTGTGTATTGAGCTCTGTTTTACGTCCCTTGGTCCCATCACTCCTGGTCATTCACACCTGTATCTTTTCATCTGCATTATATATTGTCTTCTCTTGTCCCCTCTTACCTGTTAAACCATCTGTTCTGCTACCCTCCTGGGTCTCTGTCATTTTGGATCATCTGCTTGTGAACTGTTCTTGAACTTCTGCCTTTTTAGTTATTTTCTCAGTACTTATGCATCCTGTCGGCAGCATTACCTCCATCAAAAGTTAGGGGATTTTCAACTTTTCCATCTTCAAAGCTAATCAATGAAATCGCACACGGAGGCAGGACCAATTCAAAGCATGCAGGTTATTTGTGCAGTAAGCAGGAAGAAATTTGATTGGTGTCATTACTAATGAAGAGGTCTCTCCAATTACAGAGTCAATGCAATTGCCAAGAGAACAGAGCACAATGCTTTGTCTTTGTTCCACTCTAGTTAAAACTGCCTGCCTACTCGACAGGTCTGAAAAATGAATTTCTCTTTTCGACTGTGTGTCACATGCACCCAGTTTTTAATGTGCGCAAAGTAGATGTATTGGCTGAGTGTGCACCTTTAAACCTGAGCTTCGAAAAACTGCTTCTAAATCAGCCCCCAGACTGCGATTAAATGGAATTCATGAAGGTACACATGCTCTAATGAACGAGTTTTACGTGGCGTTCCTGAATCAGGAGTGGGTTTTTAGTAAGGAGATGATTTATGTGCAAATTTTCAAATAGATTTATTACGATTTTATGACCAGGGCGCACTGTGTACTTACATGTGCTGTCTGCAAATGAGTTCTGTCCCAATGTGAAAGTGCTATTGTGCTCTTAATGGAAATGACATTGGAAACTTTCTTCTTTGGCAACTTCACCTTAAATGCTGCTACGTCACCACCAAGACAAGTTCAATTTGAATTTGGACTCTAGATTCACAAATTTAGCCAGTTTTTTTTTTTTTTTTTTTTTTTTTTCAAAAAGTATGACAAGTGAATGTATTGCTCTGGAACAACTTAAAGGATTTGAAGTGGAGTTTTACAAACAGAATCAAATGGTTAAAGGTATGGAAGTATTTCTGTGCCATCTGAGTTTGAATACGAATTTTTAAGATTGAAATTTTTCAGCATCAAAATCAGACTAAAATCAGACAAAATATTAAACATTTAAAATACATTTAGTAAATGATATTATTAATTTTAACACTGTACACCTGCCGTCCACCTGCCGTCTCTCTGGCCTGCGGTCGCATCGCACGCACAGTGCAAACACACGCACACACAGGCCGCTAATAAACGGTAAATTCGCTATTGCACGGTAATTGTACAGTGTTAAAATTAATAATATCATTTACTAAATCTATTTTAAATGTTTAATACAACAGCAAATAAAGTAAACAGACTCACCGCAGCACCATCACCTTAGTTTGCTGCCATGGCCGACCGGTCCGTCTTACTATCTGGGTGGGTGTCACATGACCAATGGAGCGTAACGTGATTGGCTGGACGTTGGCTGAATTGAGACAGGGATCGATTGCTTCTCCCTGGTGACCCGGATGTTGAGTCTGGTTCTTTATACACTGAATTTTTTGAGGTTGAATTTTTTTACACTGATTTTTTTTTTTTAGAAATTGAATTTTTTTACACTGAATTTTTTGGGGTGTTGAATTTCTTTACATGTTGAATTTTGAAAAACTGAATATTTTAAGACAACAATTTTTTTGAACACTGAATTTATTTTAACAAAATAAAATTCAGAGGCAAAAAAAAAATTCAGTGCTAGAAATCTGATGTTTTTTAATATTCAAAGTGTGATTTTGATGCTGAAAAATTTCAATCTTAAAAATTCGTATTCAAACTCAGATGGCACAGAAATACTTCCATAAAAGGACTCAAAGTACAGTTAGATCACAAAACACTGGGACTGACTCTTACCACCTTTCCTGATCTTGACTGAACAATATCATCTCGTCCTCATTAAACTTCAGCTGCTGTGACCCTGCCTCTCCACCACTGTGTTGCTTCTGTCACCTGTCAGACCCACAGACATGAGCCATATGAAAACAATTGCCACCTTTCCTTCCCCAGACCGTCACCATCATTGTCAAAACCCATCACAGATCTTTGCCGATTTAGTTGTGTTCGGTTATTTTCTGTTTTACACAGTTACCGTGGACTCGTACGGCAGCACTGAAGCAACTCTGGGCGGCTGCTTCTGACATGTCTCTGTCAAAGCAATAACAACCAAATTTCTTCCTGCTCACTGCGCAAATATGCCACGTGCTTTAAAACAGTCCTTCTCCCGTGTACAGTTTCATTGTCTAGCACTACGTGTGCTGCCAAATTTGACAAGCTGATGCTCCCGTTGAAGTGTGAAAAGATGAATATTCCCCAGCTTATGATTCTGCCACTGTGACACATAAAAACCCACAATTCAGTTCAACAGCACAGACGATTTTATTCCTTCCAATTTTGCTGGTTGGGTGAATATGATGGTCAGTGGACGTCCCTGCCCATTTCTGTGTCCCTGCGGTGGATGAGCATGACTTTCAAGGGAAGGAAACTGTATAAAGTTTTAAGAAAATATTTGGTTCAGAAACCTCAAATTTACATGAAGGAGTACAATTGATTAACAGGAAAACAGCGCTTCAAGGCCTCAAAAGGAAATGTTCATTGACTAACCACTGAAACATCTGACAAATAGGCTACTGTCAAATGAACTGATTTAATGGAATAGAGCTAACCACCAACAGTTAGTTTCTGCTTTTGTTTTTTGTCTTCTTTTTCGTAACCACTGCCAGTGATTATCCGTCTCTGGTAAAGAGTCAGAGCGGACAGGAGCAAGCAGTGGTGGTAGGAAACCTACCTGAAGCAGGTGGGAGCAGGATGAAGGAAACAGGCTTCTATTGTGATGTTTTCTGCTTGGTGTGAGTGGATACATTTGAATTACTGTATTTTAACACTGCTGTATAAAAGGAGGCTGGCAGGATAGATTCTGTAAGAATCGTGATTTCACAAATCTCCAGAACACGGTCTCATTTAACTTTAGTATCAGAGGCTGTAAGAAAAAAAAATGAAAAATGAATAGATCACATGATCCTTACAGTCAGCTTGAAAATTTCCAGACAAGGTTTCAGCAGAGATGAACAAAATTGAAAGAAGCTGTCTGCCCTTGATGAGGACGTGGGTGCTCATAACACTAGTCCAAGGTCTGTAGCAGTGCACAAATAACTGCAACATGCTTTGTAGCTTCCCAACTGAATTTCCATGTTGCCCTCGTTCAGGTTTATTGATAGTGAATGGTTTTCACAGTGACTATGTGATAGTCATGTTGACTGAGTTTCCAACAAAAGCTAATATTTATACATCTATACTTTCTGTAAGCACATTGCAGATATATTTTCATTTATTTTTGTATGAAGAGAAAATTCCACCCTTTATTCCATGATAAATTGAAAAAAAAGAATCCTTTAAGGTCACATATGAACTGGCCTTTTCCTTGATAACAAGTAAGGTCAAAACATCTACCGCACACTAATAGGAACTGTTCAAGGTGCAAAATTCAGAGAAACTTTTCAAAAGGGTTTGGAAATAGAAGTACAGTTTCAGTTCAAGATTCATTTACATTTATTTAAAGGCTTTAAAATATAACCTTGAATTATTCTAAATTAGCCAACACTTACTATAAGTAAGCTGATGTTCAAGGAAAATTCTGATATTTTAAATAGTCAAATGTTAAATGCTAAATGAAAAATTCTTTTAAGAATTATAACTAAAGAATATTCAGAATACTGATCAAAATGCATAAAACTGCACAGCTTGATGTATGGAGGTTCTGCAGGACAGTAGATTCCATACAGTTTTACAAGAGACACATATATAAAAAAAAAAAAAAAAAAAAAAAAAAAACTGAGATATCAGCGTTAGGAAACTAGTCGAGTACCGGCCCTTAAACAGAGGGTGTCATCCTCCTGCAGCAGTCGCAGGTTCAACTCCCGGCTGTGTGTCTTCTCCCTCTGCTCCACTTTCCTGTCTTTTGACTTTTAATAATAAAGGCCACTAGAGGCACAAAATCGTAACAAAATAAAAATAAAAATAAAAGAAAGCGAGAGAGAGAAATAGTATCTATTAGTATGATCTATACATTATACTCTATGGGCCTGATTTACTAAGATCCTGAAATAAAGAGTACTAAATTGCGTGTGCACTGAAAAAGTTTGCGCGTGCTGTTGTTGTGTGTTTTGCGGGTGATCAACTAAGAATGCTCGCGCAATTGATAACGGGTGCAAACCGCAGTATTTAAATGAGGTGTTGCGTGTCTTACGGTTTGCGCCATGGAGAGTCTGGATGGAAAGCAGGATAGACGCAAGCGCAAAATGAAATTTGACGAGTTGGAGTTAGAGATATTAGTGGAAGAGGCAAATAAACACATTCATGAACTAAAGCAAAGAAATTTAAACATTACCAAAAGAAACGCAATATGGGAGAAAATCTGCGATAGAATAAATGCAGTTGGTAAAACAAAAAGAACGGCAGATGAGGTTAAAAGAAGGTGGCAAGATATAAGGCGAAGAACTAAAGAAAAAGTGGCCTTTAATAAAACTTCGGCAAACAAGACAGGTGGAGGGCCTGCGGAGGAGATGCCTCTAACACGCTAGAGCCAACTGCAGAACAAGGTAGGCGCACAATAAGAAACACTTTTTTCTCCATGAAAACACGTGATTATTTATTATTATCACAAATAAAAAAATGAATGTGCCTCCCAGTGTTTCCACTAGAAAAAATTGGCACCAGGACAATGTGACCGGCAGGTTTTCAATTTACCGGACAAAATGTTTGAAATTCCGCTCACATAGGCTATATGCAATTTATTGAGGTTAAAAATAAATCATATGCAGTAGTACGATATCAATGCAAGTCATTTAATAGTGTTTTTATTAAAAAACAGGCTATTTCAAATAAAATAAGTCCCGTCAATTGACTCACGAGCGTAACTTAAAAAAATAAATAAATAAATATTGCAGAAGCTCGCGCTCTTCTGACTCCGCTGCGCTGTTTTAATGCAGTTCTGCAGAGGGAAACCTCTCTCTGCTGGCACACTGGAGACAGGGATCAGCAGGCTATCTGGGCCAGTTGAGCCCACTCGGGGTAGATTTCACTGAAATCCCCGATGAGAACTTCACAGGCCGTTGAGAAGTTCAAGCCTCCATAACCGCGGAGCGCTGTCATTACGGAGATGCGTCTCTGCGCGCAGCTGTGGCATCAATGAGTGGAGCTGTGGCTGGAGCCGACTCGTCCTCACACACTACTCATTTGTAAAAAAAGTATGTTTTTTCATAAAATCCATCCATCCATCCATCCATCCATCCATTAGCTTCCGCTTATCCGAAGTCGGGTCGCTGGGGCAGCAGCTTCAGCAGAGACGTCCAGATCCCCCGGCCGCTTCCACCAGCTCCTCTGGGAGAATCCCGAGGCGTTTTTCATAAAATGATGTGGAAATAACCCATTTTATTACAACTGAAATTGTGCTTGGGAGGAGTATTTTCACCGGACATTTTGACCGGAGAGATTATAAAATCCCGGACTTCCGCATATTTTACCAGACAAAGTCCAGCAATTACCAGACAACGGAAACCCTGGTGCCTCCTGTGGCAACCTTTTGCTGAATAATACTCGATTTAACATTCAAATAAAATATTTCTCCTTTTGCATGTGCAAACAAATTTACACGAGTCCGAAAGACTCTCTCTGCGTATTCTTTGATTTTGGCGATGTCGCCTCCTTGCCACAATCACAGCAGCCATCGGTGCGTAATGCTGGGCAGATTAGCACCTTCCTTTCGAACGTACTAAATACAGACGCAATCACAATCCCCGCAATTACTTTCAGGGTTGGTAAATCTCATTGCGTGTGGTAAATGAACCTATTTGCATTTTCCCCTCCCAGTATTTAGCGCTTTCTGGCGGGTACGCCCCATATTGTTTATTCATCAGGGCAAAAGTGCTAAATGAACAGCGTGTGCTATTTTGCTCATTTGAGAGGCGCAGTCCTCTTTGCACGTTAGTAAATCAGCTTGCGCATTGGTTTGCGGGTGATGTCAAGTTTGCACACGTTTTTACGCACGCAAACCTTTAGTAAATCAGACCCTATGTGTAATGCCAATGTTACAGCATAAATCTTTCAGTTTTGTTATATTAATTAGTTTTAGCTCTGGTACTAAAGGCAGAAAAAAAGAATCCTTGCTATTGTCGTATCACTTAACAGATTGGTAATGGCTTATTTACTTGACAACCTGACATTTCCTTGGATTCTTCATCCACAGTGGCAGTAACTGAGATGACGGTACAGCATGTGATCCTTCAGACCAGCTTGTCAGCTAAATTTGATTGAACTGAGTGGAGAATTGGATTATGGGCAAAGTCTATCTATTTTCTAGCTATTATGTTTTAGGTTCCTCAGTATAACTACGGCGAAAAAAAATTTGAGTGCAGCATTAGCCCTGGTACAGGATGGTCTCTCTCAGCTGTTTTGTCACGTAATTCTGTCCTTCTGCGGTTTGGGACACTTTTGGTCTGAAACCATTATTCTGTGTGTGTGTGTGGACTATTAAATGTATTCCTCTGTGCTTTTGAGAGCTTCTCTGAAACATTTTCAGATTTTAATTTGATATCCAACTGACCGTAGCTTGTATTTCACTTTATAAACAGCACTGCTAATCCACCTTACCTCTGGTTTGTTGGGTGGTGAGGAAAAGCCACGTTTGGGTGTTCTCTTGACAAACCGTAACTCACTGACTGCTAGGCTCACCATATAATAGATAAAATCACAGTGTGGAAACTATCATATGTTTGCTTTAATCTGTAAACTTTGCAAATAAAAACTCAGTAATTGGACTATGGCTAGTTATCTGGTTATGAAGAGACTATAAGCATAAATGTGTCTATAACTATTATATTTGCAACTGCCAAGAACCCCAAAGCCAAAAAAAAAAGTTGGAATACTGTGTAAAATGCCAATAAAAGAACAGGATGATTTACAAATCTCCTGAACCTGCACTTTCACTCAAAGTAGAACATAGAAGACAGTGGTGAAATTGAGGAGATGAACTGAATTTTTATTAATTTAATTTGATGGCCAGAACATGTCTCAAAGAAGCTGAAACAGGACATAGTTTAGCACTGCGTAGCATTCCCTGTCATTTAAACAAGAGTCCACATTCACCTGGGAACTGAGGGACAAAACATCTCTCCTGGGAGGCATCCAGGAGGTATGCTAACCAGATGCCAAACCACTTCATTTGGTTCCTCTCGACATGGAAGAGCAGCGACTCTACTCCGAGTCTCTCCCACATCGAGGGCTCCCCACCATGTCTGTAAGGGAGAGTCCAGCCACCCTGTGAGGGAATCTAGTTTCAGATGCTTTTACCCTTTCAGTCACAACATACAGTTTATGACCACAGGTGAGGGTAGGTTTGTTTTTTCTTTTGTTTCATGAAGCACCAGGTGTTTGGTGAAAGAGGGGGAACTACAGGGAGAATTTCCTCTTTGTAGAATAGACCTTTGACCTGCATTTGAGGATGACAAACTGAGTTTTTAGGTTTCCTGGAGGGTTCCTGAGCTCATGTAGTGATCACCATGACAGAATAGCACCTGTTTTTACTGCTTTTTGAAAGGCTCACTGACACCCAATAAAGATTTTTTTGCCTGTTCCCATACACACAGGGATTTCTCCATTTATTGATGCTATTATGTACTGCAGATGATGAACTATTCAAGTCTTCACAATTTTAGGCTGAGGGACATTATTTTGAAATTGTTACACAAATTGTAGACAGCTTTTTTCATATCTGTACTTCTGATAGACTCCCGTTCTAAGATGTGCTTTTTAAACTCAGTTGTATCACTGACCTGTTGCCCGTTAACCTAATTAGTTGCAAGATGTTCCTCATGTTGTTTCTTTTTAGTACCACTTACTTTTGTTACCCATGTCCCACTTTTTAAAGAGGTGTCGCTGCCATTAAATTCAAAGTGAGCTAATTTTTCATCAAATGTTTCATTTTGACATAATCAGACTCTTTATCCACTGGTTTTCTTTCAATTTCTTTTGTTTCCGGTTCTTCAAAATCTACTTGCCACCAACTATAGGATACATGAACTCTACTCTATGCATTTACAGTTATGCAGTACTGAAGATATCTGTTCCCTGGAGGACAAAACTAGCCATCTAGCAGAGCATGTGTATATGAATCAGTGAGTCAATCAATGACCATTTCAGCGGCCTGTTTTATGGGGCCATGAAATGCTTAAAAATAAGAGCACTGCATTACATTTGTAATGCAAAGCGTAAACTACATGCAGCCCTTTAGCATTATACACGAGTAAACTGCTTGGGCTGTCAAAAGGAAAATATAGATTTAACATTTAACTGCACACATTCATTATCTCCTTAAGTAGGGGCATTATCTCTCACCTCACTTCTCTAAAAATGTGCCAAGTCCACCCTCCACAACTATTATTCAATGCTTCTTGCAACTACATTCTGATGTTATGATTGGCTTCCAGGTCATCATTAAAAGCAGTAAAGGTAGTGGTGTGTTACATTATCACCGAAGTAGTTGTAGGTCTTGCTCAACAGTCCTTCTCTTCATTAAAAGTTAGTTAATTGACGGTGAACTGGATCTACTTCAGAAGAAGTAATGAGCTGGGAGGGAAGGTCAGGTTCTGTGAATCAGCACTGATCTCAGTAATTAATATAGGATCCGAAAACCTCCATTAATGCCTGCAGGACATTATTTTGAAACAGTTACTCAACAGTGTAAAGGTTCAGCCCAGTATCCAGGTTAAAATGTTGCATAAATGGGAGCCAGTGTAAGTCTCATCTTTGTGAGTAACAGGGATTTTGATGAACTACATTTAACAGTAAACCATGATCTTTTGCTAATCCTAAACAAGTGCCCTTGATTTCATTTATTAGGAAGAGTATGACCAAATGACAGTTTGATGGCGTGTGTTACCACAATGTCATGATGCTGCACACATATCTGGGAGGGGCTGCAATATTATTTACAAGCGGAAAAACACTGAAGACAGCGGTTAGTCTAGCCGGGAATGAATGTCCCAGAGAGTTCACCTCAAGGTTACATTGCCAAATGCTGAGATAAACTTGAAAAAAAAAAAAAAAAGGCCAGTAGAGTCTGAGCTGTGTCTCAGACTCTACTGGCCTTGGTTAATATTTTAAATGTCAGAGTTCATGACAGCACATTTAGTACAAGACTGTAAAAGTGTTGTTGGTTTGAAAGGTTGCCAGAAGAAACCTTCTCTAAAAAGAACATTGCAGTACAGCTTGAGGCTTGCAAATTTGCACCTGGAAAAAAACAAAAAAAACACAACAGTCATGAAGAGGGATGTGTATCATTAGGAATTTATCGATACCGATATTTATCGATACTCTTATCAATACCACGACATGTAATTTAGTGTATAAAATAAAGACGTTACAAGACTGTAAAATATTCAATCGTTTTTTATTACCACAAGGGGAGTAACACTAATACTTTACAGGTAGCAGCTGGCTATGTAGACTAAGCTATCTTATGCTACTGCCTACCTAAACCACTTGGATTGGACTTTAGTGAAGAGCTGTAGATCCTTCACAATAAACTTAGTAACAGCCCTGTGGCATTCCTCGTTTTTTTTCTGCAGACATCTTTATTTGACGTCGCTTGGCTATAGTGAATGGGGTTGTCTGTATCGGCAAACTAGCAGTGGTGGCTGCTGCTTCGTACATACCTCCGACATGATTAACGTAACATATATCAGCGTTGCTAAAATTGATAATGCATTCTCCTAAGTAAATTAACTACCAACTTAATGATTCATAATCTCACCTTCACCTCCTTGATGATGACGAAGTAGTGTCAGAGTCTACCTGCACCAAGGAGGGCACGGCATTGTTAGCGTTAGCTGGGCTGCTAACTTTAGCCACGTTGTTTAGGCAGTCAAACACCATACCTTCGATCGCTTAGCTCTGACGGCCGACATATTGACCTATTGGCTAGAGAAAACAACGGGGTGCTACGTCATAACCTGTCGAACGGCGGCAGGATCATTACGTGACAGTTATGTTGCTCTGGGTATACTCTCTTTAAAAAAAAAAAAAAAAAAAAACACCGATAACAGTATCGTTTGTCCAGAATTTTTAGTGGTACTCTGGTACCGACCATTTAGGAACCGGTACCAAAAAAATCCGGCTCTCGGTACACATCCCTAGTCGTGAAACAAAGTATCAAATGAAGAGGTTTGGCTAAAATCAAACATATCAGATAGGCATAAATAGCTCATATCAACTGATTATGATAATGCCTTGGATTCATTAAGCAGACCATGAAGTTCTCGTTTTGGATAAATAATGCTGTGGTGTAATGGGTCATGTGTTGCTGTTCATCTGAGGTTATAATCATGTATTTTTAGACATGGCACGGACAATATAATTTAGTTAAATCCTGATATATAAAACCCTGGGTTCTTTCTATTTCACACACTGAAAATGACTGCCTATGCCTTTGTTCTGCTTTGAATGTCTTAGCTAATTTAAGCGAACACTTCATCAGACTCTTCTTTGTCAGCATCCTCTCTTTTCTTTCGGTGGTTTCTCTGCATCTAAACTCTGCTGCATTTGTCTTTTGTTGTATTTTTTACACGCTGGCCACTGTCCATGTTTCTGTTCTGCGTCTCTTCCCCTCACTCTCATCTCAGCTTTATCTCCTCCATCTCCCCAGCTGTCCCTCTTGCTCCTCTCTCCCTGCCCTCCCATCTGCTGATCATGCCCTGATTATCTTGCAGAGGGAAGCTCTCCCCCCTCAAACTGTCCTTTTCTACTAATGTTCTCCACTCTATCCATTATATATTCCCTCTACAGATACAATTCCTCCATTTTTTTATCCCTCGCGAGCTCCTTTTTTTCCCCCTTGTTCCTCCGAATCACTCCAATCATGCTACATCTTCATAAAGACACGAGACTATCTTCATATGTCTTCATAAAGACACAGCATGAGTCAAGACAAGCTCAACCCACAGATCACTGTCTATGTACCATCTGATAAGAATCAGTCTGCATCTGCAGGATACCACTTCTTTTACTGTTTTCCCTCTCTGTCACAGCTCCCCTCCTTTTATTTTACATTCTCCTTGATCCGCTTACTTCCTTCTAAAGCTTTGGAAAAAAATCATTATCGTGCAGTACCTCCATTCTTTATTCTATTTTTCTGTCATCACAGCATTTGAATTTTATTTTGCTATGCTTTATTTCATTCAGGTCAAATTTCATACTACCGGGTGCTGTGGAAAGATGCACACCAGAACCAGACAGATGCATGCTACATCAGAGTAATCTTTGAGTTTTCTTTCATTTAACACCTGAACCTGGTTTATTGTCTATAATGGAGGGTGAAAGGTGTTTCAGTCTGGCAGACCAATGGCCAGAGCTGATGTCGAACACAGGTAAGACTTGTTATTATCTGCTGATGAAACACACCTGGGAGACCTCAGAGCGCCAAAAGACTTCACAACTGTTTCTTTAAGTCTTTGGTCAAAGTCAGAGCAGGCCTCCACCATCTGGAATCACTGCCGTCACAGCCGACCACACAAACACTACATCACACATCAGACACTTTAACTAGTTAAACAATGACTCTGTTTCTTATCCATCCATTACTATCTGTTTCTTATTCATCTGTTTCATCACCGATTCATTATGCAACATCAAACATGGCAGCACTCATTGTAAAACATTCAATTTTTTATTGATTCTGAAATAAATAATGCAGAAACACAGTGTTGTTCAGCCTTAGAAAACCTTATAAACTTTACTGCTCTTTATATTTAATATGTTTGTCTGTCTCACTCCTGAAGAATTGATTATAAATCAATGTGAAAAACCACCTGGATTATTATTTTCTTTGAAAACGTGCCTTTAATAGATGGCTTTCTGTTTGCATCATACGTGATGTGTTGATTTATAAATGTGCGAACTGGTCACCAGCTCTTTGGAAACTTACTGGAAACTGATTCTAAAGAAGAAAGCATGCAATGTTCAGGGTCACCCTACAAGTTATTGTGTCATTTGTAATATAAAGATTTGAGCCTATAGCTCGACTACTTCAGCAAACACATACCAAGAGTTTGCTCATACCTGGGATACTAAATGTTGTTCCACATTGCCTGCTCTTAAGAGCAATAATGTAGGATGAAAACAGGTCAGATATAAACAGCTTGACATTTTTGAAGTGGTAAACTTTAGAACTGCATCAGTCTATCTTTAAAGGAGCGAGAACTAAACCATAATTAGATATTGTAAACAGCAGACTGTCTTGAGAGTTTCACAGGCACTGTTTTCTTTCTGAGATATTTGGATAGCGCCAGCTCTACTGGGCCACCTCTGTCTGTCACCTTTAGGTAGTGATGAAAATTCACCAGTTGGCTCTACTGTGAAACCGACTCCACTCCAGTGTGTGGAGCTGTGATTACAGGCTATATGGCGCTTCTGATGGACCTTTTAAGGAGGCTCAGCAGTTTGGAAAATAGGTTTCAACTGCTCAGCCTTTGCTTTTGTTTGCACCAGAGCCTACATTGCTGTGTGATATCAGTAGAGTTTCACCTGTACTCATTCCTGGTACCTCCATATTGTGTTGGAAAATGCAGCCACTACAGTGTTAGCATGCTATTTTCATCTGCAGATTTATAACAAATCTTTCCTCACTAACGTAGCTCTTTCAATACACATTTTTATTCTTATACAAATACTTGACCCTTAAATTTTGGAAGAGAAAATGCAACTTTTTCTCTCTGAATATATTGATATATATTTTTTTTCCCTTATCATCATGCACTTGTAAAGTGGTTCTCAACTCTGCTGTATATAAAAGTCTCAATTCTTCACTGGCTTGAAATACATATACAAAGCTGCTTTGAGTGTGCTATGCTTGAGGTGAACTATTTTTTGAAGTGAGTATGAAGTGCAGTGGAATGTTGTGTTTGGAGAAAATCCTTCCAAGTTTCTCAGATACTCCTGCCATGTGGAGGATGGAAAGAGTCAGCTCCTCACTGTCAAAGAGGCCTGGGCTGTCCAGTCATCCAGGCTCATCCACAACCATTCACACCTTCAATCATGTGACCAAAGAATCTCCAGGTTTTCCAGGTAAGTAAACAGACCAAAACGACAAACTGATTGCATGGATCAGAAACATGCATTTGACTGCAAAGACTTTCAGTGTGTGAACAGCCAAATTACATCTTAATAGACGGAGACTGTCAGCGCAGTCAAACTGAAAAAGGGCTTCGAAAAAAAGGTCAGCTATGTTGTTTTCATCTTCACCGTGAAAACAAGTCCCATTTTGAGAGGTTGACCATCTGAAACATCAGTTCTGAGCAAAAACAGTCTCTCTCTTTGTCCAATATTAATATTCAGATGAATGATTGTGTGCAAGGCTGCAGAAAACCCCAGCTCTGCAAAAAACGAACAAGTACTTCCTGTATGTAGTTTACAAAGATCAGATATATAATGTTTAGGGACATATCCATTGCCTTATTAATTATTTACATATGAACAGGACTTTTTTTGAGATGTATTGCTGCCATCAGAATCAAAATGAGCTCATAATGAGCCCATGAAAACATCTCAGTATCAACCAAACTACTTAAAAGTTTCACAACTAGTGGAATAATCATTCATTTTACATTCATATTTACCTTCAAAACACCATGATGTAGTACTGCAGTGGTGTGGAGTGTAAAGCATATAGATCTGAAGTAAGGAAGCAACACATCTATCCCTTCATGGCAGGATGTGACATGGGTAAAGTGGCTGAAAGATCTCTGAGCAGAGAAGATTTACGGCGCTGATTTAGTGTAAGAAGAAGGACCCCCCCCCCCCCCACCCCCCCGCTGTTGTCCGCCTGGCCACACATTATGATAAAAAGTAAAACAACAGAAGAGATATCGAGTTTTCATTCACAACACCAGCAGGCCGACTGTGAAGCTTTTTAAAACCCAATCTCTTATGTGGAACCCCAAGCATTTCAACAGTTGTTGAACAGTAGGAGTTTAATAGTGTAAAATCAAAAGTTTTAATTGGCAGCTGGGAGGAAAAAGAAAAGTCCTGAGAGTGAATGAATGGACTGCTTTCTCTGAGAGAACACAATAAAATAACCAACAGGACAGATTGTCCCAACAGAAGAAAACAAATTATCCATGGATCCAAACACTTTCATGAGCGTTACCAGTTTTATGGGTTCATCTGGACAGGTTAGTTCAGCAACCCTCAGTGCAGCAGTGTAATCAGCACAAGTTGACTAATCATAGCATGTTACCAAGTAAGTGTGTATCTATTGAAAAACAATTGTAATTTTTAATTTCATTTTTTTCCCCAACTGTCTGCATATATATTAATGTTTAGAGCCAAAATCTGGCTAAACCTGGATATATATGGAATTTAATCCTTGCAGCAGGTGTTTCCTTCACCAGCCCTCATCTCCCTGATTGTTTGAACCTAGGTCTCATTTGTTCCTGGGTTTATTTAAGTCTTGTATTTTCCCTTCTTGGTTGCTGGTCCAACTGTCTATCTACCCATGATCCTGGTGCCATTTTTGTTCATGGACTGCTGTCCCTCTCTGTGGACTTATCTTAATTTAGTTTTGGTTTTGTACCTTTGAACTATTAAAGGATATTTTGTTAGACACTTCCTCACCTTGCCAAACCTGACAGGAGAACTACAAATCATCAACAGTGGAGCTGAAAAGTACAGCACAGATAAGGACACTAAACAAAACACACATAAGACAGACAGTGATGATGTGGAGCATGTAGCATGTGTGGTGTAGTGCAGTGGCTCCCAACCTTTTTTGTGCCACGGACCGGTTTAACGTCAGGCAATATTTTTACGGCCCGGTCTGTGAAATGTGCAGCAGGTAAATACAACAAAATAAAACGATACGACCGGCATGAAAACTGTGGTATTTTTCTATTTATTATAATAAATGTAAATCCACTGTTTATTCACGTGAAACTTTATTAGAAGCGTCCTCGTAACATTGCGCTAACAGCAGAACATCGGTAGCATCCTCCCATGTGTCTTGAAGTCTTGTCATGTGTCAAGAGTAAGTGATAGATGGATGTAATGGTGAGAATCTGATCATTTTTTCAAAATATAACATAACTCAGATAATAAATCAAACAGTTATAATGGAAGTTTTTTATTTTTCCTCTGCAGCCTGGTACCAAATGACCCACGGACCAGTACCAGGCTGGGGCCCGGGGGTTGGGGACCCCTGCTGTAGTGTGTTTGTGTGGTGCACTGTGGTGCATATAGATGCATGTGTGGAGTGTTACAAACCCCAGCTCATCAGGGGAAAGGGGTTCGCAAGCATTAATACCAAAACAAATCCATTGGAAAAATTCAAAGTAATTATTTTAGTTTTAGTGTGATAAATGAACAGAATGAAAATAAAGGTAACTGAAGCCAACCTCCCACAAAGTAAAATGGCTATTACAATAGGCCTTAAGCAAAGACAAACTAATCAGAAGATTCAGAAAACTGCATCAAATCTAGAAGAGGTTTAAAAGTCAAATACAACAAAGTCCATTCACCTTAACCACAAATGTCTAACCAACATAAGTCAGTCTCTAAATCACAGAACTCCCTTGACAAAGTTTCCACACACAAGCAAGCAGTGGCAAGCTGAGCAGGTTACACACAGCTCCTCAAGTAGAGCTGGCAATCAGGCACCAGCTGCAGAGGAAGAGGAAGCGGCCAATCCTTGTCCGGGGATGGTACCCGGAGATGGTCCAGTCAGCCAACCAGGAACAGAGCAGCACCGCCAGTCATCACTAAGCACCCACACAGCTATCCAATGGCCTGAATGGGAGTTGCAGTTAGTGGCTGTGGGACGTAACAGGAGATTTGTGTTGTAATAGTGTTTGTCACCCTGTATCCACATAGAGCTAAAGCAGTCCAGCAGCCAGACCCAGAGCAGTGATGTTGACCTCCAACGCTTTCTCCATCAACCAGTGACCACAACCAGAACTACAGGATGGATCACAGTCGGTGCTGGTGTGCTGGGCCAGTGTCATGCAGCAGACCTCCACCAATGCACTGGATTTCCCTCTGGACCCAACAGGAACCATCCAGCGGGGCCAGCCCCTCCAACAGGAACAAGTCTGGTCAAAGCGATGAGTCCCCCACACCCCAGAGGCAACAGAAAAGAGGAGCAGCCGCACCCAGAGCTGGACAGAGCTGACTCCAAGAGAAGTAGCCCCATCTCCAAAAGAGATAGGGCCACCCCCCAAGGAGACAAGAGCATAGTGACTCCCACCCTGCCGGAAAGGCTCACACAGCACAGCCCCAGGGCCACCCCAGAGGCCAGGCACACCTTCCTACCCCAGTCCTCCAGGACTGAGCCTCCGCCACAGAGCCACAGCCCCACCCACAGAGAGGCAGCACCCAGGAGAGGGTGCGAAGGAGGATCCAGGTCCCACCCCACACCTGCAGCAGCCGGGTCAGTCAGCATCCACAGGAACATCAAGCAGCACCATTCCCGTAGATCAGCCCCCCTAAGATCCATTGCTCAGAGAATATGGAGGGGGGCAAACCCTAATGGACCCCTCACTACTGAGAGGAAGTCAGCCACACACCCCCCAGTAGACCAGAGGAGTCACCTTTGAGTCAAAAGATAGTGAACAGTGAATAAAAATTGCATGCAGGGCGATAGAGATACGAGGATTCTACCAGTATCTACCAGTGGGATTTCTTTGTGGGGAGTGGGGGGGTGATCATGCTGCACAGTTAGTACAAGGTTAAAAAAAAAAAAAACAATTCAAAGAATATCAGTTTTAATTATAGCTCAAATATGTATTTTGTGCTTGTGTGTAAGTCTGAATATTGGTATTGGTGTGAATGATTGACACACAAACAAGAAATTATGGTGAAAGAATCATCAAAATCAAGATACACACAATCATATGGTAAAAGCTATTCTTATTACTCTCAAGTCAGAGGTATTGGATTAAAAAAATCAATAAAAGCTGATCAGAAAGATCGTGGTTCAGTAATGTTATTGGAAGGAGATGAGATTAACTAAAGACATGTGGTCTGATAGCAAGTTTCCCAAAGAGATAAATGTATGATGCCCCTTGACTTTTCAACTCTTGAAGTTAGTTTTCTTGGCAATAGTTAGGGCTGTCAAGACAAAGTTTATTCTTAGTTGTATGCAGATTGAGTTCTGATAAATGTCCCAGCAGGCAAAGTGATGGAGATAAGCGGATGAGGCAGCCCAAGAAATGAGATAATGTTTCAATGACTCCTTTTCAAAAATGTTTAATGGGAGTGCAGTTCCAGGTGGCATGACTGTACATTTGTCAGGTGTGTTTTGTGAACAGTATGGTTTAGATGTCTGACATAAATCCAATTTTAAAAATTTTTTTGTCTCATGTAATGAGTTTTATGGGAGTTTTGTATTGAATGGTTTGTAGGTTATCATTTTTAGTCATAAAAAATATAATTTTTTACAGATTTGAGTCCATAATTCAGTGTCAGGAGCAATATAGAGATATTTTTTCCCATTTTATCGATGGGAGAGACATAGTTTTGTCTGAACATGCTATTATTTTGTATGTTTTGGAGAGAGATATTCATTAGATCTGTTGCTGCAGGAGGAAGATGTAGGTTGCCTGATCTTACAGGAATTTTAGTTTAAAATGATGATTTCAGTTGTGGATATTCCAGGAACTGACTGTTCCTGATTCCAAACTGCTGGACCAGAAAAGAAAATGATACCAGACTGCTGGATTGAAAGATGTTTGAGATGAGTGATACCCTTTTCAGCCCATGTATGAAATTTGATTGTTTTGTTGTTGTTTGCTTACAAAGTCAGGGTTATTTGAGATGGGAGTGAAATTAGAAATTGCAAAAGTTGAGATAATGATTTTACAGATGTTCCACCAGGCGGAGCAGAAGCTATTGTTATTAAATATTTTGAAGCATGAATGACGTTTGGTGGATTGACTGAGAAATGGGATGTCTGAGATTTGAAATTCTTTAGTGTTTCTTTGATGTCCATCCAGGTGTTGTCTGACTAACTGGGATGAATCCATTTGGAGTTGGTTTACGAGAGAGTAATGGTAGAAATGTGGACCTTCGCAGCCTCCCTGAGATTTAGGTTTGTGTAAAGTAGCTAGTTTAATCCTGGGTGTTTTATTCTTCCAACAGAATTTAGTAATAATTGCATTTAAAGATTTAAACCAGGTGCAAGTAGGTTGGGTTGGAATAACTGAAAATAAATCGTTTAATTTAGGGAGAGTTGTCATTTTAATTATTTCTATTCTGCCCATAGTTCTACCCAGAGTTAAAGATCATGCATTTTCTATGCCCACTTTATCCTCTGCAGGAACATATCCCAGCTCTCTTCAGGTGAAAGGCAGGGGTCGACCCTGGACAGGTCACCAGTCCATTGCTCCAATGGGAAATTTAGAACCATTAACCTGACATGCATGTCTTTGGACTGTGGGAGGAAGCCGGAGTACCCGGAGGAAACCCACGCTAGCACGGGGAGACCATGCAAACTCCACACAGAAAGGCCCCTGCTGAGGTTTGAACCGGGAACCTTCTTGCTGTGGGGCCATTTAGCTTTGTGCAGTAGGAGGATGGACAATTTATTCCAGTTTATTAAGTATCCTGCGATTTTGAAACATAAATTCAAGAGAGTTTTACTACTTCTTGTAGGGATGATTCAGGGTTTTGAAAAAAAAAAAAAGAATGGGAAAATGTAGGTGCATTGTACAAGATCTAGTACCAATTAATAAATGATTCCCCAAAGCCAAATTTTTTGCAGTGTAGTGAAGAGAAATTTCCAATTGACTTGGACAAAATCTTTTTCTGCATCTAAAGTGGCTATGATAGGGTCGTCCTGTTGTAAAGATGAATAATGGAATAAACCAAATAGCCTCTGTGTGTTACAGGAGGCTTGTCTTCCTTCATTAAAGCCGGTTTGATCTGGATGGATTATGTAAGTGATGACTTTCAATCCTGTAAGCGAGAGCTTTTGTGATTATTCTTAAGTCTACATTTATAAGTGAGATAGGATGGTAATTTGATGGAAATGTTGGGTTTGGGGAGAAGTGAAATAACTGCTGTGTTCATATGCACTGGAAATTTTGAGTTTAGTTTTATTTCAGCTATTGCTCTGATGAATAGATAGATATTCTTAAAATGTTAGTATAATTCAGCAGGAAATCCTGGTGATTTGTTATTGCCTGTGATTGAGGGTGGTAGAAAGTTTATTTCTGGTAAGGGGTGCATCCAATTTATCAGTTTTTCTTTTTTAAGTTGAGGGAGTTCAAAGTGACAGAGGAATGAGTCGATGGCAGCCTGTCCGGGGTCGTTGTCAGATGAGTATAGGTCTCTGATTATTTTATTAATTTCTTGTGGTGAATTGGTCAGCTTCCCTGCTGAGTCCTTAGTGGTGGAAATCCTTTTCCTTTGTTTAATTTGATTTGATTAGCCAAATAGCTTTAAAATTCTTTGTAAAATCTTGAGTCTATGGGTTAGGAACTACAGTTTTTTTTTTGTTTATTAGCTTATTAATTGAGTTTCTTCTGTTGGGTTATTTGCATTTAATATTTCAAGCCCTGTTTCCCATTATAGTGTAGGTGGTGATTTTGGAGATTCATTTATTTCTAGGAAGGATGCCTACTCTTTTTCAAAATCATTGTTAAACTCAGGGTCATTAAGAAGAGATGTGTTAAAACGCCATCTATTGAGCACTTGTGTGAACTTGTTTGTTTCCAAATGAAAGTTACTGGAGCGTGGTCACTAATGATGATAGAATTAATTTTCAAGTCAGAGCTCTCAAATAGAATTGAACTACTAGTCAGAAAGAGATCGATGAGTGAGTGGGTATGATGGACTGATGATAAAACTACAAGCTGTTGGATGTTGACAGTTGGAAATGGCTGAAAAGAAAATTGCAAAGGAACAATGAATCATTCTGTGTTGGGACCGTAAATATTGGTAGTTTTACTGTTAATTGTTATGTCGAAGATGATAAAGCGTCCTTCATGGTCAGTAATAGTTTAATTAAGGATGATTTGGATTCTTTTGTTTATCAAGATATTGACCCCTCTCTCTGTTTTCAGTTGCGTGCTGAGAATGAATAAATATATTGTGATGACACTAATTTCCAACAGGCTGAATGTGAGAGGTGTGTTTTCTGTAGTAAAGGAATAGCTGCTTATAAACTGTCCAGGTGGTCAGGAATTTTAATCATTTTTTGTCATTTATCCATATACTAGTGTTGGAAGAAAGTTAGGGGCTTTGTCCTTATTTTTGAACAGCTATCCATTGAGAAACTGCAGACTTCATCAAAAGAAGGTGGAGAACTTAAACAGAGAAAGCAGGACCATTTGTGAGGTGCCTGATCAGATTGTTACACAACCCCACTGGAGGTGTGTTAGATGCCAGTTAAGCCTGCTGCTAAGCAGAACGAACCTTAGACAGCAGCAGAGAGGAGTAACGATTAAGAGATGGAGTAAAGGCCAGATGCCACAAATGGCTTTGGAACGTCACTCCATGATGCCACAATGTTTTGTTTTTTGGTTGTTTTTTTTTTTCCTTTTTTGGGTGTTTTTTTTTCTGTGCCCAGCCATCATGGATTATAACTCGACTTGACTAGATAATCATTGATCCCAGCTGCAAAAAAAGCTCACCTGAATAGTAAGACAGGTGTGTGCAAGGTTCTACATGAGCCTCAAGCACCCAAGTGTCTCACGCCTGACTGTCTGAGATTTAATCTAGCATTCTTTACTCCTGTTTACATAAAGAGCTACAGGAGGGCTGGATTGAAATAAGAATGCTGTGGGACTTGACACAAATCTTGTGACTGAGCCAGTTGAACATCCCTGCAGATGGGAGTGGGCAGCCAAAAATCTGAACTCCAGGTCCAGCTCCTGTCCATGTCTGGATCTGACCGTAGTGATGTATTAAATTAATTAGAGAGGAACATTACAGCAAAACACAGTAGAAACTTCATTACCCCTTTTCTTTGTGTGAATATTTGTTCCTGAGAATGAATAAGGTTTTGTTTTACAACCAGTTGGTTAGTGAACAAAACATAATTTGCTTTCAAAGAATGACTTCAGGGCACCACGATGGGTTGGTGGTTAGCACTGTTGCCTCACAGCAAGAAGGTTCCTGGTTCAGTTCGAATGTTCTCCCCGTGCTTGCGTGGGTTTCCTCCGGGTACTCCGGCTTCTTCCCACAGTCCAGCTTCTGCCCGTAAATTGCCCGTAGGAGCGATTGTGAGTGTGCATGGTTGTTTGTCTACATGTGGCCCTGCAATGGACTGGTGACCTGTCCACGGTGGACCCCTGCCTTTCACCTGAAGAGAGCTAGGATAGACTCAGCAGATCCCCATGACCCTGTATAGGATTAAGCAGGTGTAGATAATGGATGGATGGATGGAGAATGACTTCATTCATGTGCAATTCCACGGTGTCAGGAAGCTTAACATATAAATGCAAATGTAGTTTGATGCCTGTCTGTATGCTGCTGTATTTTCCTCCTATAAATATAACTGCATTTGTTAGGTGTCAATAACCTTCTCACCACTGCAGACTGATTCCTGTGGACCAGAAAGGCAACAGTGGTGGAGGCACAGCATATTGACATGGACATGTAAAACAGAAGCTATTTCTCAACAGCAGGTACACACGGGACACGTTTCCATTTCATCTTCCCAGGATCACAGAATCTGTGGTGGTAGGAACCATCAAGAAATAACGGGACACAGCAATTGCATTAGCAAGTTCCATAAGTGCAAGGGGCAATAGCTCAGACAAAAGTAGCCCAGCAGTCTCGTCTGACATCTTCCTATCTTTTGGAACATGTCAGACATCACTGTGACCAAAGTTCCAGGGAAGAAAGCTGTGGCTGCAAAGACGTGCTTAATTCACTGTCATTACAGTAAAATATGCTGCATTCCATATCGTTATGGAACAATTTACACCGGATCTTAAAACCCATCTGTAGCCAAGATGGATGCCGTCATAAATGTCTCTGTGGATATCACGAAGATATATTCTATCGCCTTTAGATCCTTTTCCACAGACATCACATAGATGCACAAGTCACAGATGATAAAACGCCCGCTGAAATGGATAGAAACTAATAAGCACTGAATTTAAGAAGACCTCTAGTCTCATATTCTCTGAAACTCTGTAAATGAACGCTTCTGCATTTTGAAATAAGATACAGAGTCTTACATCTGGATAAAAGCACATAAAATGGGAGTCTGGAAAAGTCACAAAAACAACAGAATTATTGTGTAATTAGTCAGACTGTGCAGTCGTGGTGGGCGTAGCCAGAAATCCAGTAGCAGCAGTCAGGAGAGCAAAGAAAACGCCGCGGCACGGTGCTCAACACGACTCCGCTTGTTTCTTAAACAGAGAAGATCCTTTTCAGAGTAGTTTCAAAAACGACAGGCACATATATCCCACTAGTTTTGAAACTTTGAAAAAAATGAATAATTTTCATTGATATGTTTTTATTTTTATTTAAGCCTATCCATCTTCTGCTGTTTATCCAAGAACAGGAGGCAGTTGGAAAAGCAGATCCCCAGACGTCCGTCTCACCAGGTGTATCTTTCAGTTCTTCTGCTGGGACAATAAAGCATTCCCAAGCCCATTTTTGGATATGGTATTTTTCCAGGGAGCTGGGCTTGTTCCCAGGTCTCCTCCCAGTTCAACATGCCAGATCCATTTCCCCTGAGAGGCTTCACTTTTCAAATAGGGCGACTACCACCCAAAGTTTCCAGTCCAAAGCACCGTTCCAAATTCCTTGTAATGTTACACAGGTATGTCAACAAAAACGGCCCAACACCATCCAGATCCTTAAAGAACTCAGAGCATGTCTTATCCAACATCGCACCACTTTAGAACTGTTAAATTACCCTAGCAACCTAAATACACCTTCATAGTGTAATAGGTAACCAGTCCAGTTACCTTAATGTAGCCCATATTAGTATTATCACTATGAAACTCCTGGAGAGACACATTCCAGAGCCCACAGCGGTATATTATTGTTGGGTTGGAGTTGAAGATGCCGTCATTACCCATTAACCCCACTCTCATCTAGAGAAAGGAGGTTGCACTGTGAGGATTGTGTTCTTTAATTCTCCAGTGCATTTTTAACGCAATTCACCCTGCACATCCACATGAGAAACTCCAGAAAACATAGATACATTCACAAAGAGACCACTTTTTACTCTGTTTCTGTTCACTCTGTACACCTCACACTCCCAGTACAGCCCACCATCTCTAGAAACAGTTGTGGTACAGACAACTGCACTCTTTGTTGTTGTGGTGTGTAAACAGTCATCTCCTCTTGAATGTGGACGACAAAGGAAGTGACCTGAATATTCTGAAGACTCTTTCCATCCTGATAGATAAGGTGGAGGTTGTGGAGGACTACAGATACCTCTGTGTTCACCTGGATAACTGACTGGACTGAAAATGCAACACTGAACAAGAAGAGACTAAGCAGACTATATCTTGAAGGAGCTTAAATCCCTCAGTGTTTGTAGGAAGATAGGCTTGCATATGCAATTTTATCTGCAGTCATTTATTGGCTTCAGTATCACCGGAGTCACTGACCGCAACCAACTGGGGAAACTGATAAAGAATCCTGGGTCTGAGCTGGAATGCTCTGGAGCTACTGGAGCTAATTGTGCATAGAAAAATATTGCATAAGTAGAAATAAAATAATAGACAAGAATACACATCTTTTACACTCGACGATAAGATTTCTGACCAAAGTGGACAGAGGTGTTTTTGTTTTGTTTTTTTAATTTAATGCAGCACAAAAGACATTTTTTTCTGTTTTTTTTTTTTTTTTTTCAATCAGCTCAAGGGGACCCTCTATAAGCATGGAGGTTAAGTTACTTTCACAACACAGTTTAAGATTTGCTTTTGTTTAACCTCTTGCCCCGTCACTCTCTCGATTTCTCCTGAGTCATTGCTTTCTTTATTCTCGCAGCCGCCAATGCCACCATCTCCACTGTAACTCTGTGAGCCACTTTCATTGCTGCTGGTTTGTGGCATTGTGCCATAAAGCAATGCTCAGCTGTAGCAAGAGACAAACAGGACGGGAGTGCAAAGTTACTTTGGCCGGTTTTTGTCAAGAGCAGGGGAACAAGACCACGAGAGATGCTTCCTAATCAGATATTCCTTCAATATCAAATTGAAACTGATATTTTAACGTGGAAAAAAAACACTCATTTTTCCTACCTTAAAAGGTACTTTGTTCCAATTTATTTTCAGTTTGAATTCCGTTTTGCTTCAGATTTCTAAATATAACCTGCAGGTGGTCATCTGACAGTGATCTTTTCTGTCGAGATGTTATTTGGGTTAACTGTGACTACTCCCAACACTTACACACATGCGCACACATTTGAGACGAAGGTCACTGTAAAGGTGGATGGGAGTGGACCACACACATCTACTACCACAGAGAGATTTATCAAGCCAGCTTTGCTCCCCGAAACACATGGTTAATTTAGCAGCCATTACAGGTGACATCTTGATGAATAGAGAGGGCTGTTCACGCATACATAGGCAATAGGCATAAACACACACAAATACTCACATGCGCACACAGACACGCTCAAAGGAAGAATAATGGTCATTTTACTGCAGTCTGCAGGAGGACAGGAGATAAAAGTTAGTGTTGGGAGAATGATGTGTCAGGCTGGTTTCATTAACTCAGAGATAGAAGACTCCTGTCTGTGCCATCAGTGATTATTCTAAAGCAAGAAATTATTCTTCACTGCTGGAGATGGACATGTGCACTAACACAGTGACAAACTGTGGGGTTGCTAACAGTTAATCCTAACTGCTTATCCGCGTATCCAAACGACTCTATCCCAAATTAGGACTCCTGCTAATCAGAACTGAAGACTGAAATGTTAAAAGGTAGCATGTACGTGTGCAAGGCCACCTGTGTGTGCAATCCCAGGGAAAATATTGTGTGCGGCCAGGAGACGTCAGGCCATTGCTCATCAGTTCCCCTCATCCATTTATCATCATTTTCATCCCTTAAATCTGATATGTATTGATTTGGTGGAGCTGCCCTTCACCGCTTTGAGTAGGAGGTTCCACACACACCACAAACATTCGATCACTGTCAAACATGTGTTGGCTGGATCTATGACAAACATACACTAAGCTGCTGTACAAAGAGCTGTCTATTCACACCAACAGATGATATAGAGTTGTTCTACCCACACATCCAGGAAGCAGTCTGCCTACGGTTGAACGGCAGCCCAGAACCGGCAGCAGATAGAGAATGTCCTTTATGAGGCAGCGACTGTGCTCATGCTTCTATCTCTGCGGCAGCTTGGCTTTGAGCAGAACAGACACACAGACAGACAATGGAGAAGTCTCTGTAGAGATCAGGCTGCACTGCCGTACAGCCAGCTCCTTTTTTTTTTCTGCAGTACCACTGCCAGCAGGGACTCTGTAACCCTTTAATATACATTTTGAAAACACGGAAAAAAATTCATTTTTGTCTGTTCTCCACTGACTATCAAAGTTCTCCCAAGGATTAACTTCAGATGCAGTGAAAATTATTCCAGGCGAATGAAATGAGAAGCCCCAGAGCACGCTGCATTGAAGCATTATTCTCAATAAAGAAATAACAGAAAGCCAATACTCTGTCTGCACGTATCGTCACTATCACAATCATATCAGATCAAACAATCACATCAGACACAAGCTTGATTTGATTATGGTCTTTCAACCAATATGGGTATTTTCCCTCTGCTGGTGTTGGGGAGTAAACTCTTGTCATTACCTTCAGCTCTCATCAAGATACATCCTGAAGGTCAGACCTGATGAAATGGAGAGAAAGCTCTGTCTTCGAGAGCAGCTATTACCCACGATAGTAAAAGAGATTATTCCTTCTTCTGGGAGAGGCCAGAAGAGGAAAAGAGAGACTGACAAAAATTGGTTGACAATTAAAGAAAGAGCAATAAATAAAAGTAGAGGGAAAATAAAAGCAGAGATTGAAAGCCACATCCAATGGACTCAGACAAGACTTCAGCTAGGAGTCACTGTGAAAATACTGATAGACGATCGGTGGCAAAACTCCCCCCTCACCACTTAAAACTGACACCTCAGTGCAACTGTTTCTGTCCTCAGCAGGCAGTCAGAGATGACATCAGTGTACCTGAGAGATGCTATAATACTCCCTGCCCAGTTAGAGCTGACACCAGGAAGCAGTCTTCCTCCTTCATTCCCTCTGCCTCAACTCAACATTTTTTCCTCGGTGGAGATGTTCTCTGACAGAATTCTGCACTGAAACCTCTCCACAAGGCTGTTAGCTGAAGATATCCCCTCAGGCTAGAATTTAAGGAGGGAAGCGTCTGTTGGTTTGAGTGAATTCAAATAATGTTGATCCATTACCTTATAACTAAGAAATTTTCCAATAATCTTCAAACACGAGGACATGCTACGTTACTTTATCATGCCATAAATCATAACATCATGGAGTAACAAAAACAAGGAGACCTGGGGCTTATGGGATATCCCATCCTAATGGGGGTCTTCTGGAACCTTGAGCTTGTCTTCCCATCTGCCTCTGCTTCTCTCTGTAGGCAGCGGTGATGAAGTGCTCTGTGCCTTCAGCAGAGCAGCCATGCATGATAAAAAGCAAGCAACGGTACTGGGAGCGTGGTGAAGGCTGTGCAACCCAGCTGCTGGCACAAACTAGAGGCCAGAAGACACGCAGTAGACCTGGAGGTGAATAAATGTTTTGAAAGGCAGTAAAACATGGATGCAAATGGGCTTGATGTGGGAAATAAACACACAGCCGCATGCATGAAATGATGAGCATAAACAAAGGTGAGTGTCAAGATTTATGTGTAGATGCAAAAGTAATACTAATGCGCGAGTGGAAGCACCAATTCAAAGATAGATTTGCATTCCTGTTTGTCTTCCTCTATGGCTGATTATACATGTATTTGGGGAAGGAATACATCTCCATCAATAAGAAAAGGAAAAACAGAATTAAAGAACTTTTATTCTGAAAAACTGAAAACAATTACTTATGAACAAAACAATTCTTCTGGATTAAGTCTTTTCACTTCAGGTCCTCGGTGTCTCCCAAAATAGGAGTCCTGACCTACTGTAAGCTATTTTTTGGCATATCATCCCAGTCAGCAGCAGTGCAGCATTTTCTCCAGTCCTCTGGTGTTGTGCACATCAGGGGTGATTCTAGGGTCAGAGCTTTAGGGGTGCTGAGCACCCAATGAGCCCCACCACAACCCACAAGTAACGTTAGTGAGAAGAGGACGATACCATTAGGCGGGGTCTTTTTCATTCTTAAAATATAAACTTAAACCACAAACTATGGATTAAGTTTTGGACATTATCTAAGGCTGTCAAATGCAAACTAAAATTTTAGAATAACAAAATTTCTTACTCCAGGTTTTTGGGGTGCTGAAGCACCCCTAAAAAAGGGCTAGCCTCGCCCATGATGCACACACAAGGTGGGCTAAAAACCAGCACCTTTCCACATGATCCAACCAAGCGCCGCTTCCGTCTGAAAGTTGAGTAAGAGTTTTTTTTTTTTAATTTTACATTTAGAAGAAGAGTTGTTTACTACAGTAGTGATGCCAAAATAGAGGCAATCCATAAAAAATTTGCTTTAAATAAAAGTTAACCATGTTTACATGATAAATATTGGCATATTGATCATTTAAAAAAAACTAACCAGGAGAAATTGTGTGGAATTCTTTGTTCGTTTTTTTTTTAAACTCAGATTCAAATCTCAAAGGAAAGTGGTCCAGACTTCTGGATATAGCTTTTTTTTGCAAACTGAAACAGAATTTCGTCACACCTATCTAACGTGCAAGACAACAAATGTCGTCTCACAGCTGTCTGCACACAGAGACCAATATCATTTGTCCAAAGGAGAGGACAGCTTGTTTTAAAAGAAAAGTTCTTTGTGCTCTGTTGTCTTCCATTTTGTGTGTTAACAATGTTGTGTTTATGAGTTATTGATCTGGAAATTCAAATCAGTGAACACCTTGAGGCAGGTAGTATTCTTCTTCATAACTCTGTGATGAAAGATGGCTACATTTACACTTCTGACACACATTCATGAAGCAAAATTGTCATGATTTGCATTGTGTTGTTGAAGGGAAGACCCAAAATGCAGGAGTTTAAGAAGGGGAATTTATAAGCAAAAGCATAATCCAAATTTAGCTTAAATTCCAGGAGGTGAATCCAAAAGGGTGACGGCAAACCAGGACAAAGAGCAGGGTAATGTGCAGGAAATCAAACAGACAAACCAGCAAACAGAAAGGGAAAGACAAGACTTAAATACACAGAGGGACAAACGAGAAGCAGGTGCAAACAATCAGGATGACACATGGAAGGAAGAAAAGCAGAACACCACGAAGACAAGACAGACCTTCAAAGTAAAACAGGAAACAGGTAAGACTAGAGACAGGGGAGTCGAGATGACAACTTAACACAAACAAAGAAGAAAACAAAGAATGTCTGCCATGGCTGACCTAGACTATGACAAGAATACTGTTAAAAAAAAGTATCTTCTTCTGCTTGTGTCTGTGATGTATCTGGTAAGTTTTAACCACCAGCAGGCTTGTGTACATCTGACCAACTAAGTACTGCATCTGATCAGCTTGTACAATATTGTGTAAAAGTTAGTACCCCAACTCTTTTAATCTTCCGTTTGTGTACCTGAAATCATGGAATGATTAAAAAAAAAACAGTCTAATTTGTGTGCGTATGTGAGCACAAATCTCAGATGAACAGCGACGTATAGCTTTTTTTACTGTACTGTTATTTAATTAACAAAGATGAAGCTAAAAAAAAAAGGATAAAGTGGGCATTACCAAGCACCCCTTTACGTCTTCTGCAGGTTATAAGAGAGTAAGATGTGGCCAAATCAAGCTAATCATCAGCTCTGGTCATCAACAGGGGTTCAGACCTTTATAAAAGCAGACATCCAGGTGTGTGTTAGCATAATCTGTTAGCACAAGCAACTATTTATGCATATCATTCTAGAAATGTTTGTAAAACAAACAATTTAGAGTTCACATACGAACTCCAAAGTGGGAATGAGATCCTCGGTGAGAAAGATTATTCACAAGTGGAAAGCCATCAAGGTTCAAGAGCCATGTTTGGTGAAAACCAAACACAGCATTTCAGCACAATTATCTCATACCAGCTTTCAAGCATGGTAATAATTTGGGCTTATTTTATGGCCACAGGGCCCAGGCACCTTGCAGTCATTGAATGGACCACAAACTTACTTATTTAGCTCTCAAGACAGCAAAACCTTGGTCAAAATTGAGCCATGAAACTGGACAGTGGTCTGATGCACACCAGCAAATGAAATGACTGAAAATAAGTCAATAATATAGGCTACAGAGCTAACTCAAAGCCTTGACTTCAAGTCAACTGAAATGCTGTGACAGGCCGTTTTGAGAGCTGTGCATAAGGAAATGCAGAAAAACCTCAACGAACTGAAGTAATGTTGTAAAGAAGAATAGGCCAAAATTCTCTCAAAATAATATGAGAGAATGTTTAAGTCATACAGGAAATGACTACTCATTATTGATAATCTAAAATGGGGGTTCTTAATTTTTCTCAAATAAACAATGACACAGTGAAAAAAATTATTATTATTTGTGGTACATTATTTGTCAGAGGTTGTATTGGCCTAATTCTAAATCCCCTTAGAAAGGGATGCTTTTCTTTAAGTTTTTACACACACACACACACACACACACCTACACACACACACAAACAATTAAAAGAGAGGGTATTAGCTTGTGCAGCATCTGTAATTTTACCAGACAGCTTCAAATGAACCTACTGACCTCAAATCTCTTAGGGAAGCACCTTCAGAGCCGGTTAATGTCTCTCTTGACAAAATCTATACCCATGACATCATACATGCTCACACCTCAACTTTGAACCTCGGCTCAACTTGAGCCTAACATTCATATCCTCAGACATGAAGTCTTAATGTAGAAGGAATAAATCTTGACGTGATCTAAGATACAATTTTATTTTTTTCATTTCTTTTCTTTTTCTCCAATGCAACAGATCACTTCTGGTCTTTTGGTCCCGGACTGCAGCTAAGCTGCACCAATTTACAAACAGCAGACTGAGCTGGCAGGAAGTGAGACATGAATCGCAAAGGACGGACCAGAACTGCTGCAAAACTGGCCCACTGAACTCCTTTCTTTGTTCCAACATGCATGCACATGAGAGGAATCATTTTACAGACTAAAGTATGCCAGCCTCTTCCACGACGATGATATTTACTGCTTTCAGTTTGTTAGCACTGAGCTTTTCTGTTTGACCCATTACGTGACATACCACACACAACAGATAAATCTTTGATTTAGCTAGCAGATGCAAACTGGAGCAATGGAAAATGTGGTGAACTCAACAGACTTACAGCTCTGTACATTTTGTATGTCCTGTATGCTGGTGTTTTTTCTTCTCTGTTTTGACCTCTATTAATTCTGGGTCAAACCCCGGGGCAGGGACTGCAGGGCATGGGCAGAGCGCGAGGCCAGTTTTAGTCCAGTTTAGCATATACAAAAATCAAATCGAATCAAATCATTATGCAAAAGGTTATAAAATCAGTGCCATCGCCTGTGTGTGTGTGTGTGTGTGTTTCCGTATCCTGCCCTTCGTCTCTTCTCATATGCTTCAGTTTCACTGTTCATGAGCTCAAAGTAGAGGACTTAAGGCTGATTTATACTTACCTTCAGTGTAGTTTACAACCGTAGGGCTCCCCCATAGCATAAGCTGTGCCAGAACCTGTCGTGTACCGCTCCAAATGTAATTACACACCGGGTTGACATTGGCCGCAAAAAATGTGATTGGTCTGCTTAGTTAGATTTGTTCTTCTTCGTCTTCATATTTCTCACTACTCACTATTTATCACTATTTCTCACTTCTTTACTGTTTTCGAAGTCACGTAGAATGATAGTTTGCTGCATGTCTGTAAAAATGACTGATGCTCGACATTTACCAGTACAAACTCATGTAAGATATACTTTATTTGCTTTGTTGCTTTGTCTGGAAATAATAAAAGGGAGCTCAGCACTGCAAGCTACAGCGCTGCAGAAAAGAATCTGCACTGCCCTCTGGTGTCTGATGATGTGAACTACTGAGCAATGGGAACAACAGTGTACCAGAATAAATGCCAAAGACGGTGTAGGGCCTGTGAGTGGCCCACATGTGTATCTGCTATGCAAAAAAGGAGAAGTCAGGGCTTAGGTCTACTGTTGTGTTGAGGGAATGGATGGACCTCTTCATGAGCTTTATCTCCAGACCATGCCAGCCCTGCAGCACCCACTATGAAATAGACCTCAGGGGTCCAGGGCTATGACCTCAGCTGGCCTGGGGCTCCCATAGTGAGACAGGCACTAACCACCGTTAAAGTAAAATTATTTAAAAGTTAAAAGGTGTGATTTCTGCTCTTGCTGAAAAATACAACCCACCTAGGCTTAAACAGAAACAACTGGTTGTTTAAGACAAATCACTTCTTATTGAAAGGGATCTTCAGTTTTACGTGACTGGGGGTGAGGAACAGGCATTTAAGCTCTTGTTTGGTCATTGACGCTTTGAGTCATTGACGCGACATGTATATAACTTATGTACCTGCACAAAGCTGTGTTTCAGTTTGCCGTCTTTTAATAGTAGTTTTCCCTGCATAGCAACAGCAAAGTTTTTTTTTGTTATTTTCATCTTGTGAGAGGAGGATGGTATCCTTGGCAGAAAGGTTATCATCATCTGCTGTATTTTGGGCATTCTCAGTTATTGTCTCCCACCTCTTTCACAGAATCTGAATTATGTGCCGCTAGACTGTTTTCAGTTCTCAGAACTCCCTAATGCAATATTCAGCACAGCACAACATTATCTTATGTATAGAGACGGTGGATTTTACAAAAAACGCAACAAACTCACCCTGACTCTGTGCCTCTCTCTGGCTGTCGCTGTCTCTCTGATCCCAGCTGTTTTTATTGTTACTGCCATTTCAGCTGACCGGACTGTCGAACAAATAGACACAGATGCACACAAACACACACACACACACACATGATATACAGTGACTGAAAAAGCAAAATCACTCTCAACCAATAGATGCAGCAGCTCACTGATGTTTTTCAATCAGTGACATTCAGACTGCTCTAAAAAAGAAAAAACAGAATCATGGTTCTTTTTTTTTTTAAACTTATGTTCAGTATTGTTGAGTCTCTTCCATGGATTAAGTTTTTTATCTCAAAACAGATTAAGAAAATTACATAAATGCAGCTACCTAAAAAAAAGGGGGGGGTTAAAAACATCCTAACTAAGACTATTTAGGGTAAAAGGGAAAGATTGTGTCAACAAAATATTATAATTTTTATTAAACCGAGGTCCCACTATCTTAAACAGAACTCTGCCTGTTTAAAAACCATCCTGCTTGAAGGGCGTTGCACCTGCTGTGTTGGACAAAATTCAAGAACAATTTGATGAAGATAAAAAAAAAAAAAACAATGTGAATTATGAACAGTAAACATCTTTTACTCTGTCTACATAATAAAAAAAATGTTTGGCACATCCCTTGTTCTAAGTTGGCTTTTGAAAAGCTGCTACTTACTATGAAACGAATAAAGTGGACAAAAGCTGAATGAAAACGCGTTCTTCCAGTTCTTCCTTGAAACACACCTTTACATGTGCAAAAGCATGAAGCTCGCCATACATTTTCTGTTGGGGTTAGATCAGGACTCAGGCCAAGGCAGTGGATAACTTAACCTCCTTGAGGAGCATCCCATGTCCAGAGGCTATCCTCGGCTTTTAGAGTTTTGGTCTGTGACCCTGCGCTGTATATCCTATCCTGTGTATAATTTGTCAGTATTGGTTAAAATTCTTGAATCTCTTGTGAGTGCTCAGCTAAAGGAGTTTTTATACACCAATTATATTTTATGAACATATAAATCAGGTTTTAGAAAAAAGCATTGCACTATTATGGCTGCACTAAAGGTGGTAAATGACATTTCTGTAGGTCTTGATAAGAAGCAACATTGTGCAGCACTTTTTCTTGACTTGTCCAAAGCTTTCGACACAGTCGACCAGGGGCGCCGCTAGGAATTTTGGGCCCCATGAAAAGAATCTTTACCGGGCCCCCCAACACAGCGGCAAAATTTGTTGATGCTATTTTTGATCATAATTAGGGGCCTCTCTGGGCCCCCCTCAATCATGGGCCCCTATAATCCGTATCCTTTACCCCCCCTTTTCGGCGCCCCAGCAGTCGACCATGATGTTTTAAAACTTAGACTTCTGAACTCAGGTCTCTCAGAAGAAGCTGTTTCTTGGTTTGCAAACTAACTTAGTAATCGGTCTCAGTGCATTAAGTATGATGGTCTTTGCTCAGATATTGTATTGATCCACAAAGGTGTGCCACAAGGCTCTGTGTTAGGTCCACTCTTGTTCACTATTTATGTGAATAATCTGGGTCAAAATGTGTCAAATGCTACTTTCCATTTCTATGCTGATGACACTGTTTTATACTGCGGTGCAGCATCTCTTGCACTGGCTGTTGAGCACTTGCAAAATGATTTTGTGGTTGTTCAGGATAAACTGCATGAGCTGAAACTGGTTTTAAATACAGATAAGACAAAGCTTATGTTATTTACCACCTCAAAAGCTAAGTTACAAAATGTACCAGTGGTGGCCACTGTTGATGGAAAGGAGATAGAAGTTGTTAACTCGTACAAGTACCTGGGTATCTTGATCGATGACTCTCTAAATTTGCAGAACAATTTAAAACTGAAGGAGCTCGTGTCGCTAAATGTTTTTAAATCTAAGATGAAGGACTTGGAAGCAGTGTCTATGGGATGTTGCTGTTTTTAGCTTGATGTTTGTATAAATGACTCCCAGAAACTCTCATCTTGTTTTATAGATAGTTTTATTTCATGCTAATTTTAGTGCTTGTAAATTGTACCTTGTTTCCTTGTATGTCTTTGTCTGCAACTTTGTGTTTTGCTGCTGCTGCCCGTCTTGGCCAGGTCTCCCTTAAAAAAGAGATTCTTAATCTCAACGGGACTAGCCTGGTTAAATAAAGGTTAAATTTTAAAAAAAATCCTGCTTTTTTTTCTGCTCTTCTTTTTTTCTGATTACTGTCAATAAAAGCCAGGACTACAAAAATATTGAATACGTGTTTGTGGTGTGCAGAACATGGTTTTGCATTGTTTCGTTGAAAAATACATGATGTCCCTGAAAACTATTTGAAACAGCATACAGTATATTGTTGTAAATTCTTCACATACTTTTCTGTTTTAATACTGTTGTCACACGAGTCTAAATGACCTTAGTTACTGATAAAACCTCAAACCATCAGAGCGGCAGTGAACTGCAGTGAACATGTTACTCTCTGTGTAAAGTACCTTGAGATGACTTTTGTTGTCGGGTCTATGCAAATAAATTGAATTGAACTGAATTGATTTTTGCTTTTGAACTTGTTGGTGATCATGTCTTTAGCCTGGAACACAGTATTGATTTCTTCCAAACAGATCTGTAATACTGATTGTTGTGTTTGGTAAACCTTTCCAGTGGTAACCAGAAGAATCACTGTGCTGTGAAGAAGATGCTCACTGTTGTCCATTATCTTTTGCATTTTATGAAGTATTCTACTCGGCACAATCATTTCCAGAGGCTCCAGAATGATCCCCAGGACAGAGCCAGCCTTCTTCAGTTTATCTATCAGTTTGTTCAGTTTTTGTTTTGTTTTTTTTTAATTACCGGCTCTGATGCTGCATCAGTTATTTAAACTTCCGTTGATCAACTCCACTTTTTCCACTTTATTTTGAAGCAGGTGTACGATGGCGTCTTCAACTCCAACCCCATGATGATAAGATAAGTGGGTCCTGGAAGGTGCTTGTTTGTTTATTCAAATGGACAAATAAAAGCCTCCAGCAAGAAATGTTTAAAATGTAAATGTAGGAGTCAGAAAGTTGTTTTTATTTTGATTTCTTGGTTTGTTTGTTTTTTTTTTAAATATATTTTTCCAGCCTGTCATGTTTTTTGTTGAGAAATATTCTGCTTAGCACAACAACATAGATCCAAGGATTATACTTTAGAATAATTTTGTGTGTATATTCAGTGCAGCTGCGGTTGCATTTGTTTACCAACTGTGCATAGGTAGTCTGTTTTTGTTTTGTTTTGTTTTGTTGTGTTTTTTGCATATAATGTGAGTGTGCTCTTTTACCTGCTTACCTCTACTTCAGTAGTTATTACATCGTTAGTCCCCTGATGCTGATGCTGGTTGTATTCTGGCACATGCTTGCTGTGTTATGAGAAATAGAAAATCAGACTATTAACTTTTGGAAGTACCTCACTCATTTTTCCAATCCCACCCCCACCTCACCACCCCTCAGTCACTGCTGCTGACATACTCTTATTATGCACATAATGCATCAGTAATAGTGAGTAATAATTTTTTATTATAACACCGCATGATAAGATAATTGGACTACTTAATGTCTTGATTTGGTACTATAATTATATTTTGGTGCTTATTTCTGTTCTTGCTCATACATTATTATAAATACAGGACTTTTTATTTGATATAATTCATGTATAATTAAATTTTCACATTGAGATAATGCTAATCTATGCTCAGATAATAAGATTAAACCCGCTCCGGCTTCCGGCATCTGACCTCTACTGGTATTAATCAGACTTAAAGCTTTTGTGTAACACAGCTTAACTTGGGTTACATGAAGGAGGTATCAGCACACGTCACAGACAAACATTCTCAGATGTAGATGAAACTACAGAACTCAGTAGGAGCCTGCTCCACCTAACGTGTCTTCCCAGAACTAGAGACTGGGAAACTGAGCTAGAACATTAACCAGACACGGCTGGTTATTTTCAGAACATTCTACATCTTCTTCCTGTGAACAGTACTGCAGGTGTTGAAGATTTGTAAAGCTTTGGTACATCATTGAATCATTTCCACTGATCTTTTTTTAAAGAAATTCCCTGAGCTGCTGCATATTTGTTCTTTTGAAAAGACACTTGTGGTTTGGCGCTTGAGCTGCTGCTGTGGCTCTGCTGATGTTCTGTTCTAACCTGAAATTCTGAAAGAATACGTTGTTTGTTCAGCATTTGTTTGGATGAGAACATGCATTACTGCCACTGTCTACAGGGTTTTTTTTTTTCTTTGCTTTACCTCAGAGCTTTGACTCTGTTTTCGCTCCACTTTAGGTGAAATTAAATCCTCTTCTCTTGCTCCACTAAGACCCGAGGGCTAAATCTGGCCGGTTGTTTTTTTCACTTGGCTTCATTGATCTGTTCATGCACCTTGTGCTTATTTAGCATATCTAATCTTTGAACTGTGTAAGACAAAAAATATTATTTATTCCCAGATAACTGACACATCTGGGCTACAGACACAAAGCCAAAAGCTACGAACTTGGCCAAATGTTGGTTATGGCACCAGATATGGCCCAAATGTGATAAACCTGCTTTGGCATGGGTTAAAGTAAGTATTGTGAGGTCTAGGCAAGATTCAAAGGCCTTGTAGATACAGCATGTGGCCAACTTTAGGCGCCCACACTTTCAGTAAGTCAGTCCTTCTCAAATACTAGGGCGCAACCCCTTAGGGGGTGGGGGGTGGAGGGGGCGTGTGACCCCGGGGAACATGATTTTTTTTTTTTTTTGCTGTATTGGAATAAAGTGTAATTGCACACTACGGTGGGATTGATGCACTTTAAATCTTTACAGATATATTTCTTTCATTTTGTTTCCCTTAATGTTAATAAGGATACAGTGTTATACAGAGGTGTACTTATAACAATTTTATAGACAAATGATACTATTTATCGTTGCAGTGGAGGGGGGAGGGGCACTACCCTAAGTCAATGCCTTCTGTCCAGGTAAATGTTGGTCTAAGAAAACTTCGGCTGAGCTTTCTTCTCTATGTGGGATCATTGTCAGTACGGTCTGTGTCTCCGTGACAACAGGCCATGGATCTTAAAGCATCTTCAAGTAGTTAGACTACTATTTCAGAATTTTTGGAAGTGACAAAAATGTTTTCCAGTTGCAAATTAAACTCGTTTTTACTTGTAAAGAAAGCAATAGTATTAATCTAGGATATAAATGTCGGTGCACTAAAAAAAAGACTTAAACTACTTAAAGCTGTTTTTACATGCAGACTTCTAATGCCTGACAGCAGACATGATCTAAAATTGCACATTTTTTTCACCTTTTAAACAGTAGACAGATCTGATCCTTAAAAGAACATCTGCTATTAGTTGAGAAGTGCTTTAGGAAGCTGTTGATAAACTATGAGCTGTCAGTCACGTCTTATATGCCCCCACTCTATATTTCCCACTGGGACACGGAGAGAGAGAAGAGACAAGACACTGAGTTAATCAAAGGAGTAGTTTTGCAATTAAGTGAAAGTGAAAGTTACAGGATTGCATCTTGAATCCATTTGGCTTACTTCATGGCTGAGATGAGGGCCCCAAATAGACTCTGTTGTTTCTCTGGTTCAGTGATTAAGATGGTCATGGCATATATCAGTACAATGCAGCAGTGTTTTTACATTGCATTTTCTTGTTCGTGTGCATCTCAGTGTCGTCCTGGGGAAAGTGTTGAGCAGTACAATTACTGTTTTGCTTTAAAAATTAATCCTCTATCATGCATGTTGAGATTAAATTCAAATGGTTTGCGATGCTCATCAGCTTCCCTCATGAATAATTCCAACAGGCTTTTTTCCAGCTAAGGCAATTGTTTCTGATGGCACTCAAGGTTATCCACATGGATCCACAATGTGGCCTCACTGTATGATTGCATGTTTAGCTCCATTATTTATGTAATCCACAAAAGGGTATTAACCTGTAGAAACTTACCTGTGGATATGCATCATGGAGCTTTAAATCTTCACACAATCTTGCCCTATCTTGCCCCTGCAGCTTTTTCCATCAAACAGAAGCGATTTGGTCCATTTCTCCTGATGGGGTGCTCATCTGCACTCCTGCTACAGTTGGATACCTGACCCTCTAGCCAAGGTGCCTCTTCCGCAAGCCTGAATGTTTTATTCATGGCAACTTTAAAACCAGTAAACTGCTGGACTAAGACCAAAACAAACAGCTCAGTGTCCTCAGGAGAGCCACTTTCTCTGTTGAAATAAGACACCTCACATCTGTGTTGCAGTGGTCTTGTGATCTTCATATCTAGCAACAACCAAGCTGAGAGGAGTGAATTCATTTACTGTGTTGTTGGTCAGATATTCTTAAGTCTGTATTAAGTAGTCAGTTTTGTTTACAAGGTATAAAAACAAAAAAAACTGGGATGGTTTTTACAGACGATGTTTTGTTATTTTCTGTTTTATTTTGAAAATCCATTGCCAGCTCTCGATCTACCAATCAATCTCTGTTCAAACACTCATCTACGGCTGTGAACTCTGAGTAGTAAGGGAAAGAACGAGGTCATGAATTCAAGCAGCCTAAATGAATTTTCTTCACAGGGTGGCTGGTCCGGCTCTTGGATATAAAATGAGGATTTCAGCCACCTGGGAGGGGCTCAGAGTTGAGTCACTGCTCCTCCACATTGAAAGCAGCCAGTTGAGGTGATTTAGGCATCTGCTCAGGATGCCTCTTGGGAGGAAACCTCGGGGCAAACCCTGGAATTGAAAGACATAATGGCCCATTACACGCACGTGGCCGTGGAATATCCATGCAAGAAAGTCATCCTTGTTAAGCTGCTGCTGTTCCCCTTTGGAAATTCACACAGATCAAACAGAGGTGGCACAGCGCCACATCAGAATCACACATGTCATGCCAGCATCAGGGAAACGTCAGAGTAACGGGAGCACCGCTGGAAGGAGCGGCCTTAATCAGAAGCCACACTTAAATAGAGCTCGTCTTCCCTCTGCCTCTCTTACTACCTCCAGAGGCAGAACAGATGTGCAACAAAAACGTCCTGCCATTCTGCCTCAGAGTTGCAAACCCACAGAAGAGGGTGGCATGTTGGTGAAAACCCCCCGCCAGGATGGATGGGTGGTAGAAGGTCTGCACGGGTCCACATTCATGGACCCGAACCCGAATGGACCCGTGAAAATTAGACCTAAAATCGACCCGACCCGAGCTATTATCATAAGTTCGGGAGTCCGAACCCGAATGGACCCGCAATATTTGGACCCGGAACCGACTCAACCCCAGTCTTTAGTTTCCGACCACGAACCGAACCGAGTTACCCGAATAGAACCGAGACAATACAGTCTATAGTTGCTCATGTTAAAAGTTGTCTAGCGTTGAATAAAACTTGATTTTCTTACCTAAAGTTGTCTTCTTCTACCCGGTTCAGTTGCTACATAGGCTATGTGATGTAAACAACAATAAATGCACATCTTTATTGTCTTTGTGGATACAGATGCTATTTTTAGCAACTGCTAATGCTAATAGCCTACACCGGTCAGGACGTGTGGTGAATATGTTCTCTCATCCAGTGTTGTCATGTTGGCGATCCGTTGTGCTTTACAGCTGCCGGGCAAACCGCTAATAACACGCTACGGCAACACGATTGTTTCATGACAAATTCATTTATTAATGAATAATTAATAAAACTGCCCCGAGTCCACCAATATCTTTACCTCCTCGAGTAAACGCGGACCCAGCCTGTCAGAGAGCACCGAGCAGACCCGAGACTAACTGTACCGATTCCGACCTGAACCCGGAGTCACGTCTTTTGAATGGACCCGAGACCCGATTCGGGTTGGAACCTCGGGTTTTCGGGTTGTTCCGAAAACCTCTAATGGGTGGCATTGTCTGTTCTTACCATCATTACAATACTTCAGATCTTGTGTGTGTGTGTGTGTGTTTCTAATTCATTAACTTTAGTTTACAAATAAAACTAATCAATGATTTAGTATGTTGTTGTTCATTTAGATTAAATAAAAAAGAAAAGGCAAGGTGGTGCACAGTAAGTGCCTGTCCTACAATCAGAAGGTTGGCAGTTCGATCCCTTCTATCTGCCTATTTCTATGACTATCTTTCAGAGCAAATCTGTAAGATGTATAGCTATTATTGAAAATACGGGAACACCTCGTGAGCCTTCCAAGCTCAGATCTTTCCAGGCAGCCAGTACATTTGAACTTGTGACGCCTTTGATTAGAAAATGTTCATGCCCTCATGAAAAATGCAAGAATATCTCTCATGATCCATAAAAAGCTCGTATGACTGGATCCCAGGTGATCAGACAGAGTACATAATACATCTTCTGTGTGACAGCTGCACATTGTTGAATGAGTGAAACTGACGTCAATGTTCAGTAATCACAGGGCTCCCTGTTTCCACTCCTTGATGTTTCAGACTGAATCAGACTCAGTCTTTGATCAGTTTCTGGCATTGTACCCAGGGACTGAGAAAAAGAGACTGCCAGTACAGAGGATGGGACAGGCACAGCCATGTATTTACCCCTGCATTTCAATTTCCCTATTGATTATGCACGTCCAGTCACTGTATAACAGCTTGGAAGGAGCCAAGTGCTGAGCCAAAGCCTTTATTACTGAGGATCTGAGTGAACATGATTGCTTTTGCTCCATGAAACAAATGCCTCCAGCAATTATAATGATTATGATTATCTGATGAGAGACATGCACGACGCAAATTAGCTCTATGTCAGTAATTAAGAGATGCCCCCCTCTTTCTTTTTGTAGAGAGGTGAGTGAAGTTTCCATGGTTCTTTTAAAACAAAAAGCTAGAGTAATGCCCCACAAAGTTTTAATATCTATTTAAAAGGGGATAATTTCACCTCTTCTCATAAAAAGGCTCCAGATCCGAATGCTTTGGCTTTTCAAAATGACTAATTACTAATTAAGAAGAACTGAAAGGAAATCTTTTTACTCTGAATGTCCAGCCAACACAGGAAATGTGTCCAAGACAAGTTAAAGTTGTGTAATTCTACTTATTTTTTCTCTCTTTCTCTGCACATTTCTTTATTCTTTTACTGGAGCCTATTCAAGATTGTGCATGGCAGCGTGTAACCGTCTCATTTCCTTACCAAGAGAAAGTAGCAGATTAAGAGAAACTTCTTTCAGCCATTCCCCGTAGCAATCCTCCAGTAACAGTCGCACATCCAGCCAGTCCAGGTGTGAGTTTATGTATACATTAAATTTCACATTAATTTTGGCTTTTATTGCCCTCAACTGCTTCCATGGGGGTGCTGCTGCGCAGAATGAGGTTAGGCATTACATGATCGAAAGGGTGGCTACAGTAAAAAGCAATGACAGGAGACCTACACACCAGATGCTGTCATAGAAGGTATTATCTGATTACATTTGACATCCAGTCCCTTCATACATAAAATAAACCTCTACAAACATTTTTTGACATTCCCTTCAAACCAAATGCACAACGTTTGGCAAGAATGATAATATGTTGAATATCTGCAATTTGCTTATCAGGCCAGAATTAGTGTTGAGGATGCTGTCTTTTTTATGATTCAATGCGTATCTGCCAGAGACAGAAGCTCAGTCAGGTTCTTCATTTGAATTTTTGAAGTGCTTTTAACATAGTCCAGTGTTTGCCTCTCTGGTCCAACCTCAAAAACATGCAGTTTCCATCTCTCATAATAAATGTGGTTTCTACAGTAACTACCCACTGGCTCAGAACGTGTAACGCTGCACCTGCTCTCAATCATCCCAAGGCACAATCCCTATTCCTCTTTAGCCTTGCAATGTCTCTCCCTGTGCAAGCAATCCGCTTCTGATTTTCCTTTAAGAAAAACATGTTGCTTGTTATATATTCCCACAATAATGCTGCGTATTTTTTATTTAACACACCTCAGAGATGAACCACATGCTCTGTTATCCATTTGCCCACGTGTATGTTCCTCACTTTTCTTGACAGGCGTTCAGCAGATCTCCTTTAAGCTCGGTGGGTGTGTTGATGGGGGCCCCTTGTGTTTGCAGTGCCAAGTCAATGGTTTCACAATCAGGCTAAAAGTTGTCCAAATCCTTGACATTAAATGATGTTAGATTGGCATGTTCAAAACATTGCCTGCTAATTTATCCAAGCTAGTGTCGAACATACTGTAGCTGTAGATTTCTCCCAGTATCCCTGGATGGGAATGTCCATTATCAGGAATATAAGCTCTGCGCTCCCACTGGTGCACTGATGTTGGTGAGTTTATATGTTTCTATTCAGCTGTGCTGTGCAGTCAAACACTACCTAAATGTAACGATAATGACATTAAAACAAAGCTACACCTGCTGATAAACATCTTTGGTAATGTGTCTGTATTGATACGTTAATGAACCATGTGGTGATTACCTTTCAAAGAATTATATAGCGCTGCTTTATCGTCAGTATGACAACCAGTCAGTCAAGGAAATGAGGATCATACTATCCGTGTATTTTTTTTGTCATTTCAGTGATACATACAAAACTGCAAATTGAAATTTAGTGGTGTCTGGTGTCTGGGTTACACAGGGCGAGAGCTTAACAGAACTAGGTTCTGCTTCCTCATCGGCAAATCATGGTGTGAAATCTACTTTGAGACAGTCCCTCGAGTGAACTAGAGCCGCCTCCCTTTCTGTTGTCTTTATTCAAAAGCTACATGACACAGCAGCAGACTGTGTACAGAAAAAATGAAAACTGCTCTTATTATGATCCTAAATGTGTTACTTACATTACCATTGCATACATTAGTACAATATATTATAACCTTTATGCTCTTGCGTCTATCCATCCAGCCACCATCCATCTATTTTCAGTACCTTCTTCATGGTTCTCATGGTTACTGATGCCTGTGAACAGGAATAAAGCAATAGCTAATGAATCAATAAATATCACAGCAGACAATTTAGCACATGATAAATAGAAAAAAAAACATTTGAAACATGTGCAATATTGTGTTATGTAAGTGCAGTCTGATTTGAAGACAAGAATGTTATTGTTTTCCAGAATCATAAATCCATCAATTAAATGGCAATGAAAATTAATAATAGTATTAATAATAATGATAATAAATGAAACCGCAGACATCATGCTATGGATTTGTCACAGTATATGGTATGTATGTGTGCCACTGTTCAAGAGATTGTTCTACAGCATAACTGGAGGCGAGCCATATGACAAATGTGACTGGTCTCCACTGTTGCAGCCCATTGAATTATGGGATATAGTTTGTAAGGCAGACTGGTCAGCTGGATACTGTAAATTTTCTCAGAAGTAGCACATCATCCAGGTAATTTTCCACTTGTTGCGTATTTTAACTTGTTTTCTGACTGTGTACTACATAATGCCTCCATACTGCATTTTGGCAAAAATAGTGCACACCAAGGCTGTATGTAGTTTTGAAAGGCAACTCTTTCCAGAGTCACTCTTCATCAAAAAAACAACAACAACAACAAAAAAAATCACATGTGTACACTTTTCAAAAAAGCTGCTTTCAACATACGAAATGACAGTTTTCTATTCTGCTGTCTGCAGTGCAGTAGAGATAGGACTATGTAACCCCGGCCTTGGGATGGAGGTGAAGATGGGGGCTGTTGTTTGTCCCAGCTGTCACGGGGGAGAAAAAAAAAAACACCTTGGACCAGTCACCAGTCCATCACAGACTGCTTATACATGCCCTCTTTTCACAACAGTTTCACTCAGGGTGTGCTTGTGTGTGGTTTAGCTATGCTCCTCAGGCTCACGCTACCCACACTGAAACATCTGCAAGCAGCAGTCGGTCCATGACCCACATGCTGAATGAGTACTGTACGAGTCGGGCAGAAAAAATGAAGCATTATGGTTTACAAAGCAGCCATTCAGCCATTCTGCAGCCCAGAAAATTTACTGTGAGCTATTTACTTAGCAGTATAGATAACCTTTTGTTAGCAAGGAATACAGTAAAATTCTTGTCCTCAGTATCAAGCTCCAGGTTTCACATCCAGCCCCCCTGAAAAAAAAAAAAAAAAAAAAAAAAAATCAAGCTACTTTTGAGTTAATAGCAGCTAACGCTGGAAAGCAACTTCCACTGCTCCACTTTTGGTAAAGATTGATCGTGTATCTGTGCCCATGGAAGCAAATATTGAACCCACAAAGATGAAGCTATCTTGTGGTTACATTTCCCATAAGGGAGAGATTAGCCATCATTAGTATCAAATAATTTTAAAGAGATTAGTCATTGTGATGCAGTCAGAGAATGTTAAAGTACAAACAGTTACAGTTTAAATTATCACGAAAAAAAAAATGTACATTTCTCCAAGACATTAAGGTATGTTGGTCGTGCTGACACATCATCTCCTGTATCTACAGTCATGGAAAAAATTATTAGACCACCCTTGTTTTCTTCAGTTTCTTGTTCATTTTAATGCCTGGTACAACTAAAGGTACATTTGTTTGGACAAACATAATGATAACCACAAAGATTGCTCATAAGAGTTTTATTTAAGAGCTGGTATCTTACCATTTTCCATGGTTTTCTTGATTATGACCTAAATCACTTAAGTTTTTACATCAATAGCTATGGCGTTGTACTGCCAAAAACACTGCTTTTATGCATTCAGTGTTTTCTTTTCTGTCTGTTTTAGTCACATGATGACATTTAGTGGTACCAGGTATTAAAAAAGAAAACGAAGAAAAAATGGTGGTCTAATAATTTTTTCCATGACTGTATATTTATGCTTGAAAAAAAAGACAAAAAAATGATATACAAACAAAAACTTAACATGTCACAGAAAATAAAGCTCCTTTGATTATCCAGTCGACTGGCTGGGAGACGAATTCTGTGTTCCTGCCTGAAAGTAGCTGTTTTTTACATGTTTAAAGGCAAAACAGGAGCTGCTTGTGACATTGCAAAAACAAATGCATTGCATTTCACAGGTTATATAGAGGGAGAAGGTGAAAAGATGGAGGGAAAGAATCCGAAGATTGATGGGTGGTTGAAGAAGAGGAAAGCTGGAAAAGAGGAGTGGATGTGTTGTTGGGGCTCTTTCTTGGGCAAAGGCAGGTTGGGGGGGAAAGAAAGTGTGGATCCATGGGATATTGGATGTCCTGACCTGGCCAGTGGAGGGCGTGAGGATGGATTGGCCACTGTGGACCATCTGAGAAAGTACGGACAAGAGAAAAGGAGAGATGGGGTGATGGAGGTGTGGAGAAAGGGAAGGGAGTAAGGAGAATATCAATGGCCCGACAGAGACACATATGGATTTCTCTTCTGTCTCTTCAGAGCCTAACTTTACTGCAGCGCAGGAGTGGATCGAATTGGGAGGGAGAGAAAAAGTGCCTGCTGATCCTCCCTAGAGAAATCAACACTTATGCATGAAAAGCTTCTTTGACTGTTAACTTTGTTTCTCTGCTCATTCTTCAATAGGATGCACTTGTTTTTTTTTTTTCTCCTCGTGTCCTTCTGTTTACAAGTCGACATAATAAAAGCAACATAAGGTGTTGACAGAAAATAATGAACACTACATAAATGATTTAAAAAAAAATCCACGTCTCAGAGTGAACTAATAGAAAAAAATGAAATTTATGAATAAGTGTAGTTATTACAAAGTCCTGCCTTGTGACTATTTGCATAATTCCAATTACAGCACAATGACACAGTTCCTTCCTGATGTGATTTGTGCTGACTGCTAATACCATCAGCATAAACAAAGGAAGATCACATTGATTCTCGAACCGAGCCTGTCAATGCATGCATCAACATTCATATAATGTAAAAATACTGGAATGTAGAAAGACAGCTCAGGGTTACGTGCGAAGAACAAAAGTGTGTGCTCCCTTTGCACTGGATACAGGTAGATTGTTTAAGTTTTGGCAATTTAATGATTATAATCAAGCATCATCTACAACTATCAATTCACTCAATAAAATGTGGCCCAGTGCTTCTAGCAAAATAGTTGCACATGGTAACATGTACATTAATATACCAATATATATTCAGAAAACAGGGATCTTGTCTTTCCACAAGATCCCCTAACTGTCTCTCATGTAGGTACTCATAAATTTAAAAAAAAAAATGTCATTCGGAAACTTGAAGTGTTGATCTTGAAGTCTTAATATGAATAGTATGAAAATTTCCACAGTTTTCATATGTAATAATTCTTTGGTAAAGCAGTTCTCACTGTAGAATACCTCACAATGGTAGAAGGGTACCAAAAAAACAAAAAGAAAAGAAAACCTGCATCTCACTAAAGATCTAATGAAAAGTGTTATTATTAGTGAAGTGACCACGTAAGCTTTATTTATTCATACATCATAATGTCAAAATCTCTTCTGCAATAGAATGCAGCTTAATAGAAGAGAATAGAGTGATGCCTTTGATCCCCTACAGGGGGATCGCCTGTGAAGAAGATAATGAGCAAATCAATAAGGCTAGTTGTAAAACTCAAGCTAAGCTATGCCTGCTCAGCTGGGGGTAAGCTGTGTCTTACCATCAGCCCTCCAGCATCAACCGAAGCATAAATGCAACGTGTTAAATGTGTATGCACCGGTAGCCCAAACCAGCTTGTGGCACTGAGCGTTTTGCAGAGCTTCTACATGTGCGTCCGTTCCCATGAAAACCACTGAGACGAGACAAAGAGGTTGGTGTGAATGCTTCCCTCGCTGCATTCCTGCTTGAAGACGTGGCAACTTTTTTGACAGGTATGAAAACAGAGAAACGGGTTTAAATAAAGCCACCGTGACGTACTGTGTTGCAGCTGAACGCTACAGTAACAATCTTTAATCAGAGAAGCGGCTATGCTGATTGTTTTTCTTAACGTGGAATCTCTTTACAAACTGAAACACTTGTTCCCTTGGAAAAGTAAACACAGCTCAGATATGTGTGGTAAATATGACAGCATAAGCAGTGACTCATTCTAAAGAAGAAAGAAACATGTCTGCAAAGTGCATCTCCAAAATGACGGCTATAAATATGTATGTGCCATTTGCTTTACAATTTGCACTGATGTTCTGAGAGCTAAGGAAATGCACGTTCTCAACAGGATTACCCTCCCTCTTTCCTTTGTTTGTTTGCTTTCATTTACAGGCCGTTAGAACTAAATATAACCCAGCGGACCAATCTAGAAGCATGTTTTATCTGTAAGCAGTAACTTTCGTCATCAAGTCCAAATCACTCCCAAGCTGCATGCTGCAAGCCGCAAATCGAACACAATCATTTACTCAGACTCTTATCAGCACAAGGTCAGTGAGGGGGTGGAATCACAGCCTACCGTTTGACCTGTGTTATGCTGCAAGTCGAATGCATTCATTTTAGCTGTTGAATATTTTACAAAAAAAAAAAAAAAAGAAAAAGACCTAACAGTTTGACATGATTGGTTATGTTCCTTATTACTCATGCCATCTGCGTGATGCACACAGCCAAAGCATAGATTTACTGTGTTAAGGTCTTAATTGCCAGCTAAAAAGGGAGCAGAGTGAATTGAGATGCAGGGCACAGAGCGAGTTCAGGTGTTTATGAGACTGTATATGCTGCTACAGAGAAAATACATGTCTCTTTGTGTGGAAAAACTGAAGACATGCTGTTGAAGCAGAACAGCAATAGCCGTGGGAGCAGTGTACTGGTGCTACACGAATGATTGCTCGTGCGTTTCATATTTTTTGCTATTTGATCATCTAATCTGTTTGATATTTCACTCACATGAAGTTTAGTAGAATAAAACTTCAGTGTTGCAATGGGAAAGGTGTTTTATTGTATTTTTCATGTTTGTTTATATTCAGGTTTTTCTCTGTGATTTACTTTTTATTTTATATTTGAGAGGTTTTATGTGTTATACCCAAACATATATATATATAAATACTGAGAGAGATATATAGTGTCTGCTGCTTTTTCTCGTCCATTCTCATAGCCAAACCATAAAAAATGCATCCAAGCCAGGGTTTCTATATTTGACCCATTTTTTTCATCAGGCAGGAAACGTGAGCAAACTGCACAAGCTACATACTTGCCATATGTAATTCATGTTACATCAAAGAGGTGCCCAGTACAAATACGTTAAGGATGTTAATATTTCAAAATCGCACTATTCCTGTAACTGCCATACGGAAGCAGAGGAAAGGAGAACAGAGGAGAGGAGACCTTGAGTTAGTTATATATTCAGGACAGAGCCTCACGCTAATCCACATACACTCCAGCTCCGTCCCCCATGTGTGCCCTGCCCTTAAGAAGGCAAACAATAGATATCCTTCACTCTCCTCCAGATCACCTCTTTCAACACATTATCCTTCATCTGCTCATTCTTGATCTTTTTCATATACTCGAAAAACACTGTTTATTTTCATGTAAAACAGAGAGACATATCAATAAATAAAAATAACTCATTTCGCAAAATATGCCCACATGAAAATAGATTTTATGCAAAAGAGGAAGGAAAAAAAAAATGCCCGGGATCACTTTCTGTTTGTGTAAGAGGGATTTTTCGTTAAGCCCAATTTAACAGTCAGTGAGTTTAAGTAAAGGTGCTCCACACTTTCTATTCTGCAGCATAAACACTCAATATATGCTAAGCCTCATTCTCTTGGTGTGCATAATGCTGCCTGGATCTCACCAAGCTCCCGTGGACCCGCACACATGGCCCCATCCTCCTTACTCCTTCTGCCAATAGCTGCCAAGGAAAATCAATATGTCAATACACATTGCAAATGTTGGGTCTTGACTTTGCAAGGTAATGTCTGCTTGTCTCTGCAATTTTGTTCTATGCTCCAAAAAAAAAAAAAAAAAATGTTCCTTGACTCTCTCACAAACAGTGGGCGGTGAAAAACGTTAACATCTTGAGAATCCACTGTTGTTTTCTAGCCTCTAATATGACAGGGACCTTCTTCTCTTACTCAGACTCTGACTGCTGGGCACGAAACTTTAATTTGACTTCTCTGGTCTTCAACCCTGACACCCACAGAGCCAGCGGTTGGGAGGCGAGGAAAGCACTTATGTTATCTGTCCTTCCATCTGCCCATGAGTGGATTTCTTCCTGTTTCACTTCTCTTGCAAAAACAGGTTTCAGGGTGATTTTTAAATGGGAAACTCAGCCCTGCAGACCACAAACCTGTATCCCGGTTTCATCCCAAGGCTCGGCTGGGGGAGCGGGGGGGAGACCTGGGGGCTCTGCACTAAGAGCCCGGAGGCCCTTTTCTCTCAGAGAGATCAGTTCTACTCTAAAAACTCTATCTACACTTAATCTCATCTCACACGGCTGCACACCCACATATGCACATACAAATGTAAGCACTCGAACACGTGTGCAGCGTGCAGCTAAATTATTTATAAGAGCCCATAGCGCAAATTAACAGCTGCAACACTTTTTTTTTTTTCTCAGCGGTGCAAGTTGTGCCGATGAGTTCAGAAGAGTAAGTAAATGAAAGACAACAATATTTTTTCATACTTAAAACTATTTCGGTGTTATCCGCTAGTTCTAAGCTTGTCACAGGCTGAGTTGGCTGCGGGCCTGATCGCCTGCCAGAAGTGTGCGTTGAAAGGGGTCTTTTGCAAATCATATGAACCTGCTCCCAGTAGAGTTCTCGCACTGTATAAAGTGTGTGACAGATGAGCAAAGCTGGAACACTCTGAAGCATCTTCAAGACTGATGCTGCCCTACCCTGATATCTGAATATGCATGAGATTTTAGATTAGTCTCTTTAACTGTCATGTGCTGTGAATGTAGCTGACAATAAACAGCGCACAAAAACTTTCAAGTCCACTCAGGTTTCATGATTTATTTAGTCACAATTTTCTATCATCAAGTACAAGGACCAGGAAAGCTGGTTTGATCTTCTTTTTTTTTTTTCAAGAAAAGTTTCATGAACAAGGGCACGAGGGAGAGACCGAACAATCCTTTCAGACACCAGCAGTGTCTGAAACCCATCAAGGTTGCAATCTCTCTGGGGATTGCTTGTCACAGTCATTCGCACTGTCTTGTTCTGTTTTGATCTAGGCTTTGCCCTCAACAGCTTTTTGGATGATCAGTGATTTAGCTGCCAAAGGTGACTCATGAATAATAATATGTTTTCAAGTGTAGTAAATTAATTCTTTGGCATCGTGTCTGTCCCTGGCAATTGGAATGAGCGCAGCTTCGACATGTCTCCAATTTAACATGAAATTATCACAATTTACCCATGCTTCTGTGAGTAAATTAGTTCCATCTACTCAAAAAAGCAGCCACTGCTAACAAAAACAATATAAGGGGAAAAAAAAAAAAAATCTCTAGAATTGTTGTCGTTATGTAATATCTGACATGATTGCAGTTAAATCCCAAACAAGCGGACAGAGACACACATTAAAATTCATCATCGTATGGTGTTTTTGTTCTTGTGGTTGTTTGCTTTCTTGCCAACAAAAAAACTGCATACGCACGTGCAACAGATATTGCAGTCAGCCATGTTAAAAATGCAAATCCTTCAATTGCTCTCTTTCCAGGAAAGTGCTGAAGACAAGTCCACATCCATAACTTTAGTTAGCTTTGTATTTACCATTTATCAGCTTGTCAGTTAGATAAAATGTAACAATCTGTGCTCATGAAAATGGCCTAAGTAGCAGATGCTTAAAATTATTCATTTTCTATCCTCTCTTCATCCTGTTCAGGCTCACAGGGGGCTGAAGACTACCCCCGCTGTTACTGGGCAAGAGCCAGGGTACACCCTAGACAGGCTGCCGCTCCATCACGGAGCCGCGGGAGATAAAGAGCCACGCACACTGGTTCCTCTGATTTATAATCATTAACCAACTCATGAGAGGTAGCCAGGGTGCCCAGAGAAAACCCACAAAGACCAGGCAGAACATGCAAGCTCCAGATAGAAAGGTTTGGGATTCAAACTGGAAACCTTCAAGCTGCACGGCCACAATGCTAACTGCAACATTACCACGTAGCCCATACTAGAAAAACCACTGGCTAAAAATGGTATGAGTATATCGTAGACACTTTAGAGTTAGACTTTGATAACATTTCCCTGATTCCAAATCTAGTATCAAAACCATTGTCAAAGCCATCATTTTGAAGTGCCGCTCTGATCTCTAAATTTAAAAATAACCATCACTTTTTCAACTCTGAGAAAAATATCAGAAACATTATCATTTTTACTGGTGTCTTGTCACATGAATTAAAATATCCACACCACAATTTTTATGAATAAAGCTGTCCAGCAGGAGAAGTGGAAAACAGTACTGACAAAGTGAACAGTTTAAACACTAACTTAGATAATTTAATTTTTAATTTCTTTTTTTGAATTTCTTTAGAGAAATGAGCATCCCAAAGTGGGGCTCTACTGTCTCACATCACTGCATCGAGTGTGATAGTTTCTCTGAAGCATCACAACTGTGATAAAAAACAGAAACACTGTTATCTTGCAGATGTAATATTGCTGATCGATGTGCAACTCCTAAAGACGTCCTGACCACAAATCTGGTGGCTGGTAAATTCCATTATTCCTCAAGACTTAAAATATGTTATTTGCCTGGTATATTTTGCATGGCTTGACTTTATGTGGTTGAATAACTAATAACTGAATATGGCATGTAACTCCTGACATCGTGGCTCACCATGTTCTCCTGGTATACTATGTAGTAGGCCCAAAGCCAAAATCCTTTCATTGAGTCAGAAAGACAATAACTCGCCTTTTATTTTTGTGGCTGGATTGAGTTTCCATGAAAACACCCACTGGTTCACTGCTGTTTTGATGCCTTGAGTTCAGTGTTAGAGCTTTGTCATCTTGCTTGTTCAGGAGCCAGAAATGACTATATTTGGACAAGAAGACTGAGCCCTGGAGGGATTTTTGAAAGATGATTAGACAAAAGTGCATATTTGAGGACAAGAATCTGTGATATTATGGCACTATTTTCAAAGTAACCACAAGTATGGTGAGCAAAAAGAGTGCAGCTGCATTTTAGGCCCATCTAAAAAAGAAAAAAAACACCAAGTGGGTCAGTTAGGGGTGGGTTGAAGTCTGAGACAAGAAAAGTCAGCATTTCTGACTGTATAAACTCCCAAATTTGCTAGAAAAAGCCATAAGTATCACCAGAATCAGTGTCTCATGTACAAAGAGTTGCCTGGATTTCATACAAAGGCTTTGGACCACTTAATAAAAGGTGCTACATTTACGGGGAGTTCTTTTCTATAATTTTATCCATGTCAAATGTGACTCATTTATCCATTACTCATTTTCAATTTTTCACATGTCCATGAGAATATTTGACAGCCTCCTTCACCGTGTAGCCCACCTCACCAGGTGGGGAGGATCCCACAGAGCACCTGTGAGTGAAGCTGAATGACATGTTTGTTCAAAATGTCTTCTTTTTTGTTTTCTTGTATTTGGTTAACATTTGATTCACTAAGCTCACGGCTGCCCCCGTGACTTCCAGTTGTATTGCTTCATTTCATCTGTTACATTAAACATTAAGTATCTGTTTTAAACCCAGAGTATAAATATGCCTTAAGAAGCCACCCATCCTGCACCCTACCAGCTTGAAGCTTCATCCCCACGCTGTTTATAAGGACTTATGAGTCATGGGTCTTCTGTATGCCGTCAAATGAGAGCTCAGTGATCATTGACTCTCTTTTCAGAATTGAAAGCGAGAGCAGAAAATGTGCAACTGAGAAAGATGCTTGAAAACAGAGATGGGTTTTAAAACTGACAGCAAGAAAAGAAAGTGTAACCAAGAAAGATGACAGTGCTCTCAATTGCTAAATTTGATTTCTTGGTTACAGATTCTGAGTTTTCCATCTCTGATTCAGCGCTTTGATTCTGAAATTGGTTCACAATATACACTCACCAGCCACTTTATTAGGTCCACCTTACTAGTACCGGGTTGGACCCCCTTTTTCCTTCAGAACTGCCTCAATCCTTTGTGGCATAGATTCAACAAGGTACTGGAAACATTTCTCAGAGTTTGGTCCATATTAACATGATGGCATCACGCAGTTGCTGCAGATTTGTTGGCTGCACATCCATGATGAGAATCTCCCGTTCCACCACATCCTAAAGGTGCTTTATTGAGATCTGGTGACTGTGGAGGCCATTTGAGTCCAGGGAACTTATCATGTTCAAGAAACTAGTCTGAGATGATTCACACTTTATGACATGGCACGTTATCCTGGAAGTATCCATCAGAAGATGGGTCCACTGTGGTCATAAAGAAAGGAAGGAAAGAATCCCCCCCATCATTACACCACCACCAGCCTGAAACCGCTTGATACAAGGGTTAGGGTTAGGCAGGATGGATCCATGCTTTTCATGTTGTTGATGCCAAATTCTGACCCTCCCATCTGAATGGTGCAGCAGAAATCCAGACTCATCAGACCAGGCAACGTCTTTCCAATCTTCTTTTGTCCAATGTTGGTGAGCTTGTGTGAATTGTAGGCCTCAGTTTCCTGATCTCAGCTGACAGGAGTGGCACCTGGTAAAGGTCAAAGTCACTTAAATCACCTTTCTTCTCCATTCTGATGCTGGTTTGAACTGCAGCAGATCATCTTGACCATGTCTACATGTCCTAAATGCATTGAGTTGCTGCCATGTGATTGGCTGGTTAGAAATTTGCATTAACAAGCAGTTGGACAGGTGGACCTAATGAAGTGGCCGGTGAGTGTATATGACACTGAACTGAAGTCATAGTACTTTGTGGTGGGATACAAATACTTGGGGAAATGATTCCTAATGTTTGCAACTTCACCGGATCACCTCCAAGTGGACAAAACTAGAAATGTGCATAGGCCAGGACATGAAATGTGCGTCGAGGACCACATGTTAATGTTCATTTCACTTTTAGCACATCCAAATGTGAGCATGAAAAGTGTTGTACACCCCTTTTTTCTGTGTAGGTTTGGACACGAGGACCCAGGTCTTCATGTAAATACAAAATAAATGTGCAAAAACAGTTTGTAACATGGCAGCATCATTCACGGCAGTGTTTCTCCAAGGTCCAAGCGTTTATGATAATATTGTAATTCCGGGCCAAAATAAAGTGTATGTCCTTGTAGTTAACTTAAATTTTAAATTATAATTTGATCACATCATTTAGTGCAGGTAAAGTGCCTCAAATGTGTGCTATCAATGTGTGGCTATAGAAGGGTTTTCCCTCAAACTTCTGACTTTCAGAAATTCTCTGCCTATTAAGTCAAAATTTCCGAGTCTATAAAGTCTGTAATTCTAACTTTTCTTCTTGGACTTTAACCTCCTTTTTCTACATAAATCTGGTGCCACGGTTGTGTGGTAGTAGAAGGAGGACCCAAGTGCAGGAGGTTCAAAAACAAAACAGGGTCTTTATTAAACAAAAATCCATAACTCGAAAATCCACAAAACCCAAAAATCCAAACAATTCAAAAAATACAAAAATACAAACTTAACTTAAATCCAAGAAGCAGGGTGAAGAACACGATGACGTAGACCAACATGCAGGGGTAAGGACGACAACGGACACCAAACAGAAAGGGAGTGACAGGACTTATAAACACACAGGAACAAACGAGAGGCAGGTGTGAACAATCAGGCTGACAAGGAGGAGGAAGAAAAGCTGAACACCATGAAGACAAGACAGACCTTCAAAGTAAAACAGGAAGCACTAGTGTCATGGTCTGGGTTGTTAACTCCTGTGTTTAACCTGCTGCTGCTCTCAGTTAGTGATGTTAGCTTCAAATGGATATGACACCAGCAGACGTGCTCGTCTCCTTGACGCTCATCTCATTCAGATTTAGACTAGACTCTAGTCTAGACTCTAAATTTGAGAAAAATACAGATTTTTTGTTTTTCGTCAGGATCAGAAGGTGTCACTTCAGAAAATGTCTTTAAGACGCTCAGTCTCTGAATCATTTATTCATTTAGACTAATTTTGGGTTCTTTTATGTTCTGTGTTAAGTGTCAATCCATGTCTTTTGTGTTACCTGTTCCCTGTTTTACTTTGAAGGTCTGTCTTGTCTCCGTTGTTTTCAGTTTTGCTTCCTTCCCTCTTGTTATCCTGATTGTCTGCACCTGTCTCTCGTTTGTTGACCTGCGTATTTAAGTCTTGTCATCTCCCCTGTCTGTGCTGGTCCGTTGTCTTCATGTCTATGGGTTTCTTTGCCGGTTTGTTTTTTGTTTTGTGTTATCTCACGCCCTGTAAGTACTTTGGTGGATTTTTTTTTTTGGTTTGTTTTGGATTTAGTCTTTTTTTTCCCCTTTTGGATTACTTTTGTGGATTTTGGTTTTCTTGGACTTTTGGTTTTGTTTTTGTTGAATAAATACTTTATGTTTTCTGAAACTCCTGCGCCTGGGTCCTCCATTTTGCCTCAAACCTGACAACAAGAGACATGGAGAGACACCAACTTGACAAAACACAGAATATACAGAAAAACGATCATGGCAGATCCAGGCCATGACATCTGGAACAATTTCGGGGCATAAAGAGGCAAGTGCCTAAACTTAGCAGAACAGCATCACTAGTTGTGATTTATCAGTTTGAGCACTATTATATGAAGCACATTTACAGAAACATTACTGTGCAGAAAAGAAGACTTAATTTTAACTTGTCCAGAGTTATTGGGCTTGAAGGCATCTGTAGTTTGCTGTGGTCAGATGAATTCATTTTCAAGATTTTTTTTTTTTTAAGGAGGAGGAGGAACTACGGTAGTTGCCATGTTTTCCAGACCAAAGATGAAAAGTTCTGTCCAAAAGTCAGGGTCTGTTATGATATGTGGTTGTTTTTTCAGGAGAGGTCATTCACACTTCTGTGATGGCGCCAGTCATGCAGAAAGGCACATTGAGATTTTAGAGGGACAAGTGTCGCCTTCAAAGATCTTTTCCAGAGATGTCTGTGCATTTTTCAACAAGACAGTCCAAAACCACATTCTGCATACATTATAAAGGCGTGGCTGAGGAGGAAGAGGGCATCAATACTCATGCATGCATGCAGTTCGGACCTTTCTCCAATAGCGAATGTGTGCAAACTTTTCATACAAAAAAACGGGCTGTGCACCTTAAGACGTTTGCTCACAGGAGGAATGAAACAAAATAGCAGTCAGAAAGCATAACTGTCTAGTATCCTCAATGCCAGAACACTTTATAGGAGTTATGAGAAGGAACAACAATATTAAAACGTGGTAAACTGTTTAGCCTCCCAGGCCTGAAAGGGAAACATGAAAGCATTTTGACAAATGAAATTAAGTTGATAAGACAAATCCTGGAATATATGAGGTTTCTGTAAAGAAGTAGAAGTCAATATGAATTTAAGAATTTCTATGTTTGCTGTTGTTTTCTCAACATATTGTCCCAACTTTTTCTTATTTGGGCATTAAACTGAAAAAAGTAAAAACTCTAAACTGAGATTTTACAATAAAAGAAACTTTAGTAAGTTTACAGCACTTATTTCCTGACGGTGCACTTACACCCACAGAGATGTTATACGAGATCTCATGATATTTGATGAGTTTCTCATAAAATATATAAGCTTTACTGTCTGTTGCCATCTCTTTTTAACTGTGCATATGAAGCAACTCAACGGCACAAACTTTATTTTTATCTTAACTGAAAGTCTAAATCATCTTATCTATTCACTTTGCTTTGCAACCGTATCTTCATTATGCAAAATCAAGAAGTAAAACTTCATAATTTCCTCAGGGCTCTTAAAAAAGTAATTTTGCACTATTTAATCAGAGATGTGTAAAATTGGTCTTTTCACCAATGGATTCCATTCATCGCTCTCAGGTAAAGACAAACTAATTAATCTATAATCCATGAAAAGATATGTCTTATTGAGATGAGGCCTCACATAAGGGCTCTTCTGCTCTCTGTCAATATCTACCCTCCTCAAGTGTCATCCAAAGGAAAGAGCGAAAAGCAGAGGTTGTAGAGCAATCTAAGCTCCCTGTTCTTTTTTTGTATTTGTTGTATAAAATTTCATCAGGTTGAATATTGCTCTCCTTTTATATATTTATAGCTCTGCTTTTTCATCAGTCTCTCTATTATAATCAATGTTGCTCCACAACAACCTGTTTTTTTTGTTTTTTTTAATTATTATTCATTTATTTAGGAGGTGAAACCTTAGCTACACTGGGGGAAAAAAAATATTAAAATATTTGCTGATTGAAATTTACAGCAGATATTAAATCCTGCATATATTTTTTAAGGATTATATTTGTGACATTATTGTCAGTTTTCACTGAAATTCCACTGATTTTAGGACAAAGCTGAACACCGTTTCCATCCTCACAGAGGTGGTGGACGATCACAAAATCACAAATACCTGGGTGTTCGCTTGCACATCAGACTGGAATTAAAATTCAAAACTCATTTCGTTTACAAGAAAAGGTTAAGACTTTATTTGTAAAGTAAGCTTGGGTCCTCTGATGTTTACAGCTTATTCTGAAAGTCACAGAACTGACTTGAAAGCACCTCTGCTTGCCTGTACAAAATCTGTCAGCTGGAGATGTTCTGACATGTTTTTTTTTTCTTTTTTCTTTTCTGGTACCGGTTTTGATACCCGGGTCGTGGGTATCAGCGTGCTGACACACACCACCTCTTCTCCACCTGCTGACTAAAAGCAACAGTTTTCTATAACTTCCTGCGCTGTCTTAAAGCAACAAAAATGAATTGGGTCTCTATGTATGCAATTGATATAATATTAGATGGTGCACTGATATAAATACGTGCATCCCGATACCCTTAATTTCAGCAGAAGTAGCGAGCTTTTCAGATAGGGGTATTGAAATTAGAAACAACCCAACTGTTAGGACCGAAACACCTCTCATCTCACTAGCAAGTCCTCTCACATCACTGAAAACAAGTTTGATTGTTATACCTGCTGCAGACAGACACGGTCTCTGATCAACTTTCCACAAGTAAGCATTGATGTTTCTGATCAGTATTTACTGCCCGCTCAGCGTTTGATTGTTCTGCTCATCACACGCAGTTTTGGCAGACGGCAACCCTCCCAGCATCTGTTTTCCTTGAAGGTTTCTTTCTGTCAAAAGTAAGGTTTTCTTCCCCACTGTTGCCAACTGCTAGCTCAGGGGGGAGATAGTTGGCTTTCTTTTTGCTCAGTTGTCAGACTAGAGCGTTATCGGTTTCCCATTTCTACAAAAGATGGAGACATCAATACCAGCGTTTCTCAGACATGGGCAGAGTAGTTAAGCGTTTGTCAGACACAGTCAACTCACCTTATAGCTTACTTTGCTGCATGTTAAAAGCAGGATTGTTAGGTCATACATCCGCACACACCTGTCTCAAGTTCCCACAACATTGGAGCCAAGCAAGATGGTCACTGAGGACGCTGCTGTGGAAACTTGAGGTCCACAATCTCACAATTTCATTTAAGGTATACCAGTGATATTTCATTAATCATTTAATTGAAATGATAACAGTAAATGTTGCATATCTTATTTATATTTTTATTAGTGTCCTTTGGGATTAATACAATATTATTTAAATTGTGAAATAACTTTCCTCTTTCTACCCAAACATGATGGTCAACCTACTCGAATCCACAGCAGGAGTTTATGGTTGAGATTTATGCATTTTTACATGATGCTTGGAAAATCACACGTGCACACAACGGTCTGAGGACATTAAGACCACGACAATAAACCATGCAGATGGGAAATGCATTAGATTGTGCTAATGTACATCCAATGGACACAGTACCCTTCATAGAAATAGACATTTTATGGTGGCCTCGAGGGAAGATGACACAACAGGGGAGAGGAGGCGCAAGTGTTTTGATTAGGTATCCTAATTATCTGCAGTCCGTTAGCAAAAAAGAGTGAGCATTAAGTTAAATGGCCTGCTCCAAATTCTTTGTTTCAGCAACATAAATAGCGAGACGACAGATCACATCTTCATCTTCTTTTCATACTCTCGCTCCATGATTTTCCCCTATTTTTTCTCACTTTGAGGAGAGCAAAATGAGTCGAGAACTTGTTCATTACAATAAAATCAGACAACACTAAATTGTTCCATCAGTTTAGCCCGTTGTCAGACGAGATTCCTTCAACGTTAAAACATCGATTCAGTTCAGACGCACCCAGATCTCTGCAGACCAATGAAAGGACTCCAGCTCTGCTGCAACACTTAAATGATAATTATAGCATATATTGTCACAGTGGATGCCTTCTGACAAAACACAAACACGCCATATGCAGATTGGCCAATTTAACAGGCTGAGGATAAATCAACATTTAGTGTGCGCCGACACTGGGGAAATATTTATCCTGCAGGACAAATGATGTGTGTGACAAAGCAACCATATTGGGAGAAGTAAATAAGGCAGATTAACCGTTCTGGTGTTCTGGTGATGTTGTGTTCCCAGACATGTTCGAGGAGGACAGATGGAGGCAGTGAGACATGCAACCCTCATTGTTATCACAGACTGGGCAAAGCAGCATCAGATTTAATCAAATGAAAATAAACTCAGTGTGAGGATTGCTTGATTACTTATCCTGAAAGGACCCAAAATGAGAATTAAAATCATCTCAAACCAACAACGGCGGGTGATCGGTTTCCCTCAGTGTCGAGCCTTTGAAACCAGGAGAAGTTTTCATGTGACTGGCTCTTTTTCTTCATTTCTTTTTAATGTAATGTTATCACCCATGTAACCGTGTACCTTAACTTCACTCTCCTACTCTTTTTTTTTTTTTTTTTTTTTTGTCTTGTCAGAGAAGACGTTGCCCCCCCGTGTCAATCCTTTAGTAAGGTCTAGCCAGTGGAAGGAAAGGTCAGAAAGCAGGCTCTATGTATTTCGTTTCAGGAGCAAGCAACGCCGCCCACACATAACACCGTGCACCGCATGATCAGACCTCAAGAAAAGACACAACGCCATCTCTCATCTAACCTGAGAAACGTCACCTCTTTCGTTTGAACCTTGCCTGTGGCTGGGGGCAGCTTGTTTATCGTTTCTGGGAAATTATTAGGTTCACTGCGTGTCCCCTGCAAAGCAACATGTTCCTTAAGGGATTATTGAAATTGAAGGAAATGAGAATGATTCACTGAAAGCCTATTGACTTTCTGAGATTTCACAGTGTTGTCTTGGGTTTATTAGCCCACCAGAAAGCGCAATTAAAACATCATGATGACTTTATGTGAGTCATATAGTTCCCATTTGAAATCATGCACATGCAATCTTTCAGACTGGAACAGAGTTTAGCTGCTAGCAAAGATCAGCCTGAGGCAGCGAGACACAGATCAGTGGAGGAGTCTCTGGGGAAAAGTCACTAATCGTAACTTATGCATGTTTATGGAGCTGAATATGTGTGGATACCACTTTTACCTTACAGCAGAGGTTTCCAAAGTTTAAGAGTTGATGTTTCTCTGGGCTGGTAATCTGGGGTTTGGAAGAACAGTGATGATCATTTTCAGTCATTTAAATTTCAGTCTGAATTATTTATCACACATTCGTGTTAGTTTGACAGAAACTTTGATGGAATTGAGACCCTGGGACCTTTATATGTTCTTGTATTGGCTTCTAATGGAACATATTCTTATGGGTGCTCATTTAGGTTCACCCCAGAAGGACGTACAAATGTAGTTTGGATTATTGTTGCATAAAGGTGTGACTGCAGCCAGAGACACTGCAATGGGGTAGGCATACTAGGCAATTACCTAGGGCCCCAAGCTGGAAGGGGCCCCAGGACAGCGCTGACATTGGTCCTTTTGTCAATGACAAAATGATTGAACTGCTTTAGACACTGTAACGACCAGTGACGTGCGGTGAGATTCATGGCTGGTGAGACACTGACTTCATCAGTCAGATTTACAAGCATATGAACCCTCCAGAACAACTAATTCACCATTTGATTGGCAGCAGTTAACTGTTTATGTTTAAAACCTTATATCGTCATTCACATATAAATGCTTTACACATACAAACTGTAGCGCACAAAAAAGCACATTTAATAAAAAAAAAAAACTTATTATGGTCTTACCTTTACTTGTAAATGAAGTCCATGCGCCGCTCCTTCTGCAGAATAAGTGACAGCGCTTGCTGTCACTTATTCTGCAGCCAATGTGTCGCAAGAAGAATCCCTGTGCTCACTAGTGCCCCCTAACGTGAGGCAGGAGAAGTGCGTGCCTCACCCCGTGCCTCTTCTCAGCCGTTTTATGATCGCGCCGGCACAAGAAACACATTACACACATATAGTTGCTGTTCATTATATAAGTCAGCTAAACTATGGAAACTTATTTCATACAGCAAACTTGTTTGAACATTTTAATAGTGACATACAAAGAGACGGCGATCTGGTCTCACTACATAGCATGGCAGCACAGTTAGCCGAGTCATTGCGCAATCCATGGTGAGGCTCAGCAGGGTGCTGCCTCACCGGCATCTTCTCAGTATTTGAATGGTAAATGTGAAAATTCGGCGATTTTGAATAAAAAATAATCTAAAAATGGTGAAGTTAAATGGAAAATTACTTTATAGTACAAATCAATTGATAAATATAATTTTTTTTTTTTTTCATTTCTTTCTTTCCATGATGGCAGGTGAGGCACGGCCTCCCCTGCCTCACCTGACCGCACATCACTGGTAATGACGATATGTTGGAAACCCCTCACATAGGGCTCCCACTAGCTGTCACTGCCTAGTGTGTTAAGGAACCCCCGAGACACGGCCAATATCGATCCATATCAATGACACAACCTAAAACCTCCATTAACACTGCAGCGATATGTTTGGAACCCCCCTAATTGGGCCCCGACTGCCCGCGGCCGGCTTTCTTCAGTACTTCAAACTCAAAATGAAGCGAGCGTATCTATTAGCATACGCTAAAAGGAAAAAAAAAGCAAAAAGATGAAGAAAAAAGAAAACAGGAAAGTGTTAAATTCAAATGTGTATAATTTTGAATTGAATTGAATTGAATTAGAATTTTATTTCAAACAAACATGTACATAAAAAAATCTAAAACAAAAACAGCAAAGAAAACAAACAAAAAAAACAAAAAAAAAAACAAATAGTAACGTCTTTATATACACATATGCTTGAAAAAGGAGTAGGAAGAAGTGCATACTTTTTCTAAGTTCCTACCCCTTTATAACTCTATAAATTTATAGCATCGCCATTACTATATCTATATAGTAATATATATATATATATATATATCCCTATAAATACAGTCCACATAAACCACTAATTAAACACGCCTATTATAGAAAATACAATAATTATATAAATCTATATAAATATACACTATATAAACTACATAAATATCCCTATAAATATATATATATGCTACATACATAAAAATATACAACATATATTACATAACTACAACTATCCCTCCCAACATACAATATATACCACATAAATATTCATATAAATATGTAAACATATCTTTAGCAATTATAATATACCATTTTCCCCTATTTTTTTATTCATTTATTTATTTATATTTTTTTTTATTTTTTTTTTTTTTATTTATCACACTCCTCGTTAACCCATTTCTTCTTCCATATACCTGTTTATAATTAATTTTTTTGTATCTCTTTTTAAACAGATTTATGTTAGTACTTTGTTTCACTTCCTTCTCCAAACTGTTCCACAGAGTCACTCCACAGTTCGATATGCCCATGCTTTTCATTGTTGTTCTTACTTTACGTTTTCTATAATCTGACATTATTAAAAAAAACTCTGTAGTCTCACGAAGCACAACTGCACATGACATGTTTACTGCACTTTAGCCTAGCTTATTTGGAAGAGGGCGATATCATATGTCTTCTTGAATTTTCTGCATGTCATGTGATATTTTTTGCTTGATTGTGTTTTTGTCAAACTTTGCACGTTTTAATTGTTTGTTATTTTATATTGTATTTTAAGGTTTCTTACATCATTGTGCACTTCTGTTATTTAAAATAAAAGATTTCTGGATTAAATGATATTCTTGGTGTTTTTGGGCCGGTGGGGCCCCCATGCTCATTCTTGCCCAGGGCCCCCAAGGTGACTAGAAACGGCCCTGACTGCAGCTGAACTATCGTTTGAGCTGGCTGAAGTTCCATCTGTAGCTAAACTGCTGTTGAAGAACTTCATGAAATGCCATGAGCAGGATGGTTTATTGCAGATGTGTCTGACTCAAAGCCCGTGGGCCAAATCTGGCCCGACACCTCATCTCACCTGACCCACATAACCTGCAAAGACAATCAAGAATACAATGCAACTTGATTTTTGTAATCTGCGTCATGATGACAATATCTGAAAATAAACCACTTTATGGTTTAAAGAGAGAAGGCTACTCTTGACTTTAGCATTTCAGGGCCAAACAAGGAGCTCAGTGACTGACTTTAGCCACCAAGAAAAACAACAAAATCAAAAAGCAACATTTTTTTTTTTATGGTCTTAAAGCTGATTTATCTGGCAAGTGTCTGCTACATCTCTATAAAAGTAATTAATTTATATTCATAAATAATTAACAGTTAAAAGCAGTGGGGGAAATGCAGATGCGTTTATATTAGGGCTGTCAAAGTTAACGCGTTAACGCGTGATTAACGCAAAATAATTTTAACGCAACTAATTTTTTTAACGCGGATTAACGCACCTGGCCATTTGATGTACAATAGTAGAGAGGAGAGTAGGTTTAATGAGCCTCGGGCCCCGCCGTAGTTGTAGTCCTCCGTAGTTTGTCAAAACAGGAAGCCATGCACTGACGTCGACGGCCATGCCGCAGACAGACAGACGTAAACAAACCGTGGATACAAAAGATACTATTTTGAATGGTAAGTTCAGCTTCAAAACCTTGCCTGATGGCTAACTCCACAAGATAAATGTTGTTTGTGTTTGCTGTAGATGTGAATTTAGTTACCACCGGAGTCCCGACTACTGAAATATCACTTGTCGGCTAATGAGAGCACTGATGCAGAGAGCCCCCCATTTGAAGCAAACCACGAAAATATTTTGTATGAAGAACATAAGAGAAAATATTGAGTGTATATATATATATATATATATAATATATAATGGATTTGGCATTGTTGCAATAAATAAATAAGCATTTGTGTACTCTCATATTAGGCAAGGCAACTTTATTTGTAGAGCACAATTCGTACACAAGGCAATTCAAAGTGCTTTACAGATGCATAAAATCACAAGAAGGCAAATAGAATAATTCCATACAAGCATAAAAATAATCAATAATAAATCAAATTAATTAATAAAAATAATTAATTAATTAATTAAATTAAAAATGAAGAGTGCAGATAAAATCCTTCCAGTCATCATCTTCACATCTTAACAGAACTGTTTTCAGTCTGGATCTGAACATTGTCAGAGTTCAGGTCTGTCTCACATCTGCTGGAAGACTGGTCCAGATTTTTAGGAGCATAAAACTGAAATGCAGCTTCACCTTGTTTAGTCCTGACTCTGGACACCAGCAGGAGACCAATACCTGAGGTTCTCAGAGTCCAGGTTGGTTCATATGGATCTAACATGTCAGAGATGGACTTTGGGGCCATGAAGAGACTTGAACACAAGTAGAGCTGTTTTAAAGTCTATTCTCTGAGTGACAGGAAGCCAGAGACCTCAGGACTGGACTAATATGGTCATATTTCCTGGTTCTAGTCAGAACTCCTATTAATAAGAGTAATACAACTTGAAAAAGATCCGTATAAGGTAGATTTAGAACAGATAAAAATATGCGATTAATTTGTGATTAATCATGATTAACTATTGACAGTCATGCGATTAATCTGATTAATTATTTTGAGAAATTGACAGCCCTAGTTTGTATATTCTTGAAGCTGCTGTACAATTTCAAGTCTTTCTTCAAGTTGCATATCAGGCTAAAACACATCGAACATGAAAGACTGGGCGCTCTGCTGGAAGTGGGGAGAAAAAAGCAGATACTACTTCAGAACACGTCATCTGAGGTGTTTTCCTCGTGTTGCTTTACATTTTCCACACAAATTCTTTTTGTTTCCTTGTGTGTGTAAAAGCCGTTGTATTGAAACAATTTGATTGCCATTCTTATCACTCCAATTCCCTTCTTTGAATTAGATATTTATATTGTTTTGTTTCAGATAAAAGAAGTTGAAGGGTCGGTCTTTGAACGCCTTACTTGCTCCAGGAAAGCTAATGGCTTATTTGGATACTAAATAGAGGACAGAGATTTATTAGTTTTCAAGTTTATTTTCAGGAAAAGCGTCGTTTTCACCTTAATAGACTTGGAAACCTTTTTTAAAGATGTGTTGCTTCTTTCTTTCTCTCTCATATATTCCACAGTATTATTAGTGTCACCGGACTGAGAAGCGGCGCAGTTACAATCATTGTTACCGTACCGCTGAGTACATTCACACAGCAGAAGGACTCATCTAATTGAATCAATTTCCTTTGCAGATGATGAGTCCACCTTCTGTTATGGTGGATGTTGTCTGATTTCCATGCTGTGGAAATATGGTTTTATTTCCCGGCTTATCTCAGCTGCCTCCACCTCATCTGTTCCTGGTTCTCTCAGCATCTCATCCCCCCCCCCCTCCGTTCCTCCCGCTCTCTGACTATCTCACTGACATTACCACCACCAGCAGAGAAATGATGATAATTGGCCATTTTGGGCTCGGACAGCTGCTAACATGAAAGCAAAAGTGGCTTCAGCTTGGAGTGCAGGGCTGTAGCCTCTTTAACAGTTTTCCGCCTAATAACCAGAATGCAATGTTTCTCTCATGTACTCTGCACTCACAAAAGCAGGTGTTAGAATATGAATGTGCAGCCAGGTATCATGGATAAACATGTGCAGGTCATTTTAGCTTGTAAGCACTGATTTTACCTCAAGCCTCTGTTTTTTTTTTTTTTGTTGTTTTTGACATATTCGGACCAGTATGCAGTCCTCTTTGACATAACTGTTAAAGGTTACATAATTAAACAAGTTAAATGTGCAGTCGAAAATTTGAAATTATGTGGACATTGTCTTTATTAAGTAAATTAATAGACAAATAAGCATGTTGATCAGAGACATTTATTACACCCCATCATGCTCTATAGGTTAGTTTTGAAAGCGCCTCAGAGGGAGTGAAAATGTGTTTTATTAAACCTCTGGGAAAGAGGACGCTGCTTTTGCGACTGAAGCGTGCGCTGTAATCATGACATGTTTGTCCCAAACCATCTTTTCAGGAGAAGATCACAACACCACCTATGAAGGCAGGGTGCCAGAAATGTTCTGTTTTGGAAATGTTTTGAGGTGACTTGAGGACAAAGTGAACAATCTGTCCAAAAGTCGAAAAGACTAAAAGAACCAAAGACATAACGATCCTCGGCACCATAACAAATTCGGCAAGAAGTTGCCTTGTCTGAGTGAACTATGACAGTTTTAGAAAATGTCTGCTTACTTTAGCTCAGTGAGGTAACTCCATCCTCTGCTGCTGTCACTTTCATTGATGTTTATTGTTCATGAAATGTTTCAAAATCCCATTTGTCTTTGCTTTCAAGAAAATAAGCGCAGTATCAATGAAGATCAAATATTTACTTGGTGGCATATTTCAAGACAGACAACAGTTTTTATGTACTTACTTTTCCACATGACTGTGTTTCTCCCGCACGCAGATTAAAAACCATCTTATCTTGCCTTTTAAAGCCTTTAAGCAAGGACGACTTGCTTCGCTGAATAATAAATGAGAAAGTTTCACTTGATTTGGAGTTTTTAATTTAAACGCTGCCATCAGCGGGTGGTATCATTTAGGGATCCTTGGATTTTACGGAACTGTCCAGAAAAAAGGGAGAGATCATGCCTTTTTGCAGAAGCTCTTTGCAAATATGCAGCACAAATGAAATCATCTTCCAGACTTATAGTGGAAAATTGTGAAATCGAAAGGTGGGTTCCCACCATTCTGCATAACATCCTGAGGATTCTACTTTGAAATGGAAGCACATGTGCTGCCAGGAATCTGGACTTATTCTGTGGAATTACGGCAGAAGTAACTACACCTTCATAACACAGTGAGGTGCCTGACACCTTAAGGCTCCTTAGTCATTAACGCCAGACCCAAAGTCTTTAGCAGACCAGTGCTGAACACAATCACAACCTTTTATCAGGTTTGGTAGAGGTTTATTATTGGACCTATCTTACAGTAGCCAATAATTCAATGAAAGAGCAAAGTAAACCTTTGGGCTTGAGCAGTTAATTAAAATCCTCATGGCAAATTTGAATCCATTCTGTTTCATCATTTTAGATCAGTTCCTTCATTTTCACTTTACGAATTTGATTCCCCTGAAAACTGGATTTGCCTGTGTGGTATTACTCCTGAAATAGATGATATTCTCCAATGCATGGTGTATCTGATTTTCTAATAATGAAGGATTGTCTTGCAATGATGAACTCAACTTGCGATGCACAGTTTTGTCCTTTGAAAGAGCTGGAGTGCCGTCATGTGGACGAGGGCCTTCACTGCAGGATGGTGCGCTTCACTCAACAACCAGGATCCATAAACAAGCATTTGTAGGTACACCGGCAGGGAAAATCCATTTGGATGAAGCCATGTATGCAGAGGTTTCTTTGCACATTTAAAATGTAAAGCAATAGTTGGCACCCTTCCTGATGACTCACGTTGTAAATGCATTTATAGTGCAGTTTTCACTTGTTTCCTCTAGATGTCTCCCTTCACCCAGTTGTAATTCCTCCCTTAGACGTTTGACAAGTTGTACAATCTAATAGCAAGTGATCTAAGTGTGTACAACCTCTAATGTGATTAATTAAGAAGATAATTAAAAAAAACATTAAGAAAAAGATGTATTTCTATAACAATAACGTGACAGCCATTACGTTTTGGCAGTGATAACACTAAAGCAGATAAAAAGCAAGTTTTTGAGGAAATTGGCAAGTTTGGATACAGTATCATCAATAAGACATGATAATATTCTTGATGTTAATGAACTTCACATCAAGATTGGGCGGGAAGGGAGGAACAAGACAATGTGAGCCACTAATGGCCTTTTGTCACTCATTAAAAATGTGGAAAAACTGCATTTTCACAGTCAAACCAGTCCTAAGTGTTAGCATTCAACCTCATATTAAACCAGACAACCCCACAAGAACTTTTAAAAAGATGAATTAGAGGCCAGACAGTCAGTGTCAATCCGCAGAGCCGATTTTGTGCCACGTCTCATTAGATGTGAAACCTTTACTCAGCTCGGCTGACACCTGGGACACGATGTGCTGAGAAGACACAGGATGATCAGCAAAGTTTTATCTCCTTTTGTTCTTCTCCGTCAAATATCCGCCCTCTCCTGAGTGTAATCCCCCCCCCCCGTTATCACAAAGCCCCCGTAGGGTTTTTCCAATCAGAGACGTTGATATCTGAAGAAGAGCATGTGATCATAAATGGTGTTGTGTGTTCCAGACTTCTCCTCCGTCACTGATACTGACCCACAAACCCGAGCCCAGGGCTTGTATAGAGGAATAAACAACCCCAGTCACCATCAGCCAGGGTACAAATCCGTCTCATCACACGTCTGATTTTTTTTTTGACAACCACAAAAGAAAACATCTGAGAGCATCCATTAAAAACTGCTTAATTAATAAACATTTTTCAGAGAAGGATTTTTTTTTTTTTGCTTTGTGATGTTTGCCTGTATGGAGTGCTCCTTCTGATATGAATTCCTAAAAAATCTGCTGTTTCCTCCCTCGCTCTAAAACAGGAAGTAAAACTGTGGTTGTCTTCCGCTCGTCTTGTTTATTGGAACCCGCCTTCCTGTTTTCAGATTCGTCCCGATAATGACTGAAAGCCCGAGCTGGAAGCTACAGACACTCACGGACGGGCACACTCCCTTTGTGTTGTCCTTTTCCTTCTGTCCTTCTGTCCTTCTGTCCTTCTTTCCCTCTCAGATGGCCGCTCAGACCTTTTTTCCTCACATTCCAGCTGTCGTGTGAGCTGGCACACATGTGTGGGTGAGTGTGTTAAAAGGCCCAAACTGATTGATTAACCTGAGCTAATTGCAGTGGGGATCAAAGAGGCAGATGTCAAAATGTGAACAGTCAGGATGGGTTCAGATGTGTGTGTGTGTGTGTGTGTTTGTGTGTGGGTGTGGAGTGCGGTGCCATGTGCACCCAAGCCAGGAAGGTATGCAGGTCAGTGCAGAGGGAATGTCAGGAATGTCAGAGTAATTCAACCTCTGTTCTGCTACCAGAGGCAGCAACTACCTGGACGTATTTTTTTTTTTTTAAATACCCAAAGTGGTGAAAAGGTCCATTTACACGCATAGCGCTGTGCAAAGCACGTTAACCTGTCGCTATATAAGGAGCGCCAATGTTTACATGATCCAGACATCTCATCAGCATCACCCCACGGTCTCCTCAGACGCAGAAATCCCCCCCTTGTGAGGACTTATGATTCAGCCTCTGTGCTCCCAAGCACCTGCACTGAAAACAAAATTCGACTGACCTCCCAGCTGTTCTCACATGGGTTCCAGCTCATGCATCCAGTTCCCAGGCTTTAGTAAGCCTTTCATTTGATATCACAACATATCTGCCCCCCCACCCCCACCCCCCCCCACCCTCCCTGTCTGGCAGGCTTTTTCACGGCAGCCTGTTTTCACTCAGCAGCTTTGACAAAGACTGGTGAAATAATTACAGCTGGGCCTGAACGCAGCGAGTGTTTGTCTCCAGTAATCTCCACCGAACCCATGAGCGCGGGACCGCGTCGTAGGAAGAGGAGGGAGAGGTCGATTGTTCTGAAATCGAGAGGCCAATGACATCATTTCGAGGAGCTCTTGTTCAACCCTGAGAGTAAATAAGGCAACAAAGTAAACGCGACACACGTCAGCATTAACATATCTCAAGACACTGGAGGGGTCATATATATATTTTTAATCTGTCTCGCTCTATTCACCCGCCATTGTCTTTTATCTTCAGACAAAACACTACCTGGATGAGATTTTTTAAATTTTTTTTTGTTTTTGCTAAAGAGGCTAGTTTCACGCCTGTTTAAGGAAAATCTGAGCTGAAAAGTCCAGCCTGTTTGAGCCAGGATGTCTTTTGTGATGGCCAGGGGACAGCAGGAAGACTGCTCACGGTCCTGAGGAAGTGAGCGAGCAAGGGGAGGGAAGAAAGAAGTGAGAGACCGGAGCGCCAAGGAGAGGAACAAAGTGTAGCAAAACTATGAGGAAAAAAAAAAATGAACAGAAAGCGTGAGAACACACATTTTTCAAAACGAATCTCGCCATCTCTTGCATATGCAGACCTGTAGTAAAGATGTCTGATCAAAGACGAGGTCATTTGTAGTGACATCAACATCATGGTGGCCCTCGAAGAGCCAGATTGACAGCATGAATGTAGCAAAATGCAATGTCAATCAAAATAAATTAAACTGCACCTTATTATATTGTTAAACAACGGTTTCTGTATTTATTATGTATTCAAGTTTTAAATATTTAACTCATTACTATAATAAACTCTGCTCTCCCATATGTGACGTTTACAGAGTCCGTTGCCATGGTAACGGACTCTGTAAACATCCATCACCTTGGTTTCAGAAGCGGAAGCGATTCTTTGTTTTTCTTGCGGGCTAAATTTAGCATAGTTAGCTCCGGGGCCGATTCTAGGGTCAGAGCTTTAGGGGTGCTGAGCACCCAATGAGCCCCACCACAACCCACCTTTTTTCTACACAAAACCAAAAAATGTTTATTGAAAAATAATTTTGGATAATCATTATGACATTTATGAGAGAAGAGCGTAATCTTTTGGAAAAAAAAAAACTGACTGGAAAACATGCAAATCTTTGAAAATTTCAATGAAATTTGAAATGCTAACTGAGCTAATGCGCTAACTGTTAAACGGTCAACGAAGAGGAGAAGTAACGTTCATGAGAAGAGGACGACACCATTAGGCGGGGTCGTTTTCATTTTCATTCTTAAAATATAAACTTAAACCACAAACTATGGATTAAGTTTTGGACATTATCTAAGCCTGTCATATGTGAACTAAAATTTTAGAATAACAACATTTCGTACTGGTTTTTGGGGTGCAGAAGCACCCCTAAAAAAGGGCTAGCCTCGTTAGCTCCGTGTTTGCTGTCAAAATGCCGACGTAGATTATACTCTTTCACGACTGACATCGCCTCGTAATACGAAAGACATACTGTTTTTCCACCTTGAGATACAAACTTTTATTCGTTTTTCTCAAGTCCATCAGTTCTGAAAATCATCTTGATGTCTTGCTCATGGTGAGATACTGCTATCGTTGTGGGTGATGCCGGAATGCATTGTGGGAGATGTAGTTTATTGTCAATATGCGCTTTAAAGCGGCGTAAGGCTTATTTTAAGTCTTAAAATATTGGTTTAAAATTTAAGCCAATAATGCACAAGCTCGTGGGGACCACATAAAAGGACGTGGCGGGCCACATTTGGCCCGCGGGCCTTGTGTTTGACACATGTGCACTACACCAGAGCAGAGAGCAGCTCCGTGGGCAAGCAAGGGAAGCATGGATGCACTGAGATATTTACATACAGTCAGACAGACTTCCTGGCATTGTCAGCCCGAGAGCGTTGATGTCAGATCCACTCTTTCCTGTGCAGGAGGGAGAACGCCATGCGATGACAATGGGCCCAAAACAGGACAAAGAGGAAATGTTTAAATTTAGGCCCCTTCTTCCACCATCTCCTCTTTCACAGCTATGGAGCTCGGGAGCTGTTTAGTTTTGCGAATTCTTTCAGTTTCCCCCCTGAGCTCCCTCTCCCCATTGTGTCCTTTCAATAGAAGGATTTTCACATTCAGAGCAAATCCCAAAGGAGTATCAGCTGAGGAGACCAGAGTTCAGTCAATCACTTGTTTTCACTGACATTCCCTTTAGAAATTATAAGTGCTTCTTTATACATTCATAAGTCAATTTAAAAAAAAAAAAAAAAACTTGAAGTGGCCAACAACACAAATATATGCTGTAACAGCAATGGCAACATTTTGATGACGTGAAGGGAGAGAAATAAGACTTTCTAAAAGTAAATTATAACAGTTAAATGCATGCTTTACAGTAAGGCTAGTGTAGTTTTTAACTGGATTCAAAAAATAAGAGTTGGATGTGTGTGTTTGTATCTGTGGAGGATGTGTCGGTGTGTGTGTGTGTGTGTGTGTGAAAGAGAGAGAGAGAGAGAGAGGGAGAGAGAGCTTTATCACAAATCAGTGACGGCGTCCGCAGAAGCACGCAGGGCAAGAGTTCACCCGCACTGTCGAAAAGTTTCTGGAACTGGTGAAAGCCGACTCTGGACGTTCAGAGGCGTAAAAACTGAACCCATGTGAGCTGTCTGGGGGAAAGTCGCTGCCCAGAAACCGAGCGTCCGGTCCGCCTTTTCACCCGCGGACAGCCGCTAAAGACGGAGACGGAGCTTTGGGTCGAACCGGCGCTCCGGGCGGCTGAGGAGATGCGCCTTTAAACGGCGGAGCCTTCCTGCGGGTAAGTCAGCAACTTTTAACAACTTACTTCATTTTTGGGGTTTCTGGTCGGTCGATAAGTCGTTTGTTCGCGTCGTCCTTCCTTCACGGAGCGACTGGATCTGAACCCGCCCGGACGGTTGAAACGACACACTGTCATTTTTAAAGAAGCGGGCCTGCGGTAACTAACCGACTTTTAAAGTCAGTTTATCAAACAAACCGAATCTTTTCCGGATTCTTGTTTTTCTGACCCAACTTTCTGCTCCAGAAACTTTTAAGGACGATGGAATAAAAAAAAAAAACGCGCAGGTTTTCGACAGGAAGCGCGTTGCTGCGATGTGAATGTTTTGACAGTGACAGTAGCAACAAATACAGTTTATTCATGTGGATTTTATTAACAACGTTTCTATTTGCTGTAACTAGTTAGAAGATGATTCCTATAATCATTTTCACGATATTTATATTCATAAAACTTTATATTAAGTTTATGTAACACTTTAAATCTATCCTATTGGCTCATATTTGTGTTTTTGTACACCACATTGACACATTTAAAGGTCTTTAAGGAGCGACTAATATGAGTGTTTTGCATTTTCACTTACAGTTTTAGCTCCACTCTTTCTTGGAGACACTTAATGTACGACTATAAATGTGAAAAGTATTTTTTTACTCTGATGAAGATTTCTGTAGACAATGTCTGCCAGATGTCTGGAACCCACAAGCATCATCAAAAGAATGGGTTTCCTCCTTTGTGATGCTTTTCCCATGCTCTTCCTGCATCTTCAGCTGCTGTTTGTTTAAGGGTCTTTTTTGCCCTTAGTTTTGTCTGCAGCACGTGAAATCCGGCCTGATTGGACATGCTTTCCTCTGCTTGAAGTTCACAAACTCCTTGCTGCCTTTGGAGCATTTATGGGTCTTTGCTGCCCAGTCAACTTTACAGGCTGTTTATCTACACAGACACACACACATATATGCACATGTATAGCCAAATGATCTGGCTGCTATGCTTCTGTTACATCACTGATTACATTAGTGACCAGGTGTCCCTGGAAGGTACGATCTTCTTTCATTGCACTTCCTCCACCTGTGTAACAGGTGACGTTTGGATGTTTTGAGACATTAGCCAATCGAAAGCTTTTTTTTTTAACACCTGATGTCGGTTGATCTTAATTTTCTGTCCAAAGAAGGAAGCCACTCTGTGTCAGAACTTATCATGTTGTTTATTAAAGACTTTTACCTTGAGGTAAACCATGTGTATTTGTTCTTGTTAAGTCTTTCTCGTCTTGGTGTATTTAGATGATATTATAACCCATTCGTGAGGAATGTTTTCCACTTTTTTTTTTTATCACAAAAAGGATCATGTGATCTCCCATCATTTCTTACTACTGAGGACAGATGGATGTTTACATTTCTTTGAATGATCCAAAGTGTTGACTTGGCTGCTCTTCATCTTCTTGTTGTCTTTCTGGTGGTTTTATATTTTTATATACAGCAGGCGATGTCCATCGCGACTTTATATGTGCGACTGCATATTTGGGATTTCCTAGGAGTAACTAAACGCAGATACTCTTGAAACCAACCATCCTTCTACCTGCACAACTAAAGAGAAATAATTCACGAATAGCCTTTAAACAAAGCAGCTTCTGAGTCAGTTGCTGAACTGCTTTATGTTCCTTGTATCACATATAAACACAGCTTAAATGAGACAATTGATTCAGTGCCAAAGCATTTCCAGAGCCAGCTACATGTGACTGGAGACTCTGTCGTTTTGAGAGCGACCTTTCTTAATAGTATTCTGTAAACGTTATCGGGGAAAAAGCAGAGAAATTGAATTCTGCCATTCTGCTCAAAAAAGCCTGCATAAGTGAAATACATCTCTGGTTCTGATCTCATGCAACGACAATGTTGTTGTGTGCTGCGGGCTCCAAATTACACGAGATGCCGCCGTACACGACAGGGATTACCAAACAAGAGCAATTAGCGCGTCGTGGTATGGCACCCTCTGATCGTCTTCCTCCTCAGAAGGACCTTATCTGAGCTGTGTGATGATGTCACAGCTGGAGCAGGTCTGAAATAACCAGACAGCTCTGTAGTGAGTGTTTCCATGACAACACAGCCTCCCGGTTTAAATGGTGGAAGGGGACTGTGTCTCAAATAATTACTTTGGATAATATGTACCAACTATGGAAGGGGGGGGGCAGACTTGAGGTACAAAAGTCCTTGTCTGATGATCAAAGGAGGAGATATCTAAGGCTCCCACTGTGCTGGAATACTTAAGTAGCTTTACATATCAGTTATTCTTGAGCCTTTGACCTCTGTTGTAGATAACACGCAGCTAATGGATAGAATTTACTCACTGAGACTCCCCAAATTGAATCTAATATGTTTGGCATTCATATATTAACAGCCATTGTGAGCAAATTATGACAAATAAACATGATATGCAATGACTGTGTTTAGAGTTTGATGTCATAATCTTTAATAAACAATGTGTTTGTGCTCCTCCAGGTGTTCAAGAAAGAGAGAGAGAGGGGGCTAAGCATGATGTCCGTTGGAGCTGATAGCTGACACTGTAGAATGAGAGAGGATGGAACAGACAGACAACCCGGCCTCCGAGAGCAACAACCCTAATGGGTTTGTCAACCGAGTGTTTAATGTTTCTCTGGATGTGGAGAATGAGACCGGCAGTGTTTATATTCAGGAGACTGGGCCAGGGCCTGCAGAGGAGGAAGGAGAGATCCAGGCTGCCTCTTCTCAGACCCCTGTCAAAGACAGACAGGAGGTCAACCGGAGGCCTCGTGCCACAGGGGGTATCTGGAAGATCTTAAACAGAAAGAGAGCTGTCTCGGAGCTGGAGAGGAGACCTCACTCCATGATTCTCCCCGGGGAGACGTCCATCCCTAAACTCTCATTTGCTGACAAAGTTCGTTCTTTCAAGAAGCTGAAATCCCCCGCTGTGTTCAGAGGGAAGACGGGAAAGTTGTCCACCGCCAAGTTCACCAGCTCCTTGGCGGATGAGGACTCGTTCTGCGCTGACATTGGCACTCCTCAGCAGACGACCCGGGGCACGCTCAGGCACAGAGGCAAGAGGCATTCGTATGCTGGCTATACAGCGGAGTTTGACTGCTCGTTTGAAGACATTGACCTCTCAGCTCAGATGGATGGCCATCAGACCACCGTAATGGGAGAAGCCGTGTCTCAGAATGGTTGTAAACCCACTGAAAGAGTTTCTTATACTAAAAGAAGCAATAACGTTTCAGCCAACTGCAACAAAACCACCGCAGGCTTCTGAAGAGCCGAGTATTAAGAGTTGCCCAAGGATCCATCCCAGCGGCGGAAGGAGAACCAAAGACGTGTGGAGTTACCTGAGAAGGATTTCCCTCTTGGGGAAAACCAATCCTGTTTACTCAGAGCGGAGCTTTGACTCTGAACTTCACTCGCTGGACAAAACCATGGACTCAGATTATGGTTCTGTAGATTTTGAGAACGTCAGAGAGATTCAGCCACCGCCCCCAAAACACACGGACACTAAGGGTCACTTTGGTGGTCTGTTCAAATTTTTCAATAGCGTGGCGGTGTCTGCGAGGAAATGGAGAACCACGTCACGCTCCTTCTCTCCTCCGGAGGGAGAGAGGACGCCGGTGAACTCTCCACGGGCCCCGCAGCGCACCGTGGACAGCATCCACAGTGTTTCACTGACACTCCACAATGAAGGACCTTCAAAATCCCAGCCTGCTCCATCATCACCACAGACCGCTAATTCCTCACACTCCGGTAGCACTGACAGCGCGACGCCAGCACCTGTGACGGGTGGAAGATCCCCTCAAGTCGTCCTGAAAGCCTTCAGGGCTTGCCCGGGAGCTCGAGCTGTCAACGGCGTCAAGACTTGTGACGTAGACAGAGAGTCAAACCACAAGTCCACAGCCATTGTAGAAAATCACGTTCCCCATTCAAATCCAAACATCCGAGGCTAAAAAAGAAGCAGGGGTTAAAAGGGATCAATCGAACTGTCTCTGTAAAGAGGAAAAGGTAGAGGGACAGACAGGAAATGAGCAGGATTCCAGGGATGCTCAACTTGACTCCCACCAGTTACAGGAAGTAACTGTCCAATCACAAGAAGGTGATAAAGAAAGCACAACAAATAGTGTACTGGCATCAGACTCCACAGAAGAAATATTTAAGGTACGTGACTCTTAAAAAGTAAATGAGCTGCATTATTTTCCAGCTAATTAATTTAAATAAATGCTTAATACCAGAGAAGCCAGCAATTTGTGTTGCTAAGCTATTTTCTGTGTTTCGGTTCTTTTTAGAGAATAGTATATTCATGAATAAAGTGCTGCATATTTTTGGCGTAGCCACATTCCAGTGCAGGCTCTTCACACATCATTAACATTGCCAGAGGCATGTGTCATGTAATTACTCCACAAATGCTTTAAACATCATTTATGGAACTGCTTTAACCATGGTCATTCTTTTGCTTCTTAAAATCATCAACAGCTAACAAGAATGTAAATGATGTCAGAGCTGTTATTCATTTCTTCATGACATAGCTGCAGGTTTGGTGCTAAAACGCCAGATTGGGGAGACATGATTGGAGCACAGAGTCTGCTGTTGTGTTTTTGCCCCATCTGTTGGAGAAGAGATGAAATAATAATTGCAAAAGTACTCGACATCACACTGCAAGAGTTTGTCCGCTCCTGCTCTGCCAGCCTTTCGCAGCCTGCGAGGAAAGCCTACATTTCCCACAGAGCTGGAGACGTGTGAGCGCGGCAGCCCTGGAGGCCTGTGTCATCAGCGCTTCATGACAGCAGCCCTCTCTTCCCACTCCACTGAAAGAATTAGTCATCTCCCTCCTAGTCATACCAGCGAGTCAGGACATGTTTGGCCCAGCTCCTTATGACTAAATGAGATATGACATCGCAATACTCAGCATACTTTCATAGGGGTGTATTATGCAGAGGCAAGGGCTTTAGGAGTATTTGTTTTGGGAAGGGTGCTAATCTTCAGTCCCACATTAATTAAGCAGGGTTCTGCATTCATATCTGTCTCTAGAGGGTACTGATAAATTAAAAAAAAAAATTAGGGTAAAGGAAATAAATGAAAGGATTAAAGGACCAAAACAAAACATTTTTTTCCTTTTTTTTAAACAGGAAGACATTCACTTTCAATAAACAAGACAAATGTGACTAAATTGGAGGAGCACTAAACAATTTTTAGATATTAAAACTACTTCTGACTTAAAATCAGAAATGAAATGTGCTTTATTAATGAGTCCTTCCTGAAACAGTGTAGAGTTGTATTAATTATTTATAGGCCTTTTAAGATTCAATTGGGATTTTAATATTTGTCCAATCTAAATCCCATTTTAAATCCATTCGTTTACTCTGAAATGTTTTTGTACTCGTAGTGAAACTTTTTTTAGTGTTCAGCTTTTGAACAATACTGAATTTCTAAATCACTTAAGATTTTCTTGGTATAAATAATGTTCACAACCTGTGGTTCTAACAGGGAATCATGAACCCACCCTCAAAAAAAAAAAAGACTTTCAAATTTTAAATGTACCAAATCTGCTCAGTGCACATAATACAAATATACATATTTAAGACAATAAAATACCACAACCCTGTGTTTTTGGCAGAACCCATTTTTTCTGTAGCTATTTTTAATTGATTTTAATTGAGATCATGTCTGTTTGATTTGATTTGAGCTTAGTTTATAATGGCTTTACAAGAAAAGACTCCTATGAGTTCTTGGAACTTTCGAAATGTACTGAAACCAAAGGGAAGTGATTCTTCTTTGATCCTTGGAAGCAATCTTTAGACGAGTGGTGAACTATCATAAGATATTTCCACTTCTAGCTTAACACGTGATACAAACCAGACAACAAAGAAGTTCTGTTTTTGTCTGTTTTCAAGTAAATCTACGGAATTAGCCTTGGCCTCATTTGTAATCCTCCACTGAAATCACCCAATGTTTGAAAATCAAATCCACCTGTCACTCATACTTAGTTTAACTACCAGCAGTTTGGGGTCTTGGTTACCCACTCATGCATTCCAGTTAGGAGCATGAATTCCTGGCTGGTCGAATCTTTTGCAAATAAATTTGAGGACAATTTTGTGAAATCTACAGAGAAATTCTTCTTAATCCCCCTGCACAAGAACTGCATTGTTGCACTTTTATCTGGGCCAGACTGCTGAGTATCTTTGCCAATCACAGCTGTGTGAGCAGATTGCCAGCCAGACAGGCTGCAGTGTAAGACAGCTGGGTCCAGCCATGCCCCACTCTAGCACAGAGAAGACCTCTGTACCTCACAAGCGGTTGCGCCCCCGTCCTCGCCCGGCCTCGGCTGTACTGGACCAGCGGAGACCCAATCCAGATCGGGATTTCTTCGCCCACTATAGTGAAGTCGGCTCGCTGTCCCGGCAGAGATGCAGGCCCGCTACCACGGCGCAACACTGTCTGGGGCTGGGACGGACGACTGCGCGCTCCAGGCCTTGCTCTGTCATAGAGAGCAGCGTTGCTAGAGAGACACAGTCCATGGAGCTGCACCACAGAGTAAGATGTCAAATAACTCAAGCATTCATGCATAAATTCATGTAAAAATATACAAATATTGACACAAAAATAAGTAAACCAGCACTCCTATAACATTAGCAATGGAAAAAATTATTAGACCACCATTTTTTCTTCCCTTTCTTGTTCATTTTAATACCTGGTACCACTAAACGTCATCATGTGACTAAACAGACATAAAAGAAAACACTGAATGCATAAAAGCAGTGTTTTTTGGCAGTACAACACCATAGCTATTGATGTTAAAACTTAAGTGATTTAGGTTATAATCAAGAAAACCATGGAAAATGGTAAGATATCAGATCTTAAATAAAACTCTTATGAGCAATCTTTGTGGTTATCGTTATGTTTGTCCAAACAAATGTACCTTTAGTTTTACCAGGCATTAAAATGAACAAGAAACTGAAGAAAACAAGGGTGGTCTAATAATTTTTTCCATGACTGTATAAAGTACTCATGTAAATATATCTCGTATTGATGGTGAATAGGACAAAAGTGGGATCGCCAGCTTTAAATAGCCGGCTCCACCGACTCACTGATAAATATACTTCTAGTTCATAATGAATCAAACCAGACTTTGAAGGGCAGCCTGGTGCTAACCCAGTATAGTAGCATTCACTGTTAGCTGCAACAACGCCTGTATGCTCTGCCTCATTTAAAGACTCTTGCTGTTTTTCCTTCAGCTCACTTACTTTTCTTTTTAGTCTCACTTCATCTCTCCCCTTCCTTCTTTGTGGCTTTTCTTCCCCCCCCTCCCTCAACTTCAGCCTTTCTCTGTGGCCAATTTTCTGCCTCATCGCTCCCATAAGCTTTACCTCTCATTGCCCTAACTCAGAGTCAGTTCATTTTAACCTGAGAGAACACCTGGTTGGCGTGATGTATGGTGTCTCTTTTGGTTTGCTGTGGGGCATGCACGCTGGCCAGTGCACCACAATAGACTTGCTAGATATGAAATACTGTAAAAAAAAGGGGACAAGGCAGTAAAGAGGAATTTTTTTTAATGTGAAGGGCAGGAGAGAGAGCGCATTCAGCATTGTTTATGTAAGCGTATTGCACAGAATATAGGAGCTGTCCTAACTACTCAGTACCCTCTAGGCCTTGTCTCGCCCCCCGGGTGTGTCACCTCTAGAGCCCCCACACAGGGCATCTCTGCAGCGGTGTCGCTCCCTGCCACTTGCCCCCAGCACTCTCGCTGCGCTGGCACTGCTCCTGCCTCAGACAGGTATTATTTCATATCCTTTTTTTTGCACGGATCACTTCAGTTGCAGGTTGATGGATGTTTTAAGTTGTTAATCTGTTTGTGCGCGCGTGTCAATCCAGCAGACATGGGTCAGTCGTCATCATCGGTGCGTTTGCGATCCGGAGGTCCTGGGAGCTGCAGGAGGAAGAGGCTGTTGAGACCTGGATCAGAACCGCTGCAGGTCAACATAGTAAGTCATACACACTCCTTAAACACACATGCTTTTAAAGCATCACAAAGGAACTGTTATGTTTTTTTTTTTTCACTTTTAGCTCTTTGACGCCCCCTATGGTGGTTGGTCATTCTCTCATGTCTCATAATTACTTTTTTGAGTCACGTGCCCCTGCCAAGATAGCCGCTGTAGCTCTGTGAGCTAGCTTCATCGATGTTGGCTGGTTTTTGCTGAGAGCAGGATTGAAAGGTTGCTACAGCGTCCCCAAATTATCTAAATATTCCTTCAAATAAAATAGCAACTGATATTTAAACTTGAATTAAAGTCATTTGTGTTGCTTTAAACACAGCTCCATGTGGCCACTGCACATATTCATTTGAACATATATCCACACATGACACACTGAGGCTGTTCACCTGACAAATATAATATTATTTACCTTAGACATTATAGAAAAGAGTTGGAGCGCCTCTTATTGAAACTGATACTAGAAAGGCATCAGTGTTTGTTTCATGATATAAGGAAAGAACTGAGCAGAAGGTGGCCATGTGGAATAAAGTCATGCGATACATTTGGACCATAACTGAACCTTAAGTGGAAACCCCAGATTTCCCATTTGTCATTTAATTTGACAAAGCCACGTGGAGACAAATTGACTGACCTTTACAACTAAAACTAGAGTTACATGAATTAATTTCTATACTGTATCTGGCTTGCTCTGCCGAGATGTGTCAATCAGTTGTGAAGTATCTTGTAGTAATACAATGCAGGAACTGAATTCAGGATGCAGGAACTGAATTTCAGATTTAAAATGTCTTTGCAACTTTGACATGCAACTGACCTCAGGTTGGCGCCTGTGGAGGGAGATGCAAAGTTTTCCTGAATATCTGGGGGGGGGGTGTCCATCTGCAGCATTTTAACACAACGACAAAACATCTATCTTCTATTTCTCAGCTTATATATCTAATATTGTGTTATTTGTTTCTCGGTATAACTGCCTTGTTTATTAGTGAGTGTGTTATTATGCGCAGATCATCCCACGCTTCATGGGATTTTCTGTTCAAACTTGGAAACAAACGTGACTGAGCCAAGATAAGTCTCAATCAAAAGAGTTTTCCCGTTTGCTATTTACAGTCAATGACAATCGTACACAATATATAAACTATATACTGTACTATATGCAGCTCATTGTCATCACAGTGATGCTGACTTCTCATCTGGATTATGAGCCCATAGCTTTCATTGCAGCTTCACTGCTGGCATGTGTTTGAGTTGGAATTTTGGAAACTATGTCCTCGAGGGAATTAAGCTACTGCATTTTGTCTTTCATTATAACTTCTACTTGCTGATCTAAATAGTATTTGTGAACCACGGCACGTTGTTGCTATGACACTCGGCTGGCTCCTGTTCAGCTTCTTGCTTCTATCTTTAGGCAACCTTTTTGAGCACGAGCTAAATAGAGAAAGTGTGTGGGTGAAAGAGAGAAAAAGGGGTGGGAGACAAGGGAAGGGAGATGCTCCCTTTGTCATTTGCCTCCCCTGGGGTAGGAAACATGGAGACCAAAGACTGAAGATATCATTTGTGTGTTTGCATGGTTAGGGAAGTAAATTTGCAGCTGGCTCAAATGGTTAGATTCAAATGAGATAAGGAGAGATACTGATACTCAATGGTGGGGCAACATCACAAGATGGCGTGGCTGTAGTACAAGTAAGAGGTGGAAAAGTCTGCCTCATAAGGCGGTCACGGTTGAATCTGCTGTTTTTGATACAGTGGAGTGTATGTTGCCGTCCTCCTGTTATAATGACGACTGGAGCCTGGAGCCCGCAGGCAGAGAGAAAGCATTCTCACTGCAGTGGATTAACTGCTAATGCTGACGCCTCTTTTCTCCCTTTCATTTAAATGGATTTCTCCCCGAGTCACTCTCCTCTGCACTCCTTTCTTCTCCTCTTCTCTCCTCTCTCCATTTCTGTCCCGCACTAGACTCTTCTCTCCTCTCTTTTCCTTTTCTCCCCTCTTGTCTTCCCCTCTGCCCTGTACCACACTAACTTGAACAAACTACAGCAGTAGTAGTTTTAAGTCCCCACGCAGATGAGAGGACAGTTTCCTGCGTGCTGCTAATGCCGTGTCCAAAGCTCTGCTATCAGTTTGTCAGAAATGGGGGGGGTGGTCTTATTAAGAGCTTCATTCAGAGTTAGAGCTTCAGCAGAAATCTCACATGATTAAGTTTAGGCAAACCTAATCATGTTATGCAGTGGTGACTATTTATTATGAACGCATGAGTCAGCAGGCAGTGGCTACTTAGCCAAAAACATGGTGGTGATAAAACTGAGTCACACACTGAACACACATGTGTCATCAAGTGCTGATATGTTATAACTATCGGTTTTATAAGACTTATAAGTTCCATTCATCTTTAATCTGTCAAGTTGTGTGAGTCATTGCATTGACAGTTTCATTTTTTTTTTTTTGGTGCAGAAAGAATAGCAGCAGTCTATGATATCTCTGTTAAACACCCTGTGTATGTCGTTTCTCCTCGGGGTTTATTTTAGAGAGAATAGCTCTTCCTCAAAATAACTGCATGCATGCATAGTTTGCTCTCTGAACTACAGGCGACCCGGAATCCTTCATCAGCGTCCATTCAGCATTGTTCACCTGCCAACGCGCCAACAGCTCATGCTGGTTAAGTGTACGTGGTGGGCTCTGATAAGTAGTGGTGCCTCCGACTAAATCTGAGCAGGTGGTTGTGTCAGAGCCTCCCTAGGCTGTTTCTTAAAAAGAGTGGGTTTCTCTCTGTCAGCAACGTGCATGTGTGCTGTTGATGTTGGTGTGTATTCGGCCATGTGACTCCGTGCTTACATTTATGCTGAGTGTGTTAGGGGGAAAGAGATAGGCTCAGGGCCTTTCTCTTATATAACAGTAGAGAGGGATTCCTTTGCTCCGCACAAAAGCCGTTTTACTTTTCAGATGGCTGCGTTTTACTCAGGACTAGAAGAGCTGAACTCACTAGTGTATCCTGTTTCACAGCATCTCCTCTTTATATCCTGCACATGTACAGACTTGTGTTTGTGCAGTTCATATCTTGTCAGGGCCTGGATATCTAAGATTCCATCCGTCACCTAAAATCTGCTATGTTGATATGTGGATGGGATGTTTGCTGAATTTCTATTGAGTCCATTTAGCACCTTAACAATTTTGGAGCTTGTTATTAAATGGGGTCTTTATTGTTTGTTTGATACGTAGTGATACATTTTTTTTCCATACATTGTTTCTTTTTTTTGTATCTATTAGACTGGTTATCGATACAGTTACAATTTAACATAGCCAGGAAAAGATTGGAGAAAAGATCGGAACGAAAGCGTATGTATCACCTCCTTTATTATACCAAAAACAAACAAATTCCTTCCTGCGTGCAACACAAATAAGTCTCGTGCTTTAAATCAGTCCAGCCCCGGTTTATAATTTCACTGGCTAGCTATAGCTGTGTAGCTGCAATCAGATTGGCTGACACATGCGGTGAAGTGGGAAAAGTTGAAAATTTCACCAAAATCTATGGAGGCCGATGCTTGCACCACGCACACATGGAGCGAGGGGGTTAACAGTTTTCTTTTTTTTTTTCATGTTCTTAGTCAGATCTTTAGCTTTTGGCATTTTCACTTGCTTTTCACTTTTTTGACACAAAAGTCTGCCTTCAGTTATGAGGGTTGGGAGGAGCTGCTGTATTATATGTATTGCTGAATTGATCTTTTATTGGCACTTCTGTTGTGTTTTAAGTAGCACTGGCGTTCATACACAGGAATAACAAGCACACTCTTACGTATTATGCACCGTAATGTACTGTGTATTGTCATCATCAGAACAAACATACTGACAATATATCATCAACCGGTCAGTTTGTTTCTTTTTTTCTAGATATATTTTTATTCTGCGGGAACTATATGTCCAGGCTATTTTAGACAGTTGATCTTATTAACTACGCAGTTCTGTTTTTCTGATCTGAATAAAATAAATATTTCTAGCCCCGGTCGCTTCTTGCTGCGCTAAAATAATGAGACCAAATCTAATGCATATACAGTTTTTGTGAGCTAGAACGTATCCCGCAGGCCTTTGTGAGCAATGGGCTGGATTTTTCTGGCAGCTGTCACTTCTTGTGTGTATTATTTAGCTTTAACTTTCACCTTCTGACCTTCCTACTACACCGCACGTAGCATCAGAGAAAATCCTCCATCACACACACATATTACGCAACCACCTCGCTCTTTGTACTTCTTCCTCATTCACTTTCCCGGCGCGTCTCTGTTTCTTCTCTTAACCTAAGAGCTTTCTCCCCTTTTCAGATCAGGTTGTCTTCAACTGTTTTTCTGTGTGTTCCCTCACCTTGCACAGCCCCCCCCCCCCCCCACCCCCCGGGCATGTGAAAACACCTGCCTCCTGCAGCCTATTGTGTGTGTGCAAGTGTCTGTGTTCATCCATGCGCGGGTGCAGTCATATATTTTAGGAAGCTTGAGGGGAGTGTGCTAGCGAATGTTACAGAACAGCACACCCTCAGATGGACCCCGTAAAGTCTTTGATGGGAGGAACTGACCCATCAACAAAACGTGAGATGAAGAGAAAAGCAGAATGTCAAACTTATCTTTTCTATACATAGCTTCACCACGGGGTTTTGTGTTGCAATTTGTTATTCTGCTTTATTTGTGGCCTGGAAGCAGTGAGAGTGTGAAATCATTACTCCTCCTGTATGTTACTGGAAACGTGGAGCTTTTACTGGAGTCGCACATCTGTAGCGTTAACTGTTGTGGACACGATAGTAGATTTGAGCACAGGAGTTGAGTCTTCTTTGCCAAGCAATTCTCTCTCTAGAAGATATGAATTGCCTTGCCTCTTAAAAAGCCTCATAAATGTCCTTTTAAAATCCAAATATGGATTGTTTTCCTCCTGGAGAGTCACTGTACCAACACCGAACAAACACTGCATGTAAATGCAGTCAGAAGCATAGGAAGTCAGGAAGACTAGGAAGGAAGCAGTCTCAGTCATGTTTTGGACTGCAGGTGGCAGACAGTTCTCTGATGAACGGTGACACTCGTGAGCACGCTCACGCTGGTAGCGCTCACAACCTGCACAGCAGAAGCAGTAAAGCAGATGCTGATTTAGGCAACCAACCGAATCCTTGTACAGGTCAATTAGGCGTATCTCTCACACCACAAACTTAAATAACCAATCTGGGAGCTCTATTTAAGAACTTGCAGGTACTGATTCTGAGGGGAAAAAAACAAAAAAGTGTGATAAAAATGGTCCACTGTATTTTTAATAGCGTTCTTTAGTAATGCTGTGAATCCTGTGCGTAGTGGAGCTTATTTGAGTTTAAATACTTTCCTCCGCTATGGAAAATTTAACAGAAAATGCATTTTGGTAATTTAATACACTGATTCATAGATAAGAATTTCACCTACTTTTTCCTCCTGGAAGCCACCCCAGTTTTATCACCAAAATTAGCCTGCACACACAAGCGCACGCCCGTGTACACAAGCACACTTGAGACTTTTTTGGCATCCTTCTCCAACACAGTCACACTTTCCAAACAGAAAAAGGTCCACCCTGAGCATACACACCTGTGTTCAGGGACGACACGTCTGGGGTGACATTTGTGATAGCCTATTACAGACCTTTGCTTTTATTATTACAGGATGCTGTAGACTGTGACGATGACTTGAAGGTCTTGATTGAAAGATAACATGAAACGGCCTGTTTGGCCAGTCTTTGTGCAGCTTTGTAGGCTTTGACAACCCCATACATTTTGAAAGTGTTCTGCTTGAAACATTTAACTGAACACAGAATCAGCTTGAGTGTGGGCAAGCTCATCATCATCATCACTGTGGTCGTCCGCATCCTTGAGGCTTGAAGATTACAACCAGGAATCCACGATTCCTTTGATACGCATGCATCTTCATCAGAAAAACAGAGAGTTAGTGACACATTATATATATATATATATATATATATATATATATATATATATATATATATATATATATATATATATATTAGGGCTGGGCAACAATTAAAATTGTTAATCGCGATTAATCACATTTTTTCCCTGATTAATCATGATTAATCGCATTGTATACGCAAACTCAAATAATGTATTCAAAAGTAGTGTAAAATGCATTTTTCTTAAAATGTTCTGCTGCCATATGAACTAAAGTGCCATAACTTAAACTTTTGACATCGGCACTTGTCAGTAAAACATATTTGGAATAAATCTCATCTTAAATAATGTAAAATAAAAGAAAGCTTATTGCCACTGCCAGGTCATTAATTAAATTTAAAAAAAAAAAATAAAAAGTGATGTTTTATTACGTTTTTCGTTTTTTAATCTAACACAAAAAACGAAAAAAAATTCCTGTTTTTTTTTTTTTTTTAATATTTCAATTTTAGACTTGAATCAAAAATACGAAATGAAAAAACGGGCCACAGGACTGAATTTGTTTTATAATCGAGGACTGGACTTTCTGTTGTCATTACACACTTGTGCCACTAGATGGAGCCTCACTGAAGTAACCAGCTAAAGAACAGCAGGACAGTGAACACATGGAGCAGATCTAATGGAACATGGAGGAATGAAGCGAAAGTTTTGTTGCAGAACTGTTAATATTGCTACCTGAGTTGCTACCCAAACTATAAAGTACACAGATTTTTACCGTTCTCCATGTCTGTTTTAGCTTTACTGCATGTTTCCTGCCAATTGTCTTCCGGCTCCGCTCCGATATCAGTTGGATTTTTAATTCAGCTATTAATGCCACAAGTAAGCCACTTTCCCCTTTTAAAACTGTCAAAGTTGTATCTTAATCTTTTATTACGGAAGTGTGGAAAACAGGTGAGGATTAGCTTAAATTAGCTTGTGCCTCTAATGTAGTACCTCCCCTGCAAGATTGTCCCCAGATGTTTCTATTCCTCATGAGCCTTTATATAAAATAGATTCATGCTGTTTATATTGAAAGACTTTGTCTCTTCTTTCCAGCTACTGTTATAGAAATCCATTAAGTTATGCAGTCTCACCAGGGGCTGATGCAGAGAACACAGGCACAGAGCAGATTCTTCTTGTTCTAGGGCCTGCAGAACACATAGATATTGCTCTGGTCTTTTATTAAAAAATAATTCATTTTCACTGGCCCCATAACTACAACAAGGACAAGAAGGAATATTGAAGCAATTTGCTCCAGGAATGTGGTGGTATCTCTTGTGTTAAAATGTATTTAACCCTGATTTCTCCACCCTACTTGGCATGGCCTCCCTCCTCGGTCTCATCCATCTTTCTCTGCCCCTCAAGTTTCTCGGCGCTCTGACCCACTGACTCGACTTTTTACGCTAAAAGCCAAATGGAGCTGAACGAATAAACAGCTGATGACTGGACAATGGTGACAAAACTGTGTTCAGGAAAAGTCCAGCAATTTATTTTTAGGACGCTTTGTGGCTGGAAGGCTCGGGGAGGAAACAGGAAGTCAGTGTGGTTGCCGCGGGGATGGGAGGAGAAGAAAAGAATTGGAGCAGACTGGAAGGGAAATGGGTGTGGTGGGCTTCGCCTCCCATTAGCCAAATACCTACTGACCACAAAAAGATTTATTTGCTTGCAAAGAAACTCGTAGTCTTACTCAGGGAAAGATTCTCTCGAGGCCAGTGGATTTAGTACCGAAGAGAAGATTTGACACTTTGAATGAGAGAGAGATGATCTCAGACTAGATAATGGTTAGTGTTCATCTTTACTTAGTCAGAAGCATTTAGAATTCAGCCTCTTCAGTATATTTCTACACATTCTGACCGAATTACAAATAAATCGCAAGCATTTTTTCAGATTTTGTTTGATTTATTTATTTTTAGATGTGTCATAAAATAAGATAAGAGAATTTTCAAGATGCATATGTATCTGGTGTTGCATTGAAATGTGCAAGACACAGAAGAGTCCTTGAAGACCTCAAAGTGAGCAGCTGCTCATGGCAGTATTGTAAAAAAAAACAAAAAAAAACAAATGCTTTCTAAAGCAGCCGAAGCTTCCTGCTTACGTCCAAAAAGGATACTATTAAGTGTTAAGGAGTGAATGTTGCCCTGGGGTGTAAATAGGAAATAACGACATTGTGCTGTTTTGGGAGCATTACACCATTTTTTTTTCCAAAGGAGGGTGTTTTGTATTTAGATTTGTGATATTAATTGAGAGGACATTGAGAAACGCTGAAGGTCTGGTGAGAGCCCAGCCTGATGTCTGTACGTGGACTGTGAACTGCAGTATACCAGTATATTCAGCTGAATTGGACCATGGTATCTGAATCGCCCTCCAGCAGTTCTCTCAAAGGGAAAAGATGTCCCGCTCACGGTAGGATTTAGCAGCTGATCCTGTGGAACATGTTTCAGGGTTGATTTTCACATAAGATTGAGATCATATGGTGATACACGACTAAGAATCAGATTTTCTTTCCTAATTATTTGCCTGCTGTATATTGTCTTAATATGACGTATACACTTACCCTGGCTCTGATGACCCTTAAACCACATCAGCTGAGAGCTACCAGAATAAGCTGCAAATTCATCACAACAATGCAGCATTGCTTGTTTTTTTTGCATTCAGTTTACATTCAGTGATTTTAATTTGGGATTTATTTAACACAGCTTTCTCTGTCGATGGGAGAAATTCTGCTATTTATAGCTCCTCTCCCTCGCTGTATATGTATGAGTATATTAGCATTGGTGTCTGTGCAGATTTAGACTTTCAGATGTGACCTTTGTTGTCTAAATGTCAGGGAGATTGGAGAGGGAGCCCACAGAGGTAGGGCAGGCTTATGTAATCTGCTCCCTGAGTCTCACGCACACATGCACACACAAAAGCACAGATGAGAGAAAAAGCATGTTTGAGGATGGCTGTCATATCTTAGCTGTGATGCACCATGCTCGTCCCTGCTCACTGAAAGCCTGGCTTTCAGAAGCCATCGCTTTTATCAGCATGTATGTGCAGAAAGTGCACTGGAAATTATTTATGCCTTTAAAAATACTGATATATTGCACTCCTTTGGTGTTATTCTTTTAAGCTTTGTCTGAGGTATTTTCATCCATTCTAAAGCTCTCAGGCATTTGTGAAGAGTATACATTTATGTAAATGTGTGTTGGATGGTTGTCTCATTGGTGACTAGTTTGGGCATGTGGGGACTAAACTGGAGTTTAAGTATTCTTTTTCAAGCATTCTTTCCTGACAATGTTGTGCTCCTTTCATAATCTGCCAAAACTGATGGGGCCTCATCAACGGGATAACGATCCTGTATCCTTTGATAGTTACCCAAAGCATAATCCACATTCATCAATATGCCTTGTACGTTCCAATCATTTTATTACCAAAAAATATCAACCTGCAACAGCAATTGCTGGTCCTGAGTTTAAAAAGACTGTCTGAGATAGCAATAACGCCAATCTTTGAACATAAATAAACAGCCGTATTAATGATTAGAGAACTTTTCACTGTTGCCAAACAAAATTATTCCAACTTTATGATCAGCAGTATATTTTTTCTCTTTATTCCTGCTGTGAAAGCATCACATAATTGCGTATTGTGCTGTAGCACAGGTAAAGTTGCAAATTGTTGATCCACAATACCAACACCTGAATACAATTTGAATTCACACACATTGTAAAATTTGCACATTGATTTATTTCTCTGTTGTAACAAAGCTTCTTGGCAACAAATATTTGTTGGAAAGCCTGATTATTTCCCTTTTAAGTGGTGAAACATTTCTAAGGAACATGGATTTGTGGGATGAGCAGCGGAGCTGAGTAAGTGGGTTGTGCCCATGAAAGATTTGCCATATTTTCTCGACCAATGCCAAACAGCCTTATATTTTTTATTTTTTGTTTTTATTTGCAGTCAAGGTTTTGCAGGATGATATTCCGACAGGTTCTTTGCACAGACAATCTGGAACAGACTGCACGCAGTCAAGCTACAATCTCACAGAGCTGCCAGGAGGCCCGCCGAGACTGCCTTTACCATCAGGCCTGTTTGCACAGTTGTAAGCAACACGTGCGCTGGAACCTGTGCATGTAGAGTAATGTTATGTTCAGTGTCACTTGGATCGTAGGGCCAAAGTGTGGAGAAGACAGTGAGAACGCTTTGGTGATTTCTGCACCAATTAACATCCTGTTGGCATCTCCCACACTGGAAAAACGAGGCTTTTCATCATTGGACGCAGTCTCAATGCAGAGATGTATCGAGATGAAATTCTGTAACCGTGGCAGGCCCATATCTCCACGGTCTGGGATCAAACTATCCTCCAAGATGAAGTTTATCAGTCATCACCTCCAGAATTTGGGAGTGGAGAGGATGCTAGTCCTGACCCGAACCTCACTGAACACTTGTGGGATCAGCTTGGTTGTGCTGTTCGTGCCAGTGTGGATCCGCACAACCACACTGGCAGACCTGCAGCAAATGTTGGTTGAAGAAGTGGGATGCCATCACCCAGCAGTGTGTGACCACACTGGTAACCAGTATGAGAAGGAGTTCCCAGGCTGTTGTGGCTGTGTATGGTTCTTACTCACATGCTACTGAGGCTCATGTTTGTTAAATGAATACATTAAAATTGTTAAAATGCCATCTATCTATCTATCTATCTATCTATCTATCTATCTATCTATCTATCTATCTATCTATCTATCTATCTATCTATCTATCTCTTATAGCACTGGCCTGCTGAGCTTTATGAGATGTATATGAGATAAAAGGAGACACAGACATGAACTTATTTGTTGGTACCCTTACAGCTCTTTGAAAGAATGAATCATCCCTCCAGAAAATAGATTTAATTAAAAGCAATTGTCTCATGTATACCTCTGGGCCTTTAGTGTGTGATAGAGGAAATTAACAAAAGTACGAAAAGAAGGACATTTTGTTGGTTGTTCAATGGCATTCTAAAAATGCCTGAGCAGATTTGTTTGTAGCCATTAAAGTGATCATAAATCATTACAATATACACATTTTAAATAATTTTTTTAACCTTAATTAGTATTTTCTGTTTTTAGCAGCCATTCAGCCCATTTAACTCACCACTGTGGAGGTTTTTGTCCACAGAACAGGGACCACAGTGAGCAAAGGAGAGAAGTCTGAGGAGCTCATGAAGGAAAGACACAAACATTTTAAAAATGACTTTTTGTCAAATGTTATTTAGATGTATATGGTCCTTAGGACTTTAGTCAACCTCCCAGGATGTGGGAAGTGGAACTCCAAGGCCATGACACATCACGGTCTAATCGAACCATTCATCACCTTTTGAACAACAATAGGCACTATGAAGGAATCAAATAATACTTCGTTGGTGCAAGAAAAGCAGAAAGATAAGCAACTAAATAAACTTAGAATTGCTAAAATGCATGCTGATAAGCCACAAGGTTTTTTGAGAAAACATCTTTTGAATAAATTAGACAAAAAGTACATATTGTCCAGTGTCATGGAGATGAGCCTGAGTCGCAGGTTATTGGTCCTCTAAAGAGATAACGGACTTAAAATACAGCTAAAACTATCCAGAGTTTATCTGATGGATCAAATTAGACTATTCACAGAGGCCCCTCTATGACCCTTTGATCTCAATCCTGTTGAACATCCTTGGAAAGACGTCAGAAATGGAGTGCAGAGAAGTCAACCTTGAAATTGGTCAGGGAGAGAGGGGCAAAATACCTGTTGGCAGACACAGAAGTCTCATTTAGAGCTACAGAGATTGTTTGTTTACATTGATTGCTGCTAAAGGTTGTGCAACAAAACATTAAATTGAGCATTCCATCACTTTTGTCCCATACCTTTTTCATTTGTTCTGTTATGTGAAATATTCAGTTGAATCAAAATTCATAAGGGAAAGTGACTGATGTCAAACATGGCATAAATAGTGGTGGATGCTGTTAACTTCTGTTAGTTTTAAGTAATTTCAGAAATAGTTGTGTTTTTTTTTCCATGTGGAAGGGTAGCAACATACAGGGGTTGGACAATGAAACTGTCATTTTACTGTGGGAGGTTTCATGCCTAGATTGGACCAGCCTGGTGTCCAGTCTTTGTTAATTCCACACAGCACCAGTAAGAGCAGAGTGAAGAGTGCAATACACACAACATCATAGGTGACATATCAGAGTTCAAAAGAGGACAAATTGTTGGTGCATGTCTTACTGGCGCATCTGTGATGAAGACAGCAAGTCTTTGTAATGTATCAAGAGCCTCGGTATCCAGGGTAACGTCAGCATACCACCAAGAAGGACGAACCACATCCAACAGGATTAACTGTGGACCCAAGAGGAAGTTGTCTGAAAGGGATGTTCAGGTGCTGAACCTGGATTGTATCCAAAAAACATAAAACTACAGCTGCCCAAATCACGGCAGAATTAAATGTGCACGTCAACTCATCTGTTTCCACCAGAATTGTCCATCAGGAGCTCCACTAGGTCAATATACACGGCCAGGCTGCTGTAGCCAAACCTTTGGTCACTCATGTCAATGCCAAACGCTGGTTTCAGTGGTGCAAGGAGTGAAAATCTTGGGCTGTGGACAAGGTGAAACATGTATTGATCTCTGATGAGTCCACCATCTGGTAGAGTTACGGTGTGGAGATGCCTCAAAGAAGCGGACCACCCAGACTGATGCATGCCCAGAGTGCAGCATGGGGGTGGATCAGTGATGGTTTGGGCTGCATATCATGGCGTTCCATTGGTCCAACACTTGTGCTGGATGGGTGCGTCACTGCCAGAGACTACCGAACCATTCTGGAGGACCGTGTCCATCCAGTGGTTCAAACATTGTATCCTGAAGGCGGGGCCATGTATCAGGATGACATTGCACCAATACACCCAGCAAGACTGGTGAAAGATTGGTTTGATGAACATGAAAGTGAAGTTGAACATCTCCCTTGGCCTGCAGTCACCAGATCTGAATATTGTTGAGCCACTTTGGGTGTTTTGGAGGAGCGAGTCAGGAAACGTTTTCCTCCACCAGCATCACGTAGTGACCTGACCACTGTCCTGCAGGAAGAATGGCTTCAAATCCCTCTGACCACTGCAGGACTTGTATATGTCATTCCCAAGATGATTTGATGCTGTATTGGCTGCAAAAGGAGGCTCTACACCAAACTAATAAATGATTGTGCTCTATAACCAGGTGTTTCAGTTTCATTGTCCAACCCCTGTATTTATCAACATCTGTATATTTCATATTATGACATGCTGCACATCTGCAGTTGAACATATTTACAGTGTCACTACAGCTGCAACTTGATTCATCCTCCACCGCTGCTGTGTGTGGATCACCAGGTTGACGACAGGGAATTTACAGTAGTAAATGAGGCTTTTTTCTTTTTAAAGCTTCCTTTCAAGCAAATGGTAACAGAGTGACAAAAGATCACCAGTGCATCATGGGAGCTTGTGTCTTAGGGTCACTTTAGCCAGGCCTAACCAGAAGCTTTTTCAAAAAAAGGAAGTTTTTTTTTTTTTTTTTACTTAATCTTTAAGGTAGAGCGGGGTAGCGACAGAAGTGGGCAGTTCATGCTTTTGCTTTCCATTAAAAAAGAAATACTTGCAGCACACTACTGAGTGTGAAGGACATGAGAGGAGATTTAGCAATGAGTAAACTCTTACTATGACTGATAAATAGGCTTTTCCCTTGAGCAAAAAATAATACACTAGTTCAACTTAAAAAAAAATATTAAGGTAGCAATTTGCATCAATCTTTTTAAGTAATTCCAACTACATTACTATTGAGTAAATATACTGAGACTTTTAAAGGTAGACTATTTGTTGAGTACAGCCAACATTTGACATTCGCTTGTTTTTTTTTTCTCTTTAAACTTTATTAGCGTCATGAAAACGGCACAGATTTCATCCAGGTTGGTATCATTTTGTAGATATAAGTATGCCAGACATTTCATCAACCCTCCAAGCTCAGTGAGTCTGGCTAAAACTCTAAGGAACAGCGCTGAATGTCCTTCTGGTTACCTCGCTGCTGCCGTGGAGTTTAGGGACCGTCAGCAAATTACTGCGGTCAAGCAGCAGCCCCAACAAAATATACTAAGAAGCTGATGAATTAAGCCCCCAAAAAGTACATCAGCATTGGTGGACTTCCTGTTTCCAAACTAAAGGCTTCAAAAAAAACAATAAAGCAGATTCCCGTCACCCTGTATAGGACAAAATGGGTATAGATGATGGATTGATGGATAAACAAATCATTAAAAATATGTGATTAATGTACGATTAATCGTGAGTTAACTGAAAATCTTGCGATTATTTGCGATTAGAACTAAAATTAAGTTGTTTCAATGTAAAGGTTAAAACTAGGGCTGTCAGTCAATTACATTTTTTTATCGTATTTAAAGTATTGTTAATATTAAGTTGGCAACTTACTTAATTCAAGCTATTTCTTCTTTGTTTTGCATAATTTCTCCTGAAATATGTCCATGCAAATTGTTACCTTAATTTTTTCTAAGTACAGTGAACTTATTTTATCTTGGTCAGAGTAAAAAGCAGTTGTAGTTTAATCAACATAGTCTCTAATATAAAACCACAGAATGTAAATACAAACAGTCGACTTTCATGCACTCAGGGATAAATAAAATGAATTCAACTTCAATAAAGTAAATGAATAAATCTATATTTTCTATCAACATTTTTTAAAACAAGGAAAGACAGATGAAAAACAGTAAATCAGGCGGCCAGTTTACAGGATGAATCTGACGCTGACAACTTTATGTGCGAGAACATCGAGAGATGTCTTCTGGATCATCTGAAAAAGTCTTCTTCGGTACCTTTGACCTTTGGGTACATTTAGGTGATTTGATTTATATCAGTTCAGTCAGCAAGGCACAGGCTCTACATACAACCAGCTCAGACTTTTGTTCCTTCGGTCCCAACCGTTGCGTTGGAGTAAGTAAGCAGAATAAAATATCAGTGTTTTAAGCTACAGTAATTAAAATTGTACCAAAAAAAGTACCAGCATCAAAAATAAAACACGTCATTTAACTACCAAGCTCTCTTTAAAGAGATTTTCCAAATTTTCTTTAAGGTATACCGTGATGAAACATACAACATTATCAAATCTTTCCACAAAATCATCTCATCAAGAAACATTAAAAGAAAAAAAAGAAATGATGCTGTCATCGTTTGAGTTGCAGAGAAATAGGTGTTAACAACAGCTGACAAACATCTTCGTGTCTTTTAACACATTCAGCATTCGCTCAATGGTCAAACTGAACACATTAGTAGACGAATCAAACGACAGTTCTGCCCAACATTCACTCACCTGCAGCACAGCACCAACAAAGAGACGTATGTTTTCTTTATTTGACATTTAATGTTAATCTTCCGTTCAATAAGTTGTATGTACAGTGTGTTAAATCAGCTGGCAACTTTACAGTAAAAGAGAAGAAAAATATAGGTACTTACCAGAAAAAAAATCCTTATAAAACTCTTTTTTTTTTTTTCTTTTTGCAGCTGGTCTGACTGAAGAAAAAAAAAATCCACTTTGGCCTTGTTCCCAGCTTTTTAAGAAAAACAGGTTTCATGAATTAAAACTTAACTCATGTTAACTGAACGCAAATTTGTTTTTTTTTTTTGAAAATCTGTTTCATTCAACATTCATGAAAATTTCAACTTAGGCTACTTTATCATGTAAGTTAACAACTTATTGAATGAGCGTAGATGTGGCATTGAAATATTCTTTATTTCCAGCTTTACAAGCAAACCCCATTATTCATTTTTTAGGGTGTATTGATGTATTCATTTATGTTTATATGACTAGTAAACTTTGCTGATTAAAACAACTTATAATACCAAGATGACAATAAATAAATCTATCTTTGATGAGTGTTTGGCTCTTTTAAATGTCGCTGCTTGCCTTAATGATGCCTGACTGGTGAACCAGAAATAGCAGAGTGTAAATTTGATTGTTCTCAGATCACCTGAAAGGTGGCACGTGGGCCACTGAAATGATAAGATGGAGAGCACTCGCAGGGTATTCATTCATTATTTTTTGCATTTATCCTTCTTCATCGTTAATGATAAAGGATAAATCACCACAGCACCACCGTGATATTTTTAGACGGGGAAGCAGATGAATGAGGTTATGGTTCGGGTCTCGGTGGTCAGAAAGGGGGGCTGGCTGCGCCCCTCCCCCGACCGTAGATGATGGCTGGAGCCGGCAGCCCAGCGGCAGCGCGCTGATCACTACAGGACCGCCTCTCAGGCTGTCAGCCCATCTCCCCGGTCCCCCTCTCACCGGAACATCCTGCGCTCAGCCTGTCTCTTGTTTGCTCTGAGAACCCATTGGCCTGACCGTCGATCGGTCTAAAGGAAAGAGGCGAAACACCGGCAGGTGTTGACTAGCGGGGAGAAATCGCGGTGCAGACTGATGACGGAGATGATGGTGAGGATGATGCATCTCTTCCCGTGCCTTTTTTGAATTACATCGCGTACTGGTTTGAAGAGACGTAGGGACATTTTTTTTTTCTCTTCCCCCACCTCATTTTTTTCCCTGTCGTTTGTGGTGGATATCTCTGAAGCAACGCGTCTAGAAGGTGGAGCTGGAAAAAAAAAAAACGACCTGTAACGGAGAACCCATCTCAGCATCGGCCCGCAGCGCTGCGCCATGGCCTTGGACGTCCAGACTTGCGTGGTGTTTACGGTGATCGCGGTTCTCGTGCTTGTGAACGTGCTGTTGATGTTCATCCTCGGTACTCGTTAAATGGATCTGCGCCTGGGCCCCGGTTCGGAGCGCGCCACGCTTTCATACAGGAGAGGAGAGAAAAGCGGTGCGCGTTGGTCGAGAGCGGGGACACCCGGCGCTCCAACACGGCTACGCGTTGAAATGAATGACGTTGGTACAACATAATGTATTTCTGTCCCCCTCCCCCCCCCCCTCCCCCCCCTTATCCTCCGTTATGTCTTGTGTCCTCTCACCGTTTGTGATAGATTAGTGTTGTCTAGTGGCTGTAGTCGTGCGGATTTGTGATGCTCTTACCTCTTCTGTGGTGACTGGAAATTCATATTCCTCCTATATAGCCCTAAACATGCCCCCCCCACTTCCCCTCCTCACGTCGACATCCATCCGTCTTCCTATTGTTGTATATTTTGGATTATACACATTAATTACATTTTCTGATATCTAGATTTTTTTTTCTAATGAAGCTGAGAAATGAATCTGATTATGATTTTTTTTTTTTTTTTCCAACTCCATCCCACTGCTGCGTCAGGACATGTTTTCTATTGTGGTCCACTGTAGCCACATCCACAATATGGCAGCTAATAGCTGTGCAGTGATCTCCCTTCAGAAGTTAATGTGGTATTTCTAGCGGATAGCGGTGCGAGTGAGCGGTCCGTACTGCTGCTGCAGAGACTCCAGAGGATCACCGTGATCTCGGCTGAACAGTAACAGGCAGCAGGCGGGTCTGGGCCTAATAAAGGATGGCCTCCATCACTCCAGGCTTCCCCCATTTTAGATTCAACTCTGCCAAACTCACCTCCCATTTCATTGCTCCCAATATTCCACTTTTCTTCAGTTTGCACCATTATAATGTAACAATTTATGTGTCATTATAGAGCGATTAATACAAATGTGTCATTACATATTTATATTTATTTTGGACAAAATCTGATTCGAATACAAAACTTTTCTCTGCTTGTAGTTGCAGTGGTTTAATGTAATAAAGGATTGGGGGCAGGTGTCATGAATGTTGAATGAATGTCAGGAATAGATATGCTAAAAGCCTGTCCCAGAGCCACCCATGGCAGTCCTATTTTTAAAGATAGACTGGCCAAGATTTTTTGGAACATACTGTATGTGCTTTCTCTCACGCTCTAAGCAATGTGCCGTGTCTTTTTTTTTTCTTTTGTGAATATAGTAAAGTGGTAAATGCTGTAAGCATAGGAAAAGCTATATTTTATAAACCCAGATACATCCATTACTTGCTATGGATTGTGGGCTGGTGTTCTCGTCGCTGTGGCATATCGCATAAACATGTCACAACATCCTAATGTACACTTGAGCGGTTATGGATGGGACTGATAGCACAGTCATACGTACAAATGCATGTTCACATGTAGGCATGTGACCAGTTGTGTGAGGCAGTCTTGAGTGGGTGTTAATTGTTCCTCTTTGAGTCTGAGTCCCCCACACATCCCAAGTGTTCACACGTTTGTAAGTCCCTCTGTAGCAGGTACCTTTTAAAAGAGTTCTGCTTTATGCGGTGCAGTCAGAAGTGCCAATGTGCAGACGTTGCATGTGAGGGAGACAACAGTTATGTGTGACGACGTGTGTGTGTGTATCTTTCACCGATTTTAAGGCAGAGCATCTTTGATTGGCTCCCAGACGAGGGGGTATAAGTGTATTACATAACAGGGTTGGCAGACACGGGGAGGACGGGGCTGTGAAACTCACTCGGTGCGTCGGAAACAGAAACCTCTTTCTGGAATACAGCATCTTGTTACTTGACATCTCAGGCTCGGCTTTTTACGGAGGATCGACGCCTCGATTTCCGAAAAAAGGGATTCAATTATCATGATTGTATGAAGCGGACTTTCTCCATGCATACGCTCTCCGAACATTCACATGTCACAAAAATGGTAAGGCTGGCTGAAGGTATGTGTGTGTGTGTTTGCTCAGGGATGCTATAGGTGCTTTGGTGCAGCTGTGCTGTGGCTGGAGACGGGAGGATGTGGGAATGCAGTGGATCTGCCGGTGCAGTGAATGCTGATGTGTTGCGATGCAAAGATGATACAAGCAAATGAATCAGCTTTCTATTCTTACAAATTTCCTTATCAGACTCCCATGTTTGTGCTCAAACATGAAAGAGAAAGCATAGTCATAAACATCTATGCTCATAGACAGATTCCTCTGCATTCTCCTTGACCCAAATACAGCTTTTGTGGTTTAAAGTTTGATGTGTAGCCTTCTGGACTTTGACGCTGTAAATGCAGTTGTAACCATAATAATGACATATTACAGCTGGTAATGGCGAGTGGGATGAGCAAGATCTCTCCGTGTTTGTGTGTTTACTGTGGTTCGTTTGATCAAGCTAGGTATGGAGCTGTTCTAAGGGAGGATTGGGGAAGATTGATTATGTAACGCTTTTTAATTTATTCATACATGTGGTGGGAAAAGGGATGCAATATATTGGAGAGGGCAATGCTGATCTCGTTTGGGAGATGAAAGGATGAGGCAAGGGAGAGGAAAGAGAGAGGAGGAACAGCCTCTGTGAATGACTCTTTATCTCTCTTTTCCTTGTTCTTTCTGTGTGTTTACTCTTAAAGGGGATTGATGGGGAGTAGGAGGATTGTGCTTGTAGTGAATGGGGGTTTAAAATGGAGTGTTGCTGGAGGAAGAATAAGAGGTGGAAGGGCAACAAACAAGACTGACCACATGTTCCGCGGTGATGTTTCAGACAGACGTCCTGGTTTCAGATGGCAGCAGTCAAAATTCACCTGATTTGTCTTTCATTTGTTATTTGTACATCTTTTATCACAGTTGTTCATTTCTGTAAAAATGTACTGAAATAAAATCCATTTTGCTGAATCAAAACTGACTTTTTAAATATATTTTTGAGCAGTATTGAATGGTCCTGTTTCCATGGCAGCATGACACATGTTTTTGCAGTAATCCTCCTCTACTACTGTAGTGGAGAGCCTTGAGACGTAGGCTACAGCTGTAATTATCCAAGCTTTCAATCCAAAGTGACACCTGACAGAATGGGCTTGATCGATGTCACACTTGATCCAAAGCTCACATGCAGAGACCAGTACTTCCTACCTCTGCACGTAAATAATTGGTTTATCGTTGTAGTATGTAATAATGGAGGGATAATGCACTCAAACGGGGGTCAGTCTATGTGTGTGACTACTTGAAATACCAAATCAGGAAATATTCTAGTGCATCCTGAAGTGTCGTTACCTCATCACATTATCTTGTCAGTACCAGTGAAGCATCTGCAATATGTCACCATGACGACAGCTGTTCTTTCCCTTCCAGGCATGTGCGTCCCTCCTTGTGTTCACTCCTCTGCCCTTATTGGCTTATATCCCCTGTAGATGTCTCAGTGAGCCATTGGGGGAAGCGGGGCTTGTGTACAGGTTCAAGAGCCAGGATAGCTGCTGAGTCTGACTCCTTAGATTCTCATGAGGCATTAAAAAGAACACAAGCAAACACACATAAACGCCGAATTTCCTTCCTCTTTTTTCATGGAAATTCATGAAGGCGCTGCAAAAGCAGGATGCATTAAAACATTTTTTGTGCTAGAACTGTGGGCGAACGTACGAAGGGTTTTCTTTTTCCAGTTTCTCTTTCTGAGAGGTAAAATCTTAAATAATGATCAAATTTTTTTTCTCAATTAAAAAAAACACATTAAATGTGGAGGTTTAAATAAATTATTTTCATATTCATCTATGTGGCAGTGTTGTCACCAGACCTCTGATAACTCCGTACCTTGAGCTCAAGTGCTGCCTGTCAAGCTTGGTTAGCCCTGGCTGCTCTGCCCACAGCCCCAGGGAGAGGATGCATAGTTAGCTCTGGACTGCACAATGCTCATGATCACGACCGTGGAGAGAGCGGTTTGAATAATCATTTAGATGCAAACACAGGGTTAATGCATACGAAGATCATAACGTGGCTGCACGTGTGCATACGTGCACAGGCCTGCAGCTGTCAAGGTAACAAAGCTGAGTCGCAAGCGTGATGGATGGCGAGGCTGTAGATTGATGATGTCAGACTTGGATCTTTCTCAAGATCGCTGTTTGCTGTCTCCTCTCCTTTAATGAGAACAACCTTTAGCCTCTCCATACCTCCTTAAGAATACTCATCACCCTGCTGGTTTCAGCGCACCTTATTATACCCACATAGTACCCTTGCTTAAGGGCATCACATAGTGCTCTGCTGTACACGTACACAGCTGTGACATATAAACATTTATTTCAAATGTTACATGGTGTCCACATTATTTATTCATGATTTTGAAATCAATAGATGAGATTTGATGAGTCATCCATCCATGTTTTGTTGAAGACTGTGCGGCAGATAAAATAACAAGCCCTCTTTATTGCATGAAGCTGGGGAGATTTTCCTTTCGTATATACTTGCTTCTCAGCATTTAAATGAACATGCGTAATTATTATAATGTCCTAATGGGCCGATTAAATCCCTTTGTGGAAACTGGTGCGGTGCCTCCAAACACTGTGTTGTTTCTTCATGAATGGCTCTTCCTTTTTTGTGTTGTTGTGTTTGTTTCGTTGCACTATGAACTCTGCTGGCTATTGTGTCGTTCTATTTGCATTGCAATCCCTAATCTGCCAGTGGACCCTGGCTTTGAGGGTGTCTCTTTGCATTCATTAGTAATCTGAGCGAGTTTAACAAGGATTCACAAAGAATTCAGGCCAAAATGAGGCTTATTACTGTATTAAAATGAGTTTCAAGTCATGTAACAAATATTTACGTGCCTGCTCTTTCAGTTGTGTTTCCACAGCAGTGACTTCATGTACATTAAGGCATAAAAAATTACCTTTTTTTTTTCCCCCTCCAATTTCTTCAGTTGATAAGTGGAGGTTCAATCGTAAACGCTGAGGCAGTATGGGACCATGTGACTATGGCGGATCGGGAGTTGGCGTTTAAGGCCGGTGACGTCATCAAGGTGCTGGACGCTTCCAACAAGGACTGGTGGTGGGGTCAGATTGATGAGGAGGAAGGATGGTTTCCCGCCAGCTTTGTACGGGTAAGTTCAGTGCAGCTACGATTGGCCAGAAACCGTAGACACATCAGATACGATCGCACATCCAGAAACGGTGGCAATACGCATAAATACTGGTTGGTACACAGTTCTGTTCATAAACACGCATTGATATGCACAGACACTCAGTTTCAATAAAGCTTTATTTTTTTATATACACAACAGATGATCAGAGAACAGTGAGCCTTTGTTGGGCTTTCAGGGACAATGAAACAAAGATGCTAATGAGAATTTCCCTTTTATTTTGGCTTTACCTTCAATTTTCCTGTCCTTAAAGAAATAATTTGCCTACTTGTATTTTTCTCTGCTCTAACCTCTAAAGAACCTTGGCTTTTCAAAGTGCATCTTCAGATTTTGACACCAGAATATAGTCAGTTTCTCTGAAGGTGGAAAGTGTCTTCTAACTCAACTAAAATCACATTTAAAGGCATCGTCCTGCAAGTAGGATTTTTCATATCATTACTACGCTATATTGCCAAAAGTATTCACTTGCCTGCCTTGACTCACATATGAGCTTTAGTTCATCACATTCCTAATCAATATGACGTGGGTCCACCCTTTACAGCTTGAACAGCTTCAACTCTTCTGGGAAGGCTGTCCTCAAGGTTTAGGAGTGTGTTTATGGGGATTTTTGTCCATTCTATCAGAAGACCATTTGTTAGGTCAAACACTGATGTTGGACCAGAAGGCCTGGCTCTCAGTCTCTGCTCTAATTCATCCCAAAGGTCTTCTATCAGGTTGAGGTCAGGACTCTGTGCAGGCCAGTCAAGTTCATCCACACCAGACTCTTCCATCCATGTCTTCATGGACCTTGCTTTGTGTACTGGTGCACAGTCATGTTGAAGAGGAAGGGACCAGCTCCAAACTGTTCCCACAAAGTTGGGAACATGGAATTGTCGAAAATGTCTTGGTACCCATCAGATCACCAGATGGAGAAGTGAGATTCATCACTCCAGAGAACGTTCCTCCACTGCTCTAGAGTCCAGTGGTGGCTTTGCATTGTACTTGATGATGTCTGGCTTGGATGCTGCTGCTCCACCATGGAAACCCATTCATGAAGCTCTCTGCTCTGTTGTTGAGCTAATCTGAAGGCCTCATGAAGTTTGGAGGTCTGTAGTGATTGACTCTGCAGAAAGTTGGAGACCTCTTCATACTATGCACTTCAGCCTCTCTGACCCCGCCCCCTCAGTTTACGTGTCCTACCACTTCATGGCTGAGTTGCTGTCGTTCCCAAACACTTCCATTTCCTTATAATACAGCTGACAGTTGACTGTGGAATATTTAGGAGCGAGGAAATTTCACGACTGGATTTGTTGCTCAGGTGTCATCCTACCACAGTTCCACGCTGGAATTCACTGAGCTCCTGAGAGCGACCCATTCTTTCACAAATGTTTGTAGAAACAGTCTGCATGCCTAGGTGCTTAATTTTATACACCTGTGGCCATGGAAGTGATTGGAACACCTGATTCTGATCATTTGGATGGGTGAGCAAATACTTTTGGCAATATAGTGCACTTTGGAGGGAAGACATGATCTTTTTTGAAAATTGTGATATGGCAATTTGACATTTGCATTATATGTAAATTGAGTTTGGACTCATAATTAGAGAGACTTCTTGCATTTAGTATTTCAGCTTCTGAATTTAGAAACATTTGTATATTCATCATTTATAAATATTTCAGTGAGGTAGGAGGCATAGATGTGCTGCAGTTTTAAGAATTTATAAGGTGATTTAAATTTCTTGTGTAAAAATCATATAAGAGACGCATTACTATTCTAAAAAGTGTACTTTTAGATATCTTTGAACATGCCTGGAGGGATTTTTTTTTTCCTAATGAAGGGAAAGTTAGCATCCATGCTGTAGTTGAAGACCTCCCACGGTAGAGCACCCCTCTCCAGACACGTCTCATGGCCATTCCCACCTATCCACCCTTCCATATTCACTCCTGGGAGAGCAGGGCAGACAGGCCGACTGACTGTCAACCAAAAAGTATCTTTCTGTTCTGTCATTCTCTCTCTCCAAGGTGGAACCCCACCCTCCTCAGCCCCAAACAAAACAGGTTTTCTATATCAACCCTATAGCAACTCCACGGTTCCAAAACACAGCGTCAAAGGTGCGTTTTCCAAGATTCATCTACCCATCCAGCCTGCCCGCTCACCTGCCCGCTCCAGTCTGTCCACGCACCGTACCCTCGACATTTTCAAACATTAATGTACCCATGGCGTTATCACTTCATACTTCAAAGGGGTCAATACAAAGGCAGAACTGATGAGTCAAAAGTAAACATAATGGAAATGCCCTCTCAATGGCCTATACTAAAATTCAGCAAAAGTATCCAAATAGATGTAGAGTATATTTTAAATCATTACACTTTAAGATTTAATAGCTATGCTTTGTTTCAAATATGAATCTTTTTCCTCACTACTTAATTTACTATTGACTCTGACTATTTTTCAGTCTTAACGCTGCGCTACTAGTTTTCGTCTGCAGTCAGCGCTCTACCACCTGTCACTCTGCTTGTCTGTGGCGTCACATTTCCCATCTTGTGTTTGGCATTTCTACCTGTCAGTTCTTTGATGTTCTCTTGGCAAACTGTATGTCATCAGGTGTCATCAGGTGTTTGCTGCTGGGCATCTGAAACCCTGCTCACTTAGTCCCTTTTATGAGCAAGAGCGGGGGAATGAAGCTATACATGGGGATTTGTATGTGTGTATGTGTGTGTGTGTGTGTGTGTGTTTGTAGTTGTGTTACACCTTATTTTGATTTTAGGGCTTAATGTAGCAGGATATTTACAAAAAAACAATCATCAGGTCCTTACTAGGCTTTAACATCAGCTAAATATAACCTCAGATGAATGATAGCATTTTACACATACCACCTTTAGCAGCAATAAGCTGCAGTAACCATTTTTCTGTATGATGTTATCATGGTTCTGGAGGAATTTTGACTCCTTTCAGCGTCGCTTCAGCTCATTAAGGTTTGTGATTATTTGCTCATACACAGCTCTACTAAGGTCCCACCACAACATTTCTAGTGGTTTGAGGTCTGCACTTTGACTGGGCTGTTGAAATCACCATTTATCCTTTTCTTTGTTTAGCAATTTGTTGCATATTTGCAGGTGTTTTTTGGAACCATTGGCCACTGTCACTGATGTGCTTGACAGTTGCGTTGACATGTTTGTGCAGATGTGTTTAGTTTGGCTCTCTCCAATGTTGCACTGTGCACTGTGGCCAAACTTTTCCACTTTGCTTTTATCTGTCCGAAGAACATTGTTACAGAAGTCATAATGTTTATTCAGATGCAGTTTTGCAAACCTAAGCAGTACTACTGTGTTCTTATTAGACATAAAAGTATTTCTTCTTTGACTTTTTGGTGAACTTGCTACACAGTCATGGAAAAAATTATTAGACCACCCTTGTTTTCTTCAGTTTCTTGTTCATTTTAATGCCTGGTACAACTAAAGGTACATTTGTTTGGACAAACATAACGATAACCACAAAGATTGCTCATAAGAGTTTTATTTAAGAGCTGATATCTTACCATTTTCCATGGTTTTCTTGAATATAACCTAAATCACTTAAGTTTTTACATCAATAGCTATGGCGTTGTACTGCCAAAAACACTGCTTTTATGCATTCAGTGTTTTCTTTTCTGTCTGTTTTAGTCACATGATGACGTTTAGTGGTACCAGGTATTAAAATGAACAAGAAAGTGAAGTAAAAATGGTGGTCTAATAATTTTTTCCATGACTGTAGTATCTCTACCTTGGCGGATCATTAGCAAATTATCTTAAATGTTTTCACTCGTGAACAGACTTTCTAACCAAACAATGATGGGCTCTAAATTGTTTGTAAATGGGCTTTTAAGTTTTCTCAGATTGGTGGGCAGCAATAATTGCGATTCGAAGACCAATTGCTGATGTCTTCCCTCTTTATCTTTGTGTTAACACACATAAATGATCCTGACTAGAAAAATGCAACACCTGCTTTTACAGAGGTGGTAAAACTTGCCAACGATCAACTGATCAACTGCATTTGATTAGCAGCACCTGGCTGCCACGTTCCCTGATAATTCCTATGGAAGCAATAAGATTTTCCACACACAGCTTCTGCCTTATTTGATTTATTTTTTTTTTACTGAATAATGGCACCATGTAATGTGACTTTTAAATTGCCTCTTGGGGATAAATAAAATTATTTTTATTGGATTGAATATACTGTGCTGTTGTTCATTTGAGGTTGTATATTCATCTAATTTTAAGACTTGGTGAGGACCCCATTATTTTCTTCTGTCCTGATAGAATTAAAAGAGAGTCTAAAGTATTCTACAAATTACCATATGCATCATGGTAGAGGTTTTGTGACTCATACACAGGGTGAAAGGTGGATGCTGAATATTTCTGGAAAGAAGCCTCACTATACAAGTACTTTGGAGTTGGTTTGGTGGTATGTCATCCTTTTGACATGAATAACCCAGAGTCTTAGTCATTGTCCAAACTGTATGTGTGAAATGAGTTTATGTATTTGATGTGTGTGTGTGTGTTTATGTATTTGGTGTGTGTGGGGGGGGGGATGCACCATTTTTGTAAGTATGATACTGAAAAATGAAAAGATTCTGTGGCGTTAATACCCAGTAACAAAAATGATGATAGTCATAAAATAATCTGTTTACTAATTCTTTTTTTTCTTTAGATATCTACACTTTAGGTACTGTGAGTGCACATCTCTTATTCAAGTGGCTTTGTGTGTGTGTGGGTGTTTTTGAATGTATTTGTCCTCAGCTGTGGGTGAACCAGGAGGATGGTGGAGCAGAGCCTCCTGAGGGGACCAGTGAGGTGCAGAATGGGCACCTGGATCCGACCAATGACTGCCTGTGTCTGGGCTCACCCCTCCAAAATCGTGACCAAATGAGAGCCAACGTCATCAATGAGATCATGAGCACAGAGAGACACTACATTAAACACCTCAAGGACATCTGTGAGGTACTGGGCACATTTACACGTCTACCAACACACACACACACACAAACATACATGACTATGTGTCGCTGTTCTGGGCCGCACTTTAAAGCATTCAGTGCAAAATGCTGAATTCACTGAACCATGCACAAAAGGCATATCTGCCTTTTTCATGCTACGCAAGGACGAAGCTACAAAAGCAAATACAAAAAAAATGTGTTCGTCACAAAAATACTTGGAAATGATTCATATAAACCGTACATTAAAACTGTGTAATTGTAATTGTGTTAATTGTGTGCTTGTGATTTGTATAAATATGTTAGTGAGTTCTGCTAACATCAGTTACATGAACAGTTTTATCAAACGCATGTATTCCTTAGTAAATATGACAAAGCTAATCACTACAGTCACTACAAGAACTTTTGATTTGTGTTTACATGAAGCAAATCAAACTCCAGGAGTTAACAGGAAGCGGTGCCACGTGATAATTAGGTAAACTGAAGGAAATCGCCATGGGAATGAAAGATAATTGATTATGATTCAACATACACAAATGTATCACTTAGCTCGTATTGCAAGAATATTGAAACAGACTCACAAAACACAAGTAGGTTGTATTTTTTGTTTTCTAAAATACTGTTTGTTTGCTGCAACCATTGCACAAGTGAGGTCATATCAGAGCACAAAACAATGTACCTCTGCACTACTTCGACAATCTAATCATCTTTACTCAGTCCTCTGCATATCCCTTGTTTGCGCTGTGGGTGAAGCGTTATGTTTTAAAATATTTGCAGTAAAGCGTAATCTTCACCTCCTTCCCTTTATACCTCTTGCTCATGGAAGCATCCTGCATTCTTTCTCCTGCACAGACAAGAAATGTAGTGACGTCTGTGGGTTTGGGGCTTTTAAAATCAACATGATAAACCAGTCAGAAGGGAGATTTATATTTTTGTCCTCTTATAGCGATGTCTGCCATGTAGTGTCCAGAAAATTAATAAGAAGGAAAATAACTTTACTATCTGGTGAAGAAACTTAAAATTATCGAACATGTTTATTTGGATTAAGCTTTCGCGCTTTTCTCAAAATGCTCAGCTTTTTGAGAATCGGTGGTGACGAGAACACTGGTTGCATGACTGAAAACGTAGAAGAAGATGAAGAAAATCAAGGTTGCAGGAAGGCAAGAGTGGAACAGAGTCAGTGGTGTCTGAATGTGCCAACAGAGGACAGGGTTGACTCCACACAGCTCCATGATCTGTCATCAAAGTTACGGGACTGTCAAGCTCATTTTTGTTAACCAGGTGGTTTAGTTGTATGTTAATTTTCATGCTTCTCAAGGTTTCAATGAAAACAATTGAAAGTTTGACAAACAATGACCAAACTTGACTGAGGGCTCTGTGGAAAACAGTCGCACTCAGTTAATGGACGTGGATGGTGATGTGACCAAAAAAAAAAAAATAAAGTCCTCAAGACAGCTCCTCTGAATAGCACGATGAGCAAAATTACAGCAATTATGATCTTGCCACATTATGCTGCTAAGAGTCGCTGTGTGTGCTCATCTGAAAACAGCCTGCTCATCAAGCGCTGGTACTAAGAAATGAATTGGGACATAGTTGCCGCCACGGCATAATGTTGTACTCCCCCTATTGCAACAATTACAACAAGCAACACCCGTGAGCTCTTTCCTGTTAGCTCGAGTTGACAAAGATATCAAATGGATCAGGTGAGTCATGGTGAGAGCAGCCACCGGTCTTTAGGAGTCTTTGCTCCGTCTGTTGTGGAGGAAAAACCTGCTCTACTTCCCTGTTTGGCTTGAAACTACAACCAAATGCAGCACCGTGTGACATCGAGCCAGTATATTTCCTGGCGGAAATATTAGCAAAACTCAAGCAGATCATGGGACCGTCAAGAAAATAATTTGAAATAATTAAAAGATTTTATGTGTTTTGAACAATATATTCATAGGAGAGGATAATGATCACATATTAAGGCCTTTAAGTCTTTAGATTTCGTTTTTTGAACTTGTCTTATTAGCATCATTTTTGAAAATCTCACAGCAGTTGTGTTGCATATTGTTACAGGGCTACTTGCGCCAGTGCAGAAAGCGTGTGGACATGTTTAATGACGACCAGCTGAAGGTCATTTTTGGGAATATTGAGGACATCTACCGCTTCCAGATGGGTTTTGTTAGAGATCTAGAGAAACAGTACAACACGGAGGAACCACACCTGTCTGAAATTGGGCCGTGCTTTTTAGAACACGTGAGTATTACCTTGTATTTTGTTTGGAATATGTTATATATACACATATATATATATATATATCTATATATATATATATATATATATATATATATATATCTATATATATATTATGTCTATATATCTATATCTATATATGTCTATATATCTATATCTATTATATATATCTGTATATATCTCTATCTGTATCTATCTCTATATATCTCTCTCTCTATCTCTGTCTCTATCTCTCTCTCTCTGTCTCTCTCTCTCTCTCTCTGTATCTCTCTCCTCTGTCTCTATCTCTATCTCTCTCTCTCTCTCTCTGTTCTCTCCTCTGTCTCTCTCTCTCTCTTTCTCTCTATCTCTGTCTCTCTCCTCTCTCTCTGTCTCTCTCTCTGTTCTCTCTCTCTCTCTCTCTCTCTCTCTCTCTCCTCTCTCTCTCTCTCTCGCTCTCTCTCTATCTCTCTCTCTCTCTTCTCTCCCCTTGTTTTCTTCCGTTTCTTGTTCCTTTTCCTGCCTGGTACAACTAAAGGTACATTTGTTTGGACAAACATAACGATAACCACCCAAGATTGCTCATAAGAGTTTTATTTAAGAGCTGATATCTTACCATTGTCCATGGTTTTCTTGATTATAACCTAAATCACTTAAGTTTTTACATCAATAGCTATGGCGTTGTACTGCCAAAAACACTGCTTTTATGCATTCAGTGTTTTCTTTTTTCTGTCTGTTTTAGTCACATGATGACGTTTAGTGGTACCAGGTATTAAAATGAACAAGAAAGTGAAGAAAAAATGGTGGTCTAATAATTTTTTCCATGACTGTGTATATATATATATATATATATATATATATATATATATATATATATATATATATATATATATTAAAGAGAAGTGAGGACTAAAATTTGACTTGGGCACACTGTCCAGTCAGGAGTAGGAATAGCTGCTCAAATTTTCTCTCACCATGATACCTTGGTACCTTGAGATAACATTATCGTCAAGATAATTAAGTCACCAGTAGACTGTTTGAGATAAAAGATGGTTATGTCATGATCCTAAGGGGAAAAAAATCAAATGAAAAATGTAGAAAATCCCAGCCACCTGTCTGCATAAATCAGCAGTCTTCTTCTGAGTATGTTTGACTGAACCTGTTACATGATCTTATCTGTGCTGAATCGCTCTTCTCTCTTACACTACAGCAAGACGGTTTCTGGATCTATTCAGAATACTGTAACAACCACTTGGATGCCTGCATGGAGTTGAGCAAGCTGATGAGGGATGGCAGGTACCAGCACTTCTTCGAGGCTTGTCGCCTCCTCCAGCAAATGATCGACATCGCCATAGACGGCTTCTTGCTCACGCCCGTCCAGAAAATCTGCAAATATCCTCTCCAGTTGGCCGAGCTTCTTAAATATACAGCACAGGAGCACAGGTATTATACGCTGTAGCTGGGACTACCTTTATTCTTTGCAGTTTGTTGATGTCTCATTGCAAATCAATTGGTTAAAAAAAAAAAAAAAAAAAAAAAAGCCATGTCTCAGATGATAGGTTTATTCTTCCTGAACTGGAATTATTCATGCATGAACAGAACAAAAAGTTGTTTTCTGCTGCTTTACCAGCTTTTTCATGTTTTAGAAGAAAACACTTTAATCAAGGAATATCAGCTATTATAAAAAGAAAATTCTGTAGTCTAACTTTTTAAGTGCAATCGATATTTTTTTCTTATCGTATATAGCCAGAAGAACATAGAAAAAAAACTATACATAAAATAGATAACAGATAAAATAACTCAGCTCAGGAGCTAAGTGTGCAACATCAGCATTTACAGATGAGCTCTTGTGCACAAGCGGGTACGTGAGCATCCAGATGTGCAGACTCATGCGTGTGAGCTGACAGAAAGCTAATGCTAATGATTCAGCATGTCTGAGCCAGCTCCAGGTCATTCACCAACCACGTGTTCTCAGCCAGAGAGGGGCAGGTGCCAGCTCTGTCGGCACGGCGCGCCAGATCGCAGTGTTGGACTGTTAGGGAGCCGTGGAGAATCTGCCAGATATAGGCCCGTCTCTGTCACTTCCACAGACAACACTGTCACACGCACACATGCTGTCTTCTAACGCGACGACTGGATCTGTTGGGCATCTGAGCGACGGGGATAAATTCAGTCCTGTTACCACAGATGCCATCAGAACTGTGAATAAAGAGAGTGCATGATCAGAATTAAAAATAAGTGTGATATTTTAATTGTGTTCCAATACTGCTCTGGATCATTCACCACTGCAGCCTCGTAATGTCTTTGAGGGGTTATGAGTTTATCCTTTAACACCCAGGAGTAATCACATGTGCACTGTCTCTGCAGTGACTATCGCTACGTGGCAGCAGCCCTGGCCGTCATGCGGAACGTCACACAGCAGATCAATGAGAGGAAGAGGAGGCTGGAGAACATCGATAAGATCGCCCAGTGGCAAGCCTCGGTTCTTGACTGGGAGGTATGGAAATGTGTAAATATGTTGAGAAATAACGACTTTTTTAATCCTCAAATTACTCCTCAAAACTCACTCTTGACCTTGTTTAATGTTGAAATCAGACAAGCCTTTCACAAGGACAAAATTGGGACATTTTATGGATATTGTGGTAAAGGGAAGGGGGAGTGGCATTTTCTAGAAAAACCCATACAAGAAAAAAACTTGCATTTCCTCTTACATGGGGGGAAAAAAACAACATCTCTCCACCTCTTGCCCTTTATTATTCCTCCCGTGGAAACTGATGGTTTCAGCCCAAAATTCCCACACTATCATAAAGATCCAGCATGAGGTGCTATTATTGCATGAATTGAGGCCATTTAGAAGTAAAAAATAAAAAACATGCTGATGTGGAAAGGCTGATTAAAGCTGAACAGGTGGAAAGAAAATGCTGGCAGCTTTTTTTTCTCTCAAATAATGTCAGAGAATAATTAAGTTATTATTTATGCTTTAATCTGGTAAATTCTACATTTTTGGAGCTACAGTGGTGCTAATATGTCGTAATAAATATGTTTTTTGCCTGTTTGTGGCAATAATTACTGTTTAATGTCTCCTCTCTTTTTTTGGAGGATCCTTCAAAGCCACATCAAACATCACATAACTGTTTCCTGATTCAGGCTGACTGTACAGAAATCTGAACGTCCTTTGATTTGTTAAATCTATCTGTGTTTATGTACAGGGAGATGATATCTTAGACAGGAGCTCAGAGCTCATCTACACCGGGGAGTTGTCATGGATCTATCAACCGTATGGACGCAGCCAGCAGCGAGTCTTCTTCCTCTTTGATCACCAGCTGGTACTCTGTAAGAAGGTAAGCTCATTCTGTCTCCTGTTTCTAAATTTCTCAACCTTTTATTTCTACACTTTGTTAGGTGAAGCCAGGCTGGCAGCTCAAAGCATCCACAGTTTGCTTTCCTGAAAGTTGTTGTATCACATTGGTCGGTTTATAGCGATGCTCGGAGACAGCGTGACTTCATGCAACCTTTGTGGGGAGTTGAAAATGGATTACATAATACTGTATGAGACACACCGGTCCTCTGAGAAAGACGCATTCACATCCTCTGCGGCTTTCACAAAATGGAGCTGTGGTAGTTTGGGCTCTAATGCACCCAGGCTGTACTCTCTCCTGTCAGTCGGATGTCCACGCTTGGCTAAACTCAGTGCACGCAGAGATGGCGAAACAAATGCAGACAGACACTTAGACACGAACTCACACAGAGGCCACGTAACTGCATCACAACACACAGAGCGACAACATTATATTCACTGCAAAGACAAAAACAGGAAAAAACAAATAAAGATGCGTGATACACTATCTTGGTTCTTTTCCATCTTTTATTTCCCACGGTTGCTCGTCTTTGGCTCTAGAAACGATCAGCTGTCTGTCCTGATCCACCGTCTAGAGTCAGCAGCAAGATGCTCCCGGTGATAATTTCATGCCTTTTGTTTTCACGCTTGCGTATCCAGCATCCTCAGTACAACATGTGTAAGGCCTTCTGCCAGCCCTCGGGGTCTATTACAGTAGGAACGCGTTGCAAGTGGTTTTCCATCTTTTTCTCTCATCTCTCCTTATCAGCTCAAAGATGCACGTTCGTATCTCTGCACGCTGATTAAAAAACGCCTCTCGTTTTACCTTCCTTTCATGATAAAAAAGGTTCAGATTGCACTGAAGACGTTGATTCTTCAAGCCATAAAAACGACCGTGCTTGAGGTTATTTATTTGATCTACTATCTCTTTATATTTTCAGAGACGTTTCTCAGCTTTTCACAAGTGAATATTTGGTGGTTTTCTTGAACATATATTGCGATATGTGAACTAATTATGACTGGGTACTTTTGATAGTTTGGTTTTTAATAGACTGACCTAATCACTGGTGAGCTTAGACAAGAAAATGTTCATGCATCAATGATGAAAGCAATTATCCAATTCAAAGAGAACTGCCACCAATGCATTTTTAAAGGAAGATTCTGGAAGTGAAGAGATTTCCTGTCTGCAGAAACTGAACCTTATACACTTATTTGCTGCAGTGTTGATTTGTTGTAATGGTGATGGTTTGCTTAATAACCCAATCCATTTACAGATAGTACTATTGTTTCAAGTTGTGGTTGTGTACTTTCATTTTCAAATCATGCAAGAAACAGATTTTTGGAGAAATATGGCTTTCTGCAGGATACAAGGAAGGTGTTTGGGCAGCAGATGGACAGATTTGCATAAGACAGACTCTCCAAACGAGAAATGCTTGTTGACACCTCTAAGGTTCAGCGTGCACGCGCGCATGCACACGCACACAAACTTAGAGCTGTATGCCTCTCCCTTACACAGGATCTGATACGTCGGGACATCCTGTACTATAAAGGCCGCATTGACATGGACCGCTACGAGGTTCGGGATGCCATAGACGGCCGCGATGATGACTTCAACGTCAGCGTGAAGAACGCCTTTAAACTGTACAACAAAGACAGCGAGGAGATCCACATCTTCCTGGCCAAAAAGCCAGAGGAGAAAATCCGCTGGCTCAGGGCCTTCCACGAGGAGAGGAAGATGGTACAGGAGGACGAGAAAATCGGTTAGTCGCCTCTCTGCTCTCCCCTGTTCGGAAACAGTTTAATATAACATTTGCCCTGGTGCTTAAGGAATTATAAAAATAAATCTATGTGTGCAGTTAATTGTATATTATAATCATAATTTTAAAATGTGCACAATGAATGGTTGATCATGCTGAAAACATATAAAAAGGAGATAAAATTTGCTCTTACACATTTTGAAAAAGCAAAACGTAGATAATGTTGTTCTTTTTGCCTCAGTACAAGACTTTTGTGTAACATTTGCCCAACGTACTATTTGTTGTTGTCTAGGTTTTGAGATTTCCGAGTACCAGAAGCGACAGGCAGCCATGACAGTGAGAAAGGTGACCAAACAGAAAGGTGAGGCAACAAGAAGATATCAGGTGATTTTCTTTTCTTTTTTTTCTTCGCTGGCATTGCCCTGTCTTCTCATCGCTGTTTACTCTTCCCTTAATGTATACTTGTTTTTTTTTTCTTGTTTTTTTTTTTTTTTTTGAACTTTCACCCTTCCTTATTTAACACATACATTGTTTCTGAATGGACCAAGACCAGTCTTGCACCCATTTAGCCACAAAAGTTAGAGGTTTCGCTTCTACTTACGTCCAGTATCTTTCCTTTGAGTTAACCGTCAGCCCGAACAAGAGGATGACTTCTACTAGAGTTTAAAGCAGCTGTTAAGCATCAATGAAAAGACAGAGGGCTGTTTGCATGAATACTGAGTTTAAAGGATGATGCCAGTATTCAGGATGTGTGGGTCCTGTGTCATTTTTATTATTTACTGCCTCAGACAGCTGTTTGAATTTTTTATTTCTCTTGCTGAGTTAGGTCGGTTGTTCGTGCTCTTGTTTCCACTCAAATGCAAATTGAAAACACAACAATAAGCCAAATGTCTACTTGGTAGCCATTTTTTCTGTAGCTGTCATTTCTTAATACATCATGAAGCACAAAGGGCAACTAGTCGTAATCTGTGTTGTTGCTGTCTCACACAGTAGCACAACAAGGGAAGATGAAGTGACCAGATCCATCTGTCCCAGTTCAGAAAACATTTAGACGATGGGTCACGCAAATAAAATATAATATAGCTAAGATATTCTTCAGTAGACTTTGATTCTTATTTTTTTTCAAACTGAATGAACCCAGGATATAACATGTTTTTTTTTTCTTTTTTTTTTTCATCAACTTTGTTTAATGTGTTCATATACAGTCTATACATCCGTTGTTTTCTTTTCTTTTTTTTTTTATTCAGGCTTGTAACACACTCCAAAAAAGTTGGTATAGAGATGCTTTAGGTCCAGTAAGGACTTTTAAAGAAAAATGATTATATTAGTGATGTCAGGAGGTGCTGGGAATGATGATTTGGTCCAAAAGTAGTAGTAAAAAAACTGGATCATGGAATGGACCATCACAGAGTGGAAACATGTGTCGTGGTCCCCTGGTTCCAGATATTTGTTGGAGGACGTTGGCTCTGTGTTCTCCTGAACAATGGCAACATTACAAATTGCTCAAAGTATCATTATCCCAACATGTTTGGAATGTGTTGCAGAACTGAAATGCAAAAACAGATGTAGTCAGTTTCATTCCTATCATAGATCAATCCCCAGGAACCGTCGTGTACCAAAGCGGCTTTGGGCTGGACTCTGAACCCCACATTATCCCCATTGCCCCAGCCACTAAGGGGTTACAGGCCAGTGTTCTCGTAGTTCTGGTCCCAAGCCTGAGCAAACTGGGAGGGTTGTGCCAAGGAAGGCATCTCAGACAAAAACCTGTGCCAGATGAATATGCAGAACACAATGATCCGCTGCTGTGATCCCCTAAAAGGGAAAAGCCAAAAGAAGCTGCTTTATTATCAAAAGAAATTCAGTTAACGTTTACTAAAATAAAATGTCCTATCTTAGGTTCATGCTGTCTGCAAAGAAATAGAAATCATTTTATTTTCATGTCTGATTTTGGGTTATACGTTCCTCAAATTGTGGCTAGTTTTAGCCACATCAGCACAATCAACATCTGCCAACTAGCTCAGTAACAGAAGAACGCATCAAACAGGCTTTTTAAGGTGCTGCTTCCTAACAAGACAAAGAACCCACATGTCCCCAGTACTGGTACGATCTTTTAAAGTTTAGGCAATTAATTGCCAAGCTAGATGTTTGTACATTTACCATTATTGATGTTTTCTGCCAGTTTCACTATGAGCATGAGCATCCATTAAAGTATGAATAAACTAATGACCTGCTTGAATGATCTCACTGACATTAGGATCCCTGTAGATGTCTGTCAGAAATAAATGTTGTGTGTTTCAAAGTTCTTTGTGTGTACATGGCTGGCACAAGGTGAAGTACTCTCTTGAATTTCAGATTCATTTATAGATTTCATCTTGAGAAAGAGGGCCATGTTGTATGGACATGGTTTGAAAATGATAAAGGTATATGCACTGGAGTTCTCCTTAGAGCTAGCACAATAAGATGCCATGGCAACTGCTAACCTGCATTGGGAGGTGTTGTGTTAAACGTTGGCATTGGAGCATGCAGTCACTGTCCAATCTGTTTACAAGCATTATCTTGACTATCCAAGATAAACAGGCTCTACTAACACAGATATATCAAACTCTTCTGACCGCTAAAACAGTGTTTGGAAAAATATCTGGAACAAAAAAAAGATTGTTTTCCATCTTTTCTTTTTTTTTCCTAAGATGCCATGGCAACTTTTGAATATTTCATCTCCAAATATTGATTATCTATTTCTTCTTACACTAGCATAGTTGTGATGCTTGTAGACTGTAGCTAAACAACATCGTAGACTGTAGTTTAATGCATATCAACGGCTTTTTGTTGGCTCTATTTCCGCCACTCTTGTGTTTACAAGTGTCAAGGTTGCTATTCAAACAAATGTGCTGTTCACAAACGTGGAAGAACAGTGTCCCACATCCAAATGCCTGGTTTCATCATCGTTTCAGGTGGAACCTGCCGGTTCTCTTGTTTGCCTGCTCCAGAGTTTGATTGAATAGCATCTTTAGTCTCCCTTGTGTCATTGCTGGAGCTGAATTCCACTGTTCTCTCAATTCAGCTGTCATCATTTAATCATACTGTGTCATGTCTCAGGATCAATAAGCAGGAATGTTAACCAAAGTCTCATTTTTGTCCATCTATGTGCCTGTTTTTTTGTGGAAGCATGACTTGATGTTGTGTTGTTGTGCCTGTCTCGTATGTAATACTGACAATGTTTCCTCTTTGCTATCCACCTCCCTTCTTTTGTCCCTTTTCCTTTATGCCCTGCACTGCCTCCTTGTCCCCTTTCCCTTGCACTCTCCCTGCTCTTTTTTTTTTTTTTTGCGCCTGCCTTTCTAGGTGTAAATAGGTGCACGCCCCCCTCATACCCACCCCCCCAGGACCCACTCAGTGCGGGGCAGTATGAGGTAACGGAGGACATGGCACAAGGAGAGGTTTTTGAATTCAGTCAATCCAAAAGAGGCCAGGCTCCTTTCTGGCAGAATTTTAGTAGATTAGCTCCATTTAAGAAATAGAGAAACACGGACTCTCCTGAAGGACCAGCTATTTTTATTAGAAGCACTAAACACTGGATGATTATGTCCCATGATGAAGAAAATATGAAAAACACACATACACAAAAGACTCTGAAGTTAAGGACCAATGCTATTATAGAGTTTGACTGGAAGCACCAAGAGGACTGAAGACTTGGATTTAAAAAAAACAAAAAATTGAGAAAAAAAATTTGTGGTTTTACAGTTCATATATGTTAGTACCGTTCTTAGTTATCATGCTTCTCCGGCTGCATCGACTCTCACAAACCTTTTTCCCTTGGATTCTGCATACTCACACCATCTGAATGTTCTGGAGTTATTGAGATTGTTATATCATTTGATTTTCATTCCGCCATCCGGAAAGAAACATGAGGCCAAGCCAGGTCGATACTCGTTGCGTGATTGTGTCCAGAAGCTGAGATCTTGCTATGCTGCTAATGTGAGATTGATTGTTGCATTCTTTTGAATGTGAGATCGAGTGATGAAGACCTCAGCCGCGGGCCTCGTCCAGGGTAGGACATCCCAAGCTCGACTGTCAGCGTCACCCCTGAGTTCAGTCCACCCCTCCGCCGATCACAGGCCATCTCTGATGTCTCCATCTGGATCTCCTCCTCACTCTCAATGCTCCACACTCCTCTCTCCATCAATCTGCGCTGAGTAGCCCCTTCTCTTTCTTCTTTTCACGCGGTCTGGCATTCAGTCTTCCCTTCCTCCTCTGCATCCCCTCTTGTCCTCTCTATCGCTCTGTCCACCTGCTCGGCTGCTGGGAGTCGGTGACTCTCAGGGGAAGAGTTTCGCTCTTTTGGAAACCTGCCATCAGTCGTGATACGACGGGTCAGGGAACGGATCAATAGTCAGAACATCAAGAGAATATTTACATCCTTTTCACCAACCGTACGTGACAGGGTATTCACATGCGCTCACGCCGAGGCTCAGTGCGTCGCGTTTGACGGAGAGCTCGCCGCTCAGATGAAACAGCTGGGAGCAGGAGATAGGCTGGTTATGGTGTCACCCGTCCCCGCCCCCTCACCCCCCCTCCCCCCTCCCCCCCACTCTCCCCCCACCTCCAGAGACCACTCCTGTAGCACTGTGCTGGCAGCTCACTGGGTGTTTTGGAAAGAGCACATCCTACCTCCAGGAATGAGCAGTAAAAGTCAAGCTGATGCATCGGCCAAGGTTTAAAAATCTCTTTTTTTTCACGTCTGCTGTAAAAAAAAAAAAAAAAGACTTCAGTTAAGTTAATGATTTTGTAGTGCACACACTGTAATTTGTCTCATCTGAGTATGAGTGATACAAATATGCAATGCTACAGTGTGGGGGGAAAAAAATGAAATAGAAAAAATGATTGAGAGCCCCAACCAGCACGGGGTAAAGGGTAAAAAAAAAAAAAAAAAGATAGTTAAGAACATTTCAGTTGCTCTTGAGTGAGAAGTGAGAAGGTGGCCACTGCAGCAGTGAGCCAGTACTGTATGGAGATGAAAAAGTGAACTGAATCTGTAGCATGCAGGTGTCCTCTGACAGATTCATACATCTCTAAAAGACTGCAGCTTCGAGTCTCGTCTCGCCGCCCCCATCACGTTGTTTTCCAGATCTGATCCGCGTTCTGGCAGTTAGCTCCAGCACTGGTGAGTGATTTACAAACGACGGTGGCCTGATCAGATTGATTTGTTTAATCAACAAAGTCCCCGAGGCTGCTATGTGAGAGAGTCTGCCACAGAGTCCTTCTGCTGAGGCGTTAGATAAGAGAGGATCTGAGGGACTGAGGAGAAACTACCATTTTATGCTCATCGTGAAGATGTTTTCCTTTCTACTTTTGGAATGTAAGTGAAACATCTGCCCACGGTTTGTGATCATGTTTTTGACCTCAAAAGTGCATTTTGTGTTGAATTATATCACCTGATGGACAGTACATATACAGTATGACAACTTGTGCAACGTGATATATCATTATATATCTTCACTATTCACTACAGCGTGACATGAGTTATATATTGTTCTATGTCATTTGTTTGCCTTCTTATAGGCCTTATAACCTATTGGAACAAAGACCTTAGAACTGCTTTGTACATTTGTGTAATTTATGTTCTGTTTCAGTAAAGAGAGTTGAGAAATGGGTGAGTTGGCTGCTGGTGTCTGTAGAGATGGCTCCCAGTGAGATTGTTTTGGAAGATAATTCTCTTGCCTGGCACAGCAAAAAGATATGGTTCCCAGGCCATGATAACCTCAGGTCCCGTGCTACAACCCTCCCCAACCACCCCCCCCACCTCCATCCCCATACTCTACACGACCACCAGTACCAATACAGGCGCAAGCGTACAGGCAAACACACCCGCACACACACACACACCCTCAGATGCACAATCGCGCGCACTTGCTGGCCCGTTCTGCTGCGGAGAAGAGAGATGCTATCTAACAGTGCCTTCCAGCATTCCACTAGTGATTATCTATTCAGTTTCACAGGCAGATTTGAATTAGTCATGTATTTTCCCTTCAGTGCATTTCTTCCTTTCTCTCTTGCTCTCACACTCACTGGGAATTCCTCGTTTCCTGGTGCACAAGCTCCACTCAGACAGAGTCTTAGAGGTCAGGCCTTTTCCACATGAGTAGATGACGTGTTGTCTGACTGAAACTCTTTAAGACACCTTATTATAGTCTATCACACTTACATAGCAGCAGTTTAATTGCACAAAAAGAAGTTAACTCTAATTTCAGATGTTTAGAAATACCATAGAGTTCATTTATTATCGCTTTATCTTGCTGAAAGACGGCTTAATTTGAATATATTTTAGGAGACAGGTTTTTGTTAGTCAGGTTAGGTTTCACATTTGAGAATATATTATTAATAGTGCGTTATGAATCAAAAGAAGAGTCATCTATTTTACCTTTATCAGCTACACACTGTAAATACTGTAAAAAGAACAGATCATATATTTGGATATTGGTATTTTGCGTTGGAGACGAATGTTGTTCCAGTTCTAGCGTGCGGTAGACCTCAGTACCAGGTAAATGCATGCTCGTGGCATCCAATATTTTGCATGAGACTTAAGGCAACTCTTATCCGATCGTTTAGTTTCATTTAGCCTCCAGATGATCCCCGCCGCCCCCTCCCCTCCACACTAAAGCGGAACCATTCATTTGTGAACCCATGCCATCTCACTAAAGGGAGTTCTTTTCTCTGTCCACCTGTCTCCTGTCAAACCGCAGGTTGTGGCCTTTGTTTTCATTTATTGTCGGCCAGAGCGGAACATCAATTCCCCCACGCTGAATCAAAAGCTGAACTGCTGATACGATTAGATGACAGACACTGATGTACTCCGCGCCCCCGATAAAAATGGGTTCTATGAACTGAAACGTTATTAGAAAACTTTTCTTTTCTCTGTCATGCTCCACACTGCTGGTTATTTTTGGATTGCCATCATCAGCGGAGCCAAAACGGGTATAATTTCTCTCTGACAACAGTGAACCAAATAGGAGTTAGCTCTGATCATGGCTGTTTGTGTAAGGATGTGTAGTCAAGCGGAGGAGCTGAATACATTTCAAACCTCTTCAGATGAGCTAAAAATAAACATGATCCTGAAGTGGCACACGCACACACAGTACTTCATTACAATTCATATCATGCTCTTGTTTAAGAAATGAAGTACAATGACTTGACTTTACAAATTTACTCCTCGCTTATATTTATTGACATCAGTATTAAGTCGTAGCGTTTGGGCCAAACTGTTTAAAGGATGTATATATTGGTTTTATTTTTCTTATGTAATTATCAATCTGACCTTGAACCTTGAGAGCTGAGAGGACAGCCTTCTGTACAGTTGGAAGTCCCCCCCCCCCCTTCCCCCCTCTCTTTTCAGTCAATTAAGCAAGACAGCCAAGTTAGCAGACTGTCAACTGAACGCATCAGAGGATGCTCAGATTTCTGTAATTTCTTTTATTCCAGGTTGTACATGAGCCAGTAAACACATCCACTCCATTTAATATAGCAGCATCTTCAGTAGGAGTTCCTTGCGGTTAGTTTTGCAGTCCTGTATTGTTTCTGAATAGTCAGGGTGCGAGTCTTCAATGAGCCATACATTGATGTGGTGTTCAGTGACATCTGGAAGACGGACATCCCTCATTTGGAAACTATTCATTGTATATTAGCATCTAGTTTAAGGTCTGGATTTTTTTTCTTGTCACAGAAAATTCTACTCTCAGTATCGACATCCTTTGACATCATATGCAAACAGTTCTCCCTTTTGTTTGTTCTTTCTTTCTTTTTTCTTTTTCTTTTTTTTTTTTTTTTTGCTGGTCTTTGAGTTTATTTGTTGTACAAATGAAAAACCTGAAAAATAATGCCTATTCAATCCAGAAACTGTGAATGGGAGAGTGGAGATGTCGGCTGTATGTACATTATATGTTTTGATGTAATCAGAAGCACTGAGAATATGTTGTACTTCGCTGTAAAGAAAAAAAAAATCCATATCTGATATAGCTGTACTTTTGTTGAAAATAAAACCGCTACAGAACTGCGTGTCTAAGGCGTCAGAGTGTGAGTGGGAGCATTGTGCTGAGTTTCCTGTCATGTGACATCATCTCCTGTTTGTAGGCCATTCCAAACAGCTGACACATTCACTTACGGATATATTACACTGGACAGATTAAAGGGCATAAAACAACAACATAATCGCAAGTCACAAAGTGAATGAAATCAATAAGGCTCCAACCGCAAATGATACCTTGCATATGACTAGGCTGTAATCAATAAATAATGAGAATTATGCAAATGTGTCTCCCACTTGGCCACGCTGAAGTGTGGGCTGCTCACGCCGCCCCCTAATGTTTTTGAAGTCCAAAGATGCAAGACTGTTTTTCAGCAAGATCTAAGGCATCCTGGTGTGATGCAGACAGCCTGTGCCTGTGTGTGTGTGTGTGTGTGTGTGCGTGTGTGTGTGTGTGTGTGTGTGTGTTGCCTATAAGAAGCCTAAAATGGGGACGGCAACAATGAGTAGTGCTACTGTGATCTCTAGTGGTCGGCCACGGCGTTACAGTTCATAGCTTCATTTGATCCTGTCTTTATTGGCAAAGGCCTTAAGCAACGCCAATTCCAAAAACATTAGGAGTTTGTGTAAAATGTAAATCAAAACAGAATGCAATGATCTGCAAACATCAGCATCTTTTTAGGGAAGTCTTACATCTCTTAGTAAACCATTTCTAAACTGCATTACATCCATTACAAAAGCATGGCTTCATAGTAGAAGAGTCTGGCTGCTGAAATGTTGTTAAGAGAAGAGGCGATGCTACACACCGGCAAACACACCTGTCCCAACTTTTTGAGGAGTGTCCAATTCTATATTACCTTTTGAATTAAATTACCGTATTTTCTGGACTATAAACCGCACCTGAATAAAAGCTGCACCCATTACAATATAAACGAAATATATATTTTGTCACATATAAGCCACATTGATGTAAATATCTTCGATGTTAGATATTTACATCGAAAGATTTTGTACCATAAGTGTTTATTCATATACCTGAACTGATTTTTCCTCCTGTGTACTGAAACCCCCCCCCACACAGCAAAGACATCCGGAACAGACCCGTGAAATGGACCCGTATCAGAGTCCACTTGCACTCAGCGCCGGATCCGTCCAATAATAACAGGTATTGATGCTCACAAAATGAATGTAGAGTAGCATAGCCAACATAGGCTACTGAACAAAAACAGAATAGCTTTTAACTACTTGGTTTGTTTTTTTGGTTTTTGCACTTCCTGCTAGAGCGCCCCCTGAGGGCTGAAGAAAAATTCATAGAAAAGCCGCATCTCTGTATAAGCCTTATGGTTTAAAGCGTGGGACAAAAGTAGCGGCTTATAGTCCGGAAAATACGGTATATAATATAAACTTTATATTACTCAGTGTGCACACTAAGTTGATTCTGAGACTGATGCTTATTTGTTCTGCACGTGAGACGGAAGGGAAAAGCCAGGAATGAGCTGTCCAGACATGCGCTACAATTCAGCTGATTCAGACTGGAGCGTCACAGAGTTGGTGTCGTGTTTTAAGTAGTTCTTTAGGATCTGAGGAATGTCCAAACGGTCAATTCCAGGGTCCTTGTTTGCAAAAGGGAGGCATCTTCGAATTGCCAGTCGAGTCTGCAACATCAGTGATTTGGGGCAAACTGGTGCAAACACAGAAGAGAAAAACAAAGATGAGACATTTGCAGATTGAAGCAGCTCACAACAAAGCGTACGTAATCTATCAGAATCACCTCTCTCCCTGAGCAACAGAGCCAGAGCTTCATTCTGCTTGGTAGTTTTGTCAATGATGAGGGTGGGCAAGTACACGTCTGCCCCGAAGTCTATGAGAAGCTGTATGTACTCCACCCCGCAGCCATAACGGAGACACACCTCCAGAACCGTCTTTGGCTGTTTAATCCTCGCCAGCATCCTCTCGTCTGTACAGTTGTAGTTGGGGTTGGCTCCATGCAGAAGGAGCAGCTTAAAGCAGTCAAGGTGTCCGTAAACAGCTGAGATGTAGAGGGGTCCTCTGCAGGCCGTGGCATTGGACGCCCACTCTGGGACTTTGGGTTTGACGTCCACCTCGGCTTGGAACCGCAGCAGCTCTCGGAGGATGTCTACGTCACCCTCCCGGGCGGCAGTCAGCACCGGGGAGCAGTTGTTGTACTGGCTGCCGTTGGGGTCGGCTCCAGCTTTCAGCAGGGCGGTGACACAGTCCAAATGTTTCCCGCTGACAGCTGTGAACAGAGGCGTCTGGGCCTTCACGTCTAAACTGTCTATCTGGAGTCAAGAAGTGCAGCACAATCAAACAGGAGGAAATGGCATTTAGACAAATTATATTTTTTGGTGATTCAAGCGAAACAATTAAAATAAAAAAAAAATAAAAAAATCTAACTCTCCAGCAACTGCACTGACACATCATCAGACCCAGGCTGCCGTGAATCATGCTGCTGATTCACATCATTTTTTTTTCTGTTCAACATATGTGTTTACTCATTTTCCTGAACAAGGCATTTTACTGCTGCAGCTCTGATCTGCAGAACATGAAGCCTTTTGACCAAATACATCCCAAAAGGCGAAAATACTACAGAGTTCGAGAAAACCAATGCACAAATACAACAAGAAATAAACATGGACATCGTCTCATGAAATAAAACATCGCAAAAGGGAAAAGTGAACGTGGAAACATTTTACAAAACAAAATAGTAAAACAAAAATACAATCATGTCAAAGAAATGTGATAATAAATCTAAAATGCTTGTCGTCTGTTTAGTTAAATGTTGATTTTTTTTGCGTGTTTTTAGTTTTGTGGTTGCACCTTAAAGCCGCTCAAGGTTGCAAAATGCACTTCATTACATTTGTGAGGGACCACACCTGCGGCCGATTGCATTCACGATGGACGTGAAATGCCAAAAAGAGAGCATCGTTCACAGCTTCACCACTGTCAGACTCTGCCCGTTCATTCTGCTCCAGTCCAAGTCAAATATTTGGACCCAGTGACTTAAAACTGGAAATTTATGAGTGTCTCTGCAGTTTCTGCGCCCCTTTAATGGGCTTTTAATTGGGAGGACACATCCTGTGAATCACAGCTGAGCTGACATGGCGTTTCTACTACCGAGTCACTCAGCAGCAGCAGCGGCAGGTATCCAGGTGGTTCTCTGTGTAAGTTTGTCGACAGCGGTTCATCCACTCTACACTTAATAGATGTTTAAAAAGAAGACAACAATGTTGATGACAGAGAGGTTTAAATGAGGCAAAGCCATATCAATGAGCTCAAAGATGAGCTGGAAAACTGTAGAGATAAAACAGGCCTTAGAACTGTGCTGGGTTTTCATGAGCACTCTGTTTTCACTTGCTTGCTTGAAAATAGCAGCTTTAAAGCCCATTTGTTGGAACTTTGACTCCTTTTAAATGGAATTGGTGGTTGGCTGAGTACAGTGGCTAATTTAGGTTATTAAATAAGATAATTGCATCCATTACACCCACAAGCAGGCCCAGCTGGAGTGTCTCTGACCCACCCACCTAAAAATGCTAACCATCAGCATGACAAAACGTTCTCCCTGTATCTCACCTCCGCGCCGTGCTCCAACAACAGCTCCAGGCACCTCAAGTGTCCGAGGGAAGCAGCAGTGCGCAAGGGGGTCACCGGGACCCCCCACCCGCTTCGGGCATTGATGCACCTCCTGCAGCTCTCCTGAGAAAGCAGCTCAGCGAGCAGAGTCACATTGTCGCTGCTCACGGCGTTGTTCAAAGCCTTGGACTGCTCATTGTCCTCATCCTCCTCCTTGGGCTGCAGCAGGGAGAAGATCTTAGAAATGTCCATTAAACTCATGTTGACAGCTTGGCCCAGAACCATAATTTAACTCCCCGGCATGTGCAAGTCAAAAGACCTCTATCTGCAATGGCACAGAAACACATAGACTGTTGACAGACTCGTGCTATCCAAACTGTGACTGTTTCTAATGCCAACAGAATAGGAGCAAGAAATGAGAGCTTTCAGGCAAGACCACACACACTGCCACATGAAGACAAATTAGAGTTAAACATAACAAGATACCAACCTTACTTTATTTCCAAAGTATTTTTTTTCCAAGAAAGTTGGCTTTCAAAACTCCATCCCTAGTCACGTGAATAAAGAGAAGAAAGAGAGGACGTCCAAGGAGTGTGTAATGCCTCTACAACAGCGGTGAGAAATGCAGTACGCCCTGTGTGTGTGTGTGTGAGTGTGTGTTCATGTGCATGATAACTGACAATGGGGGCCAGAGCTTCTTTCTGGGGGGGATGTGGGGGCTAATTTTAGGCCACATAAGGACCAGGCTAAACTTCCATTCTTGGAGAGTCAACGCTCGGGGTTATAATTAGAAAGGTGATAGAACCTTGACACACACACAATCTGTAACGGGCGAGTGTGGCTTCATCTTTCCCCGTTTCCAAAAACAAACATAAACTGAGACGCCTGCGTGTCATGAGTTACAGGAGTATGCGGCGTGTTGAAGTTGGCAAGTGTAGTGACGATCACGCCGAATCATTTCTGTACGAAATGGCAGTGTTGTGATCCCTTGATTCACACCAAAGCAGCTATTTAAATAGGTGTCAGCTGTGGGCCCGGCTGAGGCTTTGGAGGAGTTTCCAGTCAGCTGTTCCTCTGCCAAACCCACCCATGTCTTCCTACTGCCCCGTGTTCAGGGGGCAGGGGCACATCACACTCTCAGCAGATGGCAGACTGACAGATTCCCGGCATTGTACAAACGCGTGAGCTCTGAGCTATTTCTTTGAGAACAAAGGGGGGAAAAAAATCAGTTACATTACATTTTTACACACAGTGGGGATCTGAGATTCTCTTAATCTGAGCTTCCTGGCGCTCCGTTCAAAAACAGCAAGAAAATTTAGAGCAATCAGCAATTACAGTCAAAATAAAACAATCCTTTTCACAGCAGGCATTTTGACTTCAGACATACCTGTAGGTTTTCTGCGACGACATCTTAAAATGTAGGGAGTTTTTTTTTTTTGTTTCAATTACCAAATAAACTTTACTTTTAAAACAACATTTCCTAAAACCATGATACTATACACTGTGATTATTATTCTTATTTTAACATATCTTTAGTAAAACAGCGCTGAATTTTAAATACAAAAACAACTAGTACCGGTAACTAAAAACAAAAAGTTTATTTGAAAATGAGTAAGTACATAAATAAGTAATACATACAATCCACCCTAATCATAAATAAACAAGGCATTCTTGTCTTTCTGGAAAGAAAAGATGAAAATGCTTTTTTGTAATAATAATAATGATAAATAAAAAACAAAAATCCTGTATTCTTTCAGTTCTTTGTTTCAAGTCCTGAGTCATTTATTTCTCTGGCAGGAGGACAGAAATTTGAGAAATCCACATGACAATACAACAACAAACTTTAATTAAAACCACCTGTTGTCACAGCATCATCTTGACTATTATAGAGGTGTATTTATTTAATTTACAGGGGGCAAAGTTCAGTTTGAGGGTTCCTCAAGGTGACATGATATTTGGTCAGCATTAACTGTGCAGGAGACCTGGAGCTTTTTTTTCATTTGGTTTTGTTTTCTGCTTGTTTTCTCTTTCTAGCTCATGTCAAAACATTTGCCAAATACAAAGGAAAGAAGTTGTTTTTAAGGAAAAAAAATAATGAGATTGAAATAATTTCTTTAATATAGTAGTTTATACGATATCATTCAATGAATGATTTCTGAATATCAACGCGTGGTCTTCGCCATGTTCCCCTGTCAACCACCAGATGGAGCTAGAGGCGTGTTGCTGACAGGAAGTGGAACAAGTAGAATATAAACCCTTCAGAAATGTAGATTTTTTTATCTTTTTTTTTTTTTTTGCAGTGACCTACGTTATTAGTATAAAATCGTCGTGTTATATACTTCAAAATTTAGTTTGTTGTAACGACAACGCTTAATGATAATATTGCTTTTATTTTCCCCAAAACAATGACCCGCTGCGTAAATTCCCACCACACTAACGTCACAATGACGACAGGAAATGGCCCTGGATGAATAAGAATGCCGTGTTTTCTTACAAAACGGACGAGAATTAAACCTTTATACACATATTAGAGGTAAAGGATTTATTATCAATGAAAAAAGCAGTGGGAGAACAGGAGACAAAGACGGAGCAGCTACAGGGAGCGATCTGAAACGGAACGGATGACTGACAGTAACCCTCCCAGTCTGCTGGACGGACCAGTCCTCCCATAGAAATCCTCCCTCAGTCTTTGTCAAGGTCCCGAAGTCCAGCTCGTCCTCCATCAACTTATTTCAGTGCTGAGACTAGACTTTCAAGGAGAAGATTAGCAGGGAAACGTCTTAGGACGACTATGTAGCAATTAAAAAGACAGAAAACGCCTTTTTTCCCACCATTTCATGTCTTCGTGGTAAAGGGGTTTGGGCTGGGGGTGGGGATCTCTGCTGTGTCTCCTGCCCGAGCAGGGAAAGGCTTCACAGGCCTTGACATCTTTTATCAGGGCGAATTAGACACAACTGCAGCTCCAAGCAGTGAAGGGCAGACTAAACACCAACTTCACTAAGTGACTTTAAGGGCCACATCAGTTTAGTGGCAGAAATACCCTCTTTACCAGTATGGCTGATCAGGCGGATTGTTCCTCTCCCTGTTCCCAATTCAACACTTTTTGGGGAGTTCTTGCAAAATCTCATAAAGCCTCTGATACCCTTCACTGGATTTGGGAGGAACTTCTTTGCTGAAGATATGCGGGTCACAGCAACCTGGGGTTGCCTTAGCAACAACTAAGGAACGTGAAGTTACCCTGGCAACAGATGAAATGAGGGGTTATCCTGACAAAAAACGCAACTGAAGCTCATTTAGCGAAAGCTCGCTGTCATGTTCAGACAGAGCTGCAGACGTGATGGCGTGTCGTAGTATTAATAGAGTGAAAGTTACACTGATGTGGTGGAGTCAAACATATTCCTCTCTTTATTTTCAGACACAAACAAAGCTCGGCTATTTGGCATGCCAAGGCACTGCTTTGTTTATGTGCACGCCACTAAACTGCAGGGGCAAAAAGGTCAAGTATTTGTTCTGAGAAAGACAAAAAAAAACATCCTAAAAAGGTTAGTACAAAACAGCAATTTATTTTCTTGTCACTGTATTCAAATTAAACACACAACATGCTAAGCAAACAACTGGCCTTTTTTTTTTCCTCAAGTTTTGGTCGTCACCTGAACACTGTAAACATAAAACATCATTGCAGTTGTAGTTAAGAATTTAAGCAGTTAAACTGATTTGATTTCATATTGGCACAAAAAAAAAAAAAAAAACACAAACAGCCACGGCAGCAGGCATGCACTGCCAAAATAAAAAAGTACAAGATATCAAAGGCAATAAACAAGAACAAGAGGGGCAACATTATTTGGACACGATCCTTTTTGCATTATTGCAGTTATGCTGTTAAGGAGCTAGTTAGCTACTACACGATTACATGTTAACACATCCAGAGCACTGTAAACACTAATAACAAGATTACATTAACAGATCCTTAATCAACTCAACAATTACTGAGACCATTTATTAAAGTTTAGACAGTGAAGAAATTGTCCTTAAGCACAGACCTGTTATGTCAGTCATGTAGAAAAACCCATACATGGCTGATCCTAGATCAACGTATTGGATCAGTTGTCTTTAAGCCCGACTGAAGCGGACGTGTCATTCGGATCTACTCATCAGGCTTCCTCTTGGGCTTCTTTGGGTTGCGGGAGCGGCTCTTTGCCTTGCATAACGGACAGATGGGAGCGTTACGATGAATCTGCTGGTGGCAGGAGAGGCAAGCCTGGAGGAAAGAGGAAGGGTTTGTATGTTCAGTGTCTTTTCTCATTTATTGTAAACCAGCAACCAAACAAATTACTCAGGTAGACTCTGACTAACCCAGTTGTTTATCTCAGCACTAAATTCGGGAATCACTGAATGTCCCTGTTTGTCTTCTTTTTTAATCTTGCTGATTATTTAGCAACTGCTTAGTTAACATTGTATTTATTAGTCTTTTTTTTTAGGTGTATGTCTACAGATGTTTCATTTGTTCCTCGTAGCACAAGCAAAATTACCTTTAAAGACACCCCTCTACAAATCTTTTACGTCTAACACTCAGGCTGTCTGACCTCGCCTTTACGACCCTGACATCAAACTCAGAGTTGTTTTCTACTGTCCTGTCTGCTTAGGGAACAGCAAAAGTAAATCTGTATCATTAGGAAGAGCTATTCCATGAATGTGCATAATGAATCTAGTCAGACAAGTTCCTGCAGTCACAATAGATGGCAAGATTCGTGGTGATTGGTCAACCGCCCAGCCAGCGCCATCTATCTGCAACCGTCTCACACAGACTTCAACCATATTTCTTGCACAGAATATACCAGAGATGTGGTAGATAAAAAAATATATATAAATCAAGTATAAATCAATATGTAACAACACAGCATTCACACTATTAACATTCATTCTCCTATAGGTTATAGGCATTATAAAGTATAAACATTTCTCTCAGAGACGGTTTCTGAATGGGTCTTTCCAGGAACCCATATTTATGGGGCGTAATGATGAGCACATTCCTTTGGGGGGAAGGTCCTGATGTTGAGCATGCTGGTTCATTGTCAAGGTTAACTGAACTGCTTAAAGGAAGTCGGCTGTAGCTGATAGCATTCCTCACATCTGTGCTTTTCATGCGGGAAAAAGTAAAAAATGTTCAGGAAAAGTTTTAAAAAATTTAATGTGAAAAGGTCTGAGTCTTAAAAGTGCACTTTAATAAGAGATAATGCAGTTGTAAATTTGACGTCACGTATCAGAGGTGAAGAACAGAAGATACTGGCTCACTACGCACCGTGTGTAAACAGACAAATCCAACTGTTATTTAATAAATGTGCTCAGCCAAAAACACATCAACACGTGCAAGAACAATTCAGTAAACACTTCACGTCACACAAACCGCAGACTTATTGAGCATGAAAAAAGCATAATGGCATTGTCTGGCAGCTCATATCAATGAGGCTCAAGTGCAGGGTCATTGGCTTGTGTAGCATGGGAATGCACTCAAGCAGAGTAAAAATAATTTCCTTCCTTGGCAGATGCCTTTACAATACTGAGCTCCTTTTTATTAATTTTGTTGTCAGGACACAGCGGTTTTTACATAAATAAAAAGAAGAATAAATTTTAATCTCCATGAAATGTCACTTTTGTGACATCTTAGCTTTTTCAACATGATATTGTGTCCGTGTTGGGATCAAAATATTTATGCAGGTATCATTCTTCATTTATTTTCCAGAGATACGGCATTGCAGCCTAATTAACTGTTAGTCATAATGTCAATACAAATGGCTTCTACTTTGATTTATTTCAGCTTTCAACCGACTGTGCCAACTTGAGGAAAGCACATTCATAATCTCTACTCCACCTTTAATTTTACATCAGGAGCAATACCTTCATAGGTGGCGGCTGCTGTCTAAAGGTGGCTGTCTGCCGAGCGTCTTGCTTCCTGGACACCTGAAGCTGCTGTGCTGCCGCTGCAGCAGCAGCTAGGGATTCTGGGATGGCTGGCTCATGTGGCTCCTTTTGCCACTCCGCTTTCTGCTTCTCAAAGTAGCTATGTAAAGAAAAGACAGAGAGCTAATTAAGTTTGGATTATATTTAGAGTTCATGAATCACATAAAAGTTGACATTACCTGATCTAAACTTTACTAAGAGATAAGCAGCAAGAAGACCTAACTGAAGAGCACTACAATTGAGCTAGCATTCATTTTTTTTTAAGTCCGAATCAGAGCAAAAGCTAAAAGCCATTGCAGGATTGTTTGTCTGTATGCATACGTGTGAGAGACAAAGAGAGAGAGAGCAGGGGAGGACTGGGAAGAAATGTGGCCTTGGACTTTATGCCTGACTGGCCCATTTTCAAAAAAAAAAAAAAGTGACATCCTATTTTATTACGCTCTCTGGTTTCGCTCAAAATAGGTCTATGAAGAACTTTGAGCATTTACGGAAAAAAATTGAATGTGTTAATTTCCTGTGAACATGATCCAGCAACAAGCCAAATCTTTCAGTCTGACTTATAAGCCTGCATTAAGATATGCTTCTTTTTTTTTTTTAAATAGATTCTGTCGCTTTTCAATTTTCATACAAAATATGTCAGTTGAGTTTTTCCATTTTACTGAGGTGTAGATAGCTCATTTTTGTGCTGATATGTCACTGTTAGATGGTATCTTAAAATGCACCCCACATATCTTTGAGGTGTGACTTAATTTTCTCCAAAACTGCTCCATCACATCCTGTAATACAATTACACAGGACACTATTGTTATTAAGTACAATTACTCCAAAAAAAAATGTGCAAATGATGGAGCCAACATCTTCTTTTACAGCATTTTATATCTCTCTCCCCCTGTGATGAGTTCTGGCTTCTCTGAAAAAGCAAAGCAGAAAAAAGTTGCAGTATTATCAGAAACTTGTATGCGTGGGGAACATCAGGGCATGTGGCACAAAGAAGGGAAGGGAAGATGACTACCATCTGGCCAGCAATGAACTAACCTTTACAGAAAGCTGGCCAACACTGCTGTCAGCTTTTACAAAGCAGCACTCTTATTGCAACTACAGCGTTGCATGTTAGAAGAAAAAAAATGTTTAAAAAAAAAAACCAAAGCAAATTACAAGACATTTTTATTCCGCCCCAAAGGTTTTAGGCGTGTAAAAATCCAGACTGACAGAGCTGTGAGTGTGGCAACAAATCCTATAAATAACTACAGGCTAAGTAGTTCTATGTTTTAGTCTGCGTGATGACAGACGAGAAAAATCTCAGATGTAAATTTCTTTTCTTTCCCCCCCCCCCCACAACTGACCCAACTGACATTGGTAAATGAGAACATGATCTCTAGTGCCATAAATCACACAGATTATAAATAAACACGTTGTCCATCATGGAGGCTCCCAGCCAATGGTACTTCTACACCTCCCTGTTGATCAAAACGTGGATGATGAAACACAGTCACAGCCACATCTTATGACTCGGGATATCCGAGAGCCGCCTTGTGCAAGACCTGAATCAGCGTCATTTCTATATTCTACAACCATCAACCATGATTTACGCCAGCAAATTGAACAGTTATTCACTACTGTTGAATGTCAGCCTGCGGTTTGGGCTGCTGGAAATCTATTTGTCAGACCCGTGTGATGTACCTCCAACTTTGTGGAAAGCAGCAGCTTTATGAGGCCTGAAATGACTTTACTCGCATTTTTTGTCAGTTCCCAAAGCCTGCAGGACTGGAAGGTTTAATTTGACATGAATTTCTGAAGAAGCCAAGTGACCAGTTGATTGAGAGAACACCAATCATACACCTAAAGTACACTGCTGCCCATAAAGTTGGAATAAAATGTTTTTACCTCTTCTCATTAAATGATTATGACAATGTGATTTATTGTTGATAGACAGCTTATCTGAAAACAAAACTATTCCAACTTTATGGGCAACAGTGTATCTTCACTACGATATCACTAAGACAATATATTTGAAAACATATTTGAAACTGATTTAGACTTCTAAGAAAGCAAAACATAAATCCAATAATTGTAATCAATACTGCAACTTTCAAAAGGGTCAGTTCAACTAAAATCACTAAAACTTATCCATTTTCATGTATCTAGACATGAATATACTTCATTTTGAGTTGACCTTGCTACGTTTAAATATACAGTCATGGAAAAAATTATTAGACCACCCTTTTTTTCTTCAGTTTCTTGTTCATTTTAATACCTGGTACCACTAAACGTCATCATGTGACTAAAACAGACAGAAAAGAAAACACTGAATGCATAAAAGCAGTGTTTTTGGCAGTACAACGCCATAGCTATTGATGTAAAAACTTAAGTGATTTAGGTTATAATCAAGAAAACCATGGAAAATGGTAAGATATCAGCTCTTAAATAAAACTCTTATGAGCAATCTTTGTGGTTATCGTTATGTTTGTCCAAACAAATGTACCTTTAGTTGTACCAGGCATTAAAATGAACAAGAAACTGAAGAAAACAAGGGTGGTCTAATAATTTTTTCCATGACTGTATTTGTACCTCAACTGCAAGCCAAACACAATAAAGTAAACATGGAAACAAATCTTTTTCAAGAAATCACTAACATGAATCCAAATACTTTAGATGTTTTCTGGTCTATAAAATGCATCAATAATTAACTGTAAAGGCCTCAGTTTTTAAGACTACATAAAACATAGCTGTAGAGACAATGAAAGTTGTATCGAACAACATGAGTTTGAAAGAATTTCAACACATATTTCATGCATTTTGTGTGTCTGTTCATGTGTGTGTATACTGACTCCAGGGAGAGCTTCTCCTCCTCTTCATTCAAATTAGGGAGTCTGTGTAGTCCCAAAGTCATCCTGAGAGCATCAACGTGCTCCTTCAGTGGTTTGTACTCGTCATGCAGACGCCGAGTCGTTTCTAGCAGTTTATTCAGGTCATTCTCCGACTGCTTGATGGTGCTCTCCATCTGTAAGGAAGTTTTATATTTTAGACATGTAATATGCTCAGTCTTTCAGCCAAAATGAGGTTGTTTGGAGCCTAAAAAAAGCTAGATGTCAGTTCTCAGATGAAGCCTCACCATTTCTCTACTGACCCAAATGCTCCTTACTTACTTACTTACCACATTTATATCTGCATGAATGAGGCGCAGCTCCTCCACGTGGGCCATTTTCTCTTGTAGTAGGAGATCCATTTCTTGTTTGTACTCTTTCAGATGTTTCTCTTCAGACTCCAGAGCCTTCAAACTCCATCTTCAGACGAGACTTGATCTTCTGCATTTGAATCGTCTTGTTTCTACAACCATTGGCACAGAAAAATAAACACCAACTGTCATATTTTCTCCTTCACTTCAATCAATTTAAAAAAAAAAAAAAAGAATCCAGGTTAAACATTCAGCAGCCACTTTATTAGGTACAGCTGTTTAATTTCTTGTCAACGCAAATACCTAATTAGCTAATCACATGTTAGCCACTCAATGCATTTAGGCACATAGACATGATCAAGACAACTTGCTGAAGTTCAAAATGAGCATCAGAATGGAGAAGAAAGGATTTGAGTGACTTTGAACATGAACGTGGCTGTGGTCTGAGTATCTCTGAAACTGTAGATCTGCTGAGATTTTCATGCACAACCATCTCTGGGATTTACAGAAAAAGATAAAACATCCAGTGAGCAGCAGGTGTGTGGACAGAAATGCTGTGATGATGTCAGAGGTCAGAAGAGAATGAGCAGACTGCTTCAAGACAATAGAAAGCTAACAATAACCCAAATAACAACTTATTATAACTAAGATATGCAGAATATCATCTCTTAACCCACAATACGTGGAACCTTGAAGCAGATGGACTGCAGCAGCAGAAGACCACACCGGGTGTCACTCCTGTCAGCTAAGAACAGGCAGCTGAGGCTACAATTTAGCTCACCGAAGTTAGACAACAGAAGTTTGGAAAAACGTTGCCTGGTCTGATCAGTCTTGATTTCAGCTGCAACACTGAGTATTGTTCTAGACCAGTGGTTCTCAACTGGTGGGTCGCGACCCAAAAGTGGGTCGCAGACCTGTTTTCAGTGGGTCGTGGGCCTTTCTTTGCCTGGGGAAGGAAATGCTAAAAAAATAAATAAATAAATAAACAAAATGAAATGCGTGTCATTCATACTCCTTAACAGTAGATGGCGATAATGCCCTGTAATGCCAGTTGACACCCGCCAGTTTACACCATAGAAAAAGACCTGCAGAGTTTGTTTACATATGTTGATCAGGTGAAACACAGATACAACGAAGAATATATGAGATATGGATTTTTTTATCTTGAAGACAAAAGTCAGTTAGTGGTTATTCAGCTAAAACTATATATTCTGAGTTCTTTTTGAAACTACTGCTCAGTGGTTGCACCGTTTTATTTCATGTTTGTGCATAAAAGCACTGTTGAGTCTTAAAAATGGCTGTTAATAAAATGTTCTGTTTGCTATGTCAGCCTTATGATTAATGCTTAAATAAGTGACTAGATAGTTTTAAAAGGAAATTGTTATATATTCAGGAAGTGGGTACTCAGCAAATGTTACATATTTTAGTTATTTTTTAAACTACTGCTCAGTGGTTGCACTTTTTTATTTCATGTTTGTGCATGTTGAGTCTGTTAAAAAAGGCTGAAGTTACTGAAAGGGAAGTGTTTTGGATTTAAGTAAAATGCAGCTAATTGAGCATCAAAGGGAATATTTCCCACTAGAAGTCATTTTTATGTGTTGGCATTCTGTGATTTTCTATTTTACTATCTCCAATTCAAAACTGCACGATCTTTTCATTCAATAAATTTGAGAAGTTGGAAATTTTCCTTGATTTGGGTCGCGGCTTGTCATTAAGGGTGATGGTGGGTCCTGAAGCCAGACCAGTTGAGAACCACTGGTCTAAACCATGTCCATCCCTTTATGACTACAGCACAGCCATCTCCTGATGGCTACTACCAGCAGGATAATGCACAATGTCACAAAACTCAAATAATCTCAAGCTGCATTCTTGAATATGACGGTGAGTTCACTGTCGTCCACTGGCCTCCACAGCACCTGCATTACCTGCACAATACTGTCATACCACCATGGACCAACATTTCTGAGGAATGTTTCCAACACCTTGTTGAATTTTAACATGAAAAATTAAGGTTTTTCTAAAGGCAAAACGGGGTCCAACCCGGTACTAGCAAGGTGTATATAATAAAGTGGCCAGTTCATTTCAACAACGCTCCTTCGTCTGCATTAATTCATCATCAGCATGTTATAAAGGTGTTCCTACAGGTAACACTCCTGATTAACTCACTAAACAGAATGGAGGAGGTCGTTTAATGTCATTCTTCTAAGCTACGCAGCTACACATCTGGTATTTGTTGATACACAGCTGGAATGTTGTTGCATGATTTTAAAAAACACACAAATAAAAAAAGCGACAAGAACAACAACCTTTGTGTTATTTTATCGAAGCCTGAAAACCATGTCAGCGACAAGGGTTTGAAAAAAAAAAAAAAAACAGCAGAGAAAAGCTTTAATTTCGTAGCAGAGCGGCTAATATTAGCAAGGTCAGTAACAAAAGCTCAGCCGGTGGCTAACGTTAGCTCAGTTAACGTTTTCCGCTGCGAGTCAAACATCTGGAAAGCCTTCATTTAAGTCGACGTCCGAGCGTTACCGTATTTCCAAGATATTCTCCAGTTTGCACATAATTTCTTGTTCGTCCGCCATGATTTCGCAGTCCCGTTATCGTTCAGCGGCGTCGCTGGCTCCGTTACCCCCACAAGGCCACGGTGGTCCCCTTCTTGATTTAAAAAAAAAAAAAAGAAAGAAAGACAGACAGAAAAAAAGAAAGAAAGAAAACACAATGGCCAGCGTGAGCGCGCGCAGGAGCACGCGCCCGCAAAGTGAAACCGTGGCAACGACGTACGTACGAACGTAAAGGAACGACTGGGCTGCTTGACATTTCCTGAAATACAAAGTGTCCACTTCCTCTGAAGGTGAAGATGTTCCAGCCTCTCAATCAACACATCATGGATGTTATAAAAAATATGCAACATGTTAAATAAATTATCATAAACTCTCACTTCAATCAGAAAACTACTTTTAAAAAGAAGGAAAAAAATTATAATTACAAAAAGTAATGACAATAATAAAAACAATGACTTCCCTGAAAGTTACAGGATCCTGTCATTGTCAATGTGCAGAATTATTTTAAATAATACCTTAATTGATTATTACTGATGTAATTCTAAACTGCGTGAGGTACAATTTGTCTAACCTTTGGACTGAAGGTGAGATTTGTTTGAGTAAGATCCTAGATGTGGACTTGATGTACTCGTTGCAGGCTTGGTCAGCTCAGTCCACTCATTACTCATCTGTTACAAATATAGCCGTGCCTCTTGTTATCAACAAAGCACTGCTTACACGGTGATGAACATTGGTCTCTTTGTGTGACAACTGATCTGGATCAGTTGTTTCCAAAACATGACCGGACGTTAACAATTTTATAAGAGCTCCCATAAAACACAGGTCACAGTGGAAGGTTGTTCATGACACTCTGCATCACTTGAAGTATAGTTGTTGCAGTTTTACAAAGTTCAGTCTCATTATCAAGTTCCTTGATAATGTGGGATCACTTACTTTGGTGGTATAACTGTTTCACTGTGAGTTTGTATGCAGCAGCATGCAGAATGCACTTGCATACTGACATCCTGTAATATTAATGGAAAAACATGGCCCGAGTTTTACCCCGTTGGCTTTTATGTACTGGACCAAGCAAGGCTGAAAAGTTCTGCAAACACATGCACGCAGACATGAAACCAGCATTCCTGAAACTCAAGGGCAACTCAACCTTGTCTGCATGACATCTGATGTAACCTGTGACATACACAGCGCCAGTCAAGCCAAAACAACAAGAAAAATGTTGTTTTTTTTTTCTTTGTGGAACTTCTTTCTTAAACATTTTAATTTGTTGGTAACTTGACCTGAGTGAATGGGGCTCGAGTGTATCAAGGCTCATTAAACTGTTCCAAAACTTGTTACTGGTTAAAATCAATCTGTGAGCGATAAAACACCTTGTGGACAGCCTTCCCAGAAGAGTTGAAGCTGTTCTAGCTGTCAAAGGGTGGAGCCACGTCATATTGATTAGGAATGGGATGAATTAAAACTCATAAGTCAAGGCAGGTGAGCGAATACTTTTATCGATATAGTGTAGATGCGGCTGCTGTTTTTTTTGCCAGGTATCCTGTGATGCTGTTGGGCACGTAAGGCGTGACCACAACGTTGTTAGGAATTTCCTGATCTTGTACTCAGCTACGGATTGAAACCCCTCCTTGTAGAGAAAAAAGGGGGGTTATGTGAATCTTTGCCTTTCCAGAAAGTGTCAGTTACATATATACACTGAGACTGGGAAAAGGTAGCGATATTCCACATAGAAAGCCAGTATTTAAGCCGCTGGTTTAGACTGTCTGTCATCCAGGTCATGGTAACTCTCACACGTTTGAATCAAAGCAACTGGACATCTTTTTCTTTGTTCCTGAAGATGTTTCACCCTCCATTCAGAATGCTTTGTTATTTCAAACTGACTAGTGATGAGTTTCGAGCTTATAAGCAAGTGAGGTCATATGTAAATCAGTCACCCTCGCATCTTTTTTTGTGGGTCGTTTGTCTTGTGTTAGTCTTTTGTCCACTAAGTTGTTTATCTAGTGTTTGGTCACATGAATCAAGGTCTAAATGGCTGTGAAACTGCCTGAGTCGGAGATTCAAGGCTGCATTGCTCAGGTGTTTGATAAGTGAAATCTGAGTCCTCCTTCTCACTTTATTGTTGGTTTTTCACATTTGACATAGATGGCTTTTTTTTTTTTTACTCCTCTTTCAAACCACCTGTCTTTGCCCAAAAAGTGTACATTATTGTCATCAAAAGAGTATCACTTATCCTTAAGGTGGGCTGGGTTAGGGTTGCAATGGTGCCTACAGAGTATTAAGTTGACACAGCTGTAAAGGTACCATCAATGCTGAAGAGTGCCGTAGAGGTTTTAGAGTAACTTATGCTCCCATACAGACGTTGTTTTCAGACGCAGTTTGACAACGGCTGTCACATTTGTCTTGCAAGTAAAGACTACCTGATATAAATTTCTCATGGTGTCATAAATCCTACGACTCTGTCTACCTACTAGCCGGGTTGAAATGACATATTGGTTATTGTGGCCCATTCCAAAGAAAAAGAAGAATTCCAAAGTTGACCTCTTCTCCCTAACCAGGATCGGGAGCACATTCTTCTCCTTCGTCACTTTTTTAAAAAAGCATTTATGCACATGTACGCATTACAACAGAGCAGTTTATTTTCACCTGTTGTTTCTTTATTGTCAGTACATACGGATTATGCAATTCTTCATCCATCTGCATCTCCGCATCAACAGTATCGTACAGTCATCATAAGGTACAGTGGACATCGTACCTAAGACTGAGCGAATGCAAACCGTGCTGTGTGAGATGTTGTAATCCTTCATGACTGCAGAAATCGTGCAGTGCATAAATTGCCATTACAGATGGTTGATAAAAGAAGAGGGGATGCTAAAAATCGCCCTGTTACAACTTTATTGAGATGTGTTGCTGCCAACAAACTCCAATGTTCTTTATGTTCTATTGAGGAATAAAATATGGGCTTATGAGATTTGCAAATCATTGTATTCTGTTTTTATTCACGTTTTACACAGCATCACAGCTTTTTTGGAATTGGGGTTGAAGCATTCCTACATTTGTACAAAGTTTAAATCTTAGGGTGTGGTCACTTTTCAATTACCTAATTGTGTTTCTTGATACAAGTGATCCTGGTGCATTGTAGTTTCATGCACTGCCCCTTTTGGAGACCTTCAGTCTACTCACCCTTTCCAGATGAAAGTCTCCGTTTGCTTGCATCAACAATGGACCTTCCGACACATTTTCTTAGTACTGTTGCCATGTTTTCCACCTTCACAATGCTAAATCACAAGCAATGGTGTCCCGGAGGCCTGAGAAACACCCACATCTACTGCATAACAGGTTAACAGCGAGTAAAGTGCGATTACTCGAAAGTGCCCCTGATATAGATGGAGTCCAACTGAGTTTCTTTTGAAAATGTGATTTAATAAAAGAAATAAAACGTAAGAAAAAGGACAGTTTGTACGGGACAGGTCAGGGTCACAAATTAACTCAAATGTACCTGTCAGTTTAGATGTTGTACATAATCTTAAACATCTCTTCCTCATTCTGCATGTCTCAAGCCCTGCACATGAAATGAAATGATGAGATTTTATGCACAAGAAGTACAGTCAAATACAAAGAAAAAGGAAGTCTAAAATCAAACCACTAAGATTATGTGCCTTAAAAGCAAGAGAATACAGCACTTTATGATCACTGACTTTCAGTTTTACTTTACATGAAAAATGAAATATATGTTTGCATAAATACACAGATTCAACACTTGTTGCTCATTGTTGTTCAATTCCTGCTGAGAATCCAAATATATCAACACATACAGCTGTGCTTGAAAGTATATAAATGTTTGCAGAAACAGTATGTATTTCTGCATAAATATAACCTATAGCATTATTGGAATTTAATTTAACTGGTGATCCCAAGCTGCATATCTACACCTCTGGGATCTTTGTCCTTCAGTATTTGTTTGTGTAACTTAAACTTCATTGTTCCTTCATTGAGCCTTCCTAAGTTTCAAAGCAGCAAAAACATTAAAACACTATGATAGTCCCACCACCATGTTTCACAAGTGTGACAAAGTTCTTATGCTTCAAATTCACGTTTACCTGTCTCCAAACATACTGCCCTCTTAACGTTTAGAGTTTAATTTTTGGCCTGTCATGCACATGTATTTTGTTCAGTATTTTCAAGATAAATGCTGCAGTATTCAATGTGGATATTTTGGGCATGATGTTGCAAAAATATGGAACTATACAATGGGTTTGCAAATTAACAAACTCGAAGCAAACTTGAATTAGCTGCATATTGAAACGACCTATCCACTGCTACAGGGAACATAAGATGATCCAAAATTCCTATTCACTTGTGTCCAAATATAAGTTAATGTATATATAACAGACATGTGATACAATCCTACTCCCCTTTCTCATTTTAGGGGGAAAAAAGTGGTTACACAAGGTGTAGTCTAGCTCTTTAAATCGTCTGGACCTGGGCTGCACTTGGATTAACCAAACAAGAAGCACTGGGGAACAATACAATGGCCTATTCTCATTTACTGTAATCCTTGTAGGTATTACAAGCGCTTTCATATGACTACAGAGGAAAAGCTAGGCTACTACCAGTACCTCAGCTGAAGACGAGTTTTGGCTGCTGATAAAAGCAAAAAACAAAACAAAAAACCAATACCAATGTCAACTGTAAGTAGCTAGCTTTAACAATTCTTCATGTCATTATTTGAATTGTGATTCATGTGTAGTCTTAACTTTAGAATGACTCCACTGCTTGGTTAAGGTTAAACCACAATGCATTCCTGTAGTTCTTAAACTTCTTTAGCTTAGCACATATCCTCGAATGTATAGTTATATGTTTCTTATTTGTTGGTGTTCCTGTATTTATTCCAGCACTGTTTCATTCTCAACAAAACTGGAACAATTTAATCTTTGCTTTATCTTCATGAAATATTTGTTGAAACATTATAACTGGTGAAGTTAATATCTGTACTACTTTGTTACTTTTATCTTGTTGTATAAAATGTGTCCTAATAAAGGCCAGTCTTATTTTAAATATTTTAGACAGGTCTATGAGGTACGGAGTAAAACAGTTTCTCCTCTTTGCTGCTTTTTTTTTTTTTCCCTTTACAAGTCAATCTATCAGCTCCAGCAAATGTAAACTGTACGTAGTGACTGTTTCGACCCTTCGCTGACAGTTTTGCGTCACAGAATGAACCCCATGTTCTCAGTTCAGTCTAAAATACACTGTGGGCTTCATTTTTTGATTGTATTCCCCACCAACATCTTGCGATTGGATGCTCCTGGTTGAACAGAAAAATGTAAGGACCCCTTTTCTTGGTCATTTGTCAAGAAACAAACACGTTTAGCAGTGTTTCAAAGAACAAGCAATGTTATCATAGAACTTGGTAGTGATCTTTTTCACCCAGCTGTGAATGTGACTGTACGTTTCTTGTTGCTTCTCAGATGTATGAACAGCAGAGACCTTCTCCTTTTTTTTTTTTTTTTGTTGTTGTTGTTGTTGTTTTCTGGTAGATAAATGTCCGCGTTACAACCATGGATGCAGAGCTGGAGTTTGCCATTCTGCCCAGCACAACTGGTAAACAGCTGTTTGATCAGGTATGATGTGTATAACGATCAGATTGGTGCTTTGATGGAAACACAGTGAGCGCATCGTAATATTCTCTGGTGTTTTTAGATAGTGAAGACAATCGGGCTGAGAGAAACCTGGTTCTTTGGCCTCCACTATCAGGACAGCAAGGGCTTCTCCACTTGGCTTAAGCTCAACAAGAGGGTGAGCTGAGAGCTTGTGCGCCAGTCCCTCGACTCCTCTTGATTTAAAACAAATATCGTCTTCATTGTTCGGGCTAATGCTACTGTGTCCCCACCCACCTCCATCGAAGCTAATTAATGTCTATTTATTCGTTCTGTCGGTCCCCTGCTGTGGGGTGTTGATCCCAGGTGACGGCTCAGGATGTGAAGAGGAACAACCCTCTGCTGATCAAGTTCAGGGCCAAGTTTTACCCTGAGGATGTCGCTGAAGAACTGATACAGGAAGCAACGCAGCGCCTCTTCTTTCTGCAGGTCAGAGACCAAACCTCATACCACAATTATTAAAACAGAAGCAATAGTCACGTTAACATTTGAGGAACAGAACAGATTTCTCTGTGGACAGTATGAGAGTAATTTTGTGCTACAGCAGTATGGTACCCCTTAGAAGCTGTACTAAATAAGGAATCTCTATCAAAACAAAATGTAGAACTTGTCTTAATGACCAGTGAGGGTTTCTTGATGACTCACACAGATCCACATAAAACTCATGGGTTTGCCGTGAGGGAGTACATGCACAGAAAAATAGATCCATGTCCAAGATGTAAACATCAGAACACACAGGGATTATCACTCCGAGAGCCACCTTAACAGGACCAACTTGTGTGGTGGAGATACACAAGCATTTGTGTTTTTATCATCTGTTTTAGGTGAAAGAGAGTATCCTAAACGATGACATATACTGTCCACCTGAGACTGCAGTGCTCTTGGCCTCGTATGCAGTCCAGGTGAAACACGGCGACTACAGGGAAGATTATCACGTACCAGGATACCTTGCTAAAGAGAAGCTGCTGCCACAGAGGTAGAGCATCCTGTGCATACAAGCATTGACCAAAGTTTGCCTTAATTCCGGTGTCATTCTTCTGAATTCTAATCGGTTTGTCCCTTTTTACTGATAAAACCAGGGTTTTGGAGCAGCATAAGCTGAATAAGAATCAGTGGGAAGAAAGGATCCAGGTGTGGCATAAAGAGCACAAGGGAATGCTGAGGTGCTGAAATCTTACCATCTCACCATGTTCACGTGCTTTCTGCAAGCAAGTTTTCTCTTTGTGATCAAACCATGCCACGTTACAGAGAGGACGCAATGGTGGAATATCTGAAGATAGCCCAGGACCTGGAGATGTATGGGGTCAACTACTTCAACATTAAAAACAAGAAAGGGTCAGAGCTGTGGCTGGGAGTGGATGCACTGGGTCTGAACATTTACGACAAAAAGGACAAGTGGGTAACACATTGGGTGTTTAAATATCTCTGACATATTTGTAGAAATCGAAGGCCCACTGATCTCTTGAAATTGCTACAAAAGTTTGCGCGCTCATTGATGATCTGCAGTTGATTTTTCCCACCATTATGGACATCTCCTGCCTTTTCTTTACTATATGCTTTCATTACTCTACTTTGTCCATTTGTGATTTTGAGCATGATATCTCATGAATTGTGGAATATTTGTGTTCATATACAAAGGATGCTAAGATTTTTCATATCAGGAAACTGTTTTTTTTTTATCATCAGGTCCTTACAAGGCATTCAAATTGGGTAAATGTAACCTCAGATAAACAAGCAACATATGATATAATACATTCATTCATTAATTTCTCATATTCTCTATAAACCAGCTCAAAATCATGGGGGTCTGCCAGAGCCTACCCTGCACATGTATATACATGATATAATACACTCTGTCATTAGTTTCCGAACAAAAACTAAGGTAAAATGCAGAAGCATTGTGTAAGAAACTAAATGCACCCTTTACTGTTCCCAAGAAATTCAGAAAATAAAGTTGCAATCAGGTTTTGTTATTCAAAAACCTTTGATTGATGAATCATAAAACAGTAATTCTAAAGTGAGAAGGATTATTCACAAGCAGAACACATTCAACACAGCTGCTAAACTTCCCAGGAGACACCATCCCAGCAAATTCACCCCAAGGTCAGACAATGCAATGCTCAGAGAAAATGCAAAAAAAAAAAAAAAAAAGCCCAGGAGTTACATCTCAGACTCCACGGGCCCCAGATAGCATAATAAATGTTAAAGTTCATGTCAGTGAAATTAGAAAAAGGCTGCACAAGTATGGTTTGTTTAGAAGAGTCATTTCATCTCTCTAAACAGAGGATGACAGCACAGCTTGGGTTTGCAAAGTTGCATCTGCACAAATAACAATACATTTGGAGCAGTGCCCTTTGGACAGATTGATACCAAAGTAGAGATGCACAGAACCATGTTTGGTGAAAACCAGTCCGCGTGTTAACAGAAACACCTCGTGTGGAAGCTTTGCTATTTTTTCACAACTGAAACACAGAGATATCACTTTTCAGAGCTGGAAAAATCACTGTCAGCTTTCACTTTGGTTTTAATTTTATCATCTTCCAGACTCGTCACTGGAAGTGTTAAAGTGTTAAACTAATGTTTCCACAGGATGACCCCAAGGATTGGCTTTCCCTGGAGTGAGATCAGAAACATCTCCTTCAACGACAAGAAATTTGTCATCAAGCCGATTGACAGGAAAGCACCGGTATGAAAAACCTTGATTAACCGACTCAGCTAAGTGTTTAGTACATGAAGCACAGTGCCTGGCCAAGGAAAGTTCAATGGCTGCTAAATTTTTTTGGGAGATTTTATACAGCTTGTTAGTATGTTTGATATTAATCAGTTTAACTCTGTTCGTGTGTGGTTGTACATTAAACAGCCGATTAATCTTTTCAACTACAAACCCAAAACCCGTGAAAGATGAGACGGTTTTTTTTTTTATTATTTTAGCAAAATGAAAGCTAAAAGACTTTCAAAATCACATGAGCCAATATTTTATTCACAACAGAACATTGATAACGTAACAAATGTTTAAACTGAAAAAATGTTTACACTTTCACCCACTAAATGAGCTCATATCAAATTTGATGCCTGCTACAAATAGTTGGGTCTGAGGCAGCCTGAAAAAGCAAGACATTTTAAAAAGATTCAGCTGGGAGAACGTCAAGCAACTAATGAAGTTCATTGATATCACATCTGGAACTATAAATGGGATGTCTGAGAAAGGCACAATCTCTCAGAAGTAACGGGACACTTTAATCTATAAAAGAGTACATAAAAACATTGTGGAATATTTTAAAAACAATGCTTCTAAACATCAACATACATTCACACATTCAATGTATGAATGTATGAATGAAAAACGCACTGATGCTGCTGTAACACCTTAATTTCCTGCAAAGGATTAATAAAGTATCTAATCAATCAATCATCAAATTGCAAAAATTGCAAATCTCATCAACTACTGTGCAGGACAACATCCACAGATTCAGAGAAACTGGAGAAATCTCTGTGCATCAGGGACAAAGCTGAAGACCTTTGGATGTCCGTGGTCTTCTGGCCCTCAGACGACACTGCATCACTCATCAGCATGATTGTGTCAATGACATTACTAAATAAATACTTCCAGAAACCACTGTCAGTAAACACAATCCACCGTGCCATCTTCAGAAAGCTCTATCATGCAGAAAGGCAGCCATATTTGATCATGGTCCAGAAGTTGTTGTTTCCTGTGGACCATGACTCATTTAAAACAGACTGCTTCAAGGTTGGGCAGCATGATGGCTTGGTGTTTAGTACTGTTGCCTCACAGCAAGAAGGTTCCTAGTTCAAACCTCAGCATAGAAAGGCTGTTCTGTGTGGAGTTTGCATGTTCTCCACAGGCTTTCTCCGGGTACTCCGGCTTCCTCCCACAGTCCAAAGACAGGCATGTTAAGTTAATCAGTAGTTCTAAATTGCCCGTAGGAGTAAATGTGAGTGTGCATAGTTGTTTCATACATCATGGACTGGCGACCTGTATATCCCTGCTGGGATAGGCCCCAGCAGATCCCCATCACCCTGTATAGGACCAAACAGGTATGGATAACGGATGGATGTTTCAAAGTGGGAAACTGTTCTGTGGTCAGACGAGTCCAGATTTGACATTCTTGTTGATAACTACAGACACCACCTCCTAAAGAGGAGGGAGACCTTCCAGCGTGTTATCAGTGTTCAGTTTAAAAGCATCTCTGATGGTATGAGGGTGTATAAGTACGTACGGTATGGACAGCTGGCATGTTTTGGAAGGAACTATGAATGCTGAAATGTATATAAAGGTTTTAGAGCAACATATGCTCCCCTCCAGACGACGTCTATTTCAGGGAAGGCCTTGTGTATTTGTGAGGCAAGAATGGGACCAAATTCCAACAACAAAACTCCTGTCCAAGTATTTAGAGACCTGTAGCAGGCATCAAATTGGTTATGAGCTCATTTAGTGGATGAAAAGTGTAAAATATATCGGTTTAAAAACTAAGGCTGTCAAAGTTAACGGGTGATTAACGCAAAATAATTTTAACGCAACTAATTTTTTTAACGCGATTAACGTGAGCGTTAGCTGGCTGTTATGTACAATAGTAGAGAGGAGAGTAGGTTTATGCCTCGGGCCCCGCCGTAGTTGTACCTGAGTCCTCCTAGTCCTGTCAAAACAAGCCATGCACTGACACGGCCATGCCACAGACAGCAGACGTAAACATACCTCTTTAGCATAATTGGGATAAAATGGATACAAAATTATTTTTGAATGGTAGTTTAGCTTCAAAACCCTGCCTAGGCTAACTCCACAGATAAATGTTGTTTGTGTTTGTTTGTCTGTGAATTTAGTTACCACTGGAGTCCGACACTGAATATCACTTTCGGCTAATGAAGCGCGGATGCGAGAGCCCCCCCCCCCCCCCCCCCCCCCCCCCCCCCCCCCCCCGTTTGAAGCAAACCACGAAAATATTTTGTATGAAGAACATATATATGATATATACTATATATATATATATTTGGATTTGGCATAAATAAACATTTGTTTTGCATAAGGCGATTTGTGTACTCTCATATTAGGCAAGGCAACTTTATTTGTAGAACACAATTCGTACACAAGGCAATTCAAAGTGCTTTATAGATGCATAAAATCACAAGAAGGCAAATAGAATCATTCTAGCATAAAAATAATCAATAATAAATAAAATTAATTAATAAAAAAATTAATTAATTAATTTAAACTGAAGAGTGCAGATAAAATCCTTCCAGTCATCATTTCACATCGAAACAGAACTGTTTTTCAGTCTGGATCTGAACATTGTCAGAGTTCAGGTCTGTCTCTCATCTTCTGGAAGACTGTTTCCAGATTTTAGGAGCATAAAACTGAAATGCAGCTTCACCCTTGTTTAGTCCTGACTCTGGAGACCAGCAGGAGACCACTACCTGAGGTTCTCATCCAGGTTGGTTCATATGGCTCTAACATGTCAGAGATGGACTTTGGGGCCATGAAGAGACACACAAGTAGAGCTGTTTTAAAGTCTATTCTCTGAGTGACAGGAAGCCAGAGACCTGGGAGGATAATATGGTCATATTTCCTGGTTCTAGTCAGAACTCGTATTAATAGAGTAATACAACTTGAAAAAGATCTGTATAAGGTAGATTTAGAACAGATAAAAATATGCGATTAATTTGCGATTAATCATGATTAACTATTGACAGTCATGCGATTAATCCGATTAATTATTTTGAGAAATTGACAGCCCTAGTTTAAACATTTGGTATTTTATTTCCGTACTGTTGTGATTTAAAATATTGGCTCATGTGATTTGAAAGTCTTTCATTTTTTATTTTATTCAAATTTTAAAAACCTCCCAACAGACTACACATTTACTTGGCATTAGCACAGTCACGCCTACATTCAGGTTCTTCTAAAACATCTTAAGGTATAAAGATTCATCTTTACTGCAGTGACTGTACACTGGAACTGTGACAGAAACCTTTTTGTTTGGTGAAGTGATCAATTATGCAAATGCATAAATTATTCTGATTGGGCCATCAAAATCAGCTTCCTCTCAATCGAACTTACGATATGAGTTCAGGCCTTCAGCCCAGCTTCTGACTTCTTACCGAGAGATGAAGAAAGCATTCACCATGAATCAGACTGGAGAATTTCTGTTTGTTGTAGGACTTTGTTTTCTATGTTCCTCGTCTTCGTATCAACAAACGCATCCTGGCATTGTGCATGGGAAATCACGACCTGTACATGCGCAGACGCAAACCTGACACCATTGAAGTTCAGCAGATGAAGGCCCAAGCCAGGGAGGAGAAGAACAAGAGGCAAATGGAAAGGTACGGAAGAGGGAAATATTGGAGGCTTTTTTTTTTTTTTTCCCCTCCTTACAGTTTACACTGTGTTCTCTCTGCTTAAAGAAAGATTTGTCAGGAGATAATGGGTTTTTTTCAGATCTGTATTTATGCACAATTCTCCTTGTCAGAGCTCTGCTGGAGAGTGAGAAAAAAAAGCGAGAATATGCTGAGAAAGAAACAGAGAAGATTGCTCGAGAGACCATGGAGCTGATGGAGAGACTGAGACAGATTGAAGACCAGACAAAGAGAGCTCAAGATGGTCTGACAACTTTCTGAAAAACACATTTTTTTTTTTCTTTAGCTTTGTGGCTTTTTTTTTTCTGTTAAAGGAAATTAAAAGAATGGTTTGATATATTAAAACAGTTTTGACTTCAGGATCTCTTTGAAGCTTATATCATGTGGGCATCTCTGTGTGGGTGTTAGAGGGATCCGTGACTGATGTTTTATGCAGCTGCAGATGTTTTTTCATTGTTTTTTTTTTCTTCTTTTTTTTTCAGAGCTGGAGGAGCAGACTCGTAGAGCGCTTGAGTTGGAGAAGGAGAGAAAATTTGCTCAGGAGGACGCTGAGCGCCTGGACAAGGACCGCAGAGCTGCAGTTGAGGCTAAAGCCGCTCTGCTACAACAATCTGAAACCCAGATCAAAAACCAGGAAAACTTGGTACTCATGCACAACTTTTTTTTGTCATCCATTTTCACTTGGACACATTAAATTATTCAAAATTTAATTTCAAGGTGTCTCTCTCCAAACTTAAAGCCCCAAATGTCATGATGAACCTGACACAAATTCATTTATTTTAGGATTCATTGATCAAGTCCTCAACGATAGAAACAATTAACATTTGTTGTTGAAGTAAATCAGATTTGAAATGATTCTGCTTCTCTTTATTTGAGAAACAGCTGAACTTTTTTAATTGAGAAACATTAACCTGAGTCATGATGCCATATGCAACCATTTATCGAGCATACGCTCGCTCTTTCTCTCTTGCACACTCCACACGCACAAACAGAGCACAATGACCTCAGATCAGAAGCACCCTTAACTCTCTTTTCATTTGTGTGCATGGTTGTATAGGCCACTGAGCTGGCAGAGCTTACCTCTAAGATCTCCCAGCTGGAAGATGCCAAGAAGAAAAAGGATGAGGAAGCAAAACAGTGGCAGAAAAGGGTGAGGGCAAATTAGAAAACCATGAGAGGGATAAAGGATGAATCAAACATGAGCAAAGAGGGATATCTGATGCTAGATCTGAGCCAAACAGAATGACACTACTATCGAAAGAAAGAAGAGATTTAGAATGAACTATATCCATCTCACTATAGTGTCACTGAAGCAAACTTCAGGACCAAGATGCCATTGTTGGCTTTAGGAATTATCATTAATAAGAAGGTATTCAATCAATCAATCAATCAAGTATTCAATTTTCTATTCATATACAAGTTTGTGCTAAACAAACCAGACTGCAAAAATGATCACAATATCTTATAATTGAAGTGTTTTTATTTCTGCACTCTAATGATGTGGGATACTGTTGGACTAAATACAGAGAAATCATATTTCTGAAATATGAGGTGCAATTTTTCTAGTGAATTTCAACAAAACAGCACAACAAAGACAAATGTTGTTTTTCAATTCATTATGACATTTATTTCATTGCAGACAGTACAAACCCAATATATTTTTGTGTTTTATCTTTTCGGCTTCACTTCATCTGCTAATACACATCCGCTGCTGCATTCAAGGGCTGCAAAAATTGACCAAAGAAAGTTAGGATAGTAAAGCTTTTACCACTTTGAATTGTTTCCATTCCATCTCAATATACATAAAAGACATTTAGACATTAAGGATGCAAAATAATGAAGCATTTCAGGTGGTCATTTATTCACTTATTTATTTGCCAATCCTTCATGTTTTTTTTTTCTTTAGAAATTATTTAGTGTCATTCTTATTCTTGGAATTTGTTGCAGGCCTTAAATGCAGATACGTATGTAGATTAACAAATAAAATGAAGTGAATGAATAAAACATGAAACATCTGCAATGAAATAAAAGTCTAATATAAGAATAACATTTTAATTTTCTTTTCTTTTTTTCCCCCTTTGGTACTGTTGCAGTCGTTCCCAGATTTAAGCATGTTCAGAGTAGGAAAAATGATTATCCTCTTTTTCTTTTTTTAGTCAAAAAGTAAAAAATGTGACTTAATGCACCCACTTGGCTACTGGTAGAGAAGTTTAATATCCAACCACAGCACTTGACTGCAAGTCGTGTGTTGACAGGCGATGATGGTAGAAGCTGATTTGGAGCAAATCAAAGAGGAGCTGAAGACTAAAATAAAGGATGTCCACATCCAGAATTCAGTCCATCCTCATATGCACGACCATGATGAGACGGACGAGAGCAGCGCAGAGGCGAGCGCTGAGCTGACCTCTCCAGGCATGGTCCGAGATCGCAGTGAGGAGGAGAAGAGTGACAGAGGCGCAGAAGAACCAGAGGCTGCAGAAAAACCTGAAGGTAAGCTGAAGGTGCTGCCGCTCAGTTTAAAGCTCCAGGCACCATGGAGCTTTTAATAGTGCACACAAATTAGATAGAAAATTTCATGAATTGTCTAAATGGAAAACTCCCATTTCTGCAAATAATGTTCTGTAAATTAGAAAGCACTCCTGCTAAATAGTGAAACTAATGCAGCCCTGAGTGGACAGGACAGAGATAATCAACCAAAACAAAACTGCATTAAGATGAAAAATTATTTGTCAACGCTAACATTTGGCTCCATGGGCTCCAAATGCTCATTTTACCAGTTTTATCCAGAGTAAACTATCATCACAACCACTGTAAGGATTTATAACAGCACTGCTGCCATCTTTAACGTTGCTTTCCTTTTGAATCCAGTTCCTGTCTCATATCTAATTTTGAACAAGCTGTTTCATTCATGATAGGCTGTTTTGAAGCTTATATACATGATTGAGACATATTTTGTCTTGGCTTTCCATCCTGAGCTGGTTGCTCGTACTTCCTTATGCCTTCTCATTCACTTTTTTTGTCTGAATACCACTTTTTGGTGGTGTTTTTCAAATGTTTTGATACATTTTCTGTACAGTTTTCTGCCGTTAATGTTCTGGCTCTCCTGCAAAGATACCAGAGTAATTGCTTTCAAAATTTCTGCCTCAACTAGAACTAAGTGCACTTACCATAATTGAACACTGTTGCGTTGATGCATTATCATTATTTTAGTTTCATTCAGTGTGCAGATCTTATTCCTGGTCTCTGCGTCACAGCCAGAGCAGGATAACAGGATAACATGTTTAACTCAAAACACAAAAAAAATGGACTCAATAACTTTTGACAACAGAATGTTGGAGCTTGGGGAGGGGGGGGGGGAGCGCACAGAGAGAGGGGTAAGGCTCCTGAATAGTCTTTCAATCTCAGGCGAAAGGAATCTATTCTGTTCCCTTCTTTGACAGTTCCTGAGCACGGAGCTGGCCAGCGCTGTCGATGAGAGCAAGAAGACCCCCAATGACCTCATCCACGCCGAGAACGTGAAAGCAGGCCGTGACAAGTACAAGACCCTGCGCAAGATCCGCCAGGGCAACACCAAGCAACGCATTGATGAGTTTGAGTCCCTGTGAGATGAGGTGGTGTGGTGTGGGTCCGTTTCAGCAAATAGCAGGATAAGGTGGACAAATTGATTTTTTTTCTTTTCTTTTTTTTTTTTTAGAAGAGTAGGTGGAAATGATCAGTTAAGTAATTCACTTGAAGTAACTGAATGTGACTAACAAATTATGATATAGCCACTGAGCTTTATTGTCTCATGATTTAATATCATTTCTTTTGAGAAGATTTCACCATAAAAATGAGAAAACAGATACATTTTAAACATTAAAGGAAAATAAACACCCAGTCTGGTTTGAAGGTTTTAAATGTATCCCACCATTCCCCTTAATTTCTGTTCCCCACATTGTCTGACAGTCTGAGTACACACAACTCCATTTTCCATTTCTGATATGCCATACTGGACATTTAGTGCAGACTGATTGAAGCAATGGCATTTAAGCTATTTGTGGTTATTATGTGTGAACGTGAAATCCCCTTGTTGTTCATCCCAAAAATAAAATGCAAAGAAACACAATCACTGTGCTGTGTTGTGCATCAGTTTCCATATGAATGAGTGTGCATCACCTTCAGCGTGTCTAATGAGGCACGTTGTCACCAATTAGCACTTTGAATTAGGTTTTTCCTAAAACGGACACAAAAATGGCACCAGAATAGATTCTACTGACTTTAATCCACTACCCTGCGCTCGTGCCACTTCTACTCTCTTACAGAAAAAAAAGGAATCCAGAAATGCTATCTAACAAGTCATCATTTTCCTCGGTTTATTTCATTTTTATTTTTACAAGCAGAAGGAAATGTTTATCTTTTCATCTCTGTATACTTGATCTGCAGATGGCACACACTTGTTGCAGTCATTACATAATGTCCAAAAAAAAAAGAGAGAGAGAGAGAGAGAGAAGAAAGGAAGAAAGAAGGGAAGTACATCTCGACTATTTCATTTTCCGGTGATCACTTTTGTTATTAATTTATCTAGAGGTTCTTCCAGATTCTCTACATTATTTGCACATGCAAACCAGACAGGTAGTTCAGCACGTTTATGTAACCCCGAAAAGAAATTAAATCTAAAGTTAAAAAAAAAAAAAGTGGCCAGGCTTTATTCTGACAACAGCTACCTCTACGGACGTCTGCGGCAGCCTCCTGCAACAGGCGGAGAGTCATAATTAGATTCCCCGTCTAATCTTATGTATTCTCGCGAGAACTGTGTACTTATTGCATCCAAAAAAAACCAGAGACGAGCCGCCAGAATCCAAATTGGCACAAGTTACTTTCTGGTTATTGTTACCTGAGAAAACCGGGGCAAGATCAAATCCCTCCTGTTCCGTCTGTATCTTTTACGCACGAGGTTAATGTTGGTAAACAGACCAAAGCTGCGCTGTTGAAAACGGCTACTTTTCTGAAAAGTTCACAAGCCTTAGATTTATAGATCTGCCCGGCGGGACGTGCCATCCCTTCGGTAACGACGTCGACCGGTCTGAATTCCCCGTCCGCTGAGACGCATGAGTGGAGTCTCATTGGATAGGCGTTTTCCTCGCCGGGAAAGTGTTTTGTTTGTTCACCGCGCACTCGGCGCGCTGCTTCGACTCCAAGGACGAAAGCAGTAGATGGCCTTTCAGTCGAGTCTGTCCGACACCGAGGAAACATCCAACTCTTCTATAATGACTGAGAGGGATCGCTTGGATATTGCTGACACCTATGTTTGCCCAACGATCGAGCTCAGCAAAGCTGTGTCAGTGTCCCTGGGATTAGATTCGCTGTCGTCTCCGCTCCACAACATGAGCCAGTGCTCCAGCAGCGCCTTCACGGACTGCGAGCCCGCCGGCGACGGAAACTGTCTCCGAGGAGCGCCGGAGTTGGGAGCAGCTGTTGATATCAGCTCGGAAGGAAGCAGGCTCGTCCTGGCTCACACTGGCGCGAGACACGGGGACTTTGGACAAGTGTGCCCCGAAATACGACAGAACAGCTGCGTGGATGTGTTCAGGTCGGGCGGAATGGACAGCGCGCAATCAATGACGCGCGGTTCGGTCATATCCAGATTTGTCTGCAAGGAAACAAATGTGTTTATGAACCAGGTAGCAGGGCTTCCCGTGACCTCTCGGGTGACTGAGGTCATTCCTTTTGGTCCGTACTCTTCTTACTCTACGGATTCAAACCTGTACAGGGACACCCGAGGTGCGTGGTGCGCAAACGAGCGCGCATCCGCCGACCGACCCCAGCCTCACAGAGGCGGATTCGACAGATATGATTTCTTCTGCAAATCCTGTAACTCTGGGCAAACCTCTGTGGGCTCCAGACAGGAATGCAGCTGTGTGTGGTACAGCAGAGGTGAGGAGGGCGGCAAAGGTCGCGTCCAGGCGGCGACGGCACCGGCGTACGGCCAAGTGGAAAGTTACCCCGACGCAGTTCCCCAAGGGCAAACCGCTTTTTCCACGATCAAGATCGAACCCACAGTCTGGGTGGACTGCACGGATCGCAGTTTCAGGTAAAAAAAAAAAAAAAAAAAAAAAAAAAAAAAAAAAAAGATTAATTGTTTTCCTTGAGTTATTTTTCATTTGCGCCAAGCCAGGAGGACAGTCCTGTCATTTGGAAGCCTCCACCAGCTCTCGGTCGCTCTCTGCTTCTCATCAGAAACAAAACAACAAACACAGCGTGAGCTGCGTGTCTACGCTCCATTACACTAAATATTACAGTCGGGCATTGTCTTCTTGGCGAGAAGCTTAGACTCTTTAACGGATTGTTACTTGAAATGCAGCGTCACATTTCAAACTTAATTTCTTGGACGGCCTTTGAATAAGACACAGAGCTCTACTGGACTCTTTCCACATGTCAAAGCAAATAAATCAGTCTCATTAGGCGCGATTCGTGTGTACTGTTAATGCTCATGACCTGCATTCATACGCTGTGGAACCACACAGTTTTCTGCAGGAACAAATGTGCATTAACAGTCCTAATGACTCCATGTGCTGTTTTTGGCCTTGACCAAATTGTGTTTCAACATACAGTTAGAGTGAGCCAAAGTTCACCCATTCTCTAACTTTCCAGAGAGTTCTTATTTGTGCTGTGACTAGCTACACATGTGGCCAACAGACGTGAGTAAATGTGTCAGCCTCATTATAAACAAGAGATACAGCACCTGTTCCTGAATCTGTGCTTGGAATGAAGAAAAAAAAAAAAAAAAGTTTCATCAGGAGTCACTGAACCCTGAACAGACGAACCCTGAATTGGCCTCACTTGTTATGTAATCCCTTATGAGAGGAGGAAACTCACAGTATATTATTGGATTAATGCTCTAAATCTCTAAATAGATTGGAGGAAGTGACCCGAATCTGTAAATAAGTCTGTGTTTACAGTGTTTTGCTGTTACATGTACAGAATATTTCCACTGAAGAAGATCAAACTTCTTTTCATATGCTCCCATTTATGGCTACTTTTAAAACAACACAATGTTTCTGCCCGTGCGTGTCCAGGCACGAGGACTTTTTTCCAGGTGTGTACCTGTCAGACAGGAGAGTGTGTCAGGTGTGCGGTGACGACGCCTCCGGTTGTCACTATGGAGCAGTCACCTGTGGCAGCTGCAAGGTGTTCTTCAAGAGGGCCGCCGCAGGTGGGTGCGACTCTCACTCAAAAATCCCGCGAGGGTCAGAAAGCAAAATTACCCGTCCGCTCATTTCGCTTCTTACGCCCACTTGCTCTCTCGCAGGGGCACAGTGACCTGACATTATGAGGGCGAGTTATTTGTTATCAGTAAACACCCACGTATCGTTGCTATGAGTAGAAGCGTGGGGATATGTTGAACGCTCATCCTCCGGGACCTCTGTGTGCCTCCAGGTAAGCAGAACCACCTGTGCGCTAGCCGCAACGACTGCACCATCGACAAGCTGAGGCGGAAAAACTGTGCGTCGTGCCGCTTGAGGAGATGCTTCATGTCGGGAATGAGCCTGAAAGGTGCGAAACAGGGAATGAAAAGGGAATTAGAGACATAAAGGAAATGGTGTGTGATGTGTAAATGGAGATTTGAGTCAGATTCCTTATAGGATCAGAACTGTTCCTGCTATAATATGGTGTTACAGGTGTATTTAAACATAGGGTTTAAATACAAAAGCTGAGGAGCTCCAAAGTAAATAAATCTGTTGTAATCCAAATTTCCAATTTCCATTTAAAATGATAAGAATTAATGAATGAAGTAAAGAATTAAATAATTAGATGAATGTGTGTGTGGGTAGGTCGCAGACTGAAGGGAGCCGGACAGACAAGAAACGGAGAAGAGGATCAACGGCCTGCTGCTTGGGGACACGGAGAGAGGGACGACAGGGCAGGTAGGAAAGATGTTACCTTGGAGCCTGGAAATGCAGCTTTCAGGCCTCAAAATGGTGAGGTATCATTCAAAACCAGCACTTAGCAGTGCAGATATACAGATGTAATTTTGTTTGCGTGTCCTTCTGCTCATATGGCTCCAGCAGAACCCCAGGCCCTGCCTCTTGGGATCCCCCCAAGTCCACGTCCCTGCTTCTCCCTGCTCAGCATCCTGCAGTCCATCGAGCCCGCTGTGGTCAACGCCGGACACGACCCCGCCGAGCCAGACAGCCCCGCGTCCTTGCTCACCAGCCTGAACGAGCTCGGGGAGAGACAGCTAGTAACTGTGGTGCGCTGGGCCAAGGCAATACCAGGTAAACCCGACCGAGCCGAGGTAACACGGTGCTCATGAATGACTGTCGTGGTTGTTTCTCGTTCAGCGCACGCCAAACAAAAAACACTTGAAGGCTGGACTTGTCAGTAATATTCAACAAGTGAGCAGCAGAGTGAAAGATATCTTCACAAGCATCTACAGTCTGTTAGCACTGGGCAAGGCCTCAAGATTTTGGTCAGTAGATAACTGCCAGAATTCACTGCCAGCTCAACTTAAATGTTGAACAGACTCAACAGTGCAACGGAAGCAGGCACGTTCAAATATTAACCACTAGAGGGGGACATGTTCTTATTTAAGCCAAGAATGGAGAACTGAAACTGGGCAGTGTTATTCCTACTCTGTAATCCATGTTATAGATTATGACTATAATATTGAGCCAAGAGGGATTGTTTAATCATGATTTACACTTTGACTTCAGCTTTACGTTTGATTTAAAAAGAAATAAAAATAAAACAAAAGCTGTTGACAGGGTTCCGTGACCTGCATGTGGACGACCAGATGTCGGTGATCCAGTTGTCGTGGATGGGGGTGATGGTGTTCGCTTTGGGCTGGAGGTCCTACACTCTGACTGACTGCTCCATGCTCTACTTTGCTCCAGACCTGGTTTTCAATGAGTAAGTTTGAAAAAAAAATCTGTTGTTTAAGATATCATACGTCAACATTTAAATGGATCATAGTTAGTAAAAGTTTTTTTTTTTTAAACTGTTTTTGCAATCAAACAAAGTAAGTTTGTTTGGGTGTAATCAGCTGTAATAATCACCGTGACATGAGTTTTGATGGAATATCATGAGATTTCACCTGTCATCATCACAGGAAAGAAGGACCCAGTGGGAATACGAGCTTCAGAGAAAGACTGCCTAATCACAAAATAAACATCTCTTTTTAGGCGAGACAGTAAACAAACGTGTTTTGTTCTTGCCGTTTCCTTTTGCGTCTGAAATACATGGCCGCAGAGGGATCACCTTAGATGATTTATTCCATTTCATCTTCGTGAAACCAGTCATCCCTCCTTGAGGAGTGCGTCAACGATGAAATGTCTCTTTTTTTTTTCACCTTTCTAAGTTCTGATTTGCACCACAACCTTCCAGCCTCCAGCAGAAAGTTTCTGTAACTCGTCCTTTTCTTTGTGCTCGAAAAAAAAAAAATTAACAGAGACACAAATCGCAGTGCATGATGGTTAAAAGACGGCCGCAGCCAGTCGCGGGCCCTCAGAGTCGTTTTCAATTTTCTGTTGTTCTGTGCAACATTATTAAAACACTCATTCTGTCTGCATTAGACTTCTGTCACTCTGCGAGGCTGCTTCTGACCTACATGGTAATAGATATGCCTGCCCTTGTTCCTGACCCTCATTTTTCTCTGCCTCTCTATCGTTCTCTTTTTCCATTATCCATGTAACTCATTTTCCTCTCACCCCTGCTGTTTTTTTCTTCCCTTCTCTCCACTCTTCTCTCTGGTCTTGTCGACCATTAATTGTCTTCCTCCTTGATGTATTTCACTCTCTCTGACCATCTCCTGACTTCACACTTCTTCTTTTGACACCTCTAATGCTTTTGTTTCTTGTTTTTTTGTCACTTTTTGTCTTCACAGCCAGCGGATGCAAGTGTCCAGTATGTATGAGCACTGCATGAGGATGAAGGTGCTCGCCCAAAGGTTCTGCAAGCTGGAGGTTACCCAGGAAGAGTTCCTCTGCATGAAGGCGCTCGTCCTCTTCAGCATCAGTGAGTCAAGCTGGCATCCTGTCTGAATAATAGCTTAAATGTCAACTCAGCATGTGAAATATGACAGGATTACGGTGCAACCATACTTGAGAAAAATTTACGAGATGAACAACGTTATTGTTGTGTTCTGGCTCTGTGGTCACAGTGCCGGTGGAGGGCCTGAAGAACCAGCGCTGCTTTGATGAACTGCGGACCTCCTACATAAAGGAACTGGACCGCTTGGCCAGCAACCACGGAGAGACCACCCGTACGCAGAGGCTGTTTCAGCTCACGCAGCTGCTGGACTATCTCCAGTCGGTAATGTGCATGACTCCATTTCACAAACGGTCATGTGGCATTTCAGCTTATGTCACTGGACTACTCTCTTCACGACTACAATAACGAAAGATCTAAGTGTCCCTCTTAAGTACACAAACGCCGTGTTAGACTTACAAAAGCACACTGTTGGCTGATTATTAACAAGCCAGATTGAGAATATGTCAACAGTCTGTCAGTTATTACATTTAAAATTTAAGCAAAGGTTTATTTACCTGTTTTTGTAGACGGGCAATGTCGAATTGTTTCACCATATAACTCTTTTTAATCACAATTGACTGCCTCTCGGCTGAGGGTGAGTTTACGGTTTCATTTTCTTTGTACTGGCTCCACCTGCAGGCAGAAGAGTGTTATAACAGACATTTTGTTTTGTTTTATTTTATTTTTTCTTTAATTTAACCGGCATTTGTGATTGATTGAACATTTAAATCCAGGAAAAACGCAACTTTCTCTGCCTGTCTTAGTGCTGTGTGTTCTGTCTGGAGAAGAGGGAGGGTCCTCAACTTGGTTTTATCTGTCTGGGAGGCAAAAAAAAATCCACGGCATAGTGAAGCAATAAAAGAGCTGCCCTGATTGGCTTTGATCTGTCTTTAGGTTTCTGAAAACTGCTATCGGAATAATGCGATCGACCATTTTCATTTGTACTGTCATAAATAAACCTCTTTCTAGGAAAGCTTAATCATCATCATGCTAAGCGGGCTGATTGTAAAGAGTCTTAGAGGAGTGATAGCAGCAGATGAATGCTGTGTGAGATTGTTTGTGTGTTATATCGTTTTAAGAAGTCAATAGGAATAGTAAATATAAAAAACTTCCAAACTCATGCAGAATGTGTCTCTGCATTAGTGCAAACACATAAAAAGGTCACAGTGCATGTTTTTTCTCCATCCATCCACCGTATCATTATTTTTGCTCAAACATCTGGGCACATTTGTAGCCAAGATAAATGACTGTAGTAAAAGCTGAAATAAATCATGCTCTGAGAGCTTATTTCATATACAAACATGTCAGCCTGGCCTGTGAGCTTTCTGTTTGTGATATTTATCACTCGTCTAGTCGTCATTAAGGCCAGAGAAAACTTCAGAATATAATTATATTTGCGCAGTAAAACTTTACAAGGATTTTTTTGTAAAGTTTATAGTGCACAGTTCACTTTGGGAAATTACTAAAGCTGCCAAAGATTTTTTTTTTTTTTTTGAATGTTAAAAATAAAAATTAAGGATTCTGCACCTTTTAATGGCCAGCCGCTCAATTTACGGGGATTCCAGGACAAATACAAGACAATATCTTCATGAAAATATATGATTAAAGATGCTCAGCAATGATTCGGCCACTAGAGGGGTGTACACCAACGACTTTTCTCTTCAGATGACTTGGGGACTGTGGTAGAAACAACTAACTGTCTTTAAAGAAAACCCCTGACATCACTCATAGGGGTGTGGCTAGTTCACTAGGGACGTTGCCTCTAACAAAGAGCAGAGCTGCAGCAGCTTCATCCCCTAAATACTCAGCTTTTATGCCTTATGAGCTGGAAAGCAGACAGAGATTGTCTGGCGGGGCCCTTTAGATTGAAGACCAGAGCGGAGCAAGACTTTGCATTTCAGGCTCTCCTTGCTTTTTCCCCTTCTGAGGGAGCTTAACATGCCAGGTGTTGCCTTTGAAAACTAAAAGACGGGCTTCAGCATCATTTGTTTATTCTTCTGTAATCTTCTGACTTTGTTCTTTTTCGACTCAGAGCACATTTAATACCATCTCATAGCCTCAATATGACTTGTTTTTCTCTGTCTCTGTCTCTTCATCTCAGATTGTGAGAAAGTTGCACCAGTTCACCTATGATCTCTTCATCCAAGCTCAGTCTCTGCAGATGCGCGTCAACTTCCCAGAAATGATCTCAGAGATTGTCAGCGTCCATGTGCCCAAGATCCTCTCAGGCATGGTCAAGCCCATCCTCTTCCACGACACAGCCTAAGTCACGGCCGGTCTCCCCGGCTGCCCTCGTGTGCCACGAGCCGCGGTTCCCAGGCCTTCGGCCACGTGCGGCCAAGCTGAGGTGGCAGAAGTAGGTCTATGTTCTTATGAGGTTAAAGAAGTCCAGCCCCGTCTGAGGCTGCGAGCGGACTCTAACAGAGGGGAGGACAGCACATTCTTCTAGCGTAATGTAATGTAGCGACATCCACTCTGCTCTACTGACTGCCTGTTCTCTGTATTGCGCACATCAACTGTTTTCAGAGGTTATTAAGACACTTGCATGCACATCAAACCTGGCATGTCACGTTCCTCAGCTCTCTTGAATGATTATTGTCAACTGAGCAATAAGGAGTATTGGGGGTGGGGGGGGATTCACAAACTCCTGAGCTTTCTCTGTGTGCAGAAGCATGACATTTGAACTAGCTTTTTTCACAATGGATGTTATTGTGTCCACCTGAGATGAAAAAAAAAAAAAAATACTGGCTGATTGACACTTAATAAGCACTTGTGACTTGCATGCTTAGAATCAAAGCTATCTCACCTGAAGGCATAAAAAGACATTTTTGAAAGCTGTTCTCATCTCTTAGAAAAAAGAAAAAAAAAAAAACAATCTTGATTGATATTTTATGTGTTGTTAAAATTTAAAGTAAAAGTGAAGCGAAGTCATTTTTAAATGTCTATTTATGAATTTATGAGGTCAAAAAAAAAAAAAAAAAAGTCACACCAGACAATGAAGAAAGGAATGGGACCGAGCGGACTCTTTCGTTGACAATGGGTGACTTTTTAAAAATGTTTTGGGTGCCAAACGTTGTTCAAGTATAACTTTTCCAAAGTGAAAATTTCATACTGTTGTGTAACTTTTCTACTGTTTCTAAAGAGTGCTCTTTACAGATGCTTTCTTGTGTATCATCATGTATTTGTGATAGCTCATTGCGGTTTTGTTCAATATTAAACAGTCAGTCGAGAACCTGTTAATTCATTACAATGCTTACCTTACCACGGAATAAAATAAAGCTAAACGGAAGCATGACTGTGCATCTGTTTAAAGTTAGGGGAGAGTTACTGTGGATTTTCAGTATGAAGTGAAGTGTGGTCTTTAAAGCAATATTCCTGTTTTGAAGATTTTTTTTTATGTCAGCAGTGCATTTAGCTGGTTAGATGGGCTTTAGAGGGCATGAGGCAAACATGTCTGCGTAGGACTGCATTACCCACGCACACATGGGTTATCATTTTCTACATCGCTGCAGAAAACCAGAGCTGGTTGTGGCAGGAGCATGATTCATTTTTTTTCAAAAGAACAACCGAATGAAAAAGTCTTGATGGCCTGAAAAGTGACTGTATGTGTTTGAATACCATCTAGTGGTGGCTGTGGTATGTGAGTCAGATAAATGAAACTCGGCAATGGGTAATGAGCGTAAGTAGGACGACATCTGTTGGATCCATTGACATTTGCCTCGTAATGAAATTGGACACGGATTCAGTCCATATTTGATCGAGGTTACCAACAAACAGTGCAAGTCACAAGAGTGGAGCTCACTGCCGTTTTAAAAGGGTAACAGTGAATAAGGGACATTATAAGACAGAGTAAGCTCCCAAATGTACTGATGTATCTATATTCTTACAGTTTTTATACATTTTATTTATTTATTTTTAAGTGTAAACATGAGGAAGTCCATTTTTTCTGACATCCAAGTTACATTAGTTTGAAAGATGGCTTATTTTAGTAATGGAGATCTTTTGAACACCCCCCACCCACCACCACCCTAACAGAAAAAAAAAAAAAAAAAAAAAAAAGGTCTCTCTGGATAACCTCCACTACCATTTTAAGTCCCATTTCCTGAACGACCTCTTTCAACAAGTATTTGTCCCTCTCATAAATGAATTGGAGCTGAACGAGACTGGGGTTGAAAGACACGCTGAGATATCACTTATTTCTAAATATATTCCTCGCTGCAAAATGCCTGTGTGGTTTCCCTTGAAAGGAGGGGCATCCTGTCGGTTTGCAAAGATCAAAAATGTATGCGTTGATGTCGACATTTGAACTTAGTTTGGAATCCATTTGATTTCTGTGTTTCTCCCGAGTCTGCTCTGCATCAATATTATATGTTCGAGCCTGCAGAGGAAAGATTTTTTTTTTTTTTTTTGTGTTGTTGTTGTTGGGTAACAGCAACCACAGAGAGCACAGTCATGCTGACCACAAGCAACAAAAGCTGAAACTATTTCCTTATGCTGAGATGGAGGGGATATTAAAACAAGGACAGAACAAGGGAGAACGTAGGAGGATGATGGGAAGGAAAATCAACAAAGAAGTGGACGCCAGTTTAAACTTGACACCAAAGTAACTGAACGAGTTCAGAACGATACTAGCAGGGAAATATGGCCGACACGAGGTGCAGTGGTCCCTGCATAAAATCCGAGCAATAATGTTTTTAACACCAGGGCTCCTCCGCTAACGGCTACAGTGACCGGAAGCCAATTCGATTATGAAGGTGGTAAGACGACACCCCTGAATGGGGTGTTGTGGTGGTCTGTCTAATGGAAGGTGATTCCTACCCAAGCACCAGTCCATTAACAACCAATTAACTTCCTATTAATATTTTACCAGACAGGGCCTCTCATCCTGACATGTTTTAAGGAGCTTTTCCCAGGAGTGTTTGAACATGAGCAGCTTTTAGCACGGCATAAAGAGGCCTGTGTAATGGACTGAAGGAGGAGGAGTGGCAACCTGATAGCACTGAGAGCAGGGGAGGGGAGAGAGGAGTGGAGACAGACTTCTGCAGCTGGTCTGTCCCGGGCCGAGCCGGGCCGAGCCGGGCCGAGCCGAGCCTGAGTCAAGCCTGAGCCGGGCCAAAAAGGGTTCGCAGTCTGACGAGGCTTCGCCGTTTATCCTTGTCTCAGGCGCAAGATCAGACAGCAACAGTGAGCTTACGCCATGTGTTGAGCATAATTGTGTTTTGGCGGTTTAAGATAAGAGTGATGAGAGTTCTGCTGTTTGCTCAAAACAAGTTGGGAAAAAAAAAAAAAAAGAAAAAGCTGAGCAGCAGTTTTGCCTCCAGGACCTAACATGTTTCTTGCCATCCGGAGTACATAAATAAGCCTTAAAGAGGAGCATCTCAGCTACTGCTCTGCCCTGAACAAGCTTTATGCTGCGTAAGGCTGGATGTGTGTGCGTGGACGTTTCACACTAGTTCAGGGAAACTCCCTGCCTTTAGAGAAAAAGAAATAGAGAGAAGAAGAGGGGCTGAGAGAAAGAGAGGCCATTATGACTGTAGCCTGCAGCTACTCCCAGCGGATGAGGCATTTGTCTTCACTTGAAAGTATGATTTATTTTCCGCCAGTCGGAAAGGGTTATGTTTGTCACTGCACACCGAAAGGACTTAGAAATAGCAGCAAAAGCAGAAATGGGGGGAAAATAAAAGCCCTCTAGTTTCTGTTGTAGCCTTGATGTTTTCCTCAATACTTCCCCTCTACGGTTACCATGTTTGGGATCACTTTCAGTCTTCATTAACTTTTGTTAATCATACTGAACCTTGCGACTAATTTATCAGCATGGGCGCGTGAGTGTGTGTGTGGGTGTGTGTGTTGATGATTAAGGGAAAAGGGACAATGTGGGAATGGGGGATAAGATGTAGTTGTATCAGGTTCCCTCCACTGGGTGTAGATGTGGTCTTAGATTTCTCTCTAGGCTGCTGATTAACTGTGAGTGTGTGTGTGTGTGTGTGTGTGTGTGCGCCAGATCCGCGAGTGTGCACAGAGGAGGAGAGGAACTTCAGCTTTAATTTCCCCCAGCTCCAGATATTACACCCCCGCGTGCTCTGTTTTTATTGGAACAGAGACCAAAAAACACCAAGTGTTTATGATGCATTAAAACATGGTGGGGAACTAGAGTGTGGAATTGTAAATCTATACATTTGGCACTGTCCCTCCATGGCAGACTCAATTCTTTTATAGAGGATTTGGTGTGTTGTTACGCAGACTGATGATTGTAACACGCCGTGAAATCATGTTTATCATCTTGATACGGAGGACAGAGGGTAAAGACAAATCTCTGTCGAGGGGAATGAGAGGAGAATGCTGGGAGGGCTTTTAGGAGGAAAAAGAAAATGTTGAGGGGGCACTTGGGAGGTGGGAGGAGTTGTTGAGTTTTGGGTTGGAGCACAGAGGGAAGGAATTATTCTGCTTTACTCTAATGACCATTTGAACAATCTGATGGGTGAGGAAACCACATTACATTCTATTAACTCCACTTTTGTTGTCAGTGAACTGTTAATGATGTACAAAGGGAGCTCTGCAGCACTCTTCCCGGACAATATGAGCTCTGTGCTTCTAATTATTCTCAGGAAAGCACGACAGCCTTTATACCTGGAGACACATTAGCTGTCTCTAATTAGAGTAAATATTCTTCTGGTATAACACCAGTATTGCCTCATCACTCTAACAGCGATTAACTCTCTCTTTTTCTGCAGGGCTGTTCATACATTCTCATCCCTTCGCTGTCTCTCCCTCTCGAGTTTCTCCGTCTTGATCACCGCCGTCGTCTCACTCTTTTCTTGTCTGCACTCCATTTACTTTCTCTCTCCCTTCCCCTCTCTGCCTGTCTCCCTCCTTCCTCCCAGCAGCAGCAGCAGCAGCACCAGCAGCAGCGCACCACCAGCTGTGACAGAATCGCAGTGTCGGCCCATGCTCCAAACACCTTCCAAGTTCATTATATCTGTGCACACACAGACAGTCCATCCCTTGTAGCCCCTCATAGCCCCTCAGAGTTCCCATGTCCCAGCCAAATGCAATGTGACAGCCCTGCCACTGCCCTCATTTACAGCCATCACAGGAAAGATTTCCCCTTCTGAGGCTCCCATACACAGCCTGCTTCATGCTGCCCATGCTCTAGCCTCTGCATACATGCAAGCGTGTTGTGCATGTGCATTTATTTGAGTCTTTCTCTTTTCTTGGGTCTGGAGGAGGCCCTAAATTGGAACAACATCAGTCATGATCTCTCAAACAATGCTTTTTAATGCTACTTAAACGCCATTTTTGTGTTTGAATGTACTCTGCATCGTTTTTTTTTCTGACTTTATGCTCAACCTTCAAAGTGCCGCTCAGGTTTAATATTGCATAGTTTTCATAAGACCTTGCATTTCGGTGGCAGGCTTTGCTGGAGCACCCTTGGGGGCAGGCCCATCTTTAGTTCAGGGAATAGCTGCAAAATACTTCTGATATCTTTCACGCACACATTTTGATATCTCGTCTCTCCTCTCCTTCCCTCTAAACATTATATTTGTAGTTGCAGCCTGGGGCATCAACTCTGTCATAGTGGGGAAGGTCAAAACAGACAGACACACACACACGCACACCACACACATGCTCATAGATTTCAAATATCTCCATCAGCCCTCAGAAGATCAGATTGTTTTACGGGAAATCATGTCACGGGTCAAATGATTGAATTATTAATGCAAGTTTGGTGCAATAACAATCGTTCTTTGTCTGGTGCAAGTCGAATGTGATATTCGCAGGCCCCTCTCTGCCTAACTTGATACTACAATGTTACAATCCGAATCCAATAATGCAGACTCTGCAAAAGAATGTTTCCCCTCCTCCTCTACTATTGTTTCATCTGTCGGAAAAAAGTGTCTGTACACCGTCGTCCTCGCAGTCAAGACTAAGTCTCCAGAACCATATTGAGTGCTGTGCCACATTTACAGGGACAAGGCAATACATTTTCATCAAAACTGTCATGGTAAAGTAATCCCCAATCATGGGATTCTTTCACAAGACACCGGTCAATGAAAGGCGGGTGCAGATGTAAGTGCACTGTGCTTATTTTGTAAGGCATGTCTGTACATGTGTAATGTGGTTTTCCCTTCAAACGCTCATCTTTGTGCCTCATTACGGAGCCAAATATGGATTTTTGTTTCCTAGCATAGCTGGAAATCAACCAAGCAAATCCAAGGCATATTCATGACTCACATTATGGAAATGAAAGCAGACAATTCAGGAGTCTCACATTTGCATATGTAAAGAGCCCCACTCAGAGAGATACAAGTATTTTAACCTCATCTGAAAAATAAGGGATTCAGTTGAAAGCAATATGGAGCGTTATGATGTTTTAAGAGCGGTTCACCTCTCGTCTTTTCCCCTAAGGCCTGCTTCTCACTGAGCCAATATGGAAATGCCTGTTATTGTACAAACCCTGCTGATGGATTCCTGACCTCCACTGAGAAGGGTATATCGGACTGTTTTGAGAATGGCCGGAGAGCAATAAGCTGGAAGGAGTTCTTGGGTCAGCCCTTTAGCATTTATTACGTGCCAGTGCCAGAAAACACAACTCTTTTAGACATCCTAAACATAGCACGGCAGGACACATGGACTGACAGCTTCACTTAGAGGCAAATCAAACAGGCTTGTTAATGCAGCTGCTGAAAACAGGCCCGTTAGGGCCAGCCACTCCTATTCTTCTTTTTTATTCTTATTTTTTTCTTGCCTTTTTCCCTTGTCTCTTCCGTTTGAGCTCGATGTTTGTTTAAAGTGAGGGAGAGCGAAACAGAAATAAAATACATTCATTCAAACTCTTAATGAAGACATTTCTCTTCCACTTCTGCCTCGAAATGGATATCATAGAGAATAAAAGCAGAAAAGAGAGAGAGGGGGGGAAAAAAAGTGTAATAGGTTTTTTTTTTTTTGGTTTCATATTTCTGCTATGTCGAGCTTCATCAAGCTTGTTTGAGTCATTATGCATTCTCATTACAGCTTAACAGAAGTTTCCCATCTGGAGGAGCAATGTCCCTGTTTACCGTCCTCTCTTCGTCTACTCTCGTTTCAAACCCCATAGACATTCTCTGAGGCCTAAATGAGCTTGAAGACAAAAAGAGCACTGTGTAGTATTACACAACACTGCGTAGAAATTAGCTTTTTTCCCTCATTATGTTCCCTGCTTTATGGGAAATAGAAAACAAAAGACGACATATGTAATTACCGCATGAGCAAAGCGTAAACATGAGGCTTTGCTTTCAGCAGAAGGCTAATTGTAACGTTCCCCTTCTCATACGGTGCGTGAGCTCTGCGATAGCCCACGGTGACACTCAAGAACATACATATGTGCTCACACGCACCCACACAGACGCACCCATGCTGCGTGTGCAGTCGCAGCAGTTTCACTTTCAAGCTTACAAAAAAAAATAAAATCAAGTTCCTCAGGGTTGTTTATTATCTTTATTGTTTTATAGAAGAAGCTACGTGACTCAGATGCAGTGCTGCTATTTTCTCAGTCACATGAGTTTCAGATAGTTATATGCTCTGCACTTTGTTCAAATGAAAAAGGCATTGAACCTTTTTTTTTTTTTTTTTTTAATAGAAACAGCATTTTGAGGCCATATGTCAAAACTACTGCATTATAGTTGCCAGTCGCCGCCTTAAAGCCTCCTTCGACAGTTAAAACCACATCTCTGGAGCCATGCATGGCATCCTGCGTTTGGACTACACACACATCATTCCACACATTACTCCCCTCAGCTCCCCTTTTGATGTGTCAGAGGGAGAACTAGCCACGGTTACGCCGTTTTTTCTTTTTTTTTTTTTTTTTTATTGCTCACACTGCAATGTGTTTGTGTGAGTGTTCATGTACTGTATGTGTATGCAGGTGGGTGTTTGTGCGCGTGAGCTCGAGAGTGTTTGCTCTTCAAAGGCAGCAAAGGGGGTTTGCTACTTAAGGCCCATTAAACCTGGAGCTCTGTTCATTGTAGCTGGGAGAGGCAGAACTGCGTGCTGAGACAGACAAAACGGTGAAGCCGTACCTTTGAACTGGAATCATATGGGAGCTCACATTTTCACAAGTGCTGCAGAACTGAAAACAATGTTTTGCCGAGTCCCCTGATATATTTCTTTTTTTTTTCTTTCTTTCTTTGGTTCCTGCAGAAGACCAGCTAACAGAGAATCCGTTAGGACTTTGCCCTGACGGTGTGATATTACAAGCCCACAGTACATAATCCAACATACTGTGAGTTATTAAAATATGACCATAGCAGCTCCCCGAGGCTATATAACTCACACATAAAGTGTCGCTCTCCCTCTCTCTCTAACACACAGATACACGTGCACGTAAAGCTCACCCTCTCACAATTTCCAGCATGCATTCCTGTGACCCAAATGCTCGCTGTCTCGATATGATGCAGTCATCAACACAGTTTTAACTGAAGCTGTCCTTAAAATTTGCATCCCACAAATCAATACTTTAATGGAGTTTCATATCTTTATTTCAAAGGCCTTTGTACTTAGTTGCCCCGAGAGGTGAAGAAAGGCACGTCTCAGGAACTGACGATAAGTGTGTATGATTCAGTGGAATGCAGCTGATAAGCACCAAGTTGTTTTTGGAGGGAAGCGATCGAGGCGCTCTCTGAACAGGAAATCTGGAAACGAGAAATGACTGTAACCTGCAGGGTGTTTTGTGCAATGCAGGATCCTTCTCCAAAAGCTCACTTCAAATAAAAAGGAGAGAGTTGAGTGCGAGTGAAATGATAGATATACTCGTACTGGATTACAGGAGGGGGGAAGAGGAACTCAATTGTTAAACCATAATTCAGACAGCCTGCTTCTTTCAGCTATCGTCGATGAGACTCCCAAATGGATACTGCTGTAGTCATCTGCATTATTTCAGCAGTCCCATGTATGGGATATGGGACGGCGCACATCCACATTTACACACTTACATTTTGTGGGCTCATGCAGACACACTATTTCAGTGTTCATACGGTCCCCGGGGGTGCAGAGCAGGACAATGAGATTTATGTTCTCTGTCGTCCACACACTGTTCTCCCGGCTAGCTCCCCGCTCATTAGGACTCCTACATGGTCATACGTGTTCCTCTAACAAGCTGGATGGAATCTCCCCCCAAAGCTTGATGGATTTGCGGGGTGGAGTGAGTTCCCCCCTCCGCAAGAACCCGACGGAGACGTCACAATGCATGAAGCATCACGGGGGCAACTTGTCTCAATCCAGACAGGAAGAGGACTGTGAAGTTGCTCGGCTATCCATCATGGTTAGCTGGGTTTATTTGGCCTCTGTTAAATGATCCAGTCACAGGCATGATGTGCTTTAAAATTAAAATGTTTGCTCTGCTCTGTGTGCGTAAAACTGATGGAAGGAGCTGCACTATCTGCCGCAATGGCAACTGAAGCAGGAGCCTTTGCTAATCTGTGTATCTATTACCTGATATGAAACGAGAGTCGTTCTCTGCCGGTTGCAGGGACTGGAGCAAATATTAAAGCCAAATGAACAAACAGATAACTTGTTTGGGAACTGCTCTGCTTACAGGGTTTATCAGTTTTGTTTCTAATCCGCCTGGTAATGAATCCAAAGTCTATTTTGCAACTCACGCCTGGCTGATCATGGTATGTGCACATGTCTGTGTGAGCGCTTGTGTGTGATGTTCACTGACACATGTTTCTGTGAGGTTTGTGCTTGTCATGGGAGCTGATTGCAATATGGAGGGGGGGAGCTTTGCTTTGTTCAAATATAATTTCTTGGGAATGCTCAGGCAATAAATGGTAATGTTGCTTTCAATGAACCTCATTTTATCAGAGTGTGCATCTTGGGATTTAATAGAAAAAAATCCAATAGATGTTCGCTTACAAGTGTTGCTATCAGTCTCTCCATTCCCAAGGAATACATTATAATGATTTCTATAAAGAAGACATATTGTACATTCAGACTGACCACTGGGGCCTTAATCAGAGAAAACTAACTGCGCTAATAACAGTTAATAATGTCCCACTGGACCAGTTCATTTTGGTTTATACTGACGGCGACAAAGTTGCACACAGGTGAAGGGTTGCTTGTATTATTTACAACCGAGAGAGTGCAGTAAGATACACTGAAGAGATGCCCCCGCATGCTCCTCGCAGCCCATATTTCAAGCACGGCTATCAAGAAGTGGCAAATAAAACGTCTGCAGTCAAATTTTACAGACCAGTAAAGTGTAGGCGGTGAAATGCATGGTGTGCCGCCTGCTTTTGCAACAATGCAGTGAATCCAGAATGATGGAGGACGCCATTAACAGCGTCATTAATGAGCCTTTGTAATCAAATGAATCCGCTCAACAGTCGAACTTATTTAAACAAACAGCGGGAATGGAAAACGGCGGTGATAGCACGAGCACGGCCAGAAGTGCGCTCCTCCCAAGCCGATTTTGATTAATCACGCTGCAATTTTTGTGCGCTAGGTCATTCACCTCAACAGCTTTGGCAGCAGCAACAAGTCTGATGGCTCTTAGCAAGTCGTATTTATCATCTCACCAAAGTACATGCTTTTTAAGTTCGACAGGTCAATTCATTCTACCTAAAACTGTTTGAGTTGGCTCGCCGTACAGGTTTTTAAAAATATATTTAACAATCTGGAGAGGGTTTCACTGTTCTAACACAACATCCAAGGTAAACCTTTTCACTTCCAATGATACAGAGTCAAAAAATGCAGGGACAGAAAGCACTGCCATTGTAAATTAACCGGCCTGTGCGGGGAGCAACAGGAAAAAGCATTGCTCAAATTAGACAAACCCCAGCCCCAGCTGGGTGCCGGTACACCCCGGCTGCGATATGGCCAGCTTCCATGTTTCATGGAGAGCCAAAGCAAATTTCAAGCTGATAACACTGGCCAGACCTGTTACAGTAAACCTCCATGTTATCAGCGCTCTGGCCAATTATCTTTTTAGATGCTGCCGCTTGCCTATTACAGTAATGCACGTATGAGATGAGAGGAAATGTGTGTGTGTGTGTGTGGGGAGGCAAACAACGACAAATTCAAGTTGTGGATCCTGGCTGTTTGTTTGGATTTGTGCTGCTGAGTGGCTGTCAGATTTGTGCTGTTTTTCTCCCACCAGGGAACTCAGTCAGGGGAGACTTTGGCGTAAGCAGTCTCAATGATACTCTATCTGAACGGGGGGGGGGGGGGGGGGGGGGGGGCAGCCTGGCTCCCTGGACCTCTCACGGAGACAGTGCTGTGTTTAATTATCCCCAGCTGGGCTCTGTGTCCCAGTGTCCTCTACTAGTATGCCACATTCAGTAAGTCAAGGTGAGACACAGATTTGAGCGCGCACACACACACGTGCACGTCTGAAGGTGGTGCAGACTGACACGCAGCCACACACGGAGACGATCCACGCGGAGATCAGCAGAAAGAGACTGAACACCTGTGCGGTTTAAGGAAAACACTGGCATTAGGAACACTTTATTTTTCCGCTTTTATTTTTACTGTTGGGTCTGAATGTCAAAATTCAAAAGCACAGTCTAGTTATTATTTTTGATTTGGTTTAAGTCAATATGGAAAGAAGTGTGAAAGATTTAGTGCCCATGGTTTGGCTGTTTGTCACTGCATTACATGGAAAACCCGTGTGAAGCCGTAGACCTTGTATCATGACTGATTATACTTTTCCAGGGCTTGTCTGTTGCCATATTAACCTCTCGTGTGTTTTGGGGACTCTCTCCCCTCATCCGGAGGTGGAATGCAGCTCAATCCGATTGAGATCATGTGACCGACTCAGCCAGTCGTCTACATTCCACCTCTTCAGGCTATTTGTTTGTAGATTTAGGACCTATGTCCGACTGCATCATGAGGCCCGGCCCCATGTGGTTTGATGGATTTGCTTAAATGTGGGTTCAGAGAATCTATATATACGCTGTGTATACATGCATTCATCATTTTGCTTCTGTCAGCAGTATAGTCATCCATAAACAGCTCCTTTCACAGTCCCACTGTACATGGCCAGAACCTAACAGGGTTTGGTTACGAACATGTTTTTCCATCTCTGTGTTGGGAGCGGATTTGCAACTCATTTGTTCGGAGAAGTTCATAAACAACCCATGTTTTCTTCTTTTTAATGATTTTGTCAAATTTCCACTGGCAAGTTTGCATCTTTAAGGATGCATCCTCTAAGGTTTATTTCATCAAGTCCTCCCTTAATTGTTGACAAGAGAACACCTACGCCTGCATCAAGCAGAACATTCTTGGGGGCTTTTTCTTGATTTTTCCGCCCGCCCACAAGACGTGTGATCCTCAGTGTTACCAGGTTGTTTGGGATTTTGCAGCTGTAACCCTCCTCTGCCTCTGTCACTAAAACTAAGGTGACAACTATCACGTAAGGCAGTGGAAGACTTCTAATCTAGGTCCTATGAGGAGACTGGCTAATGTTTTGCTGCACAACTGCAGTAGTATACCTGTACCAACCCCAAATAACAGACAACAACAATTAAAGAGATTAAATGAAATTATATTGTTTGTCACAACTTTAGCAACACTTGCTTAGATCGTTAAAGGCACAGGTCTGTTTAACACATCTGTACAAGTTATGTTCAGTTAACTTAAATAAAAACCCTCTGAGATCTCAGGAATGGAAAATTGTGACAAAGTGCAAAAAAAATGATTAAAGTTCAAAAAAAGGAAAAATAAAGTAATAAAACAAACTGAGTGCACTCAGACTGTCCTACCACCCTCTGTTGTTATTCTGCCCAGGGGAATTGGTGACGTAGGGATAGACGATGGTGTTGTGGATGGGACTGATGAAGGGGGGAAAGGGAAGGGATGATGCAGATGGACCAGGAATGGAGGAAGAGGTAGATGAACCAGCAGAAGATGGAGGGACCAGACTGAGCTCCAGCGATGACTCCCCAAAAAAAAACCAGCCTGCACAAATGCGCAGGAAATTTACTCTTTTAAGTCCATCATGAATGAAATCTTATACACATTTTTAACTACTGCTATAACCATTAAATGAATTCAAGTAAACATCTTGTAAACCAGATTGTCTCTTATGAACTAAATATTCAGGTTGAGACATAAAACACTTTAAAGTCCAACATTGCAATATTTTACTCACACCAGGCTTAACTGAAAATAATACATGCTGGTGGAGCACACGCGTTGCTTTCGGCAGGCCAGCATCGAGTGCTATAGAAACTTTACAGAATACAATAAACAACAATACATTCACTTCACAATAACTAAAACACTGCAACAGTCATCTCATCAATCCTGGTTTATATCTTATCCTGGCTGGTTTTGGCTTAAAGTGCAAAGTATTTCTGTACAGGGTTTGCTTTAGCACCGAACATTTTGCTAATGCTTCTAGCAATGCTAACACACGGCAGCATAGCCGCGGTGACTCACCAGGAAATCAGTGTTCAAAGGCTTAAGCAGTTCCACACGGTTCTCTCTCGATCACAGCTCCTAACAGGTCTGTTAGAATCTTAAATCTAATACTGGACAAGTTTCTTCCAGTCTTACTCTTCACTTTTTCTTCTGAAACTAGCTCGAGTCCGTCTCTCCCAACTTCACAGGTGCTGCAGCAAGCAGGGCACGTAAGCAGGGGTACATAGATTGTGTGAAGCTAAGATGACCACTCCCAGCTCATTTTTCCCGCACTGAGACAGAGTGCAACTAACTGCCCACCTACTTAAAGGGACAGCTTCTTAACGGAGAGGTTAACTTAATATAGAGGAGTGATACCTCTTTACCATCAATTTGTAACCAAAATAAAACATAAATAAACATAAATAAATGGTTAAAAGAGGAAAAACACTTAATTAGACCTGACTCATCCTAATAAGGAAATAATTCAGGGGGGGATAAATTATCTGGGTTACACCCTCCCCCTCTTAACTGCATGAGTCCCTGCATGCATGCTAAACTCTATAACGGCTAGCAGAAGGTGGACCGATAATGTCTTGCAAGCTTTCAAAAAATGAACTAATGGCAAGAATCAATGGTTTCCCCAACTCATCGTAGGTAAACTTATGTGGGGGATGTCTTTCCCTTTGAGAGCGTCTGAGCTCAGTTGAAATATCATCAGAAACAGAAGCTAATCTTGTCTCAGGCTCTTGGTGTTGATCAGACTGAGAATCCGGGTTTCCTTCATCACTAGGTGAAGTACTCACTTCCTCTTCAGGTGTCATTTCACACGCTGGGATTTCCACAATAACATGTCCAGCTGGTTGAACAGGGGACTGTCTCTGAGCATCCTTTGCTTCAGTCACCAACTCAGGAGAGTCCGTTGATTGTTTAGGGGCAATCTGATCAGAAGGAGAATGCTGGATGCTGAATTCAGGATGGGGGTTTAGTGAGACTAGAGGCTGTCTCAGTGGCACTCTTCCTATTTCCTGCACATAAGGGCCCCATGTAGTTGGCTGTGGGGGTCCTTCACTGTAATACTCCTCTTCTTCATCCCAAAGCTCAGCCTCAGAATTGTCACTCTCCATCTGGTGATTTTTGGAAGTCCTGCTCCTCAGATTCATTCTCTTTGGGCTGCATTGCTGTGATTCCTGCTCTGGAAGTTGCTCAACAGGCAGAAACCCACAGGGCAATAGAAGGTCTCTGTGAAGAGTACGGCGTGGGCCACTCCCACTCTCTGGCCTGATAACATATACTGGGCCACCATCAATCTGCTTCACAACTATGTGGATTGGCTTCTCCCATCTGTCCGACAGTTTATGCTTGCCCCGTACACTCACATTTCTTACCAGAACACGGTCACCTTCAAATAACTCGGCTGCTCTGACTTTAGCATCAAATCGTGCTTTATTTCTCTCTCCAGTCTTTTTAGATTTTTTCAGCAGCTAGCGTGAAGCTCTCCTGGAGACGCTGACGCAGCTTTTTGACATAGTCAGAATGTGTCTTATGAGTCTCATGTGGAGGATTGATGCCCAGGACAAGATCAACAGGGAGGGTTGGCTGCCTGCCAAACATGAGCTCATATGGTGAATATCCAGTCGTATCATTCCTGGTACAATTGTACGAGTGAACGAGAGGTTTAACAAAGTCTCTCCAGCGTTGTTTGTCCTTTTCCTCTAGGGTTCCGAGCATGCTTAACAATGTCCTATTGAAGCGCTCAACAGGATTTCCCTGTGGGTGATAGGGTGTGGTTCGCACTTTCTTTGCTCCAATCAGTGAACAGAGTTCTTTGATAGTGTGGGATTCGAAGTCTCTCCCCTGATCACTATGGAGACGGCTAGGAAAGCCATAGTGGACAAGGAAGTTCTCCCAAAGAGCTCTGGCAACAGTCTTGGCTTTTTGATCCTTTGTAGGAACAGCTACAGCAAACTTCGTGAAATGGTCAGTAATGACCAAAATGTTCCTGATATCGTGGCTGTCAGGCTCAAGGGACAAGTAGTCCATGCAGACCAATTCTAGTGGGTAGGTTGTTTCAATGGAAACCATGGGTGCTGCTTTCTGGGGTTGAGCCTTTCTCCTAAAACACCTTTCACAGGTCTGGCATTTTTTTTCAATGGACTGTTTCATTTTAGGCCAGTAAAACCTGGTACGGGCTAGGCTTAGCACACGCTCTGGTCCCAAATGGCCTACGTCATCATGTAAGCCTTGTAGGGCTCTGTCTCTGTACTGTGCAGGTAATACAAGCTGATAGATTTTCTCTCCCCGGTCAAAGCACCTCCTGTAAAGGATACCTTCTTGGAGCTCAAGCTTGTTCCATTCTCTGACAAGCAACTTGACTTCAGGTTCAGAGTTCTCAGGTTTAAAACTGGGCTTCTGTGCCTGCTCTATCATGGAAATGACCTTTCCAATGGAAGGATCTGCTCTTTGCGCTCTGCGCCAGCTGTCCTTTGTCATTCCAGGTAAGGTGGTTTGGCCTTGATCAACAAACAAATCAGGTAATGAGGAAGCATCCACGGCAAGCGATTCTGCGAGAACAGGAAGTTTAGGTGAGGTTATTGAGTGATGCTGACATACTGCAGAGATCACGTCAGCTGAGAGCTCTTGTTTCTCCCCCTCTAAGATGTGCTTCACCATCTCATTAATCCTCTCCTTCTCCTGCAAGAAGTGTTCATCCTCCCATGGCGCAGCTTGTGGCCGTCTAGACAGACCATCCGCATCCCTATTAGAGTGTCCTGCTCGATACTTGATGGTGAATCTGAAGGTTGACAGAGCAGCCAGCCAGCGGTGTCCGGCTGCATCAAGCTTAGCTGAAGTAAGGACATAGGTGAGTGGATTACTGTCCGTTAAGACAGTGAAATCTGTGCCATAAAGGTAATCTTTGAATTTCTCGCAGATGGCCCATTTTAGTGCGAGATATTCCTGCTTGTGAGCTGGATAGTTTTTTTCACTCTTTGACAAGCCTCTGCTTGCATAGGCTATCACTCTAAGCCTCCCGTCTTGCTCCTGGTAAAGAGCAGCTCCAAGACCCCCAGAGCAAGCATCTGTGTGCAGCACGTACGGGATCTTAGGGTTTGCGAAAGCAAGAACAGGGGCTGATGTTAATCTGTCAATCAGCGTTCTGTAAGCAGACTCGCACTCAGGAGTCCATTCTGCATTAAAGGGGACACGAGGATTCACACAGTTCTTTGGTCTCTCTCTTTTGTAAACTTTGCCTCTCTTTTTTGGAGGGTTGTACCCAACGGTCAGGGAGTTGAGCGGCTTGGCAATTTTGGCGTAGCCTTCCACAAAACGCCTATAATATCCTGAGAAGCCCAAGAAACGCTTTAGCTCCTCCATATTCACAGGACGAGGCCAATCTTTGAGGGCGGAGATTTTCTCTGGGTCAGTGTGGACCCCCTGAGCATCTACTATGTGCCCAAGGTACTTTACAGATGACCTAAAGAACTGACACTTTTCTGGTGACAACTTGAGACCATAATCTCTGAGCCTATGCAAAACCTTCATAAGCCTAAGTTCATGCTCTTCAAGGGTGTCAGAGAACACAATAATGTCATCTAAGAATACAAGCACCTCACTCAGATGGAGATCTCCAACACACTTTTCCATCAAGCGCTGGAAAGTGCTTGGAGCGTTTGTCACACCTTGCGGCATACGATTAAATTCATAGAAGCCCAAGGGACATGTGAACGCTGTCTTAGGTTTATCTTCCTCCGCCATCTCCACCTGATAATACCCAGACTTAAGGTCCATTACTGAAAACCACCTCGCTCCACTGAGGGCTGAAAACGTCTCCTCAATGTTAGGAAGGGCGTATGCATCTTTTATAGTACGGGCGTTAAGCTTCCTATAATCAATACACAGCCTGATCTTCCCATTTTTTTTCCTAACCAGTACCACTGGTGAAGCAAAGGGGCTCTCAGACTCTCTTATTATCCCAGCATCTAAGAGTTCTCTGAGGTGTTGTTTTACTGCTTCCCTATCACAAGGATGTATAGGTCGTGACCGCTCTTTGAATGGTGTTGGGTCCTGCAGCCGAATGTGGTGCTTTACAGCATTTGTACGACCAGAAGAGAGTTCATCAGCAGCGAAAACCTCAGGAATGGAGTTTAGCTTATCTGATATACGTTGTTTCCATTCCTCAGACATGGGGGAATCATCAAGATTAAATGCTAGTTTTTTACCAAATGTCTGAGGCTCTGTGGGGACAACTGGAGTAGGGCTTAGGGGAGCTACACTCTTAACTGCGGATATTTCACCAATGACACACTTGGGAGGCAGAGTGACATTGTGGGCCGTTGCATTTCTGAGAACGACAGGGATCTGGCTTGAGGCTTTACAGTTTATGTTCATAACTGCACACTCAAGGAGCAGCCCACCTGGGAGAGAAGAGGATTCAGGGGGCTCAAGAACAAAGGAAACGTGGGGATTTGCCTTCCCTACTCTGACTTCTCCAAAGAGACACATCTTTTGCCCTGCTGGGAGAGTAATGGGGTTCCTACCATGCAATTTCACAGGGCAGGGTTTGGTCTCAAATTTGCGTGTCCGAGCAGCATGTTGGAGAAGCAAAGCAAAGTTGTCTGACCTTCTCAAGAATGTGGACCTGCCGTGATCCATCCCACGTTGGTAAAGCTGCAGCAAAACATTTGTGCCTACTAACAGCGGGGCTCTCCTATGAAACTGGCACTCGGGGGACAACAAGGGCAAGAGCGACTAACTGTTCCTCTGCACCTGTTACACTCTCAGGGAAGGTTAGGGGAAGTTCAACATAGCCCAGATAAGGCACAGATTGACCTCCAGCCCCTTCAACTTCAAGCAGATGGGAGATGGGCTGACTGAATGGGGAAAGATGTTAAATGTCTGGAATGAAAGGTCTCTGAGATGGTTGTAACCTGCGATCCAGTATCGAGAATAGATTCACATTTTACTTCCCCTACAGACACTGTGGAGATGCAACGGGGACCAACAAGTCCATGAGGTAAGGTGCTGCTACTGACTTTATCACTGTCTTGGAAGGCTTTAATATCTGCCCCCATCATCACATCATGAGTCATTGCTATGGGACTAATCTGACTGACTTCCTCAGCTCCTGGTCGTCCCGCAACAGGAGCTTCTAGAAGTTTAAAGATGCTCTGCGGGCACCTTGTTGGGCCCAGAATCTGTCTCGTTTCTCTCTCTGAGCTCTGCATTTTTCTTCCGGACCAGGTCAGGGTTTGGTTCATTTGTGCAGTTTGCTGCAATGTGGTTGTCTTCCCCACATTTAAAACAGAACCATGGTCTAGGTGGAACTGGGGTTTGGGATCTTGGGTCAGAATTTCTGACACAAGCTGCCAAGTTATCACTCTGTAGGGACAATTCCCTCTTGGGAGTCCTGCTTGGGGCTTCTTCTAATTTCACCTCACTCCTGTCTTTGTGTAGCAGCTGTGCAACTTGTTTTCGGAGATCAGCAACCTCTTTTTCCAGTTTTGTATTTGACTCATGCCTTTTGGGCATTGCAGCAGCAGGTTCCTCATTGAAGGATGGCATGCTTAGGACTGAGTGAACATGTGCTGCAGCCTTAGTGTTTCCTAGATGCTTTTTCATACGATCAATCTTTGCTGCTCGCCGATCCTCTTCTGTTCTTAAAAGCAACAGTAAGTCTGGAAAGGATGGAGGATTGCTTTTCCTGTGCTCAAGTTGGAGACCGATGAGTAAACTTTGGTCCCAGCATCCACGACAGAATTGTCGTAGCAAGTATTTGTCTGAGTCTGCAGCTGACACTCCCCCTCTAGAAATTGCTTTGGTGAGAAGGGTTTGGAGGCGATTCAAGTAGGCGGAGGGTTTCTCTCCAGAATTTTGGTTGGAGCCCAAGAATGTAGCGAATAACTCCTCGCCGTCCTCCACTACTCCAAATGCTGATTCCAGCTGAGTGATGTAAGCCCTTGGAGTTGCGTTCGTTCCAAGTGGTTTGACTATATCAGCAGCTGGGCTAAGCAAGCTCTCTAAGATTCTTCTTACTTTTTGAGAGTCAGACAACGAAGTGTCACTCAAAAGAAGATCTACCTGGGTGTGCCAGGCATCGTAGTCAACCTCACCATTTGGCTTTGGCAACCGTCCAGAGAAAGTCTTTATCCTGCTTTGGCTGTAGCCCGAAGGAGTTGCTTCATTACGAATGAAATGCTCAACGATTACCTTTTGGACTTGTGATGGGTTCATTAGATCTGCATTAAGATGAGTGGGGTTTAACGAGGGACCAAGGGGAAGAGAACTCGGAGCTGGGTTTGGTGTTCTTTGAGTTGGAATGTCAGGTTGGCTTTCATCGGGGGCTCCGCTGTTGTTGCTGGGAGGGAGCGTGCTCTCATCCGAGGGCTGAAGGTGAGTATCCGGACTTTGGGGGGGAAAGAGATCAGGGTGAACATGTTGCATGCCATGTTGAAGTGCATCCCAGAATCCAGCTTTGCTGTTTCCAGCAAGGGTGCTCAGTTCAGCCAAGCATTTCAGTGCCAACTCTCTGCCCAATTCCTCCTGACACATCTCACGGATAGTTCTAACATGCCAAGTGACAGTGGGGTCATCTGGGCTTGCCAGATTGCCAAGGTTTGCAGGGTCAAGTCTTGATATTGCTCTATCTGAGGAGTACTGTACAAGAACTTGCCCCTTTGGCTGATCAGGGTTATCAGGGACCCTCACTACTTTTGCAACATCTCCATTTACCTTGAAGAAATCAGTTATACTTTCATCAGAATATAACTCACTTATGCCTGTTACATAGAGGCAACTGGGTCCATGTAAATCAAACTGGTTACAAAGATCCATATTACACTTGATGTGTGTAAGAAAAATGTACAAATGACTTAACGTTATCAATATTTGGGGTGGAATCTAAATAATTTAGCCAAATCTCCTGGCTGGCTCGCCACTAATGTAACCCTCCTCTGCCTCTGTCACTAAAACTAAGGTGACAACTATCACGTAAGGCAGTGGAAGACTTCTAATCTAGGTCCTATGAGGAGACTGGCTAATGTTTTGCTGCACAACTGCAGTAGTATACCTGTACCAACCCCAAATAACAGACAACAACAATTAAAGAGATTAAATGAAATTATATTGTTTGTCACAACTTTAGCAACACTTGCTTAGATCGTTAAAGGCACAGGTCTGTTTAACACATCTGTACAAGTTATGTTCAGTTAACTTAAATAAAAACCCTCTGAGATCTCAGGAATGGAAAATTGTGACAAAGTGCAAAAAAAATGATTAAAGTTCAAAAAAAGGAAAAATAAAGTAATAAAACAAACTGAGTGCACTCAGACTGTCCTACCACCCTCTGTTGTTATTCTGCCCAGGGGAATTGGTGACGTAGGGATAGACGATGGTGTTGTGGATGGGACTGATGAAGGGGGGAAAGGGAAGGGATGATGCAGATGGACCAGGAATGGAGGAAGAGGTAGATGAACCAGCAGAAGATGGAGGGACCAGACTGAGCTCCAGCGATGACTCCCACAAAAAAAACCAGCCTGCACAAATGCGCAGGAAATTTACTCTTTTAAGTCCATCATGAATGAAATCTTATACACATTTTTAACTACTGCTATAACCATTAAATGAATTCAAGTAAACATCTTGTAAACCAGATTGTCTCTTATGAACTAAATATTCAGGTTGAGACATAAAACACTTTAAAGTCCAACATTGCAATATTTTACTCACACCAGGCTTAACTGAAAATAATACATGCTGGTGGAGCACACGCGTTGCTTTCGGCAGGCCAGCATCGAGTGCTATAGAAACTTTACAGAATACAATAAACAACAATACATTCACTTCACAATAACTAAAACACTGCAACAGTCATCTCATCAATCCTGGTTTATATCTTATCCTGGCTGGTTTTGGCTTAAAGTGCAAAGTATTTCTGTACAGGGTTTGCTTTAGCACCGAACATTTTGCTAATGCTTCTAGCAATGCTAACACACGGCAGCATAGCCGCGGTGACTCACCAGGAAATCAGTGTTCAAAGGCTTAAGCAGTTCCACACACGGTTCTCTCTCGATCACAGCTCCTAACAGGTCTGTTAGAATCTTAAATCTAATACTGGACAAGTTTCTTCCAGTCTTACTCTTCACTTTTTCTTCTGAAACTAGCTCGAGTCCGTCTCTCCCAACTTCACAGGTGCTGCAGCAAGCAGGGCACGTAAGCAGGGGTACATAGATTGTGTGAAGCTAAGATGACCACTCCCAGCTCATTTTTCCCGCACTGAGACAGAGTGCAACTAACTGCCCACCTACTTAAAGGGACAGCTTCTTAACGGAGAGGTTAACTTAATATAGAGGAGTGATACCTCTTTACCATCAATTTGTAACCAAAATAAAACATAAATAAACATAAATAAATGGTTAAAAGAGGAAAAACACTTAATTAGACCTGACTCATCCTAATAAGGAAATAATTCAGGGGGGGATAAATTATCTGGGTTACACAGCTTTCATGCATGCACATGCTTTTCATGGAATGAAACCCCGCTGTTTGATTTTGGCAGCAACTTCTGACATTTCTGATACATTTTTGCTTTGTTTATTTGACTCTTTTGCTTAGTCACCCATTTACATCTGATATTGACAGGTTGCACCCCTTCAGCTGTAACACACATCTCTCAGTTGAGAAAATGATACATTTTTGCCCACAAGCAACGTATATCACCACCAAATTACTTTTACGTAATAAGTAAGCAATTTGGACTCCGTGTGTCAAAAGAGGGTACTATATTTGTTTCGCCTTTATACTTTATTCTGTACTGAGGTGAATACGCTCTAAACTTGAGGTGATTTTATTCCAAATTGACTGTTGTAAAGTACAAACCCTCTGCAGGGCCAAAACTGTGGGTCTTTGTGTTTTAATGTTGGTGCTGTTTTATTGGATTGCATTTTTTATTTTATTTCATTTCTATCTTGTTCCCACTGCAGATTGTGTTATGCTGTGGGTTTTTAAATGAATAAGAACATCTTGCGAAGTATTTCTTATTTCATCCCAAGCAGGTCAGTTGACAAGATTAAATATTGTCTTGACGCCCTGCTTTTTATCAGTTTTCTTAGACATCGGTTCCTTTTATTCACCGTAGAAACACGAGGCTCTCGTTAAGAAGACCAAACAGTCGGTTTCCTTGAACTGATCTCTACGGAGCATTTTCAAATAGGCTGTTGATGCGAAGCACAGAGTGTGGTCTGTTGAAGTATTTCGCCAAGTGTGCCTGACTTTGGCCTGACCTTTGCTTCTGTCTTGTTTAACACTAACTTTTTTAACACATTTTTTTTTTTCCTTTCCCCCCCCCCCATTTCTGTTCCATTTTGCCTAAACAGTTTAAACCACTGCAATATAGCTTTCATAACCAAGGGTATAGCTTCAAATGAGGACGCTGAGGTCATTTATGTGAAATTGGATGGCTGGATTTTATAGAGCTGAAAATATAGAGCCAAAAAAAAAGTCTCATTATTTCTCCATCTGAATGTTATTAAAATTGCTTCCCAGCTAGTGTATATCTTCAGTTTGGGAAATCACATTTAGTACATTACACAAAAATCAAATCAGCAGCTTATATACAGTGTTAAAATTTGCTTAGGGTAAGGTCAGAGGCATTGATGGAGAACATCCCTGCAGTGGCCCTGTTTATGAAGTGCACTGTATGTTACACTGTACAGTTGTGAACATTGCTGGAATTCTTGAAGTGCAGCACATTAATCATACACACTTTTGTTCTAAAACAGATGTGTTTGTTAAGATAACAGAGCATTGCTGCTCCATAATGTTTCCAGAAGGAGACAAATGCGTATGAAAGCTTTTCCCTGCGTGAAGCTTTAGCATGACCACTGCTCTGGCAGTTTTGATTGAATCCCAGTTTGACTGGGTTTGACTTGGTCCATCTGTGCATCTGTCCTTGGCCTCGGTTAAGGGTTTGGGCTCGAGGAGGGGCGCAGAGTTATCACACTGAGAGGCTGTTAGGGTCATTACAACCCTCTGCTTCGATATTTCCACTTTTTTGATGGGAGCCAAATGTTGTGCTGGAATCCCTGTGTCTGTCTGTCTTTGTTCCCGTCTCTCACCATCCTGTCCGGGGCCATGCCAGCACAGCTGTGAGCGGCAGCGTGTAATAAAAGTCTAATGCGAGCAGCTGCTGGGGGTTTAAACTGTAATGAGATGGTGTGTGAGATTACCACACTTCACTAGTCGCTGAGAGAAAGCTTGGCATCCCGACAACACGCCCCCCCCCTCCATGGTACAATTACACTTTAGATATGGCTAATAGAATATGCACACAACGCCTGTAACCAAGAGGCATAATGAGCTTTAGCTTAGCCTCTTCCCTCTCTTTTAATTCCATCTTTTCCTCACATGCCTACAGCTGCAGAGAGAACGTGCACCCAAAGGAGCCGCTGTAAACTGTGAGGGGCTGATGTAGGAAACAGAGACAGTGTTTTTGAAATCAAAGGCACACCTAGTCAGAAGATTCCCACAGAGGGGGACGGTTTTATTTTCTTCTTCTTCTTCTTCTTCTCCTTCTTCCATGGTTTGATAGCTGGAAACACAGTTTGCTTGCTTACATCATCCCAACACATAATTCAGGCCTCAAGTCATGAATAGTTGAAAGCCCTGTGTCAACTTCATTAGTCATCATGGGGGTGTTTGTAGTAGAGGATGTATGCTTACCCACATGGTGTCCATACATTCAATAGCTGGATGACAATAGGAAGGAGTCCTGCCATGGCGTTGCTGCCGAGCTTTTGTTGTGGGCTACTTTTATCATGCAAAATCTTCTCTTTTCTTTTTTTTTTCTTCTTTCTTCTCCTCTCTTATTGTCTCGCGTGCTTACCATTGTCATCTCTGTCTGTGCCTCTCTTCTCTTTCTGCCTCATTCTATTATTGGAGCTCTATACCAGGGATGATAGCAGCAAAAAAAAAAAAAAAAAAGTTCTTGTTATGATTTTGACACTTCTTCTGAGGCTTAATGAAAGTTCAGGGTCTCTGGCTTTGAGGCATCCGTACCTGTCATAGCAGTGCAGCGATAATAGGCCCAAAGGTGCCAGTGCCTCATCTAGGTGGAGGAGGAAGCCCTCTGAATGCATACCGCTCTTCATTACCTCATGCAGAAGGCTAAACTCCAGATTCACAGCTCTGCAGGGTTGAATATTGTGAATGTGACCCCAGGGAGCAGAGCAGCTGAATTTCAATACGCCACCGGGTGAGTATTATTCCACACACCAAAATGCAGAGACTTCCAGACAATTAGTGGAGAATTACAGAAGGAGAGCGGTTGGATAATTTACGGAGTCCATCTCGCCCCTGCCTTTAGCCTTGGCCTCACCAGCCGCCAGGGAAATTTCACATTTGCACACCGGGAGGGGGGACAGAAGTGTTCACTGGAAGAAAAAGAAAAAAAAATGCTATCAAAGAACCTAAATAGGAGCAAACTCAATTTCTACAGTTATTTTGGAGATGTCAAGTGAGCCAGAGCCAGCCGTTAGGTATCTAAAAGATATTAGCGTGTGTATACCTATCTGCTTCTGGATTTGTATTTACAGTATGTGTGTGTTTCACTGCAGGTGCAGTTTAGAAATTTTATGTTTAGCAAGTGGCCTGTTACTGTTGCACACTGTAAGGTTTTATTATTCCACCGCAGATGAGCCCTGTCCCATTATAAATGCAAAGGATCATCAAGTCATTAAAGTAGTATTTGAGTCTGGTCTCTGAATAGGCAGCCTTATCGCCGCACTCCGACACTCATTTCATTAGCCCACCTCATCTTGCTATTACCATCAGGAGCCGATATTGTCTGGTGGAGATAACAGTTGTCATTTAACCACGCTACAGCCCTTGATTAAAGCGATCTATTAAGTAAGATTCTATTGTCATATTGCCTTGAACCCACCTCTTCATCTGCACCAGAAACGTGGGTGATTACGAGGCGACATGATTGTAATATAAAGTTGAGCAGAAATTATAATCAGCAGCCTTCAAAGTAAAATTGCAAAGCACCCAAACAAACGATTGCGCTAATGCATCCGTCAGTCCACCTCTGTTCTACTTGTCATCTGCTTGTCATGCGACGCCACGGCGCTGCAGCTCACCGCTCCATGTGGAATGCTTATTACCACATGAGATCTTCATAGTATCTCAGCTCTCTCCCTCTGAAACCTGTGTTCCAGCTGTTACCACTCTGCGGAGTTGTGAGGTTATAATGAGCATGGAAGCAGCTGCTTCCTCCTACAGTAGAGGCCCCAGCCTCTCTAATCCTGATCATTAAGAAAGGAAAGGGTGTGGGGAGCCCGAGCGTACAGACTAGTGGGCCTCAGCACCCCAGGACAGGCTGCGGAGACTTGAGTTACCCGACCATTTTATTAGTCGGGCCAGCAGGTATGGAACCCTATTGATCTGGCTGAAGTGGTAAAAAAGAATTAACTTATGCGAGACAGCTGGTGGAAAAGCCACAAAGAACTGCCGCCGATCTAATTTTTCACCCCATCATTGTCCTGAACTTCTGCTCCGAGTTTAGACGTCCAGCAAAAATCCGCTGCCATCGCAGCATGAGCTTTCCTTGCCAAGATAAAGACACTTTGGCTTGATGGTCGTGTATTTTCAGAGCCCCAAAAATCAGCCCTACACAGAAAATACCAGATTATGAAATATTTATGTTCTGACCTTTCTCTGTAATGATGCCATGATTTAATTTTCTCTGGCTTTACCTTAAAGTGCTAAGAGAATACAAAACAGTCCAAGACACCCAGCAGGAGGAGAAGAGATGATCTATAGAGACGATGACATTTGCATTCGGCTTGTAAATACCAACAACACTCAGGCAGTTTATTCATAGGTCTACCCCTGCCTGTTCCACAACTGTCTCTCAATAAGCTTTAATGACATTGGCAAAGGCATTGCTCTCTGTCTTCCAGTTTCACTCTTTAATACGCTGAGCTGAAACAGTTGAGTGAGTGAAGTTTAAAATGGAATGATATCTGATATGGGACTTGTAAATCACAGACCATGGATACAGCGCCATTTAGACAAAATATATGCAAGCATATACCATGGAATGTACCAGAGTAAAGTTAATAGTGTTACATTTAGAATAACAAGCCCACTAAACCTTGTCACGGTTCGGTCCGTGTGAAACTGCACCCAGAGCTGTGACTCTAATAACACTGTGTCTTTTGGAGCTGTTTTATGTAGATTAGTAATATGCTAATGTGAAGCATGACCTCGCTGTTTGCCAGAGAAAATCTGTCTCTTTTTTGATCTGCATATTAATGCCCAAGGAGTAGATGGAAGTTGAGACATGAAAGGCTTTAATAAAATCAGCAGGTAAAATGCAGCCTCATAATTAATCCCTCAAAGAGGAAGATTTCCACAGACAATGGCTGCGCCTCACATTCGTAATTGGACTCTTTATTGATATTCCAGGGCCTCTTCAGCACACCACCTGAAACTGTGAGTAATCTTTAGCAACAAGAAGAAAGCTGCTGTGAAGCGTGCTGAACTTCCTTCAGCCATTAACTGTTGAATTATCGCAGTCAGAGCCATCTCCAGCCCTCCAGTGAGAAATACACAAAGCAGCAAAATTACTAAGCAAACTCATTTTTCAGCTAGGAACACAAGTGTAGGTGCAGTTCATGGGATCTGCTGTGATGGCCCGTCATTGCGTTTGCTCTACCTAACCCCTCCTGACACCTGGAGTCAGGGACCCCCCTCTAAATGTGTAATATTCAATCTTCCTGACAGCTCTACTAATGACCAGAAGGAACCAAAACAGAGGTAATAGGTGAGCCTCAAAATTGCTTTCAAATTATCCCTGATAATGATTCCCGTCCAAGTAATAAACTGCGCGGTTGTGCGTGTGTGAATGCGTGCGTGTGCGCGCGCGCGTGCATGCGTGAGTGGCAGTGTGTTTATGTCAGGAGAATGTAGAATGGCAGGGCTAATTATCAGCACTATTAAAGGTAAGTACATCCAGCTGCATCCCAGACGAGTCCTAATGAAGGACAGCAGACGAGCTGGACTCTTTCATCTGTCTTCTGCTGTTGGTCAATACCTGAACCTCTGCACCGCTGCCTGGCTTCGCTTCTGCTTTGAGGAGAAAGTCACACATCTCACGGTGAGAGCGCTGTTATTTCTCTGGTGTTTATTTCAGCAGCCCTGCGGTGGAGGAGGGAGAACCCACCCAAAACTTTCTTCACTCATTATACCACTTGTAAATGTTGTTTTTGTGTTGGGGGGAGGGGGGGTGAAAAAAAAAAGTGATTTGTAAAAGTTGTAAAATCTTGGGAAGATTTTTTTTTTTTTTTTTCACTGAATAACAATTAACAAGTCTGAAAAGTTTATTACATCGCAGTCGCACGGTTACACACATCCCAAATATTACTGTTGCTTGTTTTACCAAATTGAAACAATTTCATTCCTTGTTTGTTCTCCAGATTCAAACATTCATAAATCACGTTGTAAAACGGGATGAAAAGAAATCTCGCAAGAAATATTAAGTGTTAAAAATGCAACACACATACGCGTGTGTGTGTGTGATGTAATGGAAAATAGCACCTCAAATTATATCATAGGCTATTATTGTATTATTATAACAAGATATTGCTGTTTTCAATTGAGTTGTTTCATATATGTTTCAAATATTAATTCTTTTAGTTGAAAAGAAGACAGGAAAGGGGCAGATTTACCATCCGATTGCATCACCTTGCTCTTAATGATTTGAAACTAAGGAGAGCAGCTACTGTAGTTTTGAAAGTGAATTTCTTTTTCCTGTTTTTTCTTGATATAAGAGTGCAGCCGCTTCACAGTTGACTGGCTCCTCATTTTTATGTGTCTAGTGCTGAATATGGTTCGGTATTGACTCGCTGAAATGAGAAAGAGAGTTTCTGTGTTAGATGTTGCAGAAAGCAGGAAAGGTCATTCCCTGACTCATTTCAGCAAGCAACTGAAATAAGCCAAGGAAAGCCCTTGCTCATTTCAGCACAGATGCTCTCTTGCTGAAATGAGCAGGGGTGTTCCCACGGGTGTTTGCTTGGCTACTTCAGCAAGCCAACGCCAAACCAAAAACCAGCTTTGCAGAGTTTTTGTGCCAAACACTTTCCATCATCACCACCGTCTTTCAAACCGTCCGTATCGGCATCCTCCAATTTATCACCGTTCACTTAGACGACGAGATGCTGTGAAGTTTGAGCCCCAGAAAGGGTTTAGTTCTAGTTTGAGAGATTATTGTGAAACTACACCAGTACTGATATATGCACTGACCCGAATTCAAATTACCATCAATGGTGTCGCATTTGCTTTTTTTCTGACTGAGATAGAAGAGTCATGCGAGTATGAAAATATAAACATTTCTAGTTTTGAAAAACAACTGGTGCAACGTTTTTCTGTCTTTTTGCAAATTAAAAGTAACAAGCAGCCGTGCCTGTAGAGTGGCCAACAATCCCATGGTTCCATACAAAATACAAAACTCCGATTCAGACACAGACTGTTTTGGACAGTTCCTGTTTCTTTATTTGTGGTACCATGACGCTCTTGGTTTCTCTCTGTGGAACACTGCAAGTGGTTTTCATCTAGGTCGTTTTTCCATAGCCTATTACGAAGGCTATTTTTTATGTACTGGCAGGTTTCAGTAGGATCTGGTCTATTTTTCTTGTGTGCAGAAAGGAATCTTTGTAGTACACATGATAAAACAGCGCATTCCCTCCGTTAATTACTGTAACATAAGGAAGTCATGGTTTAACACATAATGTTACGCTGCATAAAGACTGCAGATCCTTGTCATATATCTTCCTGTAGAGCACGTTTAATGCCAAAAACTAAGAAATTGGCTCATTTGTATAACACTCCTGGGCAACAGCTCTGTGTATTTCAACACTTAAGTACAGCACACTGTATGCCAGCATGCTATATATCAGTCTCTAGTTCTCCTCTAATGCATGTAACCTAACAGTTTGTACATTTCTAATCAGTGTGGCATAAATACATCACTGTCAGCATGCAGCCCGCCGCCAACTTGTTTCTTCTCTCAAATTACAACCGTTGGAAGCGCTCTTAATTTAACGGAGCTTGTGAATCATGAATAATATAAAATATTTAAAAACCAGCCATAGAGCGACGGCAGAAAAAGTTTCATAATCAAGCTAAGTATGTGGTCTTTCCCTTAACTAAATGAGAACAGAGCTGTGCGTAGCCCGTACTGTGACCTCCCCACTGCACATTCATTTTCCAAACATATGTTGGCTATTTCGGCAGCCCGGGACTGTGAAACTGAGACAGGAGGAGAGCGGCCTGTCGTGCATGTGAGCATGATCTAACTGGCTGCGAATACAGGAATCAGACCGGCGGTTAGCAGTTGGGGAGGAAGGTTCGCAAACTGAATGACATGTTTGTGTGATTTCGGTGCAGGTTTTTCTGAGGCCTGCTGCAAGGACAGAGCGACCTGTGGCCCTTCGAGCTCTGAACCAGTCACACCCGGCCCATATATAATTATGCCACCAATCCTCACTAGCATAAACGGTTTTATGGTACCGCTGTTCGACTGCGTCTGACGATAAATGACAAGGTGACATGGTGTCCTGTAGGCCACCTGAGAGGTGGGTTTCTACAATCTATTCTCCTCAGCGTTGAGAGGAACTCACTCAAGCGGAGCAGCCGTTATTTCCTCGTTCTGCTCTTCTCCGCTCTGCTCCCGATCCGTCCACGTTTGCCTTCAAGTCACTACCAGTTAGTAGTTCAGCCTGTGTGTGTTTGCGAATATGTGTATGCGAGGCTGTGTGCCGGGCTAATTTCCTCTGTGAAGCACTGCGGTGTGCTACCAGCCTTCTCTGGGATATTGATGTGCTGCATATTAGGCGGCAGACTGAATCAGCGCCGTGTGCTGTAAATATTCTATTGTCACTTTAATGCCTCTGTCAATGGCTTTGTCCGGGGTAATTCAGTCTGGTGGTGTTTCTGTCCCCTGTAGCCTCCACCACACACACACACACACATCTGCGCACACTGCATGCACACACTGTGAAAGAGAGAAAATGAGGGGTGGAGAGGACACACACACACATGTCTCCCACAGCACACACTTTCTCCCCGGGGTTTTTTTCTTGCCGTCACAGATGATCAGGCCCGGGTTTGGCTTTAGCTCATCTCTGACCAACCCTTGGTCCTGGAGCCAAACTGTTAAAAGACATTAAGTCAGCAGAGAGACGCGCCACTGCTTCCTCTCTCTGCTAACCACAGGACACTAGAAATGTGTGTGTGTGTGTGTGCACGCCTGCGCCTGTGTCTATGAGATAGAAAGGCGGAGAGGTGGGGGGGTGGAGGGGGGGCTGGCAGCTAAGATCTGCGCACATGTGTATCCTAATGAGCCTTTGCATGTAGTGGTGCATGTGCAGCACTCTCCTTGGTGAGGTCAGATAAAGAAGGGGCAGAATATTTGGAGCAGCCCGTCGGTCTCTCTCGGCGCACCACATGCCTGTCGCAGCTCAGTGAGCAGGCTGTGAAAAGCTTATGTAAATGACGAACCGCTCAGATGTGAAATCAGCTCTGTATTAAATTGTTTTGTTCCACTTGTCAGAGCTGATTAGTCCAAAGGCCCTCCAAAAGCTGCGCAGGTATTGTGTTGATTGTGCTCATAAGAACATGGGCAAAAAAAAAAAAAAAGTAGTCTGCAGATCACTTCAGGAAAGAGCATCTGCGTAGGTAGCAGGGTGCAATTGCTCTGTGGAGTGTGATCGCCAGTCAGTTATCCCATGAAAGCTTAGTCTAGTGGACTTTGAAGATGCTGGATGGCCCCTCATGGGTACACACTGACTGATATCTAACCCCCCGGTCGTATCAAGACGCACTTCTTTCTCTTTAAAAGAGGCTAAATCATTATACTGACCTCAGTCCTCTGGGTGAATAAAAGTTAGCATGTGTAAAATTTCTAATAAACAAGAAATTAAATGATTTAAAAATCTTAAGCACGTTGCGTTTAATCAAACCCTGAACACAGTACAAACAAGATGTTGAAACTGAGAAATGTTATGTATTGATCTATTTTTTTCAATCACAAGCCTATTTTGAATTCCACGAGAGCAACAAGTTTCAAAACAATCTATAAAGCACCAATCAAAGACTGGAAAGTAGAAGTGAAGATTGTTAAAGACTATATGGAGAAATACTTTTGCAACTTCAACAAGAAAATGTTCTTTTAAAAAAAAAAGGGCGATAATAATTATAATTAATGAAAAAAAAAAATTGCTGGTCCTATTTTCCCATCTGCTTGCTTGGAATTTATTACCAGGAAAAATATGGAGCACGGTGACGGTGCTTTTTACAAGTCACTGCAAAACAGATATAGTGTAATAACCCGGAGCAATCCTATTAACAAAGTGAATGTGTCCGTATGTGAAGCTGACAACAGAAAATGTCTGAGGGAAAAATCTCACTAGACTAAAATCAGTCTAAACACGCACCGAATCCCTCCAAACCACATGTGTCAAACACAAGGCCCGCGGGCCAAATGTGGCCCGTCACGTCATTGAATGTGGCCCTCGAGAGCTTGGGGCTTCAATTTTTAACCAATATTTTAAGACTTAAAATAAGCTTACACCGCTTTAAAGCACATATTGACAATAAACTACGTCTCCCATCATGCATTTCGTCATTACCCACAACGATAACGGTAGCTATGAGCAAGACAATTTTTCAGGACTGATAGAAAAACCTTTACAAACTAACCCCAACATGGAAGGCAGTTTTATGAAAGATGGGAAAACAATTACAAGTTTGTATCTTAATGTGAAATAACAGTGTGTCTTTTGTGTTATAAGGCGGGTGTCAGTCATGAAAGAGTTTAATCTACGTCTGCGTTTTGACAGCAAACATGAAGCTAAGTATGCTAAATTTAGCCTGCAAGAAAAATAAAGAACCGCTTCCGCTTCTGAAACCAAGATACTGGATACTCTTACAACCACAAACTCCGAGTTTTATATAATAGTGACTTAGATATTTGAAACTTAAATATATATTAAATAGAGAAACTGTTATTTAACAATGTAATAAGGTGTCGTTTAATTTATTTTGATTTTTATTGCATTTTGTTACATTTATGCTGTCAATCTGGCCCTTCGAGGGCCACCATGATGCTGATGTGGCCCTCAGTGAAAATGAGTGTGACACCCCTGCTCCAAACCAACTTCTTTTAGATCGTGATGCAGGCCTGAAATGCAAAAATGATTATTAAATAAATTATAACATTTATTTAAATTAAATGAATTGGATTATTAAAATGTATTAAATCAAGTTAGCATGAAAAAGCGTGACCTCTCTTTAGTTAACACTGTCTGCAAAAGAAGTAAGATCCAATGCAAACGTGGGAATCAGTGCGTTCTTCCCCCTGTTTTTCGATTGCGGTTTTTCTACAAGCGTAAGCAGCTGCAGATCCATTGTGTTAACAGGAGACTTGTAAACTAAAATGATTACTGGCAGAAAAAAAAAAAAATCTTTGACCAAACACCTTTTCCTGGAAAATAAAAAGGTACAATCCGAGCCAAGAGACCTGCAGCTGATTGTGTAAAGATTTTACTCACTAAAGTTCATCCTCCACTTGCTTTTGTGCCTCTTTTTCTTCATCTTCTCTGCATCTTCTCACTCTTTGGCCGAGCTACATAGATGCTATTAAATTCAAGCGTCTCATCTCAAGATTACAAATCAGCTAAACATTTGACCAAAGCTTGTGAAAACAAATTCATTCCCACCATTCTTCTGTGGCTGAGAATATCTTCTTAAAAATAAATGGTGATGTTTGATTAAAGTTATCTTGACATCTTCTGATAACATAACAATCCAGACCGTTGCACAACTCAAGCCATGAGAGGCAGATTGCAAACGAAAAGGTCTGTCAGTTGAAATAAAAACACTCTTAGTTTGCACTTCATGACGCTCTGGTGTTAAACTGTAGCAGCTCTGCCTCCGTGCTCTCGCAAATTATAGGCGAGTCTGCAAATATCTTTGTTACTTTCAAATTCTTGAAGTAAATGGAAAGCAAAATGTGACCCTGCTCAGAAAGTCCAAGAATCTACCGTTTAAATACAGTCATTATTCTGTGGTGGGAATCAGCGCATGGGCTTGAAAACCTGGCCGACAATGCCAGCGAACTCAATTTGCGGGTGCATTTTGTTACTGCACGCAAAAATGCAAGTTAAGACTTTTTTTTGTTTTTCCTTTGTTTTTTTGTTTTTGCAAAGACCATTTCTGCACAATATCCAATAGCCTCACCATTGTTGGGAAAGGGTGAGGTTCCAAGTGGATTTTGTGCTCTGGCTCACTCAGCGGGCCAATCCAGGACAGGAAGCAAGAGCCACGAGACGGAGAAAGAATATTGTTTTACTGTCAGAAGTGAAGGTTTCGGTTCATCTGAAGAAGAAAAGACGTATCTTTTTTTTTCTTGGCTTCTGTTCTTCAATTGAAAGAAGGCTCTTAACTCCTCAACTTCAGGTTCAGAAGTTCTTTTTCATCATTGTTCTATAAGAACTTATTTTTCAGATAAAAGGGATAGAAACGGGGGGGTGTAACCCCCTCAGAACTGATGTTAGGCGTCTGGAGAAGCCATGTGAGGACTATTCACTGAAGCAGTCTGAACACACAATATTAGCTTACGACGTTGTTAAACATTGTATACATGACGGTTAGAAACATTAGAAAGATGTACATTCCTCCTCAAAACTGACCCACAAGCGCACGTGCGTGAGATCTTGTTAAAACAAACAACCTAGCAGTAGGTAGATGGGCGCCTGGGGGGTCTTGGAACCACGAAGCAGTCCAGACTGACACCTGCATCAGTTCTGAGTCCAGCTGGACGTCAACGAGACGACCTTCCAGACTCACGTTAGTATCAGGGGAATATATGATGGACTGAGGTGATGTGGAGAACTGTCCTTTGATCGGATTCATGAACATGTGAAGGTCTTACCTGCATTTTCCTGGTTAATGACCAGAGATGTCATAATTATCTTACAATCCGCTAATTTCTGAAGCTCGAATTCATGCTGGTGGGGGTGTATTACAGCGCATGGTATGATTAACATTTATGCACTTATTAAGAAAGTTTTCTCTCTAAAAAAATCTGTGCTTATTTGTATTATCTGTATGAAAGTCAGTGGCTACGGTTACATGATGTTTTTTTATTCGGAATTAATTATTCCAAATTAAACTATTTTCCTTCGAGTTTACATGGAAATAGTAATTCCAAATTAAGGTTTACATGAAAAACACGTTTGATCGGCTTTATCCAATTCCGCTTAAGGTCTGGGGGTTGGGAAGGGTTCTGATTGGATGGGGGGGGGCAGACGTCTTTACGTATTTACGTCTACCGGAATAAAACAAACTTACTCGATTAGCAACAACATGGAGGACTACATTATTAGCATCCTTTTTGGATTTGTTTTGATTTTATTTTTGAAGCAGCAGCACGACAACATCATGTCGATGTTGTTTTGTTTTCGGAAAAAAAGCCCAGCGCGGAATATAAGCGTCATAGCGACAGACGGGCAAAGGAACGAGCATGTGACTGGAATTAATTTAAAGTGGAATGAGTGTATACATGACCGCGGAATTATTCTATTTGGGTTTAAAATCAGAATAAACCAGACAATTACTTCGGAATTAAGTTTAATTTGGAATGGACATTTTCATTTGGAATTAGGTGTTTACATTTTTAATCATTTTAAATCGGATTTAATTTTAATTCTGAATTAAAGAGGAGTTAAACTTCCCATGTAAACGCACTAACCGAGTGACAGTGCATGAGAAAAGGTCAAACAGCAGGTGATGATTTCATGTAGCCGTATCATATGGTACAGTACCTTGCATTGCTAGTGTTGCATGCTTAAAGAAAAATGATTTTTCCAGGTCATGTAGTCAACCATTTGTAAAACAAATGTGAGGTTCTGAAGACTTATAATTGTAAAACCCTCCAGCTGTTTATGTGCGAACGCCAAACGGAAGATATGCAAAAATGCTGGGAAACATCAGGGGAGGTAAGGCTTCAGGGTTGCAGATCTGCTCTGTTTTTCGGGATTTTATAAGCGTTAAGGCTTCCAATAATGTTAAATCCTTCAATGTAGCATTTCTTTGCTTCAGCTCGAGACATTTCTCTCTGCAACTAACCGGAGCAGCACAAGGACAAACATCTCATCTTTCCAGCGTTGTTATTGAGTGTGGCATCATGCTCACTGGGCATGCTCATACGAGTGAAAACAGCCTGAAAATTCAGTGCAAAACAAACTTTCCTGAAGATTGTAGATTCATATTAGCTCTTCTCCTGCTTACATGGGCAGTTGAGGTTATATTAAATGCGAGCTTTTTGCTGCAAAGCAGTTGATACCAAGGACAACGAAGTCGGCAGCACTTTCTGCTCCGTCTCCGCGCAGCTGTTTACATCGCCATTACGGCGAATCTCTGTGTTATTGACTTGGCGAATCAGTGAAGGTCATGTCAGACCCAGAAGAATAAATCACGGAGCTAATATGCGTGGCTAAATCTACATTAGACTGCAACAGTTGCGTTTTCAAGCTGACACGAGATCTCCTGCTTTTGGGAGTCTTTGCTGAAATAGCGGATGGCAGGTGTAACGGTAACAAAACACAAAAATCCATCCATCCATCCATCCAATAGCTTATTTTATTTTATTTTTGTGCATTTTAAAGTATGTGCACATGTATTATGTCTATACCTTTTAGAGGCAGAGTTGTAGATCCTCCTCCTTCATTCAGACATGCACTCTTTTGGGACGCAGCAGCACACACCCCACAGCTGCTAGCCTGAAGTTTGAGCTGGAATAGTGGGGGGACATTGAAGAAGAGAGAGGGATGTAAGAGACATTGTTGGGGTGGTGAGAGAGAAAATGAGGAAGCAGGTCCAGGAGATGTGTGGGCAGAGAGACAGACAGGGGGGGGGAAAGAAGGAGAGGCAGTGAGGAGATTGCAGCACTACGTCTGGAGGGCTCCCAGCATAAAGCGGGTCTTTGAAAAGGGCAGACAAAGAAAAAAGGTCTCGGCCAAATACCTGAAAGAATGTTGAGAGGAAAGAGGAGCGCAGCCAGAGGGAGATAAGGCAGTTAGCCGCACACCGAGGTAGCTCCTGTGTCACCGGATCAAGTTACCTATGCACTCGTGTGAGTTTATGAGTGTGTGCGCACATGCTCATCCGTGTGCTTGTCCATCTGAGGTCGAGGCTGGCTCTGCCGACATTCCAGAGTGGTCTGCCTCTGTTCACGGTCCACTGAGGTCGCTGACAAAGCCGTGATGTGCGAGGCCATGTGTGGCGCCTCCTGGGCGAGTCCAGGTCGCTGTGACAAGACCTGAACCTCAGACGTGAAGCAAAGCATCCGAGCGCACTGCAGGGCAGAGGGACTACAACGGGGTCTCAACATTTCAGCTTTCCACGCACCTCTACCGGCCTTCAGAGTACTGTATATGAGATGAGAACCTCCTTCTGAAAGTGATTTTAAATCTGAGCTTTATCTACGTGTGGGAAATCACCCTCCAGCTATTTTGTGCGCTCAGGCACCTTTGAATAGACTAACAGAGCCTCAGGATAAAGCCCTCTACTAAACTACTGCAACAACAAACCAAAGTGAGGCGCAGACCAGCTTCCTTTCTGTGTTGGTGTGACAACGACAGCAAATCTGTCAGGATATTAGCAGTGGATAATATCAGTATCGAAACAAATCTAAGCAGTTATTAGTTGTGATTGAGGTCTGATAGCAATTAGTCTCACTCCGCCACACAGCCTGACTCCTCTAATGATGTCATTGGCCTTGTCACCTCCCAGAGGTCAAAGTGTCCATGTTAAACCATGCGTAATGGTTCCATGTTTAGACTACAAGGGCCTGTCCAGCTAAATGGTGATGGATCGCTTCTTTTTGCTGCCGGTGGTGTGTGTTGCATCCGATGATACGGGCCTCAACATGATATGCAGTTGATTAAATCAATACTCCAAGGAAATGTGCATTGGACTCAATTTCAGTTCAATAACATCAGGGGCTTAGGTGTGTGCACGTGCACATGCCATGAGTGTGTCTGGGTGTGCTCTGGAGGAGCGGCGCCGCCATGAAATAAAAGGACAAGGACATTGTGTTTGTTTGCAATATGCTTTTGAAATGAGGTCATCGACAGAAAATGCATTCCTTTCAAGTGGTTTTTCACGATCATCCGGAACACGTGACCACAGAAATCTCTTTCCTATTAGTGATGACAGACTGGATGATTGCGGTTATTTAGCACCCCCGCTTTCCAAATTATAAGGGAGGGATGAAAAATGACAGACAGCTCAGTTGGTTCATGTAAAAACTGAGGATTTGTTGTTTTTTTTTTTCCCTCCATTTTCCCTGGTTTGTTCTGAAGATTTGGTCATCAAAGATGAACCAGCTGCAGCTAACGGCGCACAGGTGCCGGAGATATGAAGGGTAGCGTCTCTGGGTGTAGAGAAAGATAGAAAATCATTTCCAACTAACACTTCCTTTTCTCTGGTATGTCAGAAAGTGTTAGCAGGACAGATGCTGCCCTTAGGCAGCGTGCATTTAAAAAAGGATGTATTCTCTTCATTACAAGCAGAAAACAGAGCCGAGCTCAGGAGAAGGAAAACAATTTGTGCTATTGTAATCCTTACCTGTGTGGTTTTTCTTCTCTGTTCCTCCTTTCACTCTCCCTTTCTTTCCTTTTTTTTTTACCCCAGCAGTGACCCATAGCAACCCCCAGCCTAATGACCGCTGCAGTTTGACACTCATTAGAGGTGGTCAATTAAATACAGGGCCTGGAGTCACTTTCATTAGACGACTTGTAAAGGTCTATGTTAAGTCTAGCTTTAAGCAGAAACACAAGGAAGACAGAATGGATTTTTGGTACCCGTACCTTGGCTTTTTGTAGTTGTAGATGCTGGACATGCTGGGGTATTTTTAAATAGAAAAAAGAAAATAACATCTCAAGAGACTCGTCTTTTTAGTTCCTTATTTGTTTTGTTGAACTGGATTCTGTTGGTATCTTATAAAGACAAACTCAAGCAGTAAGAAACAAAAGCACAATTGCTGGAAATCGCACAGAAAAATAGATCTCATGAGGGGAGAGATGAAAAACAGAGGCATCTACATGAAGGGTTGGCTCTCTAAAGACAAAATGGTCTCATTTCACTCCTTAACAGTAAATCAAGAGAGAGATTTTTATTTTTTTTTTCCCTCCAGTTTAAGATTTGATGTGCATATATACACTTCTAGATGAATGTGCATGTGTGCAAACATACACCCAAGTGCACCGAAGGGAAATGTTTTTCCCATTTCTGTAACGTATCAGCATGTGCGTGCGTCTGGTTTTAAGCAGAAAGAGTCTCCTGGTCCCAAGCCTCTGGAGTCATCAGCCTGTGAAGGTCAAGTCTGATTCAGAAAGAGACAAGGCAGATTGGCATGGAAATGGAATCTGCTGTCTCTGTGCCAAACGCTCAGACTGACTGACTGCCCTCAGCCTCTCATCACATCCAAGTCTATCCTCTCATCGCGCCGTCCACTCCTCCTCCGAGTGTGGCCAGCTCTGCATACCAATATCAGAATAACAGAGCGAAGGAGCCGCTCTGAAATGGGCCTGTTTAGTGATCATGATGTCAAACAATGTCTCGGTGAAAAGGAAACATGAATCCAGCTGTTAGCTGCTGCGGGAACCATCTGCTTAAAGAAGAGCTGTCTCTTCTCACTGCTCTTTTAAGTGTTGCCTTGAGCCATTTTTAAGCTGTTATTTTATAATGAAATGGAAAAAAAAAAAAAAAATGCACCCACTGAACTAATCGATTCATAAGCAGCTGCTCCTTTGAAATATTGTCCAAACGTCTATTAGATCTTTACGGGAGAAGTTGCACGAGTTGTGTGAAAGCTAATCGGTGTGCACGTGCACGCATGTGTGTGTGCAAGTTGCGCCGTTGTGTGTAATGAGCATGCGCTTTTGATATGAATGAGAGCAGTGAGCCGTGAGATGAGTATGTGCTTGCTGGTATGGAACAAGTCCTTGCACTTCTTGTGTGTGCATGATTTTGTGACTGGATTGTGTGTGTGCGTGTGTGTGTGTGTGTGTGTGGCTAAGAGAGGCAGAGAGGGAGGTAGTGTGCACCAGGCTGAAATGGGTCCCTGCCCCTCATGAATATTCAGGCGCCCCCCACGTTCCACTGATGTCCCACTGATGTCAGCTTGCGTGTGGGAAAACAAGTTGCCCCAGTAACAGTACTCTCTCAAAGCTGATCTTCCTGCTGCAAAATAAAATAAAAAAATAAAATAAAAAAAAGGGGGGGGGGGGGTGTACTGTAGGTCATCCTTTAAATGTGAAGCGAGCTGGTCTGCAGCCAGAAACAAAGTGCAGATGAGTGAAATGGTCTTGATCTCATGTGGCACTCTTAGAAGTAGGGCAGCACTTAGGTCACATGTTTAGGTCAGTCACCCTTCACTCAGGGATTCTCTAATGCATCCTGTCAACCGCTGTGTGGCCACGGCATCACATGGAACGGGAAAGCAAGTCTGCACCCACTCACGATGCTTCCTGGCTGCTCCTCTCAGTTTTAACTTCTCAGCTGGGGGTTTTCTGTGAATTTCTCTTTCAAGCTCAAAGGGCTGAGTCTGAAAAGCTGGTTCTGCCCTCTCTTCAAGATGGGTGACATTGAAAGATCCTTCGCTGCGCCGCTTATTGAGAGATTGTTTTTTTTTTTTATTCTCGCACCGCCATTATGTAGCAGATTTCTGGCACACACATACACACACACTCTGTCAGCATCCTTCAGCTCTGCCCCCACAGATGTTACTCAGTATTTAGGTCAGTTGGTTTGCAGATGGGTGGTCAGCAACGCTTGTATCAGCTTGGGTTTCCACAAACTGACACAATAGGCCAGTCAGCTCTCGGTGGCCACCCTGGAGGGACCGGAAGAGCAGCTCTTGGTAATCATAACGGACAGTGTTAACTTAAGGATACCCTAACAGCATTAAGATCCAGTTACTGTAATGACTTTAAGCTCCCAGATTTAGACTGCTGTGAGAATAAAAAAAAAAAAAAGCATGGATAAATGCTGCGGAGATAAGATTTCTCTTGTGATTATCTACTTTCAGCGTAGGTTAACCTTTTTTCCTTTTGATGTCACTCAATACATACACAACATATCAATCATTTATACTAAGAGTTGGTTCGGTGTCTCCTGGGTTTGCTTGAGAAACTTCTGTATCGCTCAGAGTTTCTGTTTAATTTTTTAATATTTACTGCATGCATTTCGTTGCTATTTTTAGTATGAGTCTTAATATCTTTTTATATATCTTGGATGGCATCATGTTTTTAAATGATTCTAAATCAATATCTTTAAATCCCTGTTTGATATTTTCAGGTTTGTGCTCAGTTTTCACTGGATGTCTTTAAATGTCTTGATTCAGCTTCATTTCATCTTTCTTATTTCATATATCTTTTTCATCCTCATTTGTTTCACTTGTTTACCTTTAACATTTTTGGAGTTTTCAGTCAGTAATTTCTGAGGTTTGATGAATATCATCATGCTTTAATTGAAATGCTTCCCAGCCTCTCTCTTTTTTTTTTTTCCTCTTGGGCACTGTCAAACATATTTACTGAGTTTATTGATCTTTACATACCTTTCACTCAGCCAGGTCGGGACACACAAGTTGAGAATAAAGTTTCACATACAGTGCATAAAGGGGAGGAAAAAAAGTTTTTAAAAAATAAAGAGAAAAAGAAAAAAGCCATTACTTAAAAGTGGGAATGTGTGTCTGCATTTGCAGGGGTGACTCTTTTATAGTGTTGAACATCAAGAGCAGTTTGAGTGAAAGGGAGGAAATGAGAAAGAAAGAAGGAGCCAAAGCTTCAAGGCATAATACAGTAATTGGAAAATTGTGCAAATGCATTTTGGAGTCATGTTATATAAATGGCCAGCGCAGATAATGCCTAAGATTCTAGGCATGGCCTAATTGAAACTATGAGATGGAGGAGGAGAGAAGTTGCTGAGGGGGTGAATGAAGTGTGGATTTTAAATTGGGTGAAGGAAATGTGGATGGAAATGGGATGTTTTTAAAGATGTGGGCGGGAGGGAAGCAGAGACGGAGCTGTTTCTCTTTAAATCACAGGAGGGGTTAAAAAAAAAAAAAAGAAAAGAAAAGGGAAGTGGAATAATTCCCACTTTCTTTCTTGGTCTCCACACCTGTGACCCAGCAGCCCACCAGCTCCAGTGAGCGTGCACGTTTGGTGTGTGCGTGCAGGTCTCTTTGGTTCTCTCGGTGTCTGTATGATTGATGAGTGGCGGTCGGACCTGGATCCCTGCCACAGCTCAGGCCTGATCAGGCATGTTCTGGTCATAACAATGCCATCAATATGTGCCTGACGGCTGTGTGCGAGCGCGTGTGTGCGTCTGTACGTGCGTGCGCTCACAATGAAACATAAAATTGAAACATGCCATGAAGCAGAGAAGCAAGATGCTTAGGTGGAATTTTGGGTTCCTGCTCCTCTGGAGGGATTAAAGCACAGTGGTGTTTAGATAAAGTTCCCTTCGCTGATTGGAATTCGAAGAACATTATTTAGCCTTTTCATGAATGATCTGCACTTCCTGTCACTGTTTGACTAATGAACTCTCTTTATGTGGTTTTTTAGTTGCTCAGTTTCCATTTCTTTGTGCCATCTCAGGTTTCCTCTGCAGCTCAGAGATTGACCAAAAATCTGCTTGATATTTGATGAGCAGCATTTGATGAAAGGCATTAGCAGGCCTGCATTATTTATGAATGGCGAGTGATGCATTAACTCATTAAATATGTATGCGTACATTACATGATGAAGAACACATCCCATAGCATGTCATATTGATTCTGGTGTGAATTACGAGCCTGCTGAGCAATCTTTATGAAAAAAAACATTCAAAGACTGACCACCAAATCACTTACGAGCCACATTGACAGCTTTCCCTCTGGACGTCTAACAAGTTGCAGAGTTTGAACTCGCCTGCTTCCACAGATCAAGAACAGCGTCTGCACATGCAGTAGATTTTGTGCGAGTGAACTTGTGTAGAATAGCGTGAGGGGGAACTCAAGATGTAGTGCCAGCTAGCAGCGTCAAAGGAATCATACCAGTGTTCTTGAATTCTTTCCCTCATCTGGTTAGCTGTATCGCTTTACTTCCTGAAACTTTCCATTTGTGCTGCGCTCGCCTTGCCAGGGAAGAAAACACAGAGCTCGCAGGCAGAGATAATGCACAACCTGTTGGTCATCATGTAAGGGAAAAGAACCACTGGTGCGGTGAAAAAGTAGAACTCCTTACCACAGAATGAAACATGATTAGATCTGTGTTTCTTCACCTTAAACTCCCATCATTATGTTCGCATCATCTTGATAATGAAAGATGAAATTTCACCAACAAAAATGCAATTTTGCTTGTAAGTCTCAATGACTCACACGATTACCTCCAGTAATTTAAGTCCTTCTAAAATATATATATATATTACAAACTGTAAATTGGAAACTGGAAAGTGGGTGAAAAGCCTCACTTCTCATTTTGTATTCGTGCTAATAGATAAAAATGAGTGCAAATTAAATTGTTCCCAAGTCACCAAAAAAAAAAAAAAAAAAAAACTGCTGGCAGCTGCTGCTTTCCCAGGTGACTCGTTTCATATAAAGACATGAGAGGCCTCACGTTGTGAGATTAGAAAATAAAAAGAAAAAAAAATACAACCTGTGGAGATATTATATTAGAGTTCTGCGTTGTTAAAGTAACATTTGATTTCACGGGGATTTAGAGGATGAATTTTTCCAGAGAAGTGAAGAGTAAAACTGCTGCAGTGTGTGCTGCAGCATTCTGCTCTGAGAAGCTTACTGTGGTTGTAAGAAGAGGACGAAGCCTGTGGCACACATGGACCCATAAACACAGTCACAGTTTAGAAATACACACAGGAAAAAAAAAAAAACAGCAAGCTGTTGTACAGTAGCTCAGCTGGAGGAAGGTTTTAATAAATCTACAATAACGTAAATCTATGGGGGCGTCTCAGGACTGAGCCAGGAAACCAGATGAACGTTTACCTGCCCCGGGGTACTGAAAGAAGCAGTGAGGGGGGAAGGACAGGCGGAGGGGGGTGAGTTGATGAGGGGCAACCGAAGCCACAGGCGCATTATGTCTCTCACTGCCCTCACTTATTCTCTCTCTCCTGCCATCAGTCTCCTCCCTCGCCCCTTCCGTCTCTGCTCACATCATCAGCAGCATGAAAGGCATGCCCACAAACACATGATGTGTTTGTCGGAGAGAAACGTCTAATCACTTTAATAACGTTTCATGCCATCTCTGCTTTCACCAAGGACTTGGCATTTGTTCTTCGGCTGCATAAATGTAGACTTTAATTTTCAGGCAAATGCAATGGAAATGGCAAGTGCGGCCAATCAGATTTAATCATGTATGAAGAAGTGCAATTTTGGAGGACACCGGGGCAGAACAGACTGATGCTCGTATTAGTTACTATGCAAAAAGCCGTGTCCATCTTCCCCGAATATGAATTTATGAAGCCTGCTTGTGATTTCAATCTGACTAATGTATCAGAAAAAACCCATCTGTGCAACACTGACCCCTGAGGTGAGGGGTTTTGGGGGGCTGTTTATGCTCCAACCATGTGCCAAGGTTGTCAGCGAGGTGGGAAAGGAAGACTTTGACCAACCAACCTACATAAACCCTGCAGGAAAAAAAAAAAAAAAAAAAAGAGCATCACTCCAGACCAAGTTCCATGGGAAAAATTTTATTTATCAATATGCGGTAGTTTCCAAACTGGTGGAACGTTATTTCCATTGTAGCTGGTGCCAACAGGTTATGCTGAGAAGCGGCAAATAAGTGTATGGCAAAAAAAAAAAAAAAAAAAAAAAACGAAAGAAAGAAATAAAATCAAATACCGAAAACTTGACAGTTGTGATTCAAACAAAAGGGAGATAAACTCAACAGGTTTCGTTTTCACATGCACATTGAAAAATAATACTGTGGCTTTGAACAATAGCAAAAATCAACCTACAGTGAGGCTCATACTATGGGCGACCAACATCCTTGTGCTAAATTAGGGAGGAAGGGATGACAAAGGAGAGGGGCGGAAGGAGAGAAAGAGAACGAGAGAGCATCTTTAAAACAAAGGACCGCCTGAGAGATGAGTGGTGTAAACCAGATGATTTATTGGTGAGCGCGCTATGACCGCACTCTCATACACGGCCTGTTTTTGCTCCTTTTTTTTTCTCCTCCTCTTTCTCGTCCTCTCTCGCTCTGCTGACTTATTAAAACTGAGATAGGATTCATCTCTTTTGAGCAAAAAAATGTTTTGTTTTTTTTTTGTTTTTTTTTTTTTTTCTTACATCTTATAATGGAGTGGAGGCGTGGGTAACTCAAAGTGAGTGGAATAACACAGTCTTCATATGCAGAGTTAAGTGCTGTCTCCAACAGGGAGGGGGGGGGGGGGGGCGCCTTATCATCATAGCTTCCATGACCGCTTCATTTCAAAGCCACTTGGTGACAAAGCTTCAGTCCTGAACAATTTCTGAGCAATTACAATTCCCGTTGAATGGCAAAGTAGAAAAAAAAAAAAAAAACTCTGAATCCTAGATTGCTTTTTTATTATTATTTTTTTTTCAAACACGTGTGGTAACAAAGACTTTGACAATACTGGATGCTGCATAAAAAGACAGCTCATGTGACCATTGCAATACTCAGTTGAAGTCTAAAAGGAAAAGAAAATAAAAACATGTTTGCAGAGACAAAAAAAAAAAAAAAACGCAAGGATTCATACAAAACACACTTTAAAAAGACAGCTATTTACAAACATCCTCCATTACAAAAATCTAATCTTAAATTTTTCTCATGAGCAGTGTTCAGGTGAAATTACATCGTAAATTGGGCTCTATCCATATATGTACAATTCAGTTTACTTCTGTTATTTTTTTTTTTTCTCCACAGATTTGAATAACATTAAGTGGTCACTAGAATGAACGAAAATGAGATATGGTTTGTGGTAATTTGGTACGGACTCCCCAAGCTGGTGTAGCTGAATGGATGCGCAGTGATCCGAAACGAAAATATATGCTCTAGATGTGTTTTGCAGAGGGCCACTGAGGGGCTGCATGCTGAGTTAAAACACAGGACCACAAAAGTACAAGCAGCTGTTTAGATTGTTAACTCCGGGGTTAACGACACTCAGGAGTCGCTGGAGACTTCCCAGAGTCTTCATGCTGGAGCTGCCTTTTAACTCAGCAGCGTCCGTCCGCTGATGGCAACTGATGGGTGCCTCTGCCGGTGAATAAACAGCAACCGCCAGTCACGACTGTTTGACTGGAGATCAACCTGGACCCGTCTGTTTCGGTGTGTTTGTTTGTGCACATGTGCGTCCAACGACAGCTCATGTCTGAAGAATCGCCGTCCCCTTCTCCTCTCACAGACCATTAGCTGGGAACTGTGGTGCTCACTCACTGCTTTGGCAGCTACACTGGTTGGAGCACAGCGTACCAGTCCTGAAACAAGTCTGTTCAGCTGCTGGACCACACACACACACACACACACACACACAGATGCAACAAATATAAGTAAGCAACCACACACACACACTAGCACCTTTATGTTCACACAGAAGCCGCCACCGCCACCACCTCCTCCTCCTCACACGTGCACGCCTCCGGCCGCAGAAAATCCCACCAACGTGCCGCTGCCCCTGGTCTGCGTGATAGCAGGGCTGCGGCGTCCTCACCGGCTGAACACCTTGACTGCGCAGCATTTTTTTTTATTCGCAGGGCACGACCGGTGAGAGGACGGAGAAATGAATGCTAAACCACCCCCCTTCCCCCCACCTTTCATCACCCGCTCAGGTTAAAGCCAAGGTACAGGAACATTTTTTTTTCTCCTGTATCCACAGCTCTCGTTCGCCCTTCTGTCCGGCTGGTGAGTGTGGGCACATAAAAGATGGCACATAGATTAGTCACACGCTGGTGACGCCGCTGACTGTTCGCTCCAATGACTCATCTACAGATGGCGGCCAATGGGCATCTGACGATCCTGTATCCCAATGTTCTGTAGCAGCTTTCTGTTCAACTTCTATATAGGGCACCCTCCCTTTGTAGCTCAGCCATCCATCTAAACCCCCCCCCTCACCCAGGCAGCGTTCACCCAACTGACTGTCTCATGCTTAAAGCGTGGCACCAGAAGACAGAACAAATACCGACCTGCCTGCTGTCTTACAAACTACAACCCTGAAAGCCCATCAGGCAGTAAGATCTTCAGTCTGTGCCTAGTGGAGCACTGACGGGGTCACGTCACATCTCGGGCTCGCCTGTCTGTCGGCCCATCTGTCTGTCTCACTTTTGAAGCTTATAGGGATACAGTAACGCAGCAAAGCCAATTAAGTTTCCACACTCATAAAACTGGTCTGGACATGCCCCAACATGTACACACTCACAGAGGACACACCCTGAAATACACAAGTTAGGCTGTAAACACCAGAGTGGTGGTGAAACTCTTATTAGAGCAGTGGAGAAGGGAGTTTCACACACACATACACACGCATACACACACGCCCACACACATGCACACCTCAACGTCTAGAGTCCAGGTCAAGGTACTTCCTCATGAAAATAATAAAAAAAAAAAAACAAAGAGCAAAAGATGACATGGGTGATGAACAGATGGAGTAATAACGATTATTTATTTAACTCTATACATTGTGCACTTGTAGGAAAAGTCTAACAAAATACAACTGCTTTGTGAACTGATCAGGGTTCAAGGAAATCCTCCATCAAAATTAGTAAGTAAGGCAAACATCAGAGGTGCGAAGGGAGAGGAACACATTATTTCACACACCGTGTAAGATACCTGAGCTACCTGGAGAGTTTCCCGGCCCAGCACGAGGCCCCGACTATCACACGTGGTACAGAGGCGCGCCCACAAACACCACACACGCGCACACACACACGCGCACACGTCTTCTGCTTGCACAGGAAAAATGCAGGCTGAGTGGCGCTCAGGCCCATGTCTGCCTGGTCTCGGCTACTGTGCTAGGATGGTGTGTTTAATTGGGTGTAGCACAGACTGTACTTCAGGGAACTGAGATAAGTTATATCCTGTCTGTTAGAAGGGAAGGAGAACCACCAAGCTGGAGTTCCATCCTCTTGGTTGGTCGCTCCAGCCACGCCCACCGCCCCCCCCCCCCCAGCCGCCGAACACAGCAGGGAGACGCGGAGAGAGGGGGAGGAGGGGGGTGGAGAGGGGGAGGGAAGGGACGGAGGAAACAGGGGAATGTCAGACAACTCAAACAAACAGGATAAACCTCTTTCGTCGGGCAGCTCACAGCCCCGCCGGTTACTGGTCAGTGCGTGATTCTCCAGATTTGTGCAGCAGGTGGTAGAAATAACAGGGGCTTGAAGAAGCATCAAGTCCCCAAAAATGCAAAAGGAAAGTGTTCTTCCCAAGAACGTAAATCAAGCGCCCCTCTCGTTCTCTCTCTCTCTCTCTCCGGGCCGTGCCGCTGGCTGCGTCGAGCGTGTCAAACTTTGTAGTAGATGTTGGCGGGGCTCTGCGGAGGCATCTCCTGGACAATGTAGACCGGGTGGCCGTAGTCGCCGCTCACCTTCTCATAGTGAGGGCAGTAGTTGTTCTCTGTCCGCAGCGGAATGATGATGTCACTGGGCTCGGTTCCGGCCGTGCCGCCGGGCAGTTTGGGATTGGACAGCGTGCTGAGGGACAGCGCGGAAGGCCGGGCCTGCGTGTGGCCGTTTTTCCTGGAGCGCTTGCGCATCTTGATGAGGAGGATGATGAGCAGGAGGATGAGAACGAGGAAGATGATGCAACCGGCGCCAATGACAGAGAACATGGCCACTTTGGAGTTGAGGATGCCGTCCGAATTTGAAGAGGATCCAGACCCACCTTGATTCATCTTGTCTAGAAAAGAGAAAGAGAAAAAGGGAAGGTGTTCAGGGAACAGGTCATAACTTATACAGTCATGGAAAAAATTATTAGACCACCATTTTTTCTTCACTTTCTTGTTCATTTTAATACCTGGTACCACTAAACGTCATCATGTGACTAAAACAGACAGAAAAGAAAACACTGAATGCATAAAAGCAGTGTTTTTGTCAGTACAACGCCATAGCTATTGATGTAAAAACTTAAGTGATTTAGGTTATAATGAAGAAAACCATGGAAAATGGTTAAATAAAACTCTTATGAGCAATCTTTGTGGTTATCGTTATGTTTGTCCAAACAAATGTACCTTTAGTTGTACCAGGCATTAAAATGAACAAGAAACTGAAGAAAACAAGGGTGGTCTAATAATTTTTTCCATGACTGTATATTTGCTGAAGATTCTTTGGAGAAAAAGGAAGGTTTTCATATTTTATATTTCAGATTTATCATTTTAAAAAAATCTTCATGTGTCATGCGGAGTTGTATTTCACCATGTGCAAAGGATTTGGAGAAAGCTTTTGCCTTTTCCTAATGCACTAAAATCCACTTTTTTTTCCACTATGCAAAGAAAAAAAAAAGTTATCACAGCAATGGTCTTGCCACTTCTGCCTCACAGAAGGGGAGGGTCCAAATAAAATATTAATAGTGCCGGCAAGGCTCCTGCTTATTTGTAAAGGGAGCTAGTAATTTTCATATAGTCCCTTAGAGACCGCAGAACATTTACAGTAAACCAGCACTGTCTTGTGCAGATCTCTCTAAATCAACTGCGAGCGCATCCCGGTCTCTTGTTTGCTCGACATGACTAACAGACCCATTGATGTAATCTAATTGAATCAGCTCAATCAAAAATAGCTTCCTAATGAAATCCATACTTGTCACTCAGCAAGACGAAGACTCGGGTGAGACTCTGGCAAATTGTACGACATGCTGAGGCCACGTTTGTGTGGCAAAGGGCAAGTGAGAGACAGGGAGGAAAAATATGGAGGGCATATCTGAACATCTGATTTTATTTTATCCTTTTGTTTGAGGGGTTCAGGATGGGAGGGAATAATGGGGAGGGGGGGGTGTTAGTGGATGGGAAAGAGAATGGCTGGCTCCTTTGGTGACTGAAATCTGAGAAGAACCAAATCTGTTTTCCATGTATGCATGCAGCTGCTGCCAAAGAGCAGAACTGACCCTTCTCCCCCCCCCGCCATCACTCTTTTACTGTCCGTGACCCCCCTTACACCCCCCCCCCCAACACACACACCCCTACAGGCACACAAAAGTCTCATACCTCAGGAGACTGTCATCCCCCCTAATGACTGTGCTTCTGCACACGACTGACCACTTTTCCACTTAACCCATTTATTGATAAGGGTATAAATGCACCTCGTGGCTTATCAAGACCAGAGGACACGACTGAAAGCCACCAGTTTGAGCTTTATCTGTGAAATCAGAGGCTGCAGGAATTTCGCTCATTTTAGGGCAGTGGATAGAGGCTGAGAGAGGCTGTCAGAAAATTTCATTCCTGAAATATCTGCCCCTCAAAACCACAGCGACTCGTCCTTCATTCCACCCTCCACTTCTTCACTTGACATAATAACTGATCTGACAGTGGCAGACAGGTGAAAACCTGGCTACAGGGAAGAGCAGCATTCGGAAGTCTTTTTATAGAGCAACTAATGTCAAATAAGCAATCATTAAGTAAGCGTGGCTTATCACATCGGGGCAGGCGTGACAGTCTGAACTTTGGGGGGGGAAGTTGGACGCATGCAAAGTTGTGGAGTCAGTCAGAAAAAGTTAAATGTAGGGGAGTGATCTAAAAAGAGAAGAAGAACTAGTTCCTCCTGTGGGAAGCAGCTATGAAAAATGTAGGTGAAAACAGGAAACACTGAGGGCCCAGAGCATCTACAGAGACTGAAACGACTTCTTCTATTATCTCTCCTTTTAATCTCCATTTATTTGCAATTCTAATGAGATATATAAAGATATATATTAAAGAACCCAGTGCTTGAGTGTCCTTGAATGCACCACACCTACTGTGATTCAGGGTGAGTTGCATTTTATTCAGGTCCATTTTCAGGTTTTAAAAAAAAGCAGCATGGCGTGTTAGAATCATATGAGAGCTAATACACTTTGAGACACCCCGCTATTATTTTTCTCTCTCTCATTTCAGGCTAAATGTGATTAATTATTAGATAAGCCCTCGAGGCTGTGAGTATTCATTTCATTTTTGTACATTTCAAAAACCTTCTTTTGACTTAAATATTTGCACTTTGCAAACCTAAAAAGCATCATTCACAGTATTTCAGGCACGGTACGCCTTTGCCAACCCACTCACCAGTGTTTCCTGGCATCACGGGCCCAATCTGAGTCTGGTCGGGCGAACTGGGACTGGACTCCGGTATGGCGTTGTCCTCCGGGGTCTCCGGCGCCCCAGGGTTCACTGCGTTTGGGTCTGCGGGAAACAAAAGGGAAAAAAAAAAAAAAGAAAAAGTCAGCCTCGGCGAGCTCCTCCGTGCGCTGAATTACAATGACTCCGCAAAAGGCTGGGGTTATTTTTATTATCTTTTGATATATCTTTTATACACAGTGAAGGTTATCTTTGCCTGTGTTGAAAGTATGTCAGAGGAGAAGATGAAAGCACAAAAAAGAGGAAGGACGAGTTTGCAAACGTCTGTGAAACACACCAACATCCCTGTCCCGTCGTAAAAAATGAGCTCACATCTACATCAGCAGCTCCTTCAGCGAACACTCAGACAGGCATTTCCAACACCGGCAAACGTTACACACTCCCCGCACACACCTTATGTACACATACACGCACACATATGCACACGCCTACAATATACTTACAATACACTTAGGTCTGGCAGAATGGGGGTAAAGTAGTTATATATTAACTTTTTATTGTTTTACATTATTCATCACGTTAAAAGGCCATAATATGCCTTATTTATTGCCCTGGCTTTAACTCTGTGTGGAAGAGGCACTTTTCTGAGGAGGAGATAATATGAGGACACGATGAGAATGGGGGAGGCAAGGAGACGAGAAGGTGTGTGGGTGTGTGGAGGTGGGGGGGGGGGGGGGTTAGGGCAAGCATGAGCTCTGAGGCAAACGCAAAGGAAACAGACAGTTTATCTGGCTGTCTGTTGTGATTTCAGCGCACGCACTTTGAAGTCTTTGTGCTGTGAACGGTTGCGGGGTCTCTCAGTGGTTTTTACAGGGGCAGGGCCGGCAGACACAAGACAGTTATACACTATTACCCGAGCCACTCCGACGGATTCCACAGAACTCTATCAGATGCTTTTTTTCTGTAGCGGGACTTATCTGCATTTGCCCGAAGGCCCGCTCAAGGGGTGTGTGCACGAAAAAATAAGAGTAGGAGGGTGTGTAAGGAGCCAATTTGTATTCGAGCCCCGGTGGGGGGGGGGCGTGTGTGTGTGTGGCCATGCACGGGCGTGTGACTGGATAGGGGCCGTCAGTCCAGCAGTCAATTTTCTATTTCCTCCCTGGTTTTGGCCAAATCTTGAGTTGAGACAAGAAATTACTCGGCTCATGGGACGTCTGGCAGATAGACAAGAAAAAGAAAGAAAAGGGAAGACAAAGGAGGAGAGGAATCTAAAGCATAACCAAAGCTATTCTCAATCTGGGCTCCTCTCTTGCTCTATTCTCTCTGTGTCCAGACCGCAGCATTTGTTCCATACTGATTGCAGCAGTAGTGAACCGAGCCGTGAGCTGTTGTGTGTTCTCAATAATTGATGAGAAAAGACAGGAGTGAGAAGTGGGAACATTCACGCATGACAGAGGATATGAGAGGACACACTGATCTGACTCACTCGGTGCGCATAGCCTCAACACCGTGCCAACCACTGAGCATGTGCAGGGAGCGTTCTAATGTTCTGACCCATTTTTCTGTGTGCGCCGCTGACATTTCCCTTAGCTATGCAGACAGCAACTACCTCAGAACTGCCAGCCCGCCAGAAGGAGGGGGAGGAGGGGGGGGATGAAGGGCGGAGCGAGTGATCGAGGGAGATGATGATGAGGGATAGAAGAGAGGGGTAGTGGCGCTGGGAGAGGTAGATGTTGGGAAAGCAGGAGGGGAGAGATGCGGTGAGTCAACATATTTCTAATGAGAGCTGTGACATGATGAGGTGGACCCGAACAAAACTGTAAAATATGGGCTTCCCTTTCAATACGTTTCTCCTCCTTTTTTTTTTTCTACTTCTCATTGGTTTATAGACAACAGACAAAACTAAAAACCGTTTAAAGCCTAATTAGCACTCGAGAATCATCTTTCTCTGGCAACAAAAGTGCCAGAGATGGATGATTCAATATGATAATGCCCAGGAGTCTTGTCACAGTTAAATGTAAATGCGTTGCAAATGTAGCATTGAAAGAATGCACACATATGAATCACACACACACACACAAAAGAAAAACAACAACTCCACAGCGTAAAGTGCAGAGGAGAAAAAGCGGACATATGGGGGGATCTCGGGGACTTGGCGAGCAGAAGGCGTTCAGCTGCAGAGATGGAGGATATGTGAATCGAGCACATAATAACATCTGGGGTCAAAACCAAGCGGAGCGTTGGGTTTATTGCGTTTGCTGAAACAAAACACTGTGCGGTTGAGGAAAGCAGAGCCCGGGGCTGTGAAGAACGTCTGTTTTCATTATTGATTAATCGGGAGAAGATTTTTCTTTGATTTGATTTAAATGTTGCTTTAAAAAAAAAAAAAAATCCAGAGCATAAGTTTTTCTGATTTCCTCGAATTACTAATGGAATAGAGGGAGGCTCAAAGAAAACTCTTTTTCTTTTTTTGTGTGTGTGTGTGTCTAGATTAAAATTGCCAAATTATAATTAGTCTATCGTCCGTTGACAGCTGGAAATGGGTCCAACTGCCCCCATGACCCTGAACAGAAAGAAGTGACTGTACAAGATGGATGGAAGGAAATTATAGTTGTTGTTAATGACTTTCTGCCATTAAATCATCAGGTAGAATCTCAGCTGTATTTCACAACTGCTCTATAAAAGCATGCAGGTACTTATATCATAATGTATATTAGTGCTGGGCGATATGGAAAAAATCATATATCACGATATGGACTATTTTATATCACGATAACGATATATATCCCGATATACCATAATAAAGTATGTTTTCAGTTATTCTCTGAAAAGTTTGACAAAAATTTCATTGCTTACTTTTTAACTTTATTTTGAAAGGACATTTAGCTGAACTGTCACAAACATACATTTTAGTGCAGCAAAAACAGGTAGGTACAGAGGTACAGTAGCTTTCACATTTTTTTTAAAGTGCACAATAGTTTCTGAGAGGAAAAACACATTTTTGCACTGAAGTTCAGGTATAAAAAATAAACACAAATTATTTTTCAACTTTCTGAAATCTGTAACCTTGTAGTGCAAAGTTTGTAAACCAATATAAAGTGTCTAAAGTGAACATTAGGGTTGAAGAGAACTCTGTTTAAGGCATTACCCTGAATAAAAGTGCAAACATAAAAGGCTACTTTGTAGAAGTAGATATGATTCTATCAAATTTATCATTGCAGGTTATTTAATTACATTTTCGCTGTAATAATTGATAAAATTAGATTAGAAACAATAGAAACGATAGAAACGATAGAAGAGAAATGGCACGATATACACTTTTATATTGTCCCCACGATATATATTGTCATATTGCCCAGCACTAATGTATATTAGAAAATGTAATGTTGACAATGTAAGTGACATATCCAGACAATGGAGACAATTTGAACTGCAAATGTCTGCAAACTAATTAATGAGATTGAATGTATGCTACATCTATTTTGCATGTGTTTCACCCATGTTAACAGCAATTTTTGAAAATTAAAGTGACATTACCTTGCTGTTAATCGGACATTTTATACATCAGTGGAAATGTTGCAGCAGAATCTCATAAAATTCAAGAAAGACAAAAGCACTCAGTTTTATTTCACCGCTGTCAGTTAAAACAAGCACTTTGAAATTACGTTTCTGGAAAATTACACTTGACATTTTGGAGCAGTTTATACAGTGACAATAGCCAGCAGGTGTGTACAAATGGCATTAATGGAAGCTTTAATGGAAAAAAAAAGATCTTAGAAACTGCACACAGCAGCTAAATCAAAGTTGCTGTCAACGCTCTAATTTCTCAGAGCCCTTCTTCAAATAGCCACTGGGCTGGATGGGCACATTATGCATAAAAAAAAAAAAAAAAATCCACCCACAGAAATAGATTTAAAAGTAGTAGCAGCTGGGCCAGCAGCATCTTTTTAAACAGGGTTTTTCAGGGCACGTTGATTGTGAGTGACAGCTCACTGTGGACCGTTTTAGGAAGCGAGTGCGTGGCTCTGGCAAAGCGGGGGGGAAAACAGCCGGGAGCCGGAGAAGCAGACCTCAGCTGAGACTAACTTTCCTAGAAGTTTCCTCGAACAAGGCATTTCCTTTCGACTTTAATTAACACGAGAGCAGGGAATTGTTTTACCTCCTAGTTAATAGTTTAGCACTGTGTTGGCTGCAGTCACCCAGCTGTGTTTTAATTCCGCCGTGATGCTGCAATCCCATGCTGTCAGATGCTCAAATTGACCTACATGGGAAGATAATGCAGCGCCTGTCTGTTTTCTGAGGTGGTTGTGGGTATTTTTTCCTTTTTATTCTGTATCTGCTGAATTTGTTCCCACTCAATCCTCGCTCGTATCAGCATTCGTTATCTTCTATTCTCCCACCGACAGCCAGGATACACTGCTATCATCCCTCCACTCAACATCATAATATCTGCAGAGAAATTGCAGACACACACACACACATGTCCACTGCTGTATTCTCAGCAAGTCTGAGTTTATTTTTGACATGGTGAGATCCAGCTTTTAGGCTGGAATCCGATCACCGTGGTGGGCAGATGTTCCTCTCAGATGGCGATTAGTGTCTGTTTGGGTCAAAACAACCACAGTGAAAATGGAGGGAATATTTACAAAGCAACACATCTGTGTACTGTACCCTGTCAAACGCAGGATATAGATGTCCACATCGTGAATATAACTATGTATAATAGCGAACTTTGTGATGCGAACCAAATGTTGCGTCCAAGGATATCTAAACAAAGCTTGCCTGTTTATTTCCAGCATTTTTAGATGACTTACCCCGGCCGTGCACCCGCTTACCAATTTCAAACACATTTTCATTCTGTGATTACTCGGTAAGAATCACAGCCGCGCAGCATCAGAGACCTTTTTTCACAATTTGGAGAAGGAGTTATTCTACAAAAGTCATCCGTCACTCGGTTGTTATTTTTTTTGGGATCCCTTTTCTACACAATTTGCGAAAACGATTCATGGATAAAAAAAATTATTTATTCAACGTGTCGACATTTCCAATAACTCTGGGCCACGTGCATAAAGTCATCTTTCATAGCAGAGGCCCGGGCAATTATATGTCACGTTGTGTGCTGCAATAGTAGCTTTTCTTGACGTACAAATGTGATATGCAACAGTACCAGGCAGGAATTCAATAGCTAATTAATCAGGTCACTTCATCACGGTGACATACAAATCCTGAAAATCGAACGGCCAGTCCATGAAGCCGCCCCGAATTATTGATTACTTGCAATCGCTTGATACAAGCAGAGACCTATTATTTAACAGATAATTAGCACAGTACATGTCTATTGTTTTACAGTGGTGACTAAATAACTGTTGATTTGAAAGTAATAGTTTAACAGTTCTTCCTCTGAGGATTTAGACATCTTTTTTGGATGACATCTTTTGAAGCTCCTGCTTTGCTTTTTATTAACACTGAAATAAACATTTTACAGAAAGACAAACAATGTGTTTATAACCCCTCATGACAAATATACAGAGACAGTTTCTTTCAGTATTTGTCAAGAATAAGTTCCATGTTGGTGATTCTGAAATGTTATAAGATAATGACACAGACGGTTACATTACATTTTCTAATGTTATGACCTGCATATTTGGAATAAATACATTTTGAATAAATTTTACACATCTAGTCTTGAGTGTCTCATCTCATTTCCTTTCAACTGAACAAACTCCATCTGCTAATGTGACACTAATGCCACAAGATATGGCCAAAAGCTTGGAAAAAATTCAAGAAAAAGGTAATTTAGTTTTTTGTTTTGTTTGTTGTCAAAGCACTATAGTCTCTCTGCAGTCAAGAATAAACACTCTTTTTGACTCCAGGAGTTTTGAACACATTTATAAAGATTCAGACTTATATATATATATATATATATATATATAGATATATAGATATATATATATATATATATATATATATATATATATATATATATATATATATATATATATATATATCAGGTTCTGAATATATATAAATATATATATACACACACACACACACACACACACACATATATATACATATATATATATATATATATATATATATATATATATATATATATATATATATATACAGTCATGGAAAAAATTATTAGACCACCCTTGTTTTCTTCAGTTTCTTGTTCATTTTAATGCCTGGTACAACTAAAGGTACATTTGTTTAGACAAACATAACAATAACCACAAAGATTGCTCATAAGAGTTTTATTTAAGAGCTGATATCTTACCAATTTCCATGGTTTTCTTGATTATAGCCTAAATCACTTAAGTTTTTACATCAATAGCTATGGCGTTGTACTGCCAAAAACACTGCTTTTATGCATTCAGTGTTTTCTCTTCTGTTGTCTGTTTTAGTCACATGATGATGTTTAGTGGTACCAGGTATTAAAATGAACAAGAAAGTGAAGAAAAAATGGTGGTCTAATAATTTTTTCCATGACTGTATAAATATATATATATATATATATATATATATATATATATATATATATATATATATATTTAGTTCACTTTTTTTTATTTTTTGTTTTTATACTTTGTCCTTTAGTTTTTATTTTTGTCTATTATTTCAAAATCCCAGATCATTTATAAAAATAATCAACTGAATAATTACATGTTGCAGAGTTGTTTGAGCATCATCTATCCTGTCTGACCAAACAAAACAAAAAAAGGGGAAAAAAAAAAGCTCTAATTTAAGCTTTGCTTGGAGTTACTCATGTTTCCATCAAATGTATGAAGTTCCATCATCACAATGCAACCTCAGTGAAAGTCATTTGTGTTGAATTATCAGAGAGCCCTGTAGCACTGATGCAGAAGTCAGAGGGAAAATGGGAATAAATGTGAACACTGGTGACCAAAGTATTTCACAGAACACCTTCTCAGCTCCAGAGAGCAGGTCTCTTTGGGCAATTCATGCTTCAGACATGCAGCGATAAATGAAAATGTCACACCAAAGTGAAACATGGCTTCAAGGCAGCGCCGCGTCGTGTTCTACATGCGAGGTGAGCGCACATTTACCTTGCCCGACTTTCATGATGACTTTCATGGCTCGGCTCTTGCAGACGCCTCCCTCCCGGTTCTCCAGGCCCTCAAGTGTGCCGTTGGAGGTTGCTGGAGGGGAAGATGGAGGAGGGAGAGTGAAGGACAAGGAGGGGGAGGACATGATGGAAGGGAAAGAAAAGAAGAAGCAGAAGACAGCAGAGAAAAAAGGGGGAGGAGAGAAGATGATGACACACCGGTTAATAAGCACGTCCATAACGCACAGAAACTAATCAATATTTACGACAAGCACTGATTAGCTGTTCCAGTGATTAGCAGTTCTCACCCTCAATCAACCACCAGCTCCTCTCGGTGGTATCTCTCATTAACACTATAAGATGAAGTCAAATAAATGGAACAGCATTACAGTCTAGAGAGAGCAGGTGGAGGTGAGGAGGAGGAGGAGGAACGTGGCCAGGCCTGTGAGTGTGACCGAGCGTGATTTCTGTCTGTGAATAGCTTAGCAGTGAGCCGCGGCTGCAACACTTCTAGCCGCCTGCCAAGTCCTCCAGCAGATTACTCCCTCTGGGCCACATGTGTCGCTGCTCGCTGCTGGTGGATGGAGCTAAATGCCTCCTCAGAGTTTGCGTGCGTGCGTCCGGGTATCCGTTTATAAAGCAACAGAGCGCGTGTACGTGTTCGGCTACCTCCTTTTTGTTTTAAAAGCGTATGTTCTGCTCTGACTTGAGCGAGGAGTTTAGGGTCGAGGGTTGTTTATTCAATGTCACAGTCACTTCACGTACTGTGACACAGTTAGCTGTCTATTTTCGGGCCCCTGATAATGACCTAGGGAGACAGAGTGTGACTCTGACCTCAACGCTGAGCAGTTAAGCACAAGACTGTGCGTGCGTGTGTATGTATGTGTGTGTGTTTGTGCATTTGTGTGTGGGCGTGCGCCTGTGTGGGCACATGCGATGGCAGCTCTAATTTTGGAATTCCCCAAATGATCTCAATCTCCGCTTAGTCTACCATTTCCACGCACTCCCTTCCTCCGTCGTGCTTTTGTTTCTCTTCCTTGCATTATCCATCTTGGTCTCACTTCATTTAGTCATTTTTATCTGCAATATCTTCCCCCACCCCTCCCTTCCCCTCCCTTCCCCTCCCTTCCCCTCCTTAACTCAATGACCATCTCCCAGGCTGATTGCTTCAGATGGCACCCTCATTATGATGAGATAGCATTGGAGAGGTTGCTTATCTAATGATGACACAAAGAGCAAACTTAGCTACAGGCCTTGAGGGGGGGGGATAGCAGAGTTGGGTGGGTCCAAAATAAATTTACCAGAAACACTGAAATAGTTGCTGGCATGGTTCTTCATTGTTTCTGCATGCGTTTACTTGTTTTAAAATGATGTATCCAGCTGTGTTGAAATCTGCCTCTGCAGCTATGGACAAGCTCATCTAGTTGATTCATGTCCCGTCATTCCTAAGTATTATTAATGTTGACATACCGTTGCCCTGTGGGATTTCAGCTTTGTACTTCAGCGAAATTGAAGAAAGCTAAATAATGAATTGGACTAATATTATGTTACATTATCAGATCGCTCTCAGGATCTAAGCTGAAAGGAGAACCGCAAGGTTTTGTCAATGCGGACGGAGTGTGCGATAATTTGTGAGACTTATCGTGATAACATCATGTCAGGAGCTCTTAGGCAAAAATCCCCCCACCCACTTGTAGACTCAACACAACCGAGTGAACCAGACGCTGAAATATATACGAGGGGCCGGCAGAGCCAAGTGCCGTGTAGGAGCGACAAAAAAAAAATAGAGATTTTAAAATTTACGTGGGGCACTAATGTGAATGTACAATCACGTCTAACTGAGTCTTCTGATTTATGTAGATTCTCAGCAGGGGGGGGTTATGCCTTCTTAAAAGACAGGGAGGTGAAGAGGCCTGTTTCCAGTTGCACTTCCAGCTCTGAATGACTCAGACGCTGCCACAAGTGTTAACCTCATCTTGGGATTTTACACCCAATTTCTTCTCTTCTTTTAGTTTCCTTTTTTTTTTTTTTTCTTTTTTTTTTAAATTTCCAAGGCAAGCTTACACAAAAATTAGCTCTTTGATGATCGAGCTCAAAGGCACTTGAATAATCTCGCTATGACCGAACTTTATATCCACTCAGGGAGAGCAAATCTCAGCGTTAACTTACTCCTGTCATCTAAATTAACTATTCCTTCGAGCTGGTTGAAAAGACCTCTGCACCACTGATATGGCATAATGATAAGTTGCCCTTCGGGGGCTTCTGTTCAGCTGAGCAACTGAGCGAGAACGGGATTCATAAAGATGAACACACTTCACATGTTGTTTGGACTCAGTCCATGTGAAACGTCGTATAATTCAAACCTCTACTGTAGCACTGGAAATTCATAATCCGATTACCGTGTCCAATCGTAACCACATTTCCTTATGTGAATCCATCTTAAGCATTATTCAAGATGGAAATCAGAGACAACTACTGAGTGCATTCAAAAATGTGAGGAGAATTTTTAAACAAACTTGCAGACAGTTAAGCAGCCTGCATTCCTGTATTTGTCTTTTTTTGCTCTTGTCGAATATTAGGTTACTCACATTTATCATGTCAGAGATCAGGCAAAAACTGTGTCAGCCACATTTCTCAAAGTCCCTAACTCCACAACAAGGACACGGCTTTTTTTTTTTTTTTGTAAATCCAAAAGCCTCTCACTCACTCTATCCCCTCTTCCCCTCTTTCAATTTTCCCTCCCTCACTAACCCTCTCCCTCTGCCGTTTCATCCCCCGTGTACTGACGTTAATCCAAATCTGGATTTCCAGATATTAAAAGGCCGACGGTCATGTCGTGTTTTGGAAAGAGGAAACTGGAATTAGGTATTCCTGTGTGCCTCGGTAGAGATAAAAACACAGGGGGCTCGAGCAATGACAGGACGAAGAACAAAGAAACTCCTGCTCTGCTGCTAATCATTTAGTGGAACAAACTTGTTCAGCGTTAGCGGTCCGGCGTACCCAGAGAACTGGTCATTGCATGAAGGAATGTTGCTTTTCTCAGATGAAGCGGTTGGCTCCAAAGAAGGGTTTCTGTATGATTTAAGGCCCTCTTTGTGGGTGTGGATCTCTGGCCACAGAGTGACTTGTGGGAGAACAAAAGATCTACAGCTGCTGAAGTCATAAGAGAAACCAGGTGCCAAATGTTGATGTTGGGAAATATCTACAGTACAAATGGACAGACCAAAAGGAAAAAAAAATGGCGGCATGGAAGAAAAGCTCCTGTTCCAGCGCTACGCGCATACCACTACTGTCAATTACCTAAAACATAACATATTAACATATATGTGGCCACACACACCCTTGGAAAGCTCCAGAGCAAACAGATTTCACCAAGACAGTTGGGGCAGAGAGGAAGGACTGTTCCCCGAGGTGCTCTGAGGAGAAGAATGGGAGATGCCAACACAACAGGGGTAAAAGGCTAGAATGCCTTACAATGGACTATATTTATTCCCAGGTCTGCTAAATGAGGTCACTCAGGTGGTCCTGCTGAATACATTCCCCATCTCCATCATGAATCATCTACTGCTTATTATTCCTGTCCAGCCCAGGGGGCTTGCTTTCATACAGTGCAATGGGGTTGTGTGCGTGCACGCTCGAATGTGCAACATCTGCCCAAAGAACAGGAAGTGGGGGATGGATACAGCCCAGGTGACAGACAGAGAGCAGGTTGTTTAATGAGAAAGTGGATGAGAGGTGACATTCATTGGCTACCTCTCACACACACAACCCCCTCCCATTCTTCACAGCATTCAGACTTCCACTTAGACGAGCCGAGCAGGTTTCGGAGAAGTCGCCAGAAATAATGTCCGCATTTTCTAAAAAGAATTTGAAAAGAAAAAATCTAAATACATAAGCAGACACAACTACCATCTGATCAGTCGCGTAGCACCGAGTAGAAAAACACCAGCACACAGAGCCGTTTCATCCACTTTGAGGCAAAGCAGGGAACCAAACACAATCGCTTCAGGTGTGTGTGTGTGTGTCTGCATCAACCAGACCGTCACAACAGAAATGGCTATTTCTCATGCCTGTGATTTCCCTATCTTGGTTTTTGTTTACATTAGCAGGTCAGAAATGGAGTGCTGAGAAGCAAAAGAGAGCCTATTTGCACAAAATATTTCACTCCTGAATGAGCACAGAGAGGGTTAGATTAGGTTTATGTGCCTGATTCCACAGATAACCCTCCCCGGCAGATCTGGCATGCATGCAAGAATGCATGTGCACGCACGCACACACACACACACATACACAAAAAAACATACAGACTGAGGTTGACAGACTGGAATAATACTGGGGGTTTTGGATGTTTGCACTTTGAACCTTTTCTAATCCACAGTATTAGGCCATGCCTAAAGCCTGATTATGGTGGAATGAAATGGATCTAAATAGATGTCCCAGCCCATCAGACTTCCATTTCTTTGTCCCAGAAATAGGAATGGAAATCAGTAATCAACCTCCAACCTCTCACTTGCCATCTCTCCCACGTAGTCTCGTCCACAGGTTTGGCATCGGCGATGGAAATTCATTCAGACTTCTCGTATCATCCCAGATTAATCTGGCGCTTTCAGTTTGGTGTATGTGTTTTCTTCTCGCTTCTTTTCCTAATAAAACCTGGCAGACAATATAAAATTGTCAAGGCTCCATTGCTTGACGCGCAGATTTTTCATGCTGTTTTGTATATCCGATATTGAATTTGGGTTTTAGGAAATGCGGTTGACTAATGAGGGTGGACACAGCTGATTTTCTCATCTCTCCGGCCGACAGCGGTCCTTTTGTCACATCTTAGTTTTTGCAGAGCGCCACCGCGTAGCGGCTCTAATAGTTCTGCGTGCAGCCAGTTCCCAGGAGCCACTTTATCTGCAGGTACAGTGAGTACGTAGTGTCACGGTTTGGTGGCGTTTGGCTGCCCGGTCCACACAACTGTTGCTCAGCTCCCTGCTTCAGCGTGTAGCCAGAGGGGGAGCTCCTCTCCCGCTTCCTGATGAGACTGCTCCCTCGCTCTCACAGACACACACAGAAAAATTACAACCGCACAAATGCAGGCATCTAAGCAGTCAGGCCCAGACTGGAAAACACACACCGGCATGTGTGCATGCAGACAAACAAATGCACGTTTTTGCACACACGCACACGTATACACGTTGGCTGCCTGTGTAGCCAGAAGATCAGGCAGGGCTTAAGGTTCTCCGGCAGCAAAATTACAGGGTACCTCTAAATCCTCCCAGCAGAGAGCACTATGGGATACTGAAGGGGGGGGGGGGGATGAGTGATGTAGAGGAGTGAGGGAGGGAGTTGGGGGGGTGAGAGAAGGGATGGAAAGAGGAGTGCAGAGTGAGGAGGGGGCAGTAGAAGATGCTGGAGATTCTCTTTTTATTTCTGATGGCCAGAGAGAGAGAGAGTGAGAGTGTGTGTGTGTGTGAGTGTGTGTGTGAACTGGAAAGGAGTGAGACTTGATCTGTCTGAAGTGTGCTCGCATGAGAGCATGTGTATGGATGTGTGTGTGTGTGTGTGCACGCACAGGGGTGCAGGATGGGCAAGCATGCATATGTCTGAGAGGGAACATAGAAGGAGGTGATGAAGTGAGGAGTTGAGAGGAGGAGGAGGAGGGAGGCAAAGCTCAGTTTGGAAAGAAGAAGAAGAGGTGGGAGGTGATCTCGTTGTGTGAGGCAGGAGAAGCATATGTGTGTTGGATTGTGTGCACGTGTGTGCCAGTTTGCTCACTCACCCTCGGCATTTTTCTTTAAACTCTTCATTATGGTCTTTAGTCGTGTTTGTTCTTCGGCTTTTTTTGCAACTGCACATTTAAGTTACTGTTCATTAAGCGCAAATGTGTGAAAACATTTCCATTTCTTTGAAAGAGTTCGCACGCACCGAGAATCGCGTTTCTGAGTTTCTGCACACGTTGTTTTGGAATATGTTCATTTCCCAACCTTTCTTCTACTGTGAGTGGGTCCGCATGTGTGTGGTCCTTTCACATCAGTCAAACGAGTCCCAGATTACGAAGCAAAAGGTTGAGCATTATAGCCGGCACCACTGGACCGGTGCTTGAAGACTACTTATGACAGCTTTTAACCTCTGCAGAGGACCTGTCAGCAGCTCCCAAACAGTCTTTGTGTGCGCATCTGTGAGCGTGTGTGTGTGTGTGTGTGTGTGTGTGTGTGCGCGTCGAGCCTGCAGTCTCAGAGAGATTCTGCTTCATTTAGCTGCGGGTGTCTGTGTGTCACCTCTGCGGTGGATCCAGCAGGGCAGAGCTTTTACACCGCTGCACTTTCCACTCTTCATTTCCCAACTCAGCATGCTGCAAAAAACCCCATGCTCTCATAACTAGCACAACCCCCCCCACATATCCACACAAGACACTCAAACAAAGACGGGGGGACGACATTGTCCCGAATGCACGAGTACACGAAACCCTACGATGCACTAAGTGCACATGGAGAATTTTAACGTACACAAACCCACGCCCGGACTCAAACAAGCAAAAGTATGCACAGGCACAGGCCGTCTGTTGGATCAGTTGGAGATAAGGGATGCAGAATAACAGGAGGACCTTGGGGAGCGGAGCAAGTCATCTGTCTCAAACACGAACAGACTGAGCGAACTCCGACATGACATGATGTGGCCAGACTCATCTTAGAGCACATCGCATCCTAAGCCTCTCTCCTCTTTGCCACAACCCCCCCCCCCCCCCATCCACATACACACAAACACGGAAATGAACGAGGGCAGCTGAAGACATGCGAGCATGCTTCTGAGCTGAAACCCACGTAATCTGACAGGTGTCCACCGGGGGACTGCAGAATAGTGATCGCAGTCAATTGGCACATTAAAATTCTGTAACCCGAGGGTGTTGGGACATGCAGCTTATAACACGATAAGCTGATGCATATAGCATTAAAGTTCTGGTAAGCAAGAGCCAGCAACCATAATAGCAATAACAATGTCGTAACAATAACAACAGACTGTAAAATTCAAGCGTAACTTGGCTTAACTGCTCCTGATATGGAACATTTTTAGACAGCTATTTTAACTTTACCAGCAATTTCAGCTATAATATTTTCTGCTGTTTGGAGAACTTTGCCAGTGGCCCACACAAGCCTCCCTAATGACAGAGTAGCTAATTGGCAGTAATGGCTCTTTTTCACCGATATAATCGAGCTGCAACCACTGAAAACCTCAGCAGTTTAGCGCAAATCACTTGCAGACTAAAAAACTGTGAAAAGGTGCCCAAAGAACTGGCTGAACTAAGTACGTCTGTCTGTGATGACCTGCAACGGTGCGCAACAAAATGCAAAAGACCTCACGAAACAAAATGAAAAAAAAAAAAAAAGCACGTCAGATGTTCATGACCCGTTTTTCTTTTTGTTTGCCGCAAACGTTGCTCTCCATCTATTAGATCATTATTTTCAAAAGCTGGCACAGCCCTAGCGGGCGCACACGTACTCACATTAGCACCCTTGAATACACAAAACTAACAGGTTAACAAATATGTCTTGAACAGTGCACGCACACACACACACAATACCTACAGTTTCACAACCACACACTTGCTTGTGAACTCCCCTCTCAGACAGTGCATCATTTGACTAATAGCAGCTGAAATGTTGCGTGTTTAGAGAAAGAAGTCAAGGAGAAACTGGGTCACAGAGGGAAAGGGGGGGGGGGGGGGGTTGTCATTTTACCTTCCTCTTGGTGCAAGTTAAAGGTTAGTAAAGACGCAACACTTACTGAGGCGCAAACATGGTCACAAAAGCTCCAAAGCTAAAAGGTTAACACTGCTCATGTGTGAGACGCTGCATTGCCGTTTATCTCACTTTCAGTCATTATGAATGTGTGCACGGGGTTTGTTTAGAGCTTACGACGTGTCATCCTTGCTAAAGCTGGGGGGGGGGGCTCTAATCCCATCATGGGCCCACTTTTCCTTTATCACAGCAACAGTACGTCAGGCGCTACACTTTTCGTCGAACTGTTGCCAAATAATCTACATCAACAATCGGTCAACATGACTTCTGCTCGTGTACATCAGGTCTGACTTTTATCTAACTCACTCCTGATCCAGCCCCACTTGTTCTGAGGAACCTTTGGTGAACTGACTGATCATGTCCTGTTGCTACATCATCTTAAAATATCCTTTAAACAGCTTTGCCATATCCCCTGGTCAAGATCATTCAGGGAAGTTATACACAAAGTAATGGAGCATATTATTCAATTTCATTCTCTATTAACCCTCACCTTATACTAAGGAGAGCTGGGGCGCTGCCAAAATGAGAAGCCGCTATAAAAATGTCCACAAATTTCAAAACACGAATCCGTCATTAAGCGAATTCAAGATGTGGGATAACTAACATGAAATATAGGAGGAAAACTTTGCATGTGGAAAAAAAAAAAAAACATAAAAATAAAGCCATACGGGCTCAGGGGCTTTTCACTGACTAAAAATTGCAACCGACCATCGTGAAATGATAAGTGGACCAATAGAAGTGAGATAACTTCCTCTCAGAAAGTGCTGCCTTAAACATAAAGCGGAGATAATTTACACAGGTGATTTATAACGGTGACAGTCATCTCCTCTGGCTTGTGATGCCTTTCAGCGTAGCTGGGTCTTGCCAGAAATGTATTCATAAAAAAAGTCTTTTTTTTTTTTTTCAACTGGTCAAAAGAGGGTACATGTTCTGAAGTTTTTGCTACTATTTTTGTTTGTGGGCTCTATTTGTGGAACAAGTCCTAATGGTAGTTTTACACAGGCTGTCATTAAGGTAAGAGGCCATTCCTGCTGTACGGAAAACCTTTTCCTTTTGGTATTACTGTTCTGTTTGTCCAAATATAAAGCAAATGAAGGGTTTACGTAACTATTAACTGAAGATAATTGTTTACATTTTATAAAACGTCCTCACTAACAACACTATTCTAAGTACTGACAAAGAGGTTCGTTCCCTTTATCCCATTATTTCACCCATGAAATGCCTTTGTCTAAAGCTTAGTGCATAATAAATGTCAGTAGGTATTTTCAAAGTATTAGTGGGTGGTGCTGGTATTGTCAGATTACACATGTGTAATCAGCTGACAGATGTACACAGAAGATCTCCTAGTGAGCTTGTTCCTCAGCAGGAGGCTCATTGAAGTTTTCGTCTTGCTTCATTTGCACTGATAATCACGCGAAGGTGAACCGCGGTTCACTCGCTAAATCCCGGCAGATGATAAAAGCGATCCTCTTCGTCTTTTCTCCGGCCTTTGTGGACGTTTACAAAAAAGGTGATTTGGGACTCTGGACCCTGGAAAGGAGTTGCCCTCGTTGATCCACCCAGAGATCCACGAGCCACAAATCAGCCTGTGCTTCCTGATAAAGGGACCGCTGGAATAGATCGGAATGTAGCGGGAGATAGTGGTGGCATGTCAAAGGCCACGGGGCTCCAGAAACCTTGACTGACTGGGTGAACTCCTTCCTGAGCGAAACCAGAGCTCGGAGCGGTGGAAGTGTTCGGCAAGCAACAAACTGCGTTGAATGAAATACCCGAAGAGCTCTCACCACTCCTGCTGGTACTTGTAAAATACGAGCTTGCGGGGGGCCGTTTGTGTCTGTGTGTATTTATGTAAATGCATTTGAATGCCTCAGTTTGTTTGTGTGTATAAGGACCTTCTGCCTCTCTGTGTTGGTCCTTCACTGTATCAATTCATCCTCCATAGAAAGAGGAGCTTCATTTTCACTGACCTTTTCAGTCTGGCCTCCGGAAGACAGTTATGACAACTGAGTCGGCCTTGTGTTACTCAGCACAAAGGCACACATCAACAACCCGAAACAAACAAACAATAACTCTTACGGCGGGCTCAGGGCTGCCCGTGTCAAACAGACAACACAATACAAACTCATTCAGGTATTTGAAGTGAGAAAGAGCTGTACATCTGTAAGGGGAAAAAAAAATTATATTTCTTTTATTTGTACCAATAAGACAAGGATGAACAAATCCTCACACCTGAGAGGCTTCAGCAATCAGTGACTGACACCGCAGTGTGATCTATGTCCGCGAACAAATAACTGGCTCATTTTCTGAGCACTAAAATTTAGTGCAGACAGACAGTAAAGATGGTGAGATGGGCTGAGGGAGACCGAGCGTACTCGTTAAAGAGAAGAGAGGCGATGTCATCCCATCTGTTGTCAGAAACAAAATCTGCAAAAGGAGGAACAAAGATAGAGGTAGGTGTGTGGGTGTGCACGTGTCCCTGCCACTGTTCATCTGTGTGATTTTTTTCCCCCTTTTCTTTTCCTTTTTATGTGAATGCCTATGTGTGGGCCTGCGTGTTCAAACCCCGAGGGAACATCCTTTACCTGCTAACATGAAGGCGATCTGAAAGCAGCCAACACAGTTCCGGCTCAGAGAGGCCCTGATTCACAGTGACACGCGTGTACACAGACACCGCGAGACACGTGTTGACGCCGGGGCCGATATATATAATAGATAGAGGCCACGATGAAGCTAATGTGTAAAGTGCCAGAGCTCCCAGCGCAGCTCCAAACCGCGGCGAGGCTTCTCCAGCTCTGAGGCCGGGCTGCAACGCAAGAAGCAGGAAAAGAAACACTTTTCCTCCCTTCCTCTGTTATTCGCCAAAACCCCAATCAGAGAGCACAGCAGACCACAGAGAAAATGCTGCTGATTACATCCTAACACACATAAAGCCAGCAGCTGACGCACGATTGCTGACACGCTCACACACACACACACACACACACACACACACACACACACTCGTTCGCTGATTATATCCCCTCCTTGTGCTCCTCTCGTCCCTGGTATCGGTTACACGGTAAAACCGCCTCGATCAGGGGATGAACATTTCTTTTTGGGCACCGGACGACGAAGGAGTTCAGGAGAACGAGGAGAGAGAGAGAGAGAGAGAGAGAGAGAGAGAGAGAGAGAGAGAGAGAGAGAGAGAGAGAGAGAGAGAGAGAGAGAGAGAGAGAGAGAGAGAGAGAGAGAGAGAGGAGGCCCTGTGCCCCGAGCACAAATAAACAGCTACAACACAAAAATGTCTGGCCCACTCGAAACAATTTCCTGAAGGATCTGTCACTGCGCAGGAGAGGAAGGAGGAGAAGAAGGGTGAGATCTAAGGAGGGGAGAAAATAGGTGCAATGGCAAAAAAGGTGGGGCGAGAAAAAGATTAAGTTGCAGAAAAAAAAATGAGGAGAAAGGAAGAAATGTGGCCCAGGGGGTTTTTTTTTTTTTTTTTTGAACAGGAGATAAAATTGTTCTCCGGAAACATCGAGTGACTCTGAGAGGCAGGCTCAACGAAAATACAGCACGTATTTATTTGAAGACATGTTTCTTCTCGGCAACCATCCATCATGGCACGCACAAACTCTTGACAGCGCACACGTCGCACCTGTGGGACTGCTGACTGAAAATATCTCGTGCTCGGCTGAGCCACGGCTCTCTTGAACACGAATTAACGGATGCACAGGTGCATACAGCGGCTCCTATTAGCCTAGCTAATCTGTGTAGATGGATGTGTGCGAGCACATTGTGTTTTTGTGTGCTCATCTATTTGCATGCTTGTGTGAGCCTATGGGTATTTATATATATATATTTGAATTTGCTTATGTGGCTTTGTGCTTATTTATGCCTGTGTGTTTGTGCACACACACGCACACACACACACATGCCTCTTGTGTGTTTGTCTGCTCCTGTTACTTTGTTTGTGTGCCTGTGGTCGTGCTGGAATGGAACATGAACATTTTGCCACTGAGTTGAATTCACAGAAGCGGGCTTGGTCCTGGCCTGCAGAGTAGCATTTAGACTCTGTATTTATGCGCTGGATAACCACAGAAATCTCTATCGCCGCCTTGTGATTCATGTTTGTTTGCTTTGCTCGGAGCTGATTTGATTCCATCAAGAAGCGACTTTTTTCTCTCTTGCTCCCCCCCCCAAAATGCTTTCCTCAGAAAACTTCACGCCATACCCGCACAGAGTTTCATCAGCCGAAGCTGACCAAGCACGCGGTGGTTTCCACTGCGAGGATGCGATATTAAACCTAACAGCCTCGATAATTATACATCCATATTTTACCAATGATTTTGTGTAAACAAGTCCGGGCTCCAGCTCGGAGAGGCGGACATCTTGGCAGGGCCCCGGCCCAGGGTGCCACTGAATAGCTGTCGGAAAACAAAGCCATCTCAGAGTGTGCCTCGGAAAATACAAACCACTGTTCCAGCTAACTCCAGCTGACAGACAGAAAGCTGTGATTTGACTTAGGTACTGGCCAGAGAAGAAAGACACTGAGAATATGTGTTGTTGGCAAAGCTGAGGGCAAAAAAAAAAAAAAAAAAACCAACCTCAGACATCTCAGATGGAAAGGGAAATATGTATTTGCAGAGTGTTTTAGATTATGGGCTTCATTGTTCTATCCAGTGTATTTTTATGTGTTTTTTTTTGTTTTTTTTAAGAGTGATAAACCATCGTCCAGCACAGTGCGCCTCATGTACACTGATGTTCATCTTCTTCTGTCCTACATTTACTTTTCCTAATCGCCATAGACTCCAAACATAAATCTATGCGGCAGTCTTCAAAAGTCTCCTCTGCCTTCTCTCTCTTTGCCTGAAGCTATTTTAGAGTTGCAGAAGCAAAAAGAAATACATAGCGGATGGAATTAAGGAAATCCAGGAAGCTACTTTCAACAAATGAAGATTGCTTTTGGAGGAAAAAAGGTCCTCTGCAAATCAGTTTGTGCGAGTCAAGGGGAGGTTAAAAAAAAAAAAAATCAACAATGTTGTTATTTCAAAGTCAGTTTTGCGGTTTCTCGTGGTCTGTGTGCTGAGAGGAGATCTGAGTAATCAAAAGAAACGACTTGAACGCAGACCTCCCACACTACCTGCGCACACACAAACTCTGAAATGTGAGAGCGGAGACGGACGGCTCGACGAGTGCAAACACGGGCTGATGTGGTGAGAACGACGGAGAGGGAGGCCTCGCGCGCACGCAGGATCAAATATTCTAATAAGATAAGCATGGAGCACAGCTGAGTGTCTGCGTTTGGAGCGGGCTAATTGAGATGAATACATGAATATATCAGCTTCATCTAGCAACGACAGGCTCTGTCGTAACCAATGGTTACCATTCACTTGTACAGCCATGTGAGCAGAGTCCTCATGAACCCCCCCCCCAACTCCCCTCCACTCTAAACAAACTCCCCCTGTAATAAACGAAAGGCAATAACCAGCGACAATAACGCTGTGCCTGCTAACCCTCACTGAATGAAATATCCAGAGGAGAAGTAGCAGAGGCAGCCTAGATAGATTTGCAAAGCAAGCAGAAAGTCATATATTACACTGGCACGCGCTAATAAACACTAGCTATACCGACTCACGAGGGGGTTAAAGCTCCTTATCCCAGGCCAAAGTGCTCCAACGGTGCTAACCTGACCTGTTGGCAGGGTTTACTTTGAAAGTTAAATCCATTAAGGCTTACTGATTAACTGCTTTAAACTCACATCACTAACATAAACAACAGTCACCCTATATTACTCTGCATTTTTCTCCCTGCTGTTCTCAGGGATCGTTTACTAATTGAGACATATGTTGAACAAAATGTTCTTTAAAAAATTCATACTTTATGGAGATTAATACATTTTTTATAAATGCCTCATAAATGTAAAAATCAGAAAGATGAACAGTGACAAAACTGAATCTATTAGACCATTTTTGGAGCTGTATGATCATTGATTCTTCTTATATGAAGAGGCATTTTTAAAAGGAGGGTCAAACTGTTATTTCTGTCCTTGAGTGTGTTTTTGTAATGACATTCTTTTAAAACAGCCTTTGTTCTTTGCTCAGAATAACCACATGGGAGAGTCCATAATCGATGCAGAAGGAAAATGCTGCACAGTGTCTCTTGCTTCTAATTAAAATATTTCAGTGTGATTTCACAGATGGAGGTTACCAGATGTTAACTGTTAGCGTTTCTCAACCAAAACCCATTTAATTGTGAGTCTAAAAAAAAAAAAGTGTTGTTTTTTTTTTTTTTTTTTTGGTTCTCTCTTTTTCTCGGATCCTTATAATCTGAAAATCAATATGCCTTCGACCTGACGATGGCTTTTTTTTTCCCTTTTTTTAAGTGGCTTTGATTTGATTATGATAATTTCGTCTTATCTCTAAAAGATGACATTTAACACTTTTTTTTCTTCCTGAGGAGATTACCGTTATTACACTGCATGAAATCGAGTTATATGCCTGTCAGTGTTTGGCTGCGTATAACACTTCATTTGCATGTGTGCGCCTGTCTTCCGTGCTCATGAGCGCCCTTGCATTATTACAGCGAGTACCTGCGTGGGAGCGCGCATGTGCACATATCAGGGAGCATCCCGGCAAATGTAGGGCAGGGGAGGATCCTGCGATTGGCTGCAGCCAGAGCAGGGATGTCAACTTTGACCTTCAAAACTCCCCCTAGAGCAAAGAGAGACCAGAAGAGGCCAACTTGTACAGCAGAGGAAGACAGAGCTAATGCATGAGGCCCGGTGGAATTGAATTCTGTTGGGGGCTGTTTGGATGGTGAGGTGTATAACGTGTGGGTTGTTGAGGAGAAAATAACAGTGAAAGAGAAGAGAGCCTACGCTAAAGGAGCACGAATGTTACCGATATACAACATGCTTGCTAACCTTAATCGTATGAGGTGAGAACTGCAGAGAGGGTCACACACAGCAGGGCAAGATATCATCTTTGGCTTTGTTTTTTCAAAAAACTAGGTCGGCTACTCAGGAAATGAACAGTTTTCATAACCAAGTCATTCTCTTATTGTCAGACTTAGGAAAAAAAAAAAAAAAAAAGCACAGATCAGCTCTTCTTTGCTTTCCAGGTAAATAAACACAGGAAGATCCATCGGATTCGCCGTAAAGTCAAAGAAAGTAAGCATCAAGAATAAACTCTGGACACTATGTTGTGCAGTGAGGTGACACAGTGTGTGCTTCCCCGGGGCTGTTTTCTGGTGGGGGGAAGTGTGCATGTGTCAGAGTCCACGATGGTGCACTGCTATGGAGACTGACAGCTGTCAGGAGGGATCAGGCTTACCCCGCAGGAAATTAAGGGAGAAGAGAGGTGCATCTCGACATGCTGCTCCACAGCCTCAACCATATTATACACCCCGCTAACCACAGAAAACTAGTCACCAAGCGGCCATGCGATGTTATTTCAGTGAGACACGAATATGAGAAAATGGAGGAACTTTTATATATATATATATATATATATATTTACACACGTAGCTAAAAACAGCCTCAGATGAGCAGCAATGCATTTCATATTTACACTGTGTCATTACTGAATAAAAACGTCGACGTAATGCAGAAGCAACGTGTGAAAACTTAAGTACCGCTCAAGATTTAACAGCTTATAGACTCGAAACTCAAAATAGTCTTGAAGTACTCGCTCTCTGTGTAATGCTATCAGCCTCTCACATCTTTGTGAAGGAATTTTGACCCTCTCTACTTAACAAAATTGCTTCAGTTCATTGAGGTTTTCAGCCGTTCATTCAAGCACAGCTCTCTTAAGGCCCACCACGGCATTTCAGTCGGGCCGAGGCCCGGACTTCGACCGGGTCATTGCAACAGCCTCATTCTTTTTCTTTTTCAATTGTTGCAGATTTGCTGGTGTGATTTGGATCACAGTCCGGTTGCATGACCCTCTTTTGGCCAGCTGTTGGACAGATGGCCTCATATTTGACTCCAGAATACTTTGGAGCTTGTGGTCGGCCCAATAACTGCAAGGTGCCCAGGTCCTGTGGTCGCAGAGTAGCCCGCAAATTATCCCACCTCACCGCTGTGCTTGACAGTTGGTATGAGGTGTTTGTGCTGTTATACTAAGTTTGGTCTCCACCGAATATGGTGCTGTGCATCATGGCCAAAATACTCCACTTTGGTCTCGTCTGTCCAAAAAGGACATTGTTCCAGATGTTTGCGGTTTGTTAAGATGCAACTTTGCAAGACTAAATTACAGTCATGTTATTTTTCAACCCTTCCAAACAAGCGACTGGACTGAGGTTCAGTCTTTCTCTAATTGTATTGTCTTGAACTTAAGCACTTAACATGCTGAGGCCTGTAGCTTTTGAGCTGTATTCTTTGGTTTCTTTTTTCCTTTTTGTATTTTGTCTCAGCGCTGCACGGCCTGACCTTGGGTTGGATTCGTTGGGAAGACTGGAAACTGCGTTGAATCTTTCTCACAGCACAATGATGGACTCAAACGTGTTCGGAAAGGGCTTTATAAGCCTTTTCTAATAGAAGCCAACAACTGTTTTATTATAAAATCATTGTTTTATTGCATTTGAGGTTTTTTTTTTCTTGTTTCATTTCTCCTTTCCATTGCGTTTACTCATAACTAAATGCTCCAGATCAGCAAACTGGCAAGACCTCTGTTTTTATGTGGCTCCGCACACCTGCTGATGATCAGTTAATCAAGTCCTTTTGATTAGAAGCACCTGGCTGTTATTTACCCACTTATTTCCCATGGAACCACTAAGAGCGTACCAGGTTTTTCACACACTCCTTCTACATTTTCATTAGCTTTGGTTTGATAAACAATGACGCTGAGTAATATATCATGTATTCGTGATCCAATATTGTACTCGCCTAAATTATAAAACCACTGGGATTTGTTTATCATGTCTGTACTTTCTTTTTGATGACTGTATAGAGACATGTTTAAGCGTGCATATATTTGTATATATATTTTTTTTTTATGGGAATATATCTCTTCCATTAGCTCTCTCTTTCTCACTCTGTTGCTCGTTTCACCCGTTATATATTTTTCCTTAAAAGCCTGCTGTCTAGAACCGGCGCTCTGCTACCTCTAACCACAAAACACAGCACAGTCATTTTCCTCACAAACAGCTCATTCGATATCCTGTGTTTAGACAACGTAATGAAATACAACCAGTTTGTTCACTCGCGCGCCAGAGGGGTTGGAAGGTGTATGCGTGTGCGTGCGTGTGTGTATGTGTGTGTGTATATGTACACAGGGGGTAGGGGGTGCTGATGGACAGCACAAGCTGGTGCTGGTCTGGGCTTTAGATCAGTGCTGGGTTATCATTACTGACCCCCCCTGTGGTTTTTCCATGACCCCTCGGCTATGCATTTTGACCTTTAACCCACCCCCCGTGACTCCCGTCAGAGCCGGCCCGGGATGGACGGGACCGGGTGGACGGGATACCCCGCGGTGACGCTCGGGGCATGGGATAGACACACAAGAGAATGCACACACAAACACAGACCATTTGCTGCTTACTTTACCCCCACACCTTTTGTTGCTCATTCTGTCCCAAAGAAAATGCAGGAGCTGATGTCGGAGGGGCTGGGGGGGGGGGGGGGTACAGATGATAGAGGAAAAGACTAACTGAGCTGGAGGCCAAGGGTGGACAAGAAAGAAAAGAAAAAAAAACGCCGGAGTACTCAGTGGAATGTCCGCTTCCTATGCATCTTCCTCTCATCTCAAATGGTGTCTGTCACATTTGACCGTTAATCAGAGCAGATAAGCCCGGTCTTTATAGGCAGAGCAGATTTACACCACTCTGCTGGCTGACTGGACCACATTCCCAGCAGACACAGCGGGATAATGCTCTCATGTCTAGGTAGGCCTCAGTTCTATCTAAAGTGGCCTCAGCATGCACTGAGGAATTGTGGACTCCGTCCCTCTCTTCGTCTCTAGTTCGATGCTAAAATACAGAGCCATTATCTAAATGATAGATAAAGTGCATTGTGGTTTATGCACATGCTGCAGTGGAATAGATAAAAAAAAAGAAGATGTTCTTCTTGTTGCAAATAACAACAACACTAACATAATGCCAAGACAAATACTACATCTGATTACTGCTGACGTGCAAATGTTACAGTATATGATTCTAATAATGATCCACTATCAGGCCGGATCCTGCGAAGACGAGCCTCCCCTGTGAAGGATTTACAACTAGCTGCAGTTATGAGCTCACAGCTGGGAAGGCTGCGGAGGGAGTTTAAAGTATTTTTCCTGTTTGCATGAAAAACACATCAGCAAGATATGAGAGGGTTGTATAAAAAAACAAATTCAAGCTAAAGCTAAGTTGACGTTTGTGCTTTAATGTTGACACAAACTGCACGTCACAGAGTTGGATAAAATATTTATGATGTAATCAGGGCACAATATGTGGAGCAGCCCCGCAAACAGGAAGGCGAGGAAATCATTAAGAAAATGCCAAATACGGTACGCCCAAGGTGTTTTCATAAAAACTACGTGGGTGTGATATAGCTTTGAGAAATACAGCTTAAAGCCCACATGACATGCTGCCACAGGAGCGCCACTTGAAAATTGTCGCTTGATAACATCACAAGCTTCATGCTCCCCTGCATGCTGGGAGAGTTCACAAATATCGATTGAGCCGCTGCAGATGAAAAGAAAAATGTATGTGGGGTATAATTATGTGGACACAGGAAAAAAAATAAAAAGAAGCCCTTTCTGAAAAGAAAGGTGACAGTAGCTTTATATATTTTGAAACATTTTAAAACTTTACAGAGCCCACTTTCAGGAAAATATAAAAAGGAGGAACTGAATATTTCATGGCTTTTATCAAAGTTAAAAAATATTAGATTAATCTTCTTACATTTTGCTTTACAATATGATGCAATAAGCTACAGTGATTGTGGTTTGTCTTTTTTTTTTCCTCGTGGCCTGCAGAGCTTTAGTGATTTCTCACTGTGACAGTCAGGCTCCGGCGTAACGCAGCTTGTTGCATATTACCTTCTAATTCCACGATCATCTCTAACAATTGCACTGATTTAGAAAGAATCAATTACACGGATGTGGGAAGGACCGCCGACTGGCAGCATCCCAAGTTATGCTTGTGGGTTATAACTATGTCTTTTGCACTCTGAATCGAGCTAAAAGCCTCTGTAGACTATTAAAAAAGAAGATCCGAACATCAGGTCAGTCTGTGTTTCAGTGTGCCTCAGGAACCTTCAGGCCCGTTTGTTGCCTCTTTAGATCTAATATCTTTAAAATAAATTCTAGTGGCCTAAATCTGTTGTTTCTGGACTATTTATCAGACTTGTACGTCTGAAAAATCTTTAAACATTTCACATATTTGTATGTGTTGGATGTATCCTTTAAAGTAAAATATACCATAACATTCCACGGGGTAATTTAAGTGTTTGTTCAACAACAGTTTCTCCGAATCAATCGTTTCCCTGGTGACCATCTGGAATGTGTGTCACAGGGAGTTTAGTTCTAGATGCTTCTGTGACACAACCGTGAGATTTCTATTTCAGCACTCACACACGTCGTGCAGAAGGATCAGCCGTGTTTGAAAACTCTCAGGTCGAGTCTATTTCTGAACCTGAGCTTGGAATAAGGAATGAGACAGACGTCACAGACACACAGAGACGTGCACGTACAGGTTACACTTCGTGTGTATCCATCCTTAAATTGTGCATAAATATGAAAAAAATGTAAATTTAAAAGATACATTAATTCTCATATGAGTAAAATCATATATATATATATATATATATATATATATATATATATATATATATATATATATATATATATATATATATATATATATATATATATAAATATAAATTATGAAAACAAAGTCCAACTTTAGTGTTGTGGTTTCTACTTTATGAACTTTTGTTCCATAGATGAGCCCTGTGACCCCGTGGCGTATTTTTGACAGTTGAATTGTACTCTCACAGACAAAATACAAATTAGATATCTTATATGTGATTTTATTTATATGATTTGATTTTTCTTTTAATTTATCCACAACTTAAGATGAATATGTATGTATGCTAACTTGTACACACACATTTTTTTTTTTTTTTTTTTTTTTTTTTTTTTTACTTTATAGAGTTAGTTTGGTTTGATCTGTATTGGAACAAGATATCAATAAATTTGACTGAAAGAAGTAAACCAATCAACAGATCCGTGACGTTTTGTTTTCGCTTAAGTTTGACAGTAACTTATTTTAAACTTGGTTGAAATGAATGACTAAAGTTATTTCATTTCTTTAAAATAGGGCTGGACAATAATTCAATAACAATATATTTTCACAGTAGATATGGCTTTAAAACACATTTTCAATATTTTGATGTAATTTATTATTATGAAAATGTCAAGATGTTTGTTTGTTTTGATGGTAATTTCACACTTCTTGGTTATGAATTTAAATGATTTTTCTTTTTCTTTTTTGAACATCTAAAACATAATATAGTTCTACAGAACGAGGTTTATGAATTTCTGGGTGCGGTTATCCTTTCTGGACATTCTTGGCAATTTCTCTGTGGTTTTCATAATATTACTATCAATATTGAAATTGTTTCCTATCGACCAAAATTAAGAAATATATTGATATAAATTGTGGCTATATCATCCAGCCCTACTTTAAAAGGTATTGTTTGATACACCCATATATGAGTGAGCTAAACAGTTCCCAGTGTCTAAAATGATAAAATATTGCAATGACAGATGTGATAAACTGACTCGCTGTCCATAAAATGACCTGTCTCCTGTATGTTTTTAGTTTGCACTGCTGCTAGAACTCCTGGGGTTTCAGGAAAAACACTGACCCATCTCAGGTGACAGCTGGAATTATGGCTAACCTTCTAATGGAGCAGAGCAAAAGTACGCTGAGTGAACCACAGAGACATACGCAGACTGGCCTGTTCTACACGTTGAACTCTGCTCATGTCAATCCAATTACTTTCCCACAAAGACTAAAAGAAGAAATTTTGACCGTAGCCTATCCCAAAATCCTTTATGGCTAAGTTTCTGAGGTAGAAGCAGCAGGATGCACCCACCTCCAAACTCCTCAGTCCGAAGGAAGTGGTGATTTAAATGATTCCCAGAGACCTGCAGAACTTCTGTACGCGGAAAATGGCTTCCCAGCAGCTCCGCAAACCCGATAGGCCGCTTCAAACCTCCAGAGCCTCCAGAGTCTCCAGAGCATCAGGCCACCTTCACCTGCTGCATCGGGGGATTACATGGTCCTGTCGATCCTCGCAGAGATCAGACACATGTGACCTCGTAACATCTCGGTGAGCAACATCAAGAACCGTGCACCAGAGATTCTGAGTAAAATTGCTGATGTCATAGCGTGGCAGATTTGTGGGGTGTTTCAGCTCCAGATCCCCAAAATGCCGGCTCATCTGACAGCAACTGTTGACCCTCCTGCCACCCCTGCAGCAGAGGATGATTTAAGTCCTGCTGTGACCGAACAGCAGCCACCACCCACCCCACTGAAAGAGTTTCCTGACTCCCCCCTACTGAAGCTGACTCGATGACTAAAACTCAAGATAAAGATAATACAAACGGGCAACTTAAAGTAGACAAGGAGCCAAAACCTGCCACCGAAGCAGACTCTGCTGCAGCTTCTCCTGCTTTTCAGACTCCTCCCCTTCAGTCTTTTCAGTCCACCTCCACGAGCGCTCGCTGCGCATTACCTGCTGAAAGTCCTACCAGTAATGAAAAAGTTCATTCAAAACAGACCTCTGTTGTCTGCAAAACAAGCGATCAATGTTATAGACCAAACACAGGTCCAGTTTGTGAAGATTGTTGTATGAAAGAAAGAACAAAAGAAAAAAATGGGCTTGACAGATAACAATGGTCACGATACACCGGTCTGAAGTGCGATTTTTTTTTTTTTTTTAATATATTTTTCACTTAAAATCCTCCACAACTAACCACTCAAACAGTTATAAATCAAAGAAAAGGTTGTAGCTGCGTGCAGGTGTGAGTCCTATAATGACCACTTTACACTCTCGCTCTACTCGGCCTTCAGTAAAAGCAGAGAACCTGGAGTTGTTGCTACAGGGCAGCTGCTGCAGCCATTAAGATGCACTTCTACCATGAAACTCCCGGGTGTGACTGTGTGTAACTGAGTGTGAAGCAGAGATTATTGCTCCGGATGTTCAGTCAGGCTTCTCCTTCCAAATGAAGGTTAAAAAAGCCAAGTATCAACAGTAAAGCTTTTTTCTTTTTTTTTTTTTTTTTTTTGGCAGACTTACAGGTGATGTAGTAGGTGACGTTCCTCTTGAACTCCAAGCCCATGTAGTTGGGACTAAATTCCTGGAATTTGATGGTGAATCTGATGTCCTTCTCAGGCTTGTTGCAGTTGACCAGTACATTTGGATCAAGTACTGTACTGCAGCTCTCAGCCTGCACTCTCTTCACCATGTACAGCTTGTAGTACTCGTAATCTCGTCCTTGGTCCGCTTTGGGACAGATGATGTCCAGCTTGTCTGAAATGTCTGGATAGATCACGAGCCCTTTTCCAGCAATGAACCTGTGGGACAGGGAAAAAAACAAAAAAAACGAGGCAAATTGTTATTAATTGTGAAAAGTAACCACATAGTACAATAACAGTTTATGTAGTCTTAAGACTTTGAGCTGCAGGAGTTATTGGCTTGAATTTGTGTGACACGGCCTCTCAGGCAGAGCGTCATTAATACAGTCCCACAGGAACGCAACGTGTAGCAGCTTGACATAGTTCAGAATTAGTCAACAGAGCGTTTCACACAAATCCTCTGAAGTTTTTTTCTCATGCTTGGATCTAAATCAAAGCATACCAAATGTTTGAATGAAACGAAACAAAATGGCCCGACACAAAATGGCTGCCGCGGATACGGCTACACTGTGATTACACGGGGACGAATGCCTCACATTTCTTTTTTTTTTCATACGTTCGGAGTTCCAGATAAAACCTGTGCTTTGGTGTAATTGCCGGTGCCGCTGCTACTTCAGAGGTCCATGTTTCTGGGGTGGGGGGGTGGGGGGGGGGTTAGCTGGCAGGTTCGGGCCTCTCGGTACATCTTCCCTCTGTCATGATCATCTACCGGAGGATTAAGATAATCCATCTGACTTTACAGTACCTCTCCTCTCTGCTCCGTGCTGCCAGCTCAGTCTGATTGGCTCTTGTTCTCTCTTACTCAGTAAAGGTGGGGAACAGGGGGGGGGGGGAGGCGTGTGTAACTGTGCGTGAAGAGGGGGGGGGGGGGCAGAGGTATAACGAGTACTTCTGAAGCGTGTTCGAGCAGAGGTGCCGTGTACTTTTTACGCACGTCCGCATGTGCATGTGTGCCAGTCGGTCAGCAAAATGGGCTGAGGTTGCACTCCTGTGAGGTAGGGGTGGGGTGGAGGTGGGGGGGGGGGGGTGGGGGGGGGGCAGATGGGCTGAATCATTGTTCTGGACTTGTTTGAGGCTTAAAATGTCAACATGGTTCAGCTCTGCTGTCCCAGTTAGCCAGGCATTAACCCAGACAGCCGGACTGACCACGGGTGTGTTTATGTACGGGTGTGCGTGCATGCATGTGTGTGTGTGTGTGTGTGTGTGTGTGTGTGATCACAGACAGTTAGCACAGCAGCGGGGCTATCTGCTAGATCTGCCCATGCCAGCGGATTTAAGCAGGATTTAGAGACGCGCAATGCATTTGTTGTTCTTTCTGATCCCTCACATTTTAACAAGACATCATCGGCTGCCCGCCCCCCCCACACACACCCCCGCCCCCCACCCCCCGTCTCATTGCTGTCTCCCCTCTTTTTCTCTCTGTCAGAGTGTAATCTCACCTTATCTGCTGGCCCTCATTTCATCATCACACACATCATTTCACCAGTAAATAACTGACTGTTGGGACGAGCCCGGCAGAAGCAGGGCCATGATACCTTCTGAGGGAGGCTAATGGGGGAGCATGTGAGTGTCGGTCGTGGGTGGGGGGATTTATGCGGGACCTCTGATAATGTCAAACGCTGGGAACCAGCCTGCCATTATAAGAAAAGATCATTTAAGAAGTCCCACTTTCTAAAGAAAAAAAAAAAAAAAAAAAAGCATGAAAATGAGCGTGATTGGATTAACATGACCATTCTTCTTAGATAGGGACCTAACTAAAGAAATTACTCCATTTCAAAAGAGAGATAGATGTGAAATGAAATTTACTAAATGGCTGAAATTCTCTCTGTCACTCATTTTTTTTTCTTTTTTTTGTAGCTGAATGTGAAAGCATTTGTGGCTTGGACCCGGGTGAGACGTTATTTCCCCACTATTGTCTGATGCCCATGGGGGGGGGGGGGGGGGGGGGGGGGGGGGGGGGGGGGGTGGGGGGGGGGAGGGGGGGTGTTGCGCTAATTCAAGGGCCGATAAGCCAGAGAACACGGAGTATCCTTTGTCCTTCATCTCCTCATAATTTGCTTGTGTTCAGCAACAACCCTCTGCCTGCGCCTGCGTGCTTTTGTGCGCATGCAGACGGACATATGATTGCATGAAGATGTGTGCGCTCGCACGCACACGCACGCACACACACACACCATGTCGGGGTACACGTGCATGTCTCTGTGAAGACAGAGACACAATCAGACTCTAATTGGATCTACAAGATGCATCAGTGAGGCATAAACAAGTTCCCATGGCAACGTTGGGCTTTGTTGCTGACCACCCCCCCACCCCCCTCCTCCTCCTCTACCCCACCTTCTCTCCATTCCTCCCTCTATGCCCTGATCTCAGCCCCCTCTATTTCAGCTCGGCAATCTCATTCCCTCCTGCTTTATCCTTTCCTTTTATTCATCTCCTCAGCATTTCCCTCATTCTGGTTTTTTTTTCCTTCCCTCTCAATCCTCCCCCTTCCTCTAAACACAAAAAAACACCTACAGAAAAACCGAAGCACGAAACCAGGAGGGAAGAAAAGACACGCAATCAGACCTTCATTTGCTTTGCTCAACAAGTGGGTATTTTCTTCTTTTTGGGTAAAATAATGGCACCTTTTTCAAGTGTGTTAAAAAAAAATGCTTAAAAATAAAATAGTAAACAACTTAAAAATACTAAAATATATACAAAGTACAAAATATACAGTCATGGAAAACATTATTAGACCACCATTTTTTCTTTACTTTCTTGTTCATTTTAATACCTGGTACCACTAAACGTCATCATGTGACTAAAACAGACAGAAAAGAAAACACTGAATGCATAAAAGCAGTGTTTTTGGCAGTACAACGCCATAGCTATTGATGTTAAAACTTAAGTGATTTAGGTTATAATCAAGAAAACCATGGAAAATGGTAAGATATCAGCTCTTAAATAAAACTCTTATGAGCAATCTTTGTGGTTATCGTTATGTTTGTCCAAACAAATGTACCTTTAGTTGTACCAGGCATTAAAATGAACAAGAAACTGAAGAAAACAAGGGGGGTCTAATAATTTTTTCCATGACTGTATGTACTAAAGCTTTAAAAAAACACTTTAAAAAGTGTTAAAAAAAAATACTTAAAACTCTTGAAATAATCTCAAATAAAACACGGAGCCTCACACCCCACTTCTTAGTCTTTCTACTTATTTCATTATCAAAGTGAGTCGCAACAATTTAGATGAATAATTAAGATTTCTAAAAATCTTAATATCCCTGAAGGATTTATCGCAAGCTGGCCCCTGTCATTGATTCAATTTTCCGAGCAGGCCTCATAGTTGGCGGTTAGATAGCTATCCTAAATGAATTCTCTGCTTCTGTTTTCCAGCCTTTGTTAACTGTCTGCTATAATGAGGCTCTGGCTGCTGTGGAGGTCTGGAAGCGCCATCGCAGATGGGAAAGAAGCAACATAAAAGAAATAGGGCAGCAATTAGTGTTTAGCCCAGTTTAAAAGCCCTCCACTTGGCAAGCTGCAGCCCAGCTTCGGTCCAGGATGTGAAACTAAACTGGTGGGCTGGGACTTTGTCTCCTGTTTGTCTCTCTGCTGGCTTAATCAGCACCACTCCGGTGCTACACACATCCACGCAATGGAGAGGAAGAGGCGAGCGACTGAAGATTATTGTACTTGAGGAGGTCGAAAGGGAAAAAAGGGGGGAAAAAGGGAGGTTGAATTGCATCTTTCATTCATGTTGTCTATAGAGACTTTATGAGACCTGTTGATGAAAGAGGTTTGAGTGCACAGAGGAAGAGCTGTGCAGATACAAATAATGTTTCTGGGAAGTGACCCCGAACGTGAGAGAGCTTTTATCCCCCCTCGTGTCAAACGAGGTGGATCTGCCTGCACCAAATAAAATAAAGCGAATCATTTTCAAAACAACCAAATGAGGTTGGTTTTGTTTCATCTGGACGGCTCCACAGCGTGCTCAATCCTGTAAAGAGCTTATACAAACAGACCTACGCTATAGCACAGTGGAGAGAGGACAGAAAACAACGAGGCAGAAGAGAGAGAGAGAACCCCCTCCTCTCTTTTTACATTCCACTGGTGAATATGAGCACATGATCTCACATATGCTACACCCCCCCAAACCTCCCCATACTCTCTCTCTCACACACATACACACACACAAACACACATGGATGCAGGAGTGCACAAAAGCACTGTGGGGTGCATCCTGGACCTTCCCAGCCCAATTTCCCAGCCACCCCTATTCAAGCACCCTGCCCTCACGGACTTTCATATAAAATGCCGCCTACACTAAGGCCCACTCAAAGCCCCTCACAGAGCCTCAGTCCACCCCTTCCCCCCCCCCTGCATTCTCCACCCCCGTCCAGTCAACTCAAGCCTCTGCCCTGAGCACTGCGCTGGCAGGCGGCCTCTGCTGCAGAGTGAATGGACTCGGGACACAGGAACTGAGACAGAAAGAGGAAGGCACGGCTCATATCAACAGAATATGGTTTCAAATTGATTTGTTCCTCCTGAGCGGCAGCACGAACATGCCGTACACATCCATATCATGAAAGATCTATTATGTCATGCTACATCATATATGTATAAATCTCGCAATCCATTTCATGCAGTCTTCCCAGAGTCAAGGTCCTGTTGACGTCTCGTTTCTCCAGCTGGACATACAATCTTCCTCTCTTCCTCCTTTTTTCCTCTCAAACGCCCAGTGATGTGAGTGTGTCACGGCAGCGATCACACGCTCACAAGCAGGTACTTTTTTTTCCTCCCCCTGATATCAGTGTGGTAATTATCACACCAGGAGAAGCGTTCCCTCACCAATTATTATTTCTCTCCTACAGTATCCACAAAATTAGTGAGGCTGCTTCCTCCTATTATTAGAAATGACACGTTCCATAAGGCAGAGATACGTTCGGCCATTTCGATTAGTATGCTGTGGGCTAACTGTGTGGATAGATTTTCCGCTTTCTCATGAAGCACAACACTAATTCACCCACATGACAGGGTTACACAAAAGTCACTAAAGAACACAAAGCCGAGTTATGCAAAAGCTATTGTACTCGAGCTGTTGTGTAATACGTACAGCAACGGGGGATTTAAAAGTTATTGACTTGCTTGAAAAAAAGTCAACGTTATGTGTGATCGTGGGCACGGATGGATCCTGTTCTCAATCAAGGGACTGTTTTAGTCTTAAACCGCTTTTCAGATTCATTTAGACAGAGCCGCAAAGCCTCACAATGGAAACTTTCAAACAGGAGCTTCTGAAATGGCTTTGCTCTTGACGTGTGGTTAAGATCCACTGAGCGCAGCAAGAACAGTCTGATCATTTCATACATGGAGGAAAGGCTCACGTCCCCACACTGTCAGTATGCGTCTACAGCTTCAAAAACAGGTTCCACATGTTAGGACACCGCTTAGTCCACGCAAACCAGTGTGAACGTTGTCCCTCTCGCGAGATGGTCAAAGATCTGTGCTCGTAGCCTGCGGCCAAACCCGGGTACTTGTATACATAGCTGGCTTCTGTCAGGCTGTCGCGGGGGCAGATGTTCTTAGGGAGGCCTGGCTATAAACACACACACATAAACACACGCCCCGCAGCGTACACACACTGATTTCCTCACATGTCAAACACGGTAAACAAGTCGACTCAGTGCTAGCACAGGCCACACACACATAAGAGGGGCACACGAACAAACATAAGCATCCTGAAATTAAGCAAAACAAGGTCCATCTGGCTCCTGAATTGTTTAGCAAAGCAGGAAGGATTTGACCCTTATTACAGAAAAGGAGGACAAACCGGCCAACGGGTAGAGGCGCTGGATAAACCAAAATTCAAGCCACATTGTGTTTTAACTCCAGAAAGGCCAGACATGGCAACAATGACTTGCTGAAAAGCAGAAAGTTTGGTATTTTCCCTCCAGGCTGTCCCCATTAGAGAGACATAAATGCCGATGTCAGAGATGGAAAAAAAAAAAAAAAAGACAGACAGACAGAGTATCTTGAATTCCACCCCGTTGAGACCTGCTTTTGTATGTGTGAACGCAGGCGCTCCTTCGGTCTCACAGAAACAGACTAACACATTCTAGCTTGGGTTAGCTCAGTCAGCGGGCTGGCACGCAGAGCAGATCAGATTCAGTGTGACTCATTACCGTTGCACACCGTGCGAGTTATAACACGGGCACGAGCACGGCTGACACGCACCTCTTATGTTCATCAAACAAGCCCAGTATGCTCGCCCTCTATCACTGTCACATGAAGGGCTAGCATCGCACAATCAGCGGCTGTAATGAGCTAACAAGATGACGTCCAGATGGCCTTGCCACAAGGAGGACAGAAGTGGACGTTGTTACAAGACGAACAAGCTGAAGAGGACTGTTGAGTGAGCGGAGTGCAAGAAGTCATTAGGGAGGAGAAAGAGCATAATCTGTTTCTTCTTATGGCCTCTGTGGTTTCTGTCAGTGCTGAGCCCATCCCTCTTTAAGAGCAGGGGAGTTAGCGAGAAAAGGGTGTATGCGGTTGTGATTGAACGTCATCCACGGTATCACTGACAGCGAGAGAAAGCCCAGAGTGTTGCTCTCTGGTCTCCACTTATTCATCCCAGAGCCCAGGGACTGAGCTCTTCCAGCTGGAGGGCTGCGAGGAGGAGAGGAGAGGAATGGAGAGGTGAATATAGAGAGGAAATCATTTGGCTTAGCTATAGACAAGACAGTTTGGGTCAGTTTCAGCCTGAGTTTAGCCCTCGTCCTGGGATTACTCTGTGGTCCAAACACACACAAGCCACTATACCCTCCCCTAGTTCGTTCCCTGGCCGCGACACATCACATTCAACACACAACACACACACAAAACACACACACACACAGCCAGCTGCCTCCCATCACCGAGGAGCAGCCACAGATGGGCTCTGCGTGCTCCGTAAAGATCTCTCCACAGGCCCAGTCTACAGTCGCCGCCAAGCCCGCCTGGCTCAAACTCGCTGTATGTGAGACTGTTTGTCCAATGCACGCATCCTTACAGGCCAGAGAGGGCGAGCGCGAGTGTTGTCGTGCCAGACACCCCGATCGAGCCAAAGTTGTGATGTGAGGGTGCCGAGCAGTCGCAGAGAGTCCCCCCGAGGACGAGGCACGGCGGAAGAGTGAGGAGGAGCCGGCCAAGGTGCGAGGCTGAAATCAGCGTCGGCGCGGGAAGGAGGGGAGGAGCAGGAGAACCTTTGGGATGAACCATTGCACCCTTCACACTTACCCAATTATTTCCCTCCACTGCTCGGAGAAGTTGAGGAAAGAACTAAGGAGAAAAAGAGCCATAACCTTTATCAAACCCACACAGCTTGCCCAAGCTGTCACCAGCAGCCATTTTCTGCTCTGTATCTCCGAGCCCATCGATAAGCCCTCGAAAGGCATTTAAAAGAAATCCCTTTAATGTCGCCTCTCAAACAGGCATAGGCTTACTAATAAACAGAGAAAGCTCACACATACACATACACACATATTCACACACATAGACTGCATTCTAGTTATTTTGATTCGGTCTGATTTAGTCTTATTTGGTTGATCTGTCATGGTTAAATTCATTTTTTAACAACTGCCCTCCCATCTCAACGTGGTTAACATCGCTCGGGGGACTCACAGTTTTTGACCGAGTAATGAAGCATAGTGAAAGCACTTTTGAGGATGAGAGGCAGGATTCACTTCGTAGCCACAGTTGGCTTAATTTTTCAGCAGATCAGCAGTGTCATTCAGCGCCGCCATACTTGAGAATCAAATCAGCAAGTGATTGGGTCAGAAGACAATCTCCCAAACAAGCCCGACAGCCGTCACTGATGAGGTTTTTCTCAGAAGAACTGGTATAATATTTTTCAACTTATGTTCATCATTTTTTTCTTTCCCGACAAAGAAAATACATGCAACTGTGATTTTTGTGAAGTTGAAATTAGACTGCAGACAGCGGTGTGTTAGTTTTAGCTTGGTTTCGCTAATTAAGATAAATTAAGATAGCTGGGGGAGCAGCTACCATGGTAACTTAATATGCGTAACGCCATGCTGAGTAATTTTGTCATTGTTTTTATGCATGTGTGTGTGTGTGTGTGTGTGTGTGTGCAGATTAGACAGATGAGACATGAAATGTCAACTGGTGAGATTTTTAAATGCTGTTAAGTGGATTTTATCCCCTTTTCAACATACCCAGAGTCGTTTCTATCCAGCTTCACTCTTGAAGCGCGGCTGTGACGCTGTGCTGTCACCACGGCATTTCCTTTTCATTTCAATATGAGGAAAAAAAAAAATGTTGAGCAATTCCTAAACAGGGCTACAAAGCTTAAGGGAAAATGAAAACCACAGATTATTTACGTGAGGCCCTCCGGCGTGCAGACCCTATGCTGTTTCAGAATATAGAAATTAACTGCTCAGAGTTCAAATTTTACTACAACACTTTATGATGGAAATGGAGCTGAGTCGATATTTTATAAGCCTGTATGTTGTTAACAGGTGTTAATACGGCACAGCCAGACAATCTGGAGAGACACCAAAGCCTTCCTGGAAGAACAAAGGAAAGACATGGCTCACAGAAAGCAAATCAATCAATCTCTGCCAGAGCACGTCTGGCTTTGACAGCGCGGCTCTGAACCCAGACGTAAAAGATAGTACGCAGCAAAGTTCAAAATACTTTCATTGTTCATCTGTCAGTGTGAAAGACAACTGCAAGGGAGAGGGAGGGAAAATACTAACACAATATTTATCTTGTGTCCCCTTCCCGCCTGACTCACTCTTTTTTAATGTATTCCTGCTATTGTGCGCAGCGCTGAGAGATGGATGTGTAGAGCAGTCCGGTAGGTGAAATGTGTCTGCCGCGAGCTCGGGGCAGTCACTCACACATTTCCAGACTCTCCAGTTTCAAACTACGGTAATAATTCAGTCACCAACAAGCCGGTCCATAGTTTTGTTTTTGTTGTTTTGTTTGGTTTTGTCATATTTTTTTTTTTTCTTTGTGCTGTTTCAGTCGTATGTACGTCGTATGGTGATTTTTTCCTTCGGCCGTGTTCTTTAAACAGCATCCCTGGGAAACTGAGAAAGTCAAACAGCTGACGAGATGTCACCTCGTGAACCCTCTCTCCTCTTTTCACACACAAGCAACGGCGATGGTGATCTGACACGCACTCTCCCTTCTCGCCCGGTCTCTGATTTCTTTCTCACACGTACAGTTCTTCGCGTCGCTCATCAACTGCTTGTCAAGCTGCGCTGTCTAAACAGGCCATGAACGGGCGCCTCTCACACACGCTGAATGTTGCCTTTCAAGGCTGGTGACTCTTGATTATATCATGTCAGACATGCGAGTCTTGTGATGGGTGCTGGCCTTCTCTTCGCTTACAAGTTGCGGTAAAAGCTCTCTGCCAGTCTGATGGATTTTTCTTTCTGTTTTTTTTTTTTTTTTAAGTGTGGACACATTCCTTTTAACTCAGTTTTTTTCATTTAGCCCACAGGTGTGAAAGCTAAAACAGAATGTGTGCGGTGCAATAAAATGAAGTTTTTAACAGTCGCTTCCCTTTAGCGAAACCTGCTCACCGTGCATGTCTGTACCCGGGCCTCACACATGCCTGTTGTGACTGGTCAGGCGCTGCCGTGCGCATATATGACCTGCGGAGCTATCCGGCGTTCGAACAAGGACATATGCATGCATGAATGCTCGCACACGCAGTCTCCCGCGTGTGCACGCATGTTGTATGCACACGCATTCTTTGAAAAGCCAACAGTAGCGAAACAAGAGAGGATAGGCCTCTCTGTGTGCGAGTGACAGAGTGAATTACACACGGAGCTAAAACGCTGGCTTCCTGTCTAACTCAACAGCGCCGGATGGCTTTCAGATGGAGTTCGACGGATCCCGCGCAAAACACCCGAGTCAATATCGGGGTAATGGACAGTCGTTGGGGAGGAACAATTCACAAGCGATTTGAGGAGAAAATGTGCGTTTAGGGCAGTTTGCACCACGGTCTTGTCACCCAGCCATCACAAGCTTGGAACACAGCCAGCGGGCTCCATTTACGGCGCCTGACAGCACAACTGCACAGAAATATTTCAGTATTCCCGAGCCCATAATACGTGAGCTGAGAAACTGTATATTCCCCGTCAGAAACATGCAGCAATGAGGGAGAGAAAAAAAAAAAAAAAAAAAAAGAAAAAAGAAAGGAAACTTGAACTAATGAAAAGTAGATAATTCTGTTTGCAACAATTCAAGGAGTCATGAATCCATGACGTTTGTGTTTATGAGCAAACATGCAAAATTTCAAACCTTCGGCACCTCACCTCTGATATTTACGTCCGTTGCCAGCGCTTTCATTATCATAAAGCGTGTTTAATGTTTCTCAGCTGTGTGAGAGGTTCACAACACTACAGATGATTGAGTGCACTGGATTTGGTGTCTCTGTTTCTCGTTCTCCCGCTCCAGCTGTGTTCACATACTTCAGGACCTATGCGCACGACAGAGTGGACCGGGAGCGAGGGCAACAGAGAGGAGAAAATAAGGAGAGTGGGGAAGTGGGGGGGGGGGCAGCACTGCAAGCGCTGAGAAAGTGGTGCCAACCAGAGAGGCCCACCGTGCCTCAGTCCCATCCCTCCAGCTGAGGGCTTTGATTCGCCTGATTGTCTCCAATATTGAGACACACAATAAACACAACACTTGGCGGCCATTTGCAATTCTAATCAGTCCCTCTCAACTGGCCCGGACAACTCAGTCAGAGCCCTCTGGGATATCACTCATCTGGCTGCAAAATAATGACACAATCATCGCCATGGCTACGCTCCTACCACATCCCATGAGCCACAGCGCAGAGAGGATAATTAAAACACAGGAAGACTCGGAGAACTAAATGAATTAGCCGGGAGATTAGCTGGATAGCAGGTTAATGAATGTGCCACGCAGGCAACTTCTCCCGCCGAGCATTCGGGGAGTGCTCACCCCCACCTCCTTTATAAATGACTAACAGCAAGTTAGAGAGCTAGCAGGTCTCCACCTGCTTGCTTCATGCAGGCTGCAACAGGATTCCCGTAAACCATCTCCTTTCAACATGATAACGTGACTATGTAAACTTGTGTTGATCGTTTCTAGATAAGGCTGGAAGGTGCGAGCGTGCTGACGGTCTTAACATGTCATAAAGTGGTGCCTGACCAGCGCGGAGGCTGTGATGTGGTCATTATCCCCCATAAATGTCTGTTTTTATACTGAAGTGGTGCAGCGCTTTGCTTCCTGAATCACACGTTAACGCAGTTTTAAGAAGTTTTAGATGAGCCGCAAGATAAAAGAGGGCTTTCTGTTTAATAAACTCTGCCAAAATTGCACATCTGTGAATTTGAAAGAGCCCATCTGTTGGCCTTTCCCGTGGCGCTTCCACACATTCGACGACAAGATCGGAGTAGATGCTTCGCTGATAAATGAGAGCAAAGTGACACGCAATCATCCACGTTTTAGTGGCCTTGATGTATTTGCCTTAACAGTCACCGGGAAGATGAGCAACTCAAATTTATTTCAGAAAATAACGGGCGCATCTTATGAAGCTAGCGATTTGACTTGCAAATCATTCAGAGATTCATAATGCGAATGTGCTCGTGTGCCCTCATTTTCCAGCGAGCGCACGTGCTCGTCAATATGAGTGTGTGTGCGTGTGCAGGCATGTGAATGACAGCCTGTCAGTGAAAGAGATGTCATTATCTAGCGGATGTCTTTGTGAGTTGTGACCGAGGGTGGAGGGTGGGGGGGGTGCAGGGTCACATCGCTGACACTCGGCGGACAGGAAACATTATTTTAATATTTCCCTCCGGAAGGGAAACACTCTTGTCACTATCTGCAATCGTTTAGAGATTAGACCAATATGCACAACAGAGGAGAGCTGCCGTGCGTCCGTGTGTGCAGAGTACGACAACAATAGCATGAGGGATGCCTATCTTTAAAGCCTTATTTCGGTACGAAGGATATGTCTTAAGAATAACAAAGTGGGGATTTTTGTGCTTTGTTCACGAGGCCTTGAAGAGAGGAGTTCTGGTAAACCTCTCCCCTCCCTGTCCTTACCCTTTGACTTTTTCTGTGTAGTAACAATACAAGGGGTTTTAGTTCAGTGTCCTGCAGTCGATCTGTTAGGAGCGCTGATAAGAGAGCTGATGGATAGGTTTAATCAGCCAGGCCCAGGGATCAAGACCATGGGACAGATCAATCAAATGCTGTGTAGCTTATAAAAGAAACAGCTTTTATCAGTGTCATAGAGGTCTCCGTCTGTTTTTCTTTTTCATTGAAAGAAGAAGCCCACATTAGCCCAGAAAAGTAAAAGGGGTTTCAAGGTCTTAAAATAACACTAACTAATTTGACAGTAAATAATGAGCCAAGTGGAGTGAAAGGGGGGGAAAAAAGTATAGAAATAAAGAAGTGCAGAAATGAAAATATATGACTACAGTGGCCAAGATTAGTAGGTTTCTACTGCAACTCTGTGATAAACCACAAAGCTAAATGTCCCTGCTCTCTAATGTACAGCGAAAACGCAACGAAGCCCTTTCTATAAACATAAAACAAAGAAACTCGTGTTGAAATCAAAACGGAACAGCAAAGAGACAGCGAAACTGAGCTATCTGCGTCAAATAAGAGCGTGCAAGGCACTTTTATATGTAGAACACTGTGTTTTTAATCCACAACTGTCTCCTGTGTCTTAAAAGCAGCTTCTTATCAGGAAATGTGAGTGACAAGTCTATTCTCCGCTTGCAATCTCTGTTCATGATTGTAAAAGACAGCAACACATGTCCCATCAAATCCAAGACAAATTAGTTCCTCTTTTCTTTACTCCCTTGCATGGGAGATTTTATCCAGGCGGACACGCTTAAGTTGTCAGTGGGTTTCTAAACCCCATATTGAACAGCATATTGACTGATGCAATCACAGAGACACACATCATTAGGCTCATTAACAGGTGAATGTAAAAGGGGAGGACTGCCTAACTGGTGCAGCGGGAGTCTGTGTCTCCTCTGATAACACTTCCCTTTAACTAGCAGAGCGCAGGCAAGATGCAGGCTGTCTGTATTAAAATGAAGTGTGTGTGTGTGATGCTAATAAATAGCTTGTTTGACATGACGCTATTCTCATTCACACAGTTTGCTCTGTGATAACTGAGCGGATTGTGGCCTCATAAAAGATGCTCCATGTGTTGTTTTAGGAAGCCATTACAAACTGGGCCATCTCTATTACAAGGGCTATCTGATCATTATTACCGCCATCTGTAATACACACTCAAACCATAATCTGCACAAGCCAACCACAGCTGACTCCTGAGCCGTTGCACAACACGCATCCGTAACAACTTCCGCCGTGATTGGAGCGTATCTGCGTGTGCGCACGTTTTTAACATGACGCGGCAGCTGTTGCCTCGTCACGTTGCCACTTTAGGTCCGGCGCGCTTCAGTCCGCTTACTTAACCGACACTGAGCGGGACCAACGCGATCGTGATCAAGGTTCTCTCAAGTCTTCTTCCCCCCTCCCTTTGCTGAGATGAATCCCAATGTCCGTGCAATGCAAGTGCAATCTTCCGGGCAGAACTGCTCGCACCCTTCAAAGGCTCATCACAGGACGCACGTCTAATGCAGATAGATGCCCGGTTAAAGCCTCGGCCAGGCACGCTGCTTTGAAGCGACTGCCCCAGCCCCTCCAATAGGAGCCAACTCATTTCCCTTTCCCTTTTGTGTGAAAGGTGCACCAGCCACTCTCTTTGGCGGCGGCGTGTGGGGCATTACATGAACCCACTCCACTCCAGAGCAGGAAACAAGACGTACAGGGGCTCCTTCGCAATAAATATATTCATGCATTCATGTATATTTCAAATAGGAATTTGACTCGGCCCGCATAATGCACATGTGAGGCTCAGACTGAGATTCTTGACAGGCATGGAGGTGCCATAATCAGAAGTGTATAAATAAATCAGAAAAAGCAGCAAACAGAGATACTAAAAGCGGAGACACAGGGCCTGAGCTCAGCGCGAAGAGAGGATTCACAGAGGTTTGTCTGCAAAGAAAGGCTTTCATCTCAGAGACAGAAGATGAGAAAAGAGGAGTGATGTGGTGGAGGTTCGGGGTTGTCATGTTTCACAGTGGGGGGGCTGCAGAGACAGATGAGGGGAATTGCTAAAAGTAGTCAAAGTTTCCAGTGCAAGGGAGGGGGGGGGGGAACAAAATTGAGGATGAGACAGCAGAATGAGGAAAGACGGAAAGATTTGCAGGTTTAAATCACAGTGTGAAATATTAGACCGCAGAGCATTAAGAGGCAAAACTTCCTCCGTAACTCATTAAACGAAAGAAAAAAAAAAAAAAACCCTCCTGCCTTATACTCTGCATAGTTCATAAAGCCGGCTGAGAGTTTTTCGGATATTGTGTTTGCTTTAGCAGACCTTCACCGCTATTTCCAATATCGGGGAGATGAGAGGCTTCCATGGCCAAGCACTTCATGTGGGAGAATAAACACACAACTAATGGGAAACATGTGTGTGGGAGATGAAACGGCCTCCATCGTATGAAAAGGATGAAATATAGACCCGTGTCCTGCCGAGCTCCAATCACGGCCCGAAGAGGGTGGAGGGGAGGGGGGGGGGGACGGCAGACCCCCGACAGGCTCTCTCACTCAACAAACTCAACACACACACAGACGAGCTGCCAATATGACCATTCTGGAGCGGACTCATGCGGAGGCCAGAGTCTGACAGTGACATCTCCATTCACTCTTGAATTCTTTTTCGTTTCCAAATGTGCATAGACGCACACGCACGCACACACACACAAACACGCACGGAGTCAGAGCCAGAGGCCACGGGAGGAGGAGCAGCAGCAGTGGGGTTTAAAAAAAAAAGAAATTTTCAAAAAAGCCTTTTTCCCTGCCGTGGGTCTCCGTGGGGTTTAGCATGGCATTATGGGAAGATTAGACTTGGGAGTGCTTTGCTATCTGATGTCATTGTTGGTTTAAAGTTGTCTGGGCAGCTTGTGGAACTCGGACCTGATGGCAGGCACATTTCTCTCTAAACAAAATGCTCAGGGTAGCAGTTGTGATTGATTGCAGGTTCCTATTGTATCTGTCTGCTACGGCTCTGTTGGAAGAAGAATTAGCCTGACAAAAAAAAAAACCCACGGAAAACGCTGCACATATGACTCCATCAATCAAGTCAGCAATCAAAATAATTCGATTAAGAGACTTAAATCCCACCGGCTTACAGGTCCCTGGTCCAATAGAGCAGAGACAAACTCAATTTACCGACAATCCATACATGGTAGCATTAACTCCACTTTAAAGTCCAAATCTTTTTCCATTACCTAAATTTTCTAAATATCAGGGGAAATTCAAAGGAAATGGCTTAGTTAAACTGTTTACTTAGTGCAAGGACAACTTGGAAAAAAATTAAATAAACAAGAGCTCCTTCAAATGCGAGATGGAATTCCAGACAGGCTGTCCAGACAACTAAACTAATTTGCAAGTGCTTCAAAACACAAGAAACTTCACAAATGTTTTTTTTTTTTTTTTTTATAGCTCTGGTAAATGGCCATACATCAGAGATGCAGGATAGCGGACGGGCTGGAAGAGGGAGGTTGCTGAATATGTGTGTAATTGTCTTTTTCCCCCCCCGTTTCCGAGGTGTGAAAGGGAATGCAGGGTTGCGCTGGGGCGTCCCGGGGAGAGGCGATTGAAGCGTCAGTCACAGCTGCCACACAGAGCCCCGGCGCGCACCCGATCTCAGGCCCGGGCCCGGCTCCTCCGCCCGCAGAGGCCGGGCCTGGGAGCTGCAGGACTCCCACAGGCCCTTTCACCAGCACAAGAGGAGGAGGAGGGGGGGGCAGGAACATGCTGGGAGTTTGCTTAGAAAGAGCAGAGCTAAAACTTGGCAGAATGGGTTAACAGAGGCATGCGCACACCACACACACACACACACCCTCAACTGCTTTATGGGCTGTCTGTCTTGCCTGTGGGCATGGTGGGAAAAAATTAAGTTGGGACAAAGAAAAATCAGATAAATAAAACTTCCTGCTATCGTCTGAAAATTCTGGAAGCGCATTTGGGGAGAGCCACACACGCAGACAAGCGAACAAGAAGAGGAATGCTTGAAACTCGATTACCAGAGAAAACGAGTGGTTTTTGTTCAATGCCTCGGGAGACTAATGGTGGCAAAGTCCCGAGGATTATAAACTGTGCCATTTCCACGCTACCCTAATATTCTCCATGTCCTGCCTCTGTATGCCATAGATGGATTATGATGCTTTATAATTAACATGGGGGAGGTGGGGTTGTTACAGACCGCCCATCTGCCACGCTGACACACTTACTGGAGGCTTCCCCTGGGAAAAACCGGCTTCTACCACACTATTCCATTACTTTATCATTCTATCATTCTATTATCCTACCACTCGATTCAATTACCCTGTCACTCCATTAGTGTACTCATAACACTGAACAAAGAGCTGCAAGATGATCATTGATGATATGTCCTTACTTGGTTTGGTATGGTCATGCTTCATCCGGTGTCTTCTTGTAAAAATATGATCTACTCCATAAGTTTGACTCTAATTAAGAAACTGCAGGTAAATGCAAATAATGTACAAGATCCATATTTATATTATATTATATTATATTATATTATATTATATTATATTATATTATTATATTATATTATATTATATTATATTATATTTTTAAAATTATAATATAATGTGCAACATTAATGGTCTTCAACCATTAAAATACCTCCATAGATTTAATTCTTTGAAAAGACACTTACTTTACATTGATTTTTTTTTTTCCTTTTTAAACTGGACCTTAAGTTAAGATATTTTTGTTAGTATGCTTTTATAATAAGTTTTACAAAAATTAGTGGCAATTTCACATATAATTTGTACATAGTGTTTATTTATTTTATTTGTATTTCATTTTTTTTGCAATTCTCAAAATGAAGTTTAAACTTACAGAAGGTAAAGTAAAGCTTTATCAAGGTTTTTTTTTTTTATTTACCATTTGCTATTTACAAAAGGAAAGAAACACATTATTTAAGCATTATTCAAGATGCAAGTTTATGCATCCTTATTTATATTCCCACCTTAGTGCTTTAAAAAAAAAAAAAAAAAAAAGCATTTTCTCTGACTGTTCCGCACATTTTTGTCATTATTTGTTGGAATCCGTCATTTCCTTCCACAAGTCCTGGCACACTTATTCAGAGCTCCCTACAAAAGTCTTTGGAGTGCCACAAACCGGGGAAAACGGATCCCTGGCTGCTTGTATACCGGTGACAGCTCCTGACGTCTTGACGTTGTTGCAGTGCAGCTGGCTGTTAATGCAGCCTGCCCGCTGTTTGGGACTGGCATCTGATGAGGTCTGCCTCCTCTGCACAGAGGGGTTCTATGAGAAAGACTTAAGTCTATGAGGTCAGTCTGGAGGAGGAGGTTATGAGTTCCCCCCAGTCGGAGCTGCAGGGGTAATGGTTTTAGAGATGGCTGTCACACAGATCCGTTCCACTGTCCGGTACCGCCACTGATCTCCACCAAGTCTACTTGCTTTTTCAATTGCTCAACTTCTCCCTGCCTGTCCTTCTTTCTTCTTTTCTCCCTCCTTGTCTCCCGTGCACTGACACATGGAAGTAATCTAGGAGCTCCATGCTGAACTGAAATGATGTGTGGTTGAGCCCAAAGCTGAGTTTCAATACTCTACATTAGCTTCCTTTCCTCTTGTGTTTAATCCCCTTATTTTCAACCGCTCCTATGCAAAAGACCTAAGATGGCAAACAAAAGGCAGACTTTAACTATTCAGTTTGGTTTTTTTTTCTCCACTTCCTGTAACTCTGCATCAGCTAAGCGAACAGGAGAGTAGAGGAGGAGGAGAAGAAATCCCAAAGGGAAGGTTTCCAGCACCAGCGCCTGTGCTGCTGCTGCCTTGGCAGAGCCGGAGCTGATGGGAACTTCCTGGCTGCTGCCAGCCAGGCCTCAGTCTAATGAAGCCGGGTCGCTAACTGCCTGTAAGGCGGCCACTGTTCAGCCACTCCACACTCATCCACCACTCGGCCCTCAACACTTTCACAGGGGCACACTGGCACGCTCCTAACACTTCCTTAATGCTCCGCTGTGGCTGGACAAAGAACAATGGCCACAACCGCACCAACACTCAAGCACTCATTCACTTCCATAAGCACATACTTGCCCCTTTCACATGAGCCTTTGATTGCAGCGTGAACAGAGGAACTGTAAAAATAAACATAACTCATAAGAATCTGTAATTCATTTTATGAGAAATAAGACTTGCAATTATTACACAAAGCAAAGCACAGACAAAAATAATAATAATAATAACAGAACTTGGCTGGTTGCTTTGGCTCACTTAAATCCTAAATCAATATGACTTAACTAAAAAAAAAAAAAAGACTATTGCTGTGTAATTGCTTTGTAATGCACAAGTCTTCTGTGACTCACCACAGACTGGCTGAGCTGAACAATGGTCACGTCCTGTAACAAAGCTTCTCAGGAGGTCATTCCAATTTCATTTCTCATATTAAGGATAATGCAAATAACTGTTCAGGGGCTGCAACAAATTACAACCCCTGCATCATTATTTCTTAAATAAAATTAAGCTTTTAGGCAACTAAATGTGATATGATTATGAGACATCCTAATTGCAGTTTCCCAGGCCCAATTTTACTGATTCAGAGCGGTTAGTTTTGTGTAGTCTAAATGAATCAGGAAAGTCTGTAAGATTCATCTTTTTTTTCTTTTTCTTTTATTTTTAACCGTGTTATCTATTTACAGCCACGGCATAGTATCACTGGTAGTTTCAGATTGCGTAAGGCTTTTGTATCAAAACTGATGACACATCATCATAAGAAACACCTGGATTAACTAAAACACAACACAGGCTTTATTGTTCCATAAATAGTTTCACACTTGAATTTTTGTTAAAGTGAAATATTTAAAAAAAAATTGCTGAAGATAGTTTTCAATATTATATTGCTTAGTTTTTTTTGTTTGTTTTATTTTAGTTTTGAACAGTTTGACTAATCCTAATTGTCCCTTTATTCCACATGATTCACTGCATTCAGCTGTTATATCTTATAATGTGTCTTGAAAGAAAATCAAAATGCAACAGTGAGTCATGACAGAGGACCGGCTGAAAACTCCTCAGCATAAAGGAAACCTTAAAAAAAAACAAAATAAAAATCAACTGCCATTGTTCCAAGTCTGAGCAATACAGCTGGTGTTTCCTTCGGTAGCAAACAAAAACAGAATGACCACCTTTCAGCGATGTGGCAGCAAAATCACAGATGGATAAAGTGAGTCCATCTGGAGGGAAGCCATGATGAATGAAAAAGCTGCATTTCGCTCCTCTGAAATAACCTGAAGCCCCCACGCCCACTTTCTGTGACCAGGTGCCTCAAGTAGATAAACCAAATGAGGAATCTGTCATTACGCACTGCTGAAAAAACAAGTCATGTCCGCGCAGAAGTGCTCACGCGAAGGCAGGCGCAGCTGTCCTTCCAGCGAGACACAGGGTGCATTTACAGGGCCGCGAGCCAGTTGCTTCGCAGAACTATTTCTTATTGGTCGACCCTCTCCGGTCCTCTTCGAGTGGTGCTTGGGCTGTGAGTTCTCTCTGTAATGAGATCTCTATCAGAGGGACACATGATCAGAGTCTAAAGAGTGGATGAAGGGTTTGGGGGTGGGGGGGGGGCAAAGAGAGGGAAGGTGTGTATCGGGGAAAAAAAGAGGGTAAAGGGGAAAAGCAGCAGGAACGGGCCTCTGACCCTCTCAGCAGTGACCCGTCCTGCCGCGAGCTCAAAGAGGGGAGCGTCCGCTGGACTCTCAACCAAATCCTGTTTTTCATCTCATCCCCAAGTCTCATCTGGCTCTCGTTCAACAGGTTGCGGCAGTTTCAAGTTTTGCAGTAGCGGTTTGTTGTTTTTTTTTTTAACCTGCCACCTAAATCCTTGCTGCATTCATAAGTCATCATCATACTTGAGCCACTGAGTCAAAGGTTTCACAGTGCTTGGGAACAAACCATTAAAATGTTTTCCTTGATAACAGCAACCTCCAGAAGTAAAGATAAGAGAGTGTGTGTTTTATTTTCCCCTCTCTCTCTCTCTCTCTCTCTCTCTAGCTCTCTCTCTCTCATTACATCATGCAAAAAGACCTTCCCCCTAATTACCTTACTTGGAAAAGCTAAATATGAAAACAAAACCAAAAGCGATCAAATGATATTATCCAATAAACTGGCTGCCACATTTTTTTTCAAAGTACTATTAAAAATGAAACAATATTGTTGTTCTGGTTGGGAAAAAGTAAACATGTCTGAGAAATATCAGAGCAGTAATCAAGTATAGATTAATCTCCAACTCACTGAAGCGTGATATAAACTAAAACTGTGAAACCGTAAGCCAGATAGATGAGATCTGCAGAGAGCAGAACAAGTATGGAGACCCACATCAACAGAGGATTAAGTTGACTGTAATCAACACAAACGCCTCTTTTTCTTGGGCTATTTTGTGTTCTTTTGTGGGCCTCAAAACTCACACAGAGGCCAAAAAAATGCTTGCAAACTCTTTCCAAGCCTCGCCTGAACGCAGGGAGTTCATAAGCCAGTGCAGCAGACTCTTGGGCAGCCTGTGGCCGTTGCTCTGCCGTGAGCTTTTGAGTTTTCCATCTCGCTCCCGTCATCCTGTTTGTCTCCTGATCTGCTGCAAACAGACAGCGGTAGCTGCAGGTCGCGAGGTAAATATTAGCCGAGGAGGGTTAGAGGACACGCAGGAAACCACCGGCGGCAACCTTGTCAGATTATCATTAAATTGGCATCACTGCGACATTCCTGAGGACACTCCTAACATCAGCGGGTGCTCACTCGGTGCTCACCGTTCTGACTGGATGCCGCCGTTCCAGCTTCAGCCCGACCGATGGGACGTGATTAGTCATAACAAAGTGACATTTTTCCAGAGTAATCCCACTCAGCTAGATGGGACCTAATCCGATTTGCTCTCATCAAATGTTAGGCGGTTCCTTACCGGCCAGGAACGTTGACATTACCAGTCTTCTGCAGCAGGGACACTTCCAAACCCCCCCCCCCCCCCCCTCCTCCCCCTCATCCGCCCCACAACAAATCACTCATCCAGCCTCCACTTTAATATCCAAAAGGTCTGATACATCCCGCAGCCAAACTAAAACTCGAGCATGTTCCTTCTTATTATTTTTCTTTCAAGTCAGTGCTACAGTGATGATGTATGCTGCCTGCTCAAGCACGCTGGGAGGAAATCAATTAAGCAAACCCCAGTTATTGATAATGCTGGATGAGGAGCAATTGCATCCTCACATGAAATCCATAACAGCAGAAATGCACGGAGGGAACACACACGCACACACACACACATGACTCCACATCAAGAAAACACACACACACACACACCACAGTGGGCCAAACCTGCTGGTTCTCCGTGCTTTATCTCATAACTCAAGGCCTGTGGGGAGGCTCTGGTATTGTTATATTTTGTTTGCATGTGGTACAGTATGCAAGCAGAGGGCCAGATTAATTTATTAGCTGAGGCAGCAGCGCTCCCCAAAGCACGGACAGGAAGTAAGACGTCGTAAATCTAGGTAAGTCACCAGATAGTGTACTGTACACTTCTATATGCTTCTATTCCTGTTATCACTTCGGAGCAAATAGGCCAAGACGCAGAGATGGAGCTTAAAACAACACAAGAGTGAAGATGGATGCTGATTGCTGTGCAAATATTCCTTTTTTTTATTGCCTTTCCGACCATGCTGCTGACTGATACATTTCAGAAGAAAAACAGGTTTGTCTTTTGTTATTGTAAAGTACTCTGCGCACAGCAAGATAATTGTCTATTGTTTTCTGAGCGCGGAGCAGCAGGATAATTAGCTTGTGAGAACACTTTGCAGAGTGCATTATTGTTCCACTGTGAACTTTATGAAATATTCAGCCAGCATGGGGATTTTACAAGGGGCAGAGAGGAGAAACAGATGGAGAAATGATCTTCCAGTCCACTCCAAACCCGTGTGGTAACCTTCAGAGACATTCCCTCCAGGTGACATCATCAATCAATAAATGTCTCCCGTCCTTCTTTTTTTTTTTTCCTTTCATTTCAACTGAAGGTGTGAGTTTTGCGCATTTATAAAATGCACATGTGTATATTTGTCTGATGACGCTTACTGTTCCACTACCTCTGCAGCTACAGTCAAATAAAAGCTGATGGGCCATAGTCTTACCATTAGGGTCGAGGCCACACGCGCACACACACATAAACACACACACATACACTCCAATGAACATAGCAGCAATATTCATACTCGCTGACTGCACAACAAGCCCCTATGACATCTGACATTTGGGGGATAAATCATGGATTCACTTGAATGAGTAAGTTCTAGTTATAAGCTGGCCAAGCTACTCTCCTATTCCCCTCGGTGCGGTGAGCTCAAATGAAGGTCAGCTCCTACCATACAGACTTTCTCAGCTTATTTTCCCCTCATGAAAGCTTTCCAACATCATGCAAATGTAGGAGCCGTGCCTAAGTGGGTGATAATTGTTACCAGAGCATAATGTATTATCAGCAGTTTGGACTTGTTTGGAAGGAGAATAAAATGAAGAAAAAAAAAAAGAGTCTGACTCCAGCTGCTTACTTCTGATAAGCCTGCGTATGTTTTTATACTAAGAAAATTAACCCGGGTCCCCACAAGGGCAATTAGGGAAAATTACATTTTTCAAGCTTTTGCCTCTCTGATATGTAAAAATCATTTTATCACGAATTTTAGTGGGCAAAACTGAAGTTGGAGCCCTGGGACGAGGGTGGCCCTGGTCTAAAGCCCAAATTGAGGGGTTTTTTATATATATATATATATATATATATATATATATATATATATATATATATATATATATATATATATATATATATATTTGTGTGTGTGCTAGCAGCTCTAGAAGTTTGGCTCATTTGATTTGATTTAGCCATTTCGCCATTTCATAATAAAACTAATTACAAGTCTGCGTGCTGAAGGAAAAATGGTGAGAAGGGTAAAGTAAACTAAACTTTAACAGCTCTGAAACTGACGCAATTCGAGCAGACTGTGCAAACAGTTAGTAAATAAAAAAGCTACATGTAATATTGGCATAAATTACTATAATTAACCATCTATTATTGTGATTACAGTCAGGCCTGCTCTGCGTTGTACGCAGCTTTACTTACTGCGCGTCTTTGATGTTGGGAAATTCCAACATTGGGAGATTTATCACCTCAAAAACTCATGACTGCGGGACTGACAATTAAAATTAGACAAATGATCGGATTGTTGCACGCGGTCGCCACATTTCATGGGAGCATTTCGCAAAAAGCTTGCGCACGGTGCCCAACTTTTTAAACTGATGTCAAGTCCTCCATTACGCACACAGCCAGCGAGTTTACACGCTTGTGCGGAAAGAATTGCGAGACTTACTTGGGGTTCTGTGAGCTCCAAATGATGGTCTCCAGCGTCTTGGCCGAAGGCAGCGCCGACCTGCACATTAAAATAAAGATCCAGAGGTAATGCTTCCAACATCCGAGTCCCGCCATTCTGATAAACGTAGACAGTGAGACGATAACTCGGAGCAGCGGACGGTGCGCCTGGCAGCCTTTTATCTGTGGTTGGCCCGGTGGGAAGGTGAGCTGCGATCAGTCGGGAGCATGTGAGGTCGATATCAGATACATGTCCTTCTGTGCGACTTCTTTGGAGAAAAAAAAAATCCGCTCCAGACCCCGTGTCCTTGACTGAACTGTCCACGGGACCTGCGAACGCGCTCCCGGTTCACTTCTCCTGGATCTGGAGGACAGCGGTGTCCTGCGTGACCTGTGGCTGAGACAAAAAAGCACAACTCAACGATCAGATGAGTGTGTGATGAAGCAGGTTGGGCCAAACGCAGAGTTTTTTTTTTTTTTTTTTTTTCGGTGGGGGGGTTGCGGCTGTCGGTGAGGCTCAGCGCCGCGTCTTTGTCACGGCTCCCCTGACGGTGCGCGTACCTGTCGCCGTATTTAGCCTACAGATGACCGCGTTCATCCATCAGTCACAACTCCGCAGCACGCCAGGAATCTGGAGCTCCTCTTCATTCCAGTGTTATCTTTACACTCCTCCTCCTCCCGAAGCTATTCTTCTTCTTCTTCGCTAAAAGGAATTGGGTTTCTATTGTAAATATCCCTCCGGGCTCTCAGCGCCGTTCCTCTGGTCCGCCTCGGTCATGCTGCGTGGTCAGTACGTAAGTGCCGTGCGTCTCCCCCCTTGTTTGTTGCCGCTTGGAGAGAAAAAAAGGAGAGAAAGTACCGAGAGGTGGGGGGGGGGGATATACCTGCTCGCCAGACCTCGAGGTGGCTCCAAATTAGCTCACCAACATTTCCATGCCGGTACCCTTTCTTTTTTTTTTTTTTCTTTTTTTATTTAAATACAGCCCGACCCTGCGCTCCGGTGTGCGCAACAGCTCGAGCTCAACTGTAACCCGAGCCGAGGAGCGATGGTGGGTGGAGGAGGGGGGGAGAGAGGGGAGGGGAGACAGCCCACGGTCCGCGTCGCGACCAATCACGGCGCTCTGTCCGAACTTGGAAGCAGGAAGCGCAGGCATTTATTGGGACGTGGAGGCGAGGCTGGTGGACGGAGGGAGAGGGGGGGGGGCGCTGTTGGGCTTGACCACCAAACCCCCCCTCCCCCCCCTCCAGCACCACCCCGGCCTGAGCCATCGACCCGAATTGACATGGACTTTGGAGTTATTCGTCATACCTTAAGCTATAATGAGGTAAATGAACGCGATAGGCTCCCGGAGTGCGCGTGAAAGTGCTTATGGGAGCGAAACTTTGGCCCTTTTCAGTTCAGAGGAGGCTTGTTCCTTGAAAATCATGAACTTATTACTCATAGCCATCCTACAATACTGCTCTACAACTGTAGATTTTTAACTGTGGTGTTTAATAACTATTACTCGTCTAAAAGTCTCCATATTTGAAGACTGCAATTTCTTTATAATAGTATCATTAAAGTAAACAGGTAGCCTTTATCCAATAATAATAAATAAAAATCATAACAGTTTATTGTATTGGATTACAGTATTTGTTATTTTGATTGCTTCTCTTTTTCTGTTTTTTTGTCCTCCTCTGAAGGGAATGATGATTAATGGCCTCTTTGGATCTCTTTCTAGCTGTCCTCTTTCGGGATAATGAACTGCATGAGAACTTCGTCTCCAGTGTCAATAGACAATAGACGGTCGGTAGCCTATAGTCATTGAGCCATTCATTCAATGGGGAAGAAATGCTTGACACATAATTGATCATGTCCATGTCTGTGCCCCCTTTGTCTGCATGTATGTGTGTGCGTGAGAGAAAGACTGTTGGGGGGGAGAGTCTCTTTATTTTTTTTGCATTTAATCAATCAATGCTGCCCCCTAATGGTTGTACGGAAATCAATTTACAGACTACCAGAGGGGGAATTCTGTGTAATTGGGAAGAAAGCAGATATTTAAAGACACCGTCTCATGCGTTCTGAAATTATTTTTCTTTATTACATCCTGTTGGGTGTTGACAGATCATAAATCTCCATGAAACAATAACAAGCATCACAGACAAATTATTATGCGCTGTAATTATCTGAGTGTATTTATATTTTTTTGTTTCATGTGTGTGAGAGTCAGGGATAACAGAGGCCACAGAAGTGTCATGGCTGCATCCTGACTACAGACCTTTAGAATCTGTTGCCATAGAAGCAGCGAACACATGGCAGTCGCCACAGAGCTGGGATGTTCCCAATGATGTCCAGGGCGTCTGGGATACCTGATAACTCAACGGCCAATCAGAGAGAGACAGACAAGATACCTGATCTGCTGCGAGCCAATGACCTGCTCCTTGTGCGTAACTTTGACGGCTGCCACAGCTGCAGCCAAACTTGACCGACCAATAGGAGTGCGGCTCTGAAAGGATGACTGTTTTTTTTTTGTAAGCATGTGATCAAGCTGCAGCCTGAGCTCAGCGGAGTCCAAAAACACATCATCAGCAACGTGGAATATCATGTAGAGAGATTTGCGATGGAAAGTACTGAAACTAATCTTTCGGAGCAGTCTGCAGCGCTGCACATGCACAAGAACAAAATACCATCACATGCAGTACAAGAGGATTACAGTTGGCAATGTGACAGATGGACTGTCCACAATAGTCTATGGAGCTAACGTGACATACTTTATTCAGTTAGAAGCACACTATGGAATATGTAAAGGACAAAGGAGGGTATTGAGTGTGTTCAGTCTCAAGATGGAAAACAACAAGAGTATTTTTCCCCCTCCAGACTGCCACCTATGCAACAGTGACATTTCCAAGGAATGAGATCATCATGTTAATGTGTATAGGTGGGTCTATAAATACCTGGTGTGCACTTTGTTCCCAAAAGAAACTCAAATACTAATGCCCTTCAAAACTTAAAATGATTTATTGATCCTTTCTTTATGAATAATTAAGGATTAATCCTACAAAATGTACTAATAATGTTTTTTTTTCTTTTTTAAAGCGAAGCACGGTTCCATATAGCTCACTTGGTGCGCTTAAACAGCAGCTGCCAACAAATAATCCCACAAATCCAACAAATAATATTTAATGATTAAAAAGCCCTCTGTTGAGGACTGTTCTGGAAGCTTTGGTCTGCTGTGTCATAATGCCCGTTCACATGAGCGGCTTTGTTATTCTTTTGCTTTCCTGCCTGCATGACTTGCACATGTACAAAATCATTATTGAAGAAAAAAAAGACCAAACAAGAGTTGTAAATGTAATTTTACTGTATCCTTAGCAAGCTTAAGCATTAGCGTTAGGTGTTAAAAGAAAAAAAAGGGGGGTTTGGGTAATATTAAGCTTTTCAGTGCTGAGTTGCATTTTTTAGAAGCTTGTCTTTGTACAATCATCTTCTTTTAAACTACATTCAAACACATGTAAATGCTAAACAAGCTTAACTGGAGCAACAAAAGGAGAAGCGCGCATGTTGCCGATGTCATTGTTGTAGCATCACAATATGGCACTGACTCCCCACAGGGCACTAACATCTGTTGCCAAGCGTGATATCACTGACTAAAATATTACTGCAATCTATATTTTCCTTCCTGGATTAATAAAGTGTTACTGAACTGAACATTTCTAAAAGCAGCAACTAGCATGCTATCTGCCACCACGCAGATGCTACGCGGGTATCACGCACAGTTGATGGCGTCATGCCTGATGTGTTCACCATGTTATGCCTTATTCACACAGCATGAGTATTACCTGGGGACCTGCGGTGATTTGTAGCAATTGCTAAGGGGTCACTGTTGCGTGAATGCGCCGTGTCTGTAATTTGTAAAGTAAAAATTCCACCGCAAATTACCTACCACATTCAGCAAACACGGAGGTCATGGGATAATTTTTAATCCCGTGCAAGTGCGCGTCTCTGTAATTCAGTGGTTTTGTTTTGCCAGTATTTCGTCTGGCTGCGTTTTCTGCCCCCTTTCCTGGCGTGAATTTGGCGGCTGCAGGGAATATAATGAATGATGACAATCTGGATAAAAATCTTTCCTCGGACTGATTACAAACAGTAGTCTAACAGCCCAGAGCCTTTCACTACAACAGAATCTGTGGCCAAAATTAATCACTGTGTTTACTGTCTCACTAAGCACACACTTCACATTCAAGTGCTAATTTTTTAATTGACTACTTAATTTTGATGTCCTCGCCTGTCAAAATGTGATCTATTGTCACAGAGCTCCAACTCTGGAGTGTAAGGCCAACACTTTCAATTTAATATCACTACATTTCTGAGGAATAATGTCAGTAGACACAGCCTTCTCCTTTATCCTGTTTTAACGCATTGTACAAAACACAGACATCAGAATGTAATTCTTACTGAAGTTTCTGTGGTAAAACAAATTATTTGTTCATAGGACATTAGTTGTACGATTACAAAACGCAGCTGATTATTAGAATGTCACCATTTTAGTAATAGGTTTAATGAAAAGTATGTATTGAGATGTTGGCATAGTTCAGTTCAATAATGCCAGAGATGGAAAGGTAGAGGACCTTATGGAGGCTACTTGAGTACTGCGAAAACGCTGCTTTTTTTAACAGTTCGGTGGCAAAATAAGTATTTTCTGCCTTCAGACAACCATGAAGTACTACTGCGATACTGCAGAGTGTAAATCACAAGACCCAAAACAAAGAAGCTACACATCTATCCCTTCATGGCTGACATGACGTGGATAAAGTGATCAGCAGAACCCTCTGTCCAGAGAAGACAAACACCCCCACCCCGCGAAAAATCAAAATCCTTGAACTGGAGCCGGAGCCCCCCGAGCCTCAATAATGTGTTTAAAATATGTTTATAAACCCCAAAAAAGTAGCGAGGCACTACAGCGAAACAAGACAAAGGCTCAACTGTGGTCTTTCTGTTACCTTCACAGCCTCTGGTCTCTGAACCGTAGTAAAGAAACCGCTGGTATTGTGCTATTTTCGGCTCGTAATTAGCAGGCTAACACGCTAACAACAACAAAAGAAAAAGTCTGGTTTTCTCTGCATGGAACGAGCACTTTATTCTGGCACTGCAGGAACTTGTAACATCACACAGGTTGTATTGTTGGGCTCCTGTCGGTTAACAGAGAATGTAAATCTATACACGCTGGGCTGCTGTTGATGCTCACTACACTTTTCATCTAACCCCATTTTCTTCTGCCGTCCCACGACACACACACTACATTACCCATAAGGCCACCTTCTTAAAGGGGCCAGGCTGGCTTACAACATTTCTTTACTGTGAGAGAACGCGCACAACATCCTGTGATGTTTCCGCAATTTTTAAAATTTTTTAAAATTATATTATATATTTCTGAAAAATTCGCGAATAACGAGAACCGCGGAACTTAAACCGCGAATTGGCAAGGGATCACTGTAGTTAGTTTGAGAATCTTCCATCTACTCCGCTGCCATTTGTGTTTGTCTGCAGCAAAGAGTAAGGATTTTAAACATTGTGAGAGATGTTTTAACCAAGTTGTAGCTGTTGTTTAGAGCACATCCTCGTCTGCTCTGTAGCATTAATTGTGCTAATAGATCAGGCTGCATGTTCATTCAGATGCAGTAGCATCAGGGGAAACCAGGATACCAGAGAATATGACGTGGAAGGCTTTTCCCCACTATGGTTACTTCCGTTTATTCCAGGCTAAGTAGACAGGAATCACCACTTGTCCTGCAGTCAGTGTTGATCTGTTCCTTGCCGAAATCACATCCTGGAATTTCATGTGAGCTTCAGCTTGACAGTATTCTTCCACGTTTTGTCCTTACCCTCGCCGCTAAATCAGCGCCTTCTGAATCAGCGGGGGTTTGCATAGTTGCTTTCAAAACCAGAAGTTTATGTATCTTGCACAAGCCCCAGATGCAACCATCAGTTTTGACTGGTGCTGCTGGTGTTCCCTATTGTATGATACCTTTTGTTTGGGTTTGCTTTTCAGGCTTTTGTTTGTTCATTACTGTTTATTAACAATTGAAACAGTTTCTACTTTGTGAGGTTTGTAAGTGTTTGCTGGATTGGGTGTATATTTCGGCAAGTACATTTTTAGCATTTTATTTCTTTACCTGATTATTTACAGAACCATCCCCAAATGGAAGTTTTATACTAAATTGAGGATCTTTAATCAAACTACTGGAAGGTCAACTTCAAGTCTCATCTGTAATTGGGTCTCTGTAGTTTTCCACACATAAGAGCTAGTTTTTAGTTTACTATGTTCCCATCATTTCAACAAGGAAAAGGTCAGCACTGACGGCTATTCAAATACTGATTCTGTCTACTTTTCCTGGAGTAACCAGAGGAAGCCGCTAGTGTGCGAGGAAAACTGGAAAAGCTCTGAAATTCCCGGGTCAGAGTGAGTGTTGCCCTCTTACACATCATGTTCCGATGCACTCGAGGTAAACTTTATTGGAGGACAACAAAAACACCTGTCCCCACAAGGTATCCAAAAACCAAGAACACAACCGGGAAGTATGTCAAGTAAAAAACAAGAAGCACCAGGAGGAGAAAGGGGAAAAGACAGGACAATATATGTTCACATGGGTTGATGAGACACAGCCGTGAACAGTCAACGACTGCCAGGAGAAGAAAAGGTAGACTGGGAGGGACAACTCAACACCTTTCAAAATAAAACAGAGAACAAAGACCATTAGAAAACCAAGAGTTTGTTGGTATTTTTGCCAAATGTCATCTCAGAACACCTTGACAGAGAAAGCAAACAAGTTTCATGCAAGATATAAATGTACAAAATTCTGGGATGCGATCTATGATCACGTGAATGGCTACGAGCCAAACATCATCCCACTGGTACTGCTGCAGGAGATGGCAGGTCGTTAATGTTACGTTTCATCCTCAGAGAACCATAAATGTCTATTAAAGGTGTCACTATTAACCGGCACTGATTATTATTAAGAAATAAAAAAAAAAATACAGACTCAGTGCAAAAGATGGTATTGTGTGGTATATTGGTTGAGTTTGTGTTTTTTCTTTATCTTTTCATCTGGTTGCCTTTTCCATCAAATAGCTCATATTATTCTGATTTAAGGGTTCATAACTTTGTCTTGGGGTTACTGCAAATGCAGCTGACATGTTTTAACACAAAAAAAAAAACCAAATTTTTTGCCACACTGTTGTTTGGTGCAGCACATTTTATCTGTGTCTCGTCTCCAGTGCTCCATATCACTGCTACATTTTTAAGGCTCTAATCGGTCAGCTGATTGGTCAAAAATAGCATAGTGAAAGGCCACTGCTAATTTGTGGTATGCCCAAGTGTCAACTATTATATGGAGGTGTTTTATGCTGATGCAGATAATAAACGTAGAGACAGTTTGGATTATCAACAAGGCTTTTGAGGCCGTTTTTGTTCAGTTTCCTAAATGGAAGAAAATAGCTCAATTCAACTGTAGCATCTTTATTCCACCTTGTGCTGCTGTGTGAACTGTATGGACGCAGAACAGCGTAACATTTCGTTCTGCTCCCGTTCCGCCTTGCGAGGTATAGCAGAGGCGGGACGGCACTAAAACAAGTGCGATGGGGAATGACAATCTGAAAAGACATGACTGAACCATGAGGGGGGCTGCAAACTCAGCGCAGAGGATGAAATCAATCAACGCGTTACGGGGACAGTGAAAGATGGCACGTTGTCAGAATCCCTGGCCAAGAAACTTCAATAGTGTGGCTACTAAATAGACAAACTCTGAAGTAACAAGGCAGCTGAAGGATGCTCTAGAAAAAATACCAACAGGTTTGCGACCACAATGGTCAGAGAGGCAGAGTGAATGAATTTTGGCTCTCAGCTTGGAACAGCAAACTAGAGCTGCTATCTGCTGAGACTTAACCAGCAGCGTCACTCTCTCGCAACAATGGAAACACAGCAAACACCAGCAGCTACGGCAAAACTGAAGCCAGCACTGCTAAAGTGTGATCTCATATCTCACTTGAACACCCAGGTAGAAACTTTAACTTACGTTATTCAGTACTGAGCTTTATTATGTACTGACATCAGCGACTGGAGACTTTAGGGACTCGATGCCAGCCATGGAACGTGAAGTCGAGGAATGGGAGCCATCCTCAGATTGGAGATTCACCATCATGCTTTAAGGAAAGCTCACACTGGAGAGACATTATTGCACCTTCATGAGATCATTGTGAATGCACAGCTTGAAAGTGGAGATGGAATAAAGAGCAGATCTCCAGGATGTCTTTATACCACCATCTTCATGTGAAAGTGGCTAAAAACTCAATTTGATGTGGACTTTGCAAATCCACAGAACACTTATAAGGATGAAAAGCCATATAATACTGAAGGAGAAAACCCAAAAAAAAGACATGGCAACATGAAAACACATTTTAAAAATACAACTGATCATTTATACATTTTCACACAAATATGGTTATAAACTCCACCATACACTCATGTTTTCAGTGTAAATTCATTTTTGAAAGAAATACAGAATACACAGTAAGTACAAATATTTGCCATAAAAAGCCATTATAGCAACATATCCAACTGTTTTGGAAATAAAGTCACAGTCGAACTGACTTCACCATCACTAAATTCAACTGGGAGCCAGGCCAAAAATACTTAATGATGTACAACAGAGAAGCAGGAAATTCTCTTTTATTTACCAAAGTGTAATTGATTAACTGTAATTTAATTGTCACGCCTCTTAAACGAAGGACAGCAACAGATTTGCTAATGGCAGCAGAGGCTGTAACCTTTTCTTCCCTTTGAAAATCCAAGGTGAAGCCAACTGCCGAGGGTATGATTCCTTCCCAAACTGATATTTACACTCAGCAAACACTGAAACCATGACATCATCATTCCAGGATGAAGCCGCCGCGGGCCTGCACTGAGTCCAGCAACCTCACAGTGGAAATAAATTACTCTCCTATTGTTTTTAATCTGCCATTAATGAAGTCTGACACATTCCCCTCTGCTCTGTGTGTGATTTACAGGGCCAAACTGGAAACCAAAGGTCTGTGGCCTTGGTAGACCTGTGGGAGATGTGGCTTGAGTTTGGGCTAAGGATCCAGGTATGAGCGGAGCCCCTTTGGCGTGCATGAGGTCAAGTGGTTAACCCTCGTTATCTGGAGAGGACAAGGAACATGTGACTCGGATGTTCCAGCTGTAATCAATATCGAACAGCCATTAACCACTGAGACAACACATCCTCGCAGACGAGCACTTAGCCGCGTAGCTTTCCCGTTCGTCTAATGCGCAGTACAATTTTAGGAGAGGGAACAGAGAGGCATGAATGCAAACAATCAGAGAGCTAAAGCAGTGGGAAAACTCTGCTAATGTAAACGGACTATTTTCAGAGGCTTACACTTGAAAGTTGTTGCATGAGCGATTCATGCTGCTTTGATTTAACAGTAATGGCAGCGAAGCCAAACACAACAGCCGGGGCATCCGCAGACTACATTTCCTGTTTGTGAAACACTTGATTGCTGTCCAGACGTCTTCCTCTTCTCTCCCCTCATTCTGTCGCTTCGCTCTCCCCCCGTCTCTTTTACTCATCTCAGCCGTCATGACTGACAGGAAGGCGCTGATTACAGACAAATAACAATCTGTGCAAAACCAGTCCTCTTCAATCTGACATCCCTCCTCCTCTCTTCTCTTCTCTTCTCTTCGCTTCTCTTCTCTTCCCACATAAAAACACAAGAGGAATCTTGATAACAGTCCTGATTAGCAGCTCCTTCTATCACAGCTCGCCACAGCTCCGTACATTATACCCTCTTAGTCTATCAGATGAGATTAGAATTTAAGAAGAAATGTTCTTTGATAAAGGACGGGACAATTACAAACGGGAAAGAAAATAGGCAGAAACTCAGGGCAGTCACGTGCATATGTTATTAACTCACTGGGATTATTTGTTAGAGATTCAGGAAAAGTTAAACTGATAGAGAGAATATGCCAAATGCTTGCCTTGGGGAGGTGTTCTGTCCATTCTAATAGAATTACAAGCCTCTGATAGATGAGTCCTTTCTCCAGGGCTACTTGTCTGTCAAACATTAGGTCACACTCGGCTTCCAGACTCTTGGGGGGGGGGGGTGGATAGAAAAAGGGGCTTATGGCATATAGAAGAAAACGTCTGGAGAGGTGCCCCGCTCCCTGGCAAGAAAAGGAGGGCAACAAAAGTGAAAAAGGTTCAGGGGAGAGAGAGTGAGGAATGGGAGAAAAAGAGAGGGGAGCTCGTGAAAGAGAGCGAAATGAGTGAGGGTGGGGGTTAAAGAAAGAGAGGAGAGTGAGAAGGGTACAAAAGGGTGCATTCGAATCCACTCTAATTAAGGCCTGTGTGATGGACAGGACCTGCGGACGTGCCTGCTTTTCTTTTTTCTTTTTTTTTTTTTTGAGTGTGTGTGTGTGTGTGAGAGGAGACGGTGTGATGATGGGAGGGGCCAGGCCTCAAGTAGAGATGTCTACTGCCAACAGCCTGAATGAGACAAAGACCTGAATAGAAACTTCAAAGCAACCTCTGTGAGATCACCCCCCTCTTCCTCGCAGTCCCTTGGCTGTGTGATGGTCAACAAGTTCCTCCTCAAGTATGTGTGTGTGTGTGTGTGTGTGTGTGTGTGTGTGTAGGAACGGCATGTGTGACCCTGTTTCCCAGTCTGCTATTTTCTGACTGCTACATGCATTTCTTGGCAGCTATGCATTGCAGTGTGGATTTCAAAGTGTGTCTCTCTGCTGCTGTCTTGTGTACGGATGTGTGCGTTTGCTTTAAAGAGCGAACTGCAGGATGCAGATATAATTGGAGCAGAGGATCTGACTCACTGCTCTCCCCCTCTGAACCGAGCGAGCGCTGTTTCTCTTTAGCGGGATTGGAATTGAAACAAGTAGCCCACAGCGGTGACGTGCTGAAGAAATTATTGTTGCTAAATGATACAGCGGGATTTAGCATCTAATTTGATCCCGCCGTCCTTACTGATTTTGGCGTGCATCATGATCTTGCGGTGCGCATCGTCTTATTCTATTTGGCTCCAGCTCAGGACCTTGCCAGTCCTTCGTGTATCGCCCCAACTCTTTACAGTAGATATTCCTTCAAATGTTTCTCCTCACTCAACTCCAGGAGTTGGAATCTTTCTTGGCCCTGAGAAAAACAGGAAGACCTTAGGTGATGGGCAGGGCAGGCGGGAAGATAAGATTTGCATGTGTGTGTGTGTGTGTGTGCGTGTGTGTGTGTGTGTTACTGGAGGGCTCACTAAGGTATCTGTCCTGTCTGAACCCTCTTATACCAGTCAAGCATCAGGTCAGCCTACAAAGCCCTCTGAGATCAGCATGTCATTATTACCGCCCGGTGTCACTGACATGTCCTCAGTGACATCATCACCACAGGACACTAAACAGATCACCCCTCCCTCTTCAGAGCTCTGCTGAAGAGCCACTAGCGTCCACGTCTAATCAAAGTACAGCATAAAGTAGCCCCAATAACCTCATCAGTGGCTTTTATCCACAGGCAGGTGCTGAGTAAATTGTCCAGCCTGCTGCAACTTTGATCCTGTATTTATATTCTACTTGCAACCCAGCATGCAGGTCCTCATAATCCTGCTTGGAGAAACAACTTCTAAATGTGCTTTTACTTCTCATGAAGAATTTGTCATCATCTGTTTCCAGGAAAATATGCTTTTATTTCAGCCATAGAAACTGAGACAACTTTATCCGCAGATAGAATGTTATCTGTCATCCCGATTATGTCATACATTTTCAGCTGAGCGTGATTCTGTGCAGCTATAAATAATGAGACCATAAAAATCCCGGAGGAGGGCCCCCCCCCCCCCCCCCCGACGCATGCACACTCATACACACACAAAGCTGTGACCGTGGCACTCCTCGGAAACAATGATCATATCTAATGTACACACAGCTATGTGCACACGCCTGCTTTCGCACTGCGAACAGAAAAGGAGGCATCACACCCTGGCATGCACTGTTGCACAAACACACCTTTTGCAAACAAGGGCATACACCAAAAAAGCATACTCTAAACCCTGGGAGACAAACTCCTAAATCTGAGGATGTCCTTGTTAGTAAGCAGCCGAGGATGTGCGAGGGCTCTCAGCCGAATCATCAAAGCCTCAGCAATTACTCCCATGCTCCCTCACTCGGGCATAAATCTGCTCTTATCTCTGCTTGCTGCAAGATCAGGGAATATCAGATCCAGCATCTGCTCCATCTACAAACCCAGCCACTAAAAGCACAACAAAGTAGCTCTGCGGGCATAAATAGAGGAAGGAGGGGCACAGGTAGAAGGGTTGAAGGGGGGGGCGACACATAGATATTGAGAGTGAAAGACAGGTTAGGCAGTGGGAAGTGCAGGTGTGTGCTCCCGCTTGTCTTATTTGCCTTAAGCATTTGGGTTCAATCACACTGCAATCTGTCCATCAGCCAGTCAAGGAAGGAAAAAAAAAAAAAAAGAAAGAAAGCTTTATTCAAATGGATTTGCAAGCAGCTTGGCTCAGCGCGGCAGTAACTCTTCAAGGGAAATGAAGACATACGAAGAGAAGGAAAGTCAACAGCATGGGTCACGGTAAAAGGTCAGAGTTGAGCTTCAGCGGGGCCAGGACAGATATGAAGTTAAGACAGGCATGTCATATTTATTTGAGGGGTTAAGATATTCGCCGACTGTTTGTCCTGTGAGCTTTAGGGGAAGTCAAGATCAAAGTCTCCGGACACATTTTTCACATTATGAACCTGGACTGCTTGGAAAAGTAAGCAGATTCCAGATCTGTAATAGAAAGCAAAGGCTGCTAACACCTGGATGAAGTAAGAGCTAGAACACATGAGCGGGACTCCGAACTATTTTTAGGGAGGATGTTTATTTTCCCATGATACGACTGAAGCGGCATCTTTCGTCGTGACCTCCTTATTGCAGCTGTGACCCCGATCGCTCACCTCCTCCTTCATTTCGCTCTCCTGTACCCCCTGTCCTCTCTGGGTTTCTTTCTTCCTCTTTCTCTCTGTCATCCACTCCCATCTGGCCAGGAGAACAGTAGAACAGCAGATCTAGCTGTAGCTAAATCCAAATCTGCATCTTTGAAGCCTCAGCCCGCTGGCTTCGAATCTGAAATAAAGACATAATGTTACAAGAAAGTGTTATGAGGAAATACCTCAGCTCCAGGTGCCGGCTGGGGGTCAGAGGTCAGGGGTGACCGGTCACACACCGAGCCTCGGGGCTCCCTGAACCCTGACCTCACAAGACTGATGAATAGCGTGCTAACAAGTACCAGCTCTCTCTTACCGTGTCTGCACTCTCTCTTCTTGTCTGCGCCTACCTTTAATTTTCTTTCTTTCCCTCTACTTTTACAAGGATCTAATCTTGGGGCACCAGAGCAGTCATACTTATACCTGCTGAACCTTTAAAGTACCTCGCCATCTGTCGTTTTCCTTGGATTTATAATTATCATCCTATCACATTCGAACTAGGCACTATTACACAATTACATAACCTAACCTGTCTACCGGTGCATGCAGTACTTAAGAAAAGATTGAATAAATTACTGTGTGAGGTGTTAAATCTTGGCTGGCCGTAGAAATGCTCTCTTTCTAATGAGGATGCTCATCCTCATCTCTGGGCTCGTATTTGCATGGAAGGAAAGTCAGAAATCTGATAACAGGCATCTACCCACATGCACTCTTAACACCGTCTCATACATGCACAAATAGGACATAATGCAGACGGGGACACACATGCCAAACACACACACACACACACACACACATACTGGGCCATTTGCAGAGTCGTACCATAAAGCCAATTAAAGAGATGAGTCTTATTAGCAGAGGTCCCCTGGCCCTCATACATCACAGGGGTTTCCTGGCAGGGGCTGGTGACATGCAGGGCTCTCCGTCATCTTTATGAGACCTGTCTCATCACGCCCTTATAAGACACTCATCCAAACTTTACTGAGACTCATGATTTAGCTGGACTGGCTTGGCCCAGAAATCCATTCAGTCATCCGTAGGTCACCTTTGAATGAGCTTCAAGGGGTTTCAAAATGGACGAGTAGAAATATTGGCCTTGTGTGGGATACTGCCACCAGACTAGCTTGCATGTTTTCAGAATCCCCCCCCTAATTGAAAAACCACAATCTGGTTTCCTCTTCCTGCAGGGAATATCGTCTGCACCGCTCAGGCCCACTGGGACGAGTGAAAGTGGCCGCACAACAATGATGTGAGGTGAGGAGAGAAGGTGTGGAGAATCCGATTCCAGGGTGGCTCAGGGTAAACATCATCCCGCTCCCAGCTGAAAACTCATCTTGTTTTCTTGCTTTGCGGGGTGGAATGCCCCGCTCAGACCTCTGGACCACCTGCAGCTCCGCCGATGACAGATTCCCTTCACACCACGGACCATCAGTGCCAAAGGGGGACTAATCCTCCTGTTTCGATCCTCTCAGTACAATAGCCCTGTCACTCGTTCACTCATTCAGCATACCTTTAGCTGCTCTGCCCGTGTGTCAATACAGAGAAAACCGACAGGAGGCAGACAGTAGGTTCCCACGGCGCTCTATTCATGGCTTTCCACAAGAATCTCCGACCTGTTCGGGCCTGTCTCATGAAACCTGCACCTCATAATGAAGGCCATTGATGCTTCTTCTCATTTAACATTCACCTTGACATCTCCGTTACAACCCACAGAGAGCCTCCTCTTAATCTAAGAGAGCTTCTTTCCTTTTACTTGGTTACCAGATATTGCTCTGGGCGCACAACACATTGCAGGGACAATGTGGCTCAGAAATGTGAAAAAAAGAAGTTCACTGTAGCGGGAGGATGAGCTCAGACATTTCAGTTGGCCTGGAGATTGGTCTATCTGTATGCTCGCCTCCCTGTTCCTAATCTGTGGCAGGTCCTAGTAAATGATTTTCCAGGGTCAGCTGCTTTCCTCTGCCCTTACAAGCTAAGGAGATTAAAACCAATGCTCTCATTAATGATTTAACTGTGGATTTAACATTCGGTTGCTTTATCTTCTTGCAGTAGATAGGAAAGATGTCATCCCCCACGTACAAGTTTTCCAAGATTCATAAACGTTAACATGAAAGCGCTGTAATTACTATAACGCAAACATGTTTTAAAAAGCTATGAAATGGCATTCAGAAGCTGTTCTGTGAGATTACCCAGTGCCCTGACATGCACCCACGAGTCCTGGTTCCCAGTCCTCTTTGACCCCTGGAGGTTTCAACACAGGTTGAGCTGATAATGTACACGGAGACCTTTGGGGTTATCAGGCGTAAATACAAGCTGGGAGCCCAGCTGAGCCCGTGGCTGCGATTTAAACCGAACCCCCGGCCTCAGCAGTAACATTTAACCCAAGTCAGACAAGTAGATACACCGCCGCGGGAACATGTGATAGAAACCAGTGAGGGGGGAAAACAAAACTGTTTCGGCACAGAAGTGTGAGATGTGGAAATAACTTTCATAAAAACTGGTTTGACAGTAGCTACAGAGTAATCAAAAATCTGTTTGGTCTTTTTCTGCAAGAACACCACTGAACAGCATGTCAGAAAAACGAGCTGACAGCTAAGGAGACGATTAGACAGGGCTGTGGAGGGAAGTGTGTTATATTCTGATGGCCGACGTGTGACAAGCAGACAGACGTGGTGATAGATGAGCCTCTTCATGTGTTACAGGCTGGACATGAAGGGAGCTCTCTGCCAGGCCCCATTTAGCTGCGCCTGCATTGATCTGAGCTCCTCTTTATTAATCATGGACTTAAAACGGAACTCTCTGCTGCTTTCATCCCTTTTTTCCCGTGCTACCTCATGTGCTCACTTTTATCATATAACTATGGGACTCCATCTTCCACACAACAAAGTACAGCTTTTGCTAAAAGCCTCTTTGATACCCAAAATAAATGTAAAAGGTGTCACAACATATGTGCATTGACAGAGAAAACATGCAACAAGCTGAAAAGGAAGCTTCTATTTAATGTACCGTAAGATCAACAGCAGTTTGAGATGTCTCACTTGGTCTATGCTGCCCCCATTTGTCAGGAAAGTGAATAACAAGTGAATATAAACTAAACTGGATGTAAAACTATAAATCAAGGAAAATCCAAAACTAGAAAAATTTATGTGCAGCCTGGTTAACCAGGACACATTTGTTTTGTGCTTAAAAGTAAAAAAGGTACAACAGATGAAACGTGTTGATTTTATTCAAAAGTTACTGTCTCCAGACAAGTACAAATCAGAAAACAGTGACTGAAAGAGGATGGGATAATAGACAATAACTCAGTGTAGGGAAGAGTGCAGGAGAAAAACGAGAAAACAGAAATGGCCAAAAGGAAAAAGAAATTAAATTTTGTATATATACACACATGATCTAATAAGAATTTATACCGATGTAGTGGTAAGTAAACAATAAACAGTACTTTTTCCTTAAAAGAATTTCATTTTTACTTACATAAAATAATTAGGCAAAAACACATATAGGTTGTTTATCTACTTTGTCACATTACATTTGACCCCCTTATATTTCATGATCTAAGAAGCCAATTATCCACCTCTGACATGGAAGATTACTGTAAGAAAAGATGACCTCCACAAGCATGTTTAAGGCTTAAGCATGGAATGACTACAAAATAAAAAAAAAAACCTCAGTAGACAAAACATTTCATTAAAACCTGTGAGTGACAAATATGTCAAAATCTAAGCTTTGTCTAGCTGCCACAGCGCTGCTGAATATCTTTCATCTTCAGTACTGTCTGAATGACTACCTTAGTTTTAACATTTGAAATCTATACGTATTTTGTGACAGGACTTTTCATGTTGAGAAAACCTTAAAGCTGAATTTCACAAGTCTGTTCATTAGTTTTATCCAAACTAATTTACATGTAGGAAAAAAGGTAGAAATTCAAAGACATTATCAAGATAAAAAGAAAAAAGAAAAGAAACATAAAAATACAAATTTAAAAATCTTCCTTGTTGCATGATTTAACATGCTTTTTTTTTGTTTTACTTACACATCTCTGAAACTTTGTGACTGAAGATTGAAAAAAGAAAAAAAAAAAAAACAAAAAAAACAAAAAAAAAAAAAGCACATATAAAATCAGCACCGATTCATATATAACTTTTATTTAAAATGTAGAGATACCCATTTTTAACATTATGCTGCAGAATTTCAGAGGAAAAAAAAAAGGTATCATTTTCTTTGAACTGCTATCTTCCAGAGCCCACACAGTGGCATTACTGGAACATAACTTTCCTCATTCTTAGGGGGACACATTTTTCTAATAGATGGTTAAGGATTGATCCAGATCTTGAGGTTAGCTCTGGGACTTGTTGTCTAAAAGACTGGAACGTAACGTGGACTCAAGGAATCTTCACAGCATAAAGGGATCTAGACTGATTCTGTGTGATATCTCAATATCTTAACCACCAGTGGTTATCAGGACCTCAACTCAGGCCAAACAGGGAGAAGAAACTGAAGACAGAAGGAGGAAAAGCAAACACACAAAAAAGAAGGGAAAAAAAAAAAAAAAAAAAAAAACACAAACAGAAAGACCTCCATCCACTTGGCTAACACAGTACAAGCAAGCTACTACAGTCCGTTTATAAATTACTACTTCACACCTGGTAACTTACTACAATTGTAAAAAGGGTTAGACATAAACAAAATATGTTTCTTAAGTTAAACACACCAATTCATCCCCATTAAAAAAAAAAAAAAAAAAGAAGAGGAAGGAAAAAAAAAAAGCTATATTGATTTTTCTTCAGACACGTCTTCTTTCTAATGTTTTGGAAGTGGCCTGTTGCACTATTTTTGAACAGGAAGAGCTTACCCAAGATTATAAAAGTAAATTTTTGAAACAAAGTCCTCTCTGAGCAAGCAACACTGAGTGTGGGTTGTCATTGGTCCACGTGGAGTACAAGTCAATTTTTTTTTTTGTTTTATTTTTGCTTTTTCTTACAGAAAACACTTCTGTTTTTGCATCTAAAATTCTCTTTAAATACAAAGCGTCTCTTCTGTTATCCCAGCGTCAAAACCCTCTGGATGTTAGCTTAAAACATGGACACCCCAAGGACCTAGGAGAAAAACAAACAGAATGTTAGTATGAAATAAAACACGTGCAGTGACACTCTCTTGCCTTTGTACGTGCACGGTTGTATCTGAAGCAGAAGCAGCTCGCTAAGCAGATGAAGCAGTTCTCAATGAGGAAATGATAATAGCACTGGATGCACAAAATAATTTGAAGTACTGTATTTCTTCTGTCTCTCAGTTCAATGCATTTTAAATTTAGTGGTCCAGTTTTCATGACTGGTTCACTGATGTTTTGTTCCAGGTTTTGAGGCATTGCATGAAATCATGAAATCAATTCTGGGTGTCCCTGTGCGTTCACGTAAAATGACTAACAGGTATTTGTTCTGTTCATTTAAATGACATATTTCAGCGAAGAACAACAGATTTCAACAATGTTGTTGCTCCCTGCAAACGTTAATGTGATCAGCATCTTTGCACGATCAATGCAGAGCCTGAACTCTGCTACATTTACACTGTTAATACACAGTGCTGCTCGTGTAATGATGTAAATTTAATGAAAGTCATTTACTATATTTGATCATTATATTTCCAGTTGACTAATTCTGAAATTAGAAACCCAAAGATGACTGGTATTTTGGAGGGGGAAGGGGTTGTTTTTTTTAATGCCTGAAAAATGAATCATCACGCTAAGCACCTCAGCTCTACTCCTACATGATATTTCACTTTCCACAAATGGCAGAATGTTTCAAAAAGATCAGTCCATTTTATATTTTAAATTCTTGTTTGATCATTGAAAGCAAAGAGGACAATATTTTCTTCTGAAATAAAATGGGTTAAACTGTGTAGAGCAAAGTTAACTTAGTTTAATGCTGTACTTTACTGATTATAATCAGTTTAATGCTGTACTTTACTGATCATAATCTGTTTCATCTTGTCACTGCAATCTGTCAAAAATGTTTATCTAAAATTCCCCAGAGTTTTAGAGGATTATTTTAGAAAGAATTTTTTGTGATATGGAGGTAAATCTGGTGCATAATTTCTATCAAAGAGCTCAACAGAACAAGAATGAAGTTTATACCAAGTAGAAACCTGTTAAAATGATTTTGTGCTGAAATGTCTTTAAAGTGGCCAAAAAACTAAACATCCACACTGTTCTCTTCAGCAACTGCTATCTAAAGACCAGTTTTACAACAAACCCTGAGGCAAATTCCCAGGATTTCTTATGATTTCGACAAGCTTGAACAAGAATTTAAAGCTGAGCGTGCAGTCTGAACTTTGTGTCCACAAGCATAAATCAGTGCTCTGCACTATACAAGTAATGTTGTACTTGGCAACAAGCTGTCCAGATAAATCTCTAAAACATTTGACATGGCCTCGTTCAACAACCAAATACAGCACACTAGTGAGTAATCCATATGATGAGAACAGTCCTATCCACTTATGATTTACCTCTAAATTATATCACTAAATTCAATTTAGTTTAGAATGTAAACAGTGGAGTTTGTGAACGATGTAATACAATCATGAGGGGAAACAAAAAAAAAAGAATCTGGACTATTATTAACTATTGCTATAGTATATTACTATTAAATGACATATTTAAATTGGCGTGAAGTTGCTTCTTACCGACTCATCCATGATAGAAGCAGGATCAAAGTAGTCCGGCTTGAGCTCAGATCTTTCACGGCGGTTCTTAGAGGGTGGCTGAAAGAGAAAAACCAAAAGTTTAGACAGGAGGAGGAACCAAAAACAGTATCACTCACTCACACGCACAGAAGAAATCCATGTGGTTAACTACTCCGCAGATGTCTAACCCTTGTTTTGATTTGATAATCTCTCTAAGTATTCTTTCAACTTGCTCCTCTTGAAACTTCAAAAATTTTAAGTGGATAATAGCAGAATATGTAATATTACTCAAGCCGGAACTGCCCCATGGCAACATTTGCCTCTCAAATTTCTACATTGCACAGACGGGCACAATCCTCTGCAATGGTGAGTCATGATAGTAAAGCTCTTTGTACCATTTGTCAAATTATTTTAAAACTTTCAGTGGAATACACCAATTCCTCTGGTGCTTGCACTGATGTTGTGAACCTAGACACACAGCTTAGACAGGTAAGGGAAACTTGCAAGACCACATTAAGGTTTAAAAAGACAGATTTGAACACAGAGTCACAGGAAAGAAAATATACACCAGGTTTCCATGCAGATCTCAGGTGGAGTTAAAGTGGTTGGTGGCAAGGTGAGGCCTGAGTGGGTGGTTGAACTGAAGAGGCCAACCTATACAGATATATTCTGAGACAAATATGGCTTTGCTGTTTAATATTCAGTGTTACTTCTAACTACTATTGTCTTAACGTAATATTCAGTAGATTAAACGCACATTGGTTTATGACAAATAACACTGTGATTAGATGGCTTCCTTGCAGATGACCTATCAATATGGGAGTGATAGAATTGTAGTTATTGGAATAGTCTGAAAAGAAAATAGATTATTTAAGCAGATACTTGTAGTGTTTGAACAGACTAGGTTTAAAGAAAATAAAGCCAGCTGTTTTTGTTTGACACACAACATCTGGACTAGAGTCCAGCTGTAAGGACCCTCAATAAACATTTATCCTGGGTGAAATTCAAATGTAGCTTTATTCGAATTATGCATGGTTCCGTGGTGTCAATAAATATTCCACATCATCTCAAGTTAGTTATCCTAACAGCTGCAATCCACTGTCAACACAACATATGTTGCAATGTTAAAAGCAGATGTATCCTTCCCACAAGCCAAGAACTGCTTTAGATGTTTCCGCTCTCCTTGATATGTCTTTGTCGCAAAATACACACCAGGTCAATATAACTTGTTAAACACTACAAAACCGCATACTAAACAAATTAGGGTTCTTCGTAAAAGATTACCCATGCATTAAAAAAAAAAAAGACTAACCAAATTGGCAACTCAGTGAAAAATACTAAAATACCATGACCATTGTTGATAAATGATTTGGTTTGTTGTCTTTATATATTCCAGTACTTGATTTAAATTGGTGGAGTGCGTGCGTGAGCGCGTGCATGCGTGGGTGGACGGGAGAGTCACGATGCGCAGATGGGTGGATTTGTGAAAGTCCCAGAAGTTCTGGAGAAGTGTAGCTGGACAGATTCATCTGTATGTACAGTTTTGGTACAAAAAATAAAAGTGCTGCAGCTGCTCAAGCCAGAAGAGTGTTCGAGTCTTCCTTACCAGCCGCTATGTTTGTGTGAGCAGGTTTTAACCACAAGCGCTGCTCGTCCCTGGAGCAAAGTGCAGCTCCCCTGAGCTTACAACTATGGTCAGCAAGCAGGAACGGTTAACATATGTTTAAATGTGTTCAAAGCGTGTGGGAGGGGTATTTATAAGGCTTAAACTGTAAAATAAGACGGTTTTCGAAATGGTCTTGCTATATTGTGGATTTTTACCCATCGAGAGGAGTTCTGGAACGTAACTACTGGAATAGATGGGGGAACACTGTGTGTGTGTATATATTACACATGTGTGTATTTTCATTGGGCAATCTCCATTACATAGAATTCAAATGTAAGCAAACTGGTACTGGGTGTAATTTGATCAACATTCTCAGTAATAACAACGACCATTGTTGCCGCATAAAAGAGGTTTAATAAGGGCTAGTTTCTCTTTTCTTTTTAAGTTTGGAGAGGTACACGTAAGTAAAAACTAAGCAGAACATTTAAGAATACCACCAAGAAGCATGGGTTGGTAAAGAAAGTTTTTGCAACAATTTACTTCAATATAACTGACAAAAAATTAATCCCCACTAAAGTCCTGCAGTATTATTTACATAATCGTTATTTTAGAAATTTCGACTGAATGTAGTAACATTGGTCACGTCCAACGAGAAATTGCAATGTCTCAGTAAGGACGTGGGGCAATCTGACACTCATCTGTGTGCTATGTGCAAGATCAGTTTCTTTTTAACAGAGTACAAAACATGACAAGTCTGACGGGTCTCACCAGATCAATGTCCATGGTATCAAAGTCCATGCCTTCATTCAGGTCATCCATACGACCTTCAGATGACATCATCACATCCTCCACAATTGGCTCTTCATCCTCCTCCATAAGCCCAGTGCCGCGACGACTGCTGAGGAAACCATTATATCACTATTTAACTGTGATTAAGTTTTTCCACGTGCATTTCTATGTACTGGCCTGCCTGTGTCTTACATAGCATGCTGCAGATTGGTCCTGAGCTTGGCATAGTTCATGGCTCTTTCTTGTTGCTGGCGTGCCTCCTCTTGCTGTCTCTGTGCCAGCATCCACGTCACCTGCGAACTATATAAACAAGATCATATTAATTACCAGTGTTTCTCCCTTGTGACTGATGCTTTAACTGGACACATTAACTAGAGAGACCATTAAAGATGTCAGATAAAACTAAATTTCCCACTGGCCTGATTCCTATGAAAAGTAAGGGTGGATAAATAAACTAGTCAGTCACTGTCCCAGTAGAGCTGACACTTGGCAGGCTATTAAGTTCAAACATTTTGCAATGATTTTCCCGCAAAATTAAAAGTATGCAAATTGGGATATTACACAGAACCCCAGACTCATATATTTTGGCTAATTCTAATCGGATCCTGTTCTAAAAAAATGAGTTATGTATCAAAGTGAATCATAATTCTGGATATACCAGTAAAGGTTTGCTGTACTCGGTTGCCTTAATACTTATATGGAAATTCTTGGTCAATAAAGCCAAACATAGCAAAGCAAATCCCTTAATGAACAGAGTATATAAAGAGTAATTCTGAGTAAGGCTGCTGGACTACACTTTAAATAGTGTTAGATGCATTAATTATTTTAAAAGCATTTAAATGAGCCAAAATTAACTTCAACAATGCAATAAAATATCTGGGCTAATTAACTGTGAAATCATCAGTTTACATACAGTGGAGTCAATGCAAAGCACATTAGTAATGACAATTTAGTAATAAACTGTAATACGCAACAACCACCTAGACGTCAAAAAGCTGTGAGGATATCTGAATGTTTTTTTTTTGGTTGCGTCAAAATAAAGATTTTGTATTTTACACTTGAGAAAGAATGTAAAAATCCTTAAGAGAAATGCTGTTTTCAACTAATACTGTTAAGTTGTGATCCTTGAAACAGGCTCAACACAGATTTGTGGTTGATTCATGTATACATACTTGTAATCCATTGGTGTCTGGTGATGTTGAGGCGTCTGTTGATGATGCTGTGGGTGTTGGTGGGGCTGCTGTTGCTGCTGCTGCTGCTCATGAGGGAGGGGGTAAACCCCCATGTAGCCGTCATCACGACTCCTCTTAGGGTCTCGCATGGCAGTGGAAGTGAGGTGAGGGGAAGGCATCATGACTGGGGTCTGAATACTTTGCTGCCAGACTTCGCCGCTGCTGCTCTCTTCTGCAAGAAAAGGTTAAAAATAAAATACAATAAGAAAGATGGCAAAAACATCCACATGCTCAATCCATAATACGTATCACCTCACTTGGATATTTCCTCCATGAGGTAGTCTTCATATTGAACAACGGATAGTTTGACAATCAATAAAAGTAAATAATAAAAACGCTGATCAATTTTACTAGCAAGTAAATATTTACCACAGAGATTTTGGAAAGCTGGTGAAAAACAGATCTAAAAGCATGTGGAATAAGGTGCTAATGGGTGTCCACACAGTTCTGTCCTCTTATGCCAGAACGTAAAGCAAGCATGATAGAAATATTCTTCAAATTTAATTCCACAACTTGCTGTGTAATTCTAGAGCATTGTGATTTTATGTTACACTGGACATTTGGCAGATTGCATTACCTTCATATTTCACCACACAGAGAGTCAGTACTTATTTTTTTAACCCACTATATTTTTGCTTGCCCCTATATCTTCATGAAAAGGATCAAAATTAGATATCTATTGACTTTTTTTTTTTTTTTAGAAATCATCATGTCACACAAATGTACACAGCCTTGTAGAATGGCCTCGCTATAAATGACAGGGCTGAGATAAAGTAAAAATAATGATAAAAATGTTATAGATTTTTTTTGAAGCAGGAAAAAAAAAAAGTCTCACATTTGGTCTTTCAGAGACACTTTAAATTTGTAGGCATCTTCAAAGAAGAAACAAAAGACAAAAACAGACTGAAGGTAATTGGTAATTTAGAGTTTCATTTAATCTGTTTGCCCAACAGATATCTGATTAACCCAGATGGTCGGTTTCCCACAGAGTTCCAATTCTAGTCTTGCAAAATGTCCTGGCAATATAATGAAGCATAAATATTTATGAATCATTATGAAGCATAGGAAGTATGTTTGGGTTTGAAGCTGATATGCAGATTTAATGATTTTTAACCAAGTTGAAATCAATACAAGTTTTTTTCCCCTTTAGATTAGTGAAAGATGAGTAAGACCTTAAGACTGATCGATGAATGATTGACATGAGTTCAATACCTTCTGGCAGCTTCCTCTTTGCTGCTGGAGTACCAGCTGCAGCTGCAGGAGGCTTAGTCTTCTTGGAGCGAATGGATGAGCCTCTGCTGGAATAGCCACTCATCACAGACATAGTGTCATCATCTCCACCAGCCTGCAGGGAATTCCTGTAGGAGATCAGTGGAAGCCAGCAGTCCTCCCGTTGCAGTGCCATCTGGAACGTCATGAAGCGCTCCAGGTACATGTGGCTAATGATAAGAGGGAAAATCATATAAATATCACATATCACAAACACATTTCAGCACACAAAGGCTGAATTTAACACAAAACCAGGTGCAAATACCACAAACTCCAAGAGGGGCATAAAAAAAAAACTCCACTGCATCAGAAACACCAGTTGCACCACTTGTCACAAACACCTGTTGCATCGAGCCAGGAGGCTCCTGCCCAAGCTCAGCATTTTTTTCCCTTTTTTTTTTTCCCATGACCCAGACACTTACACAGTCCTCTTGTCTTGTCTCATCAGTTTAGAGGAGAATTCACTAAGGATGTCCAAGAAAGCCAGGTTGAGAGGAGGGCCTCCTTCCCCCTGGGGGCTAGGTTCCTTGAATGCAAACTCGATACCATCCCTTTAGAAATTCACGGAAGAAAAATAAGATACTGTGAGCAACTATTAAGAACAGTTCAAAGGAGGATGAAATGATTTAAACTGTGCAATCAAAACACAAGGCACTAGAATTTTGGAGACCGGGGTTATAATATTGAGAATTTTATACATATTTTAAGGAAAAGGACATCAATCACATCTTTGCTTTTCAGTTTTTGAATGAAGCTAATGATAGTCCTGATTTGGATTGATCAATACCTTTTTTATGCAAAACAAAAAATAGACCTATTTCTAAATTGTAAAGGTTTATGCATTAAAATACAAAAAAGAAAAAAGAAAAAAAAACATTGCCCTGAGCTGGTGTCAAAAACTGGGTAAATATAATCTGAGATCATTTCTGACCAGGTACTGCTAATCTAATGGATTTGCATTTATTGATCATCAACAAATTAAAGACTATCAAAGTACAAGTTTCTGCAGTTTACTGGCCTAGAACACTCAAGTCTGTTACTACAATGCAAAGAAAGAAAAGAAATTATCTGATGACAAATCTGAATGTGTGCTTTTAAACACCAAGTTCTTCATCACTGCTAAAAACAGCCACCACAGATCACTTATAAAAGGCTCAGACTGCTTTGAAACTCCAATCATTAGTCAACTCTTGTTTGCACAAAGGAAAAATGTTGTTTTTAAAAAGAAAAAAAATTACAACTTGCTACTTAGGAACAAAAGGAACAACTTGTGATGCTCTTTTGATTACTGCATAACTGAAGCACATAAACCATGTAACAGCAATTTTTGTTCTCACAGCACTGTTGGTTTGTCTATGTGCTGTTCTCCTCCAAGCCCAAAATGTAAGAATAGTAATGGTAAAGACAGATTGAAGCCTTACTTATGCAGCATAGCAATGGCATCTCTGGTTTTCACTTGGTCGAGACCAAACGTGAGAGAAAACCGACGGGCCAACTCTTTGATTCCACAGAAGGCAGAGGAGGAGCGATCAAACCCATGGCCCAGTTCAGACAGCATTTCATTAAACAGCTAACAGTAGAAGAAATATTGAAATTTAGATAAACAATATTTTATTCATGGAACAAATTAACATGTGCTTAGAATCACTGAACAGATTAATGACTTAGCGTGAGTGTACCCACTGACCTGCTGCAGACTGAGAATGAGCGTCTTGGCACATTGAATCTTGTCTATTTGCCGAGTCTTACTCATAGTCTCCTTGATGATGTCGCCATAATCATTGTAATACTATAGAGAGGGGGGAAAAAAATGGTGGAAAGGAATTTATTTTTTTCTTTTTTAAATAAATGGCTGTATGGATGTTTGAATCTCTCAAGTTGGGAAATAACATTTGTGTAAAAAACTTGTTCAACAAAAATCATGTTCTTCTTCTGCAAGTTAATCTTGAACTGAACTTGTTGGTGAAACACGTGAGACCTACCCTCATGTACTGTTTAAAGATATCTGCACCAGTCTTCATTTCTACCACACAGTAGATGATGAGTTTACAGTAGGCAGCCAGAAGGTTTCTCCTCTTGTGAAGAGCTTCAATCTTTACTGCCTCATCATCTTGTTGCCCATCTGAAATCACAAAAAAAAGGGGGGGGGGGGTATGAAAATTATCCACTTACTTTCTCACCTTGGCAAGGAGACCTGCTGTAAATTGGTATTTGCATTTGTACCTGTGCTATTTGTGTCATCATCCTGGTCTATGAAGACATGATTTAGGATGAAAGAGAGCAGTTCAGACTGTAAAGAGTCGTCTGGGGAATAGACCAAGGGCTCCAGGTGTTCCCGACCTCCAGACACCATCTGGTGGCTGAAGATGAGCAGGAGATCACACAGGATGGTGAATGCCTGTGGGGAAAAAGGAACAAAAAGAAACCAAGTGTTCAAACCCTCTGCAAAAACACTGCACAAAGAACTCTTCACAATTACATTTTAAACCATTTCAGCACAGAATTGGAGAAGGGGGGGGGGGGGGGGGGGAGGAGCCTTACAGGTGTGTGACAATTGACTCCTTACTTTTAAATTCATTTGTTAAACACAACTAGCTTAATTATCAAGAAGTATTTTAAACAATCACAAATGAACAAGACAAGTAGAGTATATGCGCATTAAACATGCAATAACACTTTTTTTTTTTATCAGCTTTGATTACCAAACAGAGCAGCTGGAATAAATAGTTATCAAAGCACTTCCAGCGAGTTGAAAGTGTTCCCATTATCCAGATGAAGATATTCCCTATTTTAAATTCTTTGTTCTTTATTTTAACCTGCTATGACTGCTCCTACGCATGGATATTTGATGTTGCGCTTTAATGCCTGTTTCATGCTTTTGCATATCAGTTACCCATGTAGGTCACACATGGTCCTTATGCCATCTTTGGGGTTTATACTTGTTCCTGTTTTTATACCACAAACTGCTAGATGTCAGTGTAGGTTCCTGTCTGCAGTGCTGTAGCTCAGGGTGCTGAGCTTTATACAGCTCAGACATAGCAACAGAGCAAATAAAGTATGTCATGTGATTTGGTACTGATAAATGTTGAGCATCAGTAATTTTAACAGACATTGCAGCAAACCTTCTTCTCAACTTGAAAATGACAAAGTAGCAACCGTGGGGAAATACAAAGAACAAATCCACCAAACTAATGACATTTCTTGCAGTGCGTGTCGATGCAACACAGTTACATTTGGAGGGAGGTGTACATCAGAGTCAAGAGCAGCTTACAGCGAAGGGTTCACACCTACAGCATACGCACACCCTCAGTTTGGGGAAGGACTATAAATCAGTCTCAAGTGCTGCCTTTTTTTTTGGCACCAGTGGCCTTTATTTACAGTGAAGAAAGAGATAGTGGGAAAGACTAGCAGCAAAGGGTTGCAGGCTGGGAGTTGAACCTGCGACTGCTGCATGAGGACTGTATGTAGCCTGTTACCTGTTCTTTGACAGCTGTGTTGACATCGGTGAGGTAGCGCTGACACATCATACAAAATGCCCTCATCTGTTTCCTCAGGGTCACCATATCATCCTGACAAATACACACACACACACAAAAAAACACCATTTAATAATTTAATTAAAAAATAAATAAAATAAATATCATTACACCATGACATGTCAACTTTGCCTAGCTCATAATAGACTTCACCTTTCTGGAACTGCCTTCAGATAACTTTGCCAGCTGCCACAGGATCACGTAGTGGGTACACTGCAGTGAATGAATGACTATCTGCTCACAAGAAGACATCATGAAATAAGAAAATGGTTTAACATTTATCAGTTTCAAATCCAAGTGTGTGTTTAAGCACCTGCTCAGGCATGTCTCCATTCTCTATGCCTGTGTTGAGAAGCTTGAAGTTGCTGGTAAAGAGGTCCCATCCTGACAGGTCATGTGCACTGCAAAATAGTTGGTAACATTGTTTCTTGCACATGCACACAAGTCACAGGTTAATAATTGTTTTATATGTAAAATGTAAAGGGTCAAGAACTTTTAAAGGAGGTACGGAATAGAAGTTGTGTGTAAGAGAACAAGTTTGTACTTGTGAAATGCTGTGATCCTCTTTAGAGTTGACAAAACTTGATAAGCATCATCTTCATCAGCATCTTCGCCCTGAAGAGAAATAGTGTAACAGGGATTTTATCAATGTTTACTCAACTGAAAAGACAGAGTCCTTAAGAATGTCATACAAATCAACATTTTTAGATTTTCTCCAAAATTATATCTCAAGAGTTTCTTCACAACTATAAAGTTTGATGACGTTCTGTCGCTCTTTCACAAACAATTTACAAAAGGGCACTTAGATGGTAAACTGTTAGTTTATGATAAATAATATTTGTATGATCATTACTAACTTGCAGGGACTGTGATTTAGGTAAGACAGTACTCAATGCTAACTGAAAAACACAATCCCTAAAATTTAAAGACCAATAAGCTCTGACACTTGTGACATTGGCTTTCAGTTTATTTTATCTAGAGGCCAATAAGTAGAAGCACACAGGATTCGCAGTACTCATGCCGTCACTCCTACCTCTTGTAGAAAATCCTCCAGTAGCCTGGTGAACTTGTCCACAAGTTCATCCAGGAGCTGGGAGCGGGCTATATCTACCCTGTTAAAGATTGTGAACTCCTCGTTGCAGAGGGCGTGGTAAGTTTTAGAGCAGGACTCCAAAACTTCAGTGTCTGTGTGCTTCTCCACAATTTCTCTGATCTGACGCAGGAGGGCTTCAAGGTGCTAGAATACAGAAATAAATGCATTAATATGTGTTAAGAGAGAATGAGTAAGAAATATTTTCATTTTTAAATAAATGATCAGTAATGTGATTTAATTTTCCTGATCTGATGTACAAAAAGCAAATTAGTTTACCTTCTCCAATCGGCCTGTGGTATAAATCTCGAGGTCAAAGTACTGAGGCAACTGTAGCAAGTTTGTCACCTTCTCTGCATCAACAGCATACTGTAGGAAAACATATAAAACAGTCTCTTTTGACGCCACAAGCTTACATAAACATCTCTGGTAAATCCGTCGGGCAGGTGCAACATACCTTGGCCAGTAGAGGAGGCAAAGCCACAGCAAAAAGCTCCGTCATTCTGGTTCTATCGTCAAGCAGAATCTTTTTTTCTTTCGCTGTCATTACCTAATCAACACATATTGCAAGCAAGTTAGATTACTGTCCACAAAACTAGTTTGCAGTTCATGCATGCAAGAAAACTACTCTCTTACAAGACCAAGTATTGCTGCTTAAAATTTCAGGGTCAAATGAATCTCAAGTTACAAGTATAAGTACAAGTATAAAATTGTGTTTCTATTCAGAATAAAACAATTTCTACTTTAGTTTTCATTGATGTAAGTTAAAAGAGAAAAAATGTTGAGTATCCAAAAATGTTTTCAGTTGACTCAAAGCTTTGTCAAAATAATCATTAAACATTGCAGCTCACAAGTCAACATGTTTTTTTCAAATACATTCTATTATAACAAAGACATTTTTTCTCAACAGCATCTTTGATATTAAAAACATCAAAAAGATGAAATCCAAGCCTGAAAAACAATCAGCTACTAGTCTTTTACACTACTTTAGTAACAGTCACTGAAAGTCACATGACATGAAGTGCAAGTGTAGCTCTTGCAGCTGTCATTGGGTTCAGCTTGGACCCAAGACGATTCATGGTTCAGCTTGAGTACATAACATCCCAGTACAGTCAGACAGTTGGAGGATGACAACAAAACATGTATTTTTTTTTTAAACCAAATTTACATCACTGTTCTTAATGTGCTAAACACTCTTACCCTCTTGCCTGTTCCTCTTCCAACAGGTGGATGGCATTCAGCAGCTTGGCGTACAGTGCACAACATGATTTCAATCAAAGCTGTCTCTTGTCTGTCTGTAAGAGCTATACACACACAGACAAACAATGAGTGTGAATTACATTTATGCTATGCACTGCATACAAGTGAGGAGGGCCTACAAAAAAGAAGTACCATACCTTCCTCTCCTGGCAATGGGTCATCTAGCAATAAGCTGATCATACACTCCCAGTCTTTCAGTAGCTCTGCACCGCATTCCCAGAGGGAATCCACGAGGTAAGCTGCATGCTCATGGAGCTGAAATATTAAGTTTTTGCAACATAAATAATAGATTTTACCTAAATATTAGTACTGTTGAGATATGCAGATATGAAACAGATTATGACGAGTACCTCACTCTCAAGGAAGAAAAAGACAGTGGTTTTAATGAGGTTGGCATTGGCGCTTTGTCTGCCTCTCCTTTTGGGAGCACCTTCCTCCTCTGGCTCCCGCTGACTGAACAATCTGTGAGAATAATAATTATGATTAAATGTATATCCCCCCACAAAAACACAGACACAAAAAAACAGCTATACTTAAATGCAGCAAATGGTATAAAAACTAAATATTATTAACTAGGCCCAGAACAAATTCAATTATAAAATTCAAATGGATATGGACTACTTTACTTTTGATTGTCCCAACAAATTGCCCACTTGACAAAGTTTGATCAATGTTATCTGACATACTTCTTGTAGAGGAACTCTCCAGCCGCAACAGCGACAGGCCTGTGTGCTGAGTACACCAAGTGATATACACTCTCACAGTCTTCGGGGGTCAAGACCTCATCCGTACTGCTGCAGAGACAAACACAAATAAAATCACTAAAGAGGTAACAATGTAATAATTCATGAAAACTGATACTAAAAAGATTTGGCCTGGACATGGGGACTATGTTCTGACATGTGCCTGAGATACTTCAGAGATCAGCTACTTACTTTAAGACTAGAGTGAGCAGTTTAATTGCTTGTACTGCAACATCATACTCTTTGTCAAGAGTCATGGAAACGATACGATCCTAGGAAAAAAAAGAGATATGGCAAAAATAAATAGTGATTAGTAAATGTACCATGTGAGCCAAGGGTCTTTCTCCAAAAGAATGAGGAGAAATTAAATGTGTATTCATAATACTGAAGTTATCCAGCAGGTGGTGCTGACCTTAAAGCGACTTGTGAAGAGCTCAAGTCTTGCATTTAGATCTCTGTTGTAGTACAGGCCCTGCAGAGCTGTCAGACACTTCAGACGTACCTCACCTTGCTAGAATTAGAAAAGAAATTAAAAAAAAAAAAAAAAAAAAGACAGTAATCTGTCCATTAGTAATCAGTAGATTGAGCAGTATACATGTGGATTTTTTTTTTTTTTTTAAATCTATGCAAGTTGGAGGAGTAGTTTGACCAACAGTGAAGGAAAAAAGGAAGTTTGTATACCATACCTTATCATGCATTGTCCATCCAACATACTTCAGATAGCTGTCGTTGAGGAAGGCATCGCTGTAGAGTTTCATCCACACGCCGATCTCCTCTATACAGATTGCCCTTATTTCTGCTATTGAATCACTGTCAAAACATAGTATATTTTCTTAAGCAAAAACAAGACAAGGTCTATTATCACCATAAGAAACTTAGACCAAGTTATTTCATAAATTTACGCCTGTGTGAAGTCATACCGGTATCGGTGGACAAATACTCCTTTGAATATTGCATTCATCATATTTTCAATCTCGTCTTGATTTTCTTGAAGCTGAAATTAAGCAAAGAATAAAACATGGACACAGAAGATTAAACACATATCTAAACTGCCAAACAGTAAAAACTGACTAGGAGGTACTGTTAACATAATTAGATGTGTGTCAGCCAACTATGCCACCATGCTGTGGTGTGATTGCAACCTGAAATAACAGATGGATGCCCAGTTGTACCTGCTGTTACATAACCGACTGACAATGGCATTTGAACAACACTTGGCAGTAACGCGTCCACCACCTACAGATTTGTTGCAGTTTAGTTCTTTAATTAAAAAAAATATATATATGTGCACACACACACGATTACAGGCTGCAGGGTGGCAGTGTTGGGTTAATATTTTAAATACTGGCCATTCTGATATTAAAAGTAACAGCTAGGAAAATAAATCGGAACCAGCCATTCCAGCTTTCACGTGTTCTAACAGAAAAAAAAAAAAGTCTCTGGTGTGGTGCATGTAACCCCATGGTCTTTTTGGTAGACAGTCACTTTTATTTGCACCTCTTACTAATTCATACATCAAAACACAGTCCAACCCTTCATCCAGTTCAGCAAGTTTAATGTACGGGCTTGTCCCTGAGACTGATGTAATATCTACCAAGGTGGGGCTGTAGCAGAATTTCATCATATTCCTGGTGTCACACTTTGATTCGTAAGTGATTCTTCCTCTTAAACTCTACATCAATACAATAAAAGAATAGAGTAGACGTAATATGAAACATAGTGGTTAAATTAAATAGTCTTGACTAAAGTAAAAGGGCAATGAACACCGTTAGAAAAATGAAAGCTGGACTTTATGTTCAATAGCAGGGTAAAATTGAAAACCCTTCCCTGATAAGACTAATGCTCTATATCAAGCTAAGAAATGGGAAAATAACTGAATTGTATTTATGCAGCTCTTAGGAAACAAAATATATAAACGCATTACTGACCACAGAAAGCTCTTTACACTACCAGTCACTTGTTTATACAGCACTTTTGAATTAAATGCATCAAATGCCTCTTTCTGATATGCACAGGCAAGCACATTAGAGACAGAGGAATTGTTTGTCTTGCCTAAAGCAAAGATAATATAAGGTTTATAAACACAGAACCCATTCAAACACTTTAATTCTTTAATTTTCATTATGTGGGTTTTATCTTTTTAGTTCCTTTAAAGCCATATTACTGACCAGTCAGGTTTTTGTACAAATTTGAAATCACCCAAATATATAAAGGTTCAATATAAGCATGTATTTCGGGTCTATTGCATTTCAAAACAAAGTTATCAAACTTTGGACACTTACCTCCTTGCGCTTTTGCAAGAGCAGCTCCAGCCTGTCATTTGCTCTCTTAGCAACCATCTTATTCCTCTCTGCCTCATATTGGCGCTGGGTGTTATCCATGTTAATACTCAAGTTTAGAGCTACATTCACCAGGGCTGTCATCAGCTTCATGGCTGTTAAATAAAAAAGTAATATAAAGTATAATAAAGTTTCCAGATTAAATGTATTCTTTCTGGTGATGATTTAATACCACATTACAAAGCAAAGTATATGACTTCATCGAACTTCACACACACACACACACACACCCTGTACAGAAAGAATTTGCAAAATCCACTAGCCTGAGAGCAGGATGTCAATTTTTAGAATGGCAAAATAAATAAATAAATTTGTCCACAGTAATATCTTTGATTGAGTTATTCAGGAAATCATGCAATAGCCTCCCAAGTCCTCAGAATAAAAATATGAGAATGTCCTCCCGTAAACATTCATGATCTTGTGCATTCCATCCTACAAACCAAGACAAAAGCAAATAAAAGGAACAGATGCACTACAACAACAACAACAAAACATAGCAGTTGAGCACAAGGACTGTTCCCTCTACAGAGAACAAGAGAGAAGTGTAACGAGGTTACCCCCTGCCAGTTCAAGTGAGGGTTAGGTTTGTAAATATAAAATGCAACAAGTTAAGCGAGTACGAGTGAAATTTCAAGGCAGAGTTGTTCTGATACCGATACTGCTGAAAATAAGAATATCATATCTGTGTGTATTAATGTCCATGCACCACCTGAAACCATGTAAATGTTTTTATAAAACTGAATCCCAGTTTTTTTTTTTTGTCAGCACAAGAACTTTCATAATATTACCTTGCAACTTATTGTTTTAAACTAGCATGTGGAGAAGCAATGGCACGTGAGTCAACGGACAGAGCTAGCTTTCTACCAATAGCAATTATGATAGCAATATGGCATTATTTAGACTTAAAAAAACTCAAGCAAGACTGTAACATATTAAGTATTAAACGCCAAGGTTTTCAGAGGCAGAATGAAGGTGCAGATGAAAAAAAACATTAGCAAGCCTTATTCAGCATTTAAGGAGCGGACATTTGGAAGCAAGACAGAGGAGCCACAGCTGCAAACTATGGAGTCCGATTTTCAGAAATGAGATAAGTTTCCCAAAGAAAGCAAGAGATCCAGAGCAACGATAGACAAAAATGTAGAACAAATTGTCCTAGATGACCAGGGTTTCCGTTGTCCGGTAATTGCCGGACTTTGTCCGGTAAAATATGCGGAAGTCCGGGATTTTATAATCTCTCCGGTCAAAATGTCCGGTGAAAATACTCCTCCCAAGCACAATTTAGTTGTAATAAAATGGGTATTTCCACATATTTTATGAAAAACGCCTCGGGATTCTCCAGAGGACTGAGCGGCCGGGGGAGGGAGGTCTCTGCTAAGCTGCTGCCCCAGCGACCCGACTTCGGATAAGCGTGGATGGATGGATGGATGGATTTCATGAAAAAACATGTCCTTTTTTTTTACTAATGAGTAGTGTGTGAGGACGAGTCGGCTCCAGCCACAGCTCCACTCATTGATGCCACAGCTGCACGCAGAGACGCCATCTCCGTAATGACAGCGCTCCGCGGTTATGGAAGCTTGAACTTCTCAACGGCCTGTGAAGTTCTCATCGGGATTTCAGTGAAAATCTACCCCGAGTGGGCTCAAACTGGCCCAGATAGCCTGCTGATCCCTGTCTCCAGTGTGCCAGCAGAGAGAGGTTTCCCTCTGCAGAACCGCATTAAAACAGCGCAGCGGAGTCAGAAGAGCGCAAGCATATTTATTTTTTTTTTTTTTTAGTTACGCTCGTGAGTCAATTGACGGGACTTATTTTATTTGAAATAGCCTGTTTTTCAATAAAAACACTATTAAATGACTTGCATTGATATCGTACTACTGCATATGATTTATTTTTAACCTCAGTAAATTCATATAGCCTAGTGACGGAATTTCAAACATTTGTCCGGTAAAATTGAAAACCTGCCGGTCACATTGTCCGGTGCCAATTTTTTCTAGCGGAAACACTGCTAGATGACCATTAAAAATGTTGGATTTCACTGCTTAATTGAACATATGGAGCAGCAGTACAGTTTCCCAAGTCGAAAATGCATCACAGAAACTACTCTCTTCAAACAGCTGGGAGACTGACTAAACATGTTTCCACTAAAAGAAGCGCAGACAAACAGTTTTATAGCCGACCTGCAATGTATTCAAATGTCAAAATATAAATTTTTTTTTTTTTTTGAATAAAATGTAAGAAAGGTTTTGGATCAGTACCAAGTACTGGCCAATACCCCCCCCCCCAAAAAAAAAAAATGGTATGGGAGCATCTCTATTCAAAGGCCAGTGTTGAAATGGTCTTGTTACCAAAGAGAGGCACAGACAAATTTCCGACAGTTTTGTAGATGTAGGTTGTCTGTCCTACAGTCACCTATGTCTACTAACCAACCAATAAAAATGTAGCGTAGCACGGCCGAGAGCTGGGTAATATGACCTCAAATCAATTGCATGACTAACTGAACCTTTGTGATATTTTTCTAATAAATGAGTAAAAATCTTCGACTTTAAAATAAATGAAAGGAAGCACACACAGATTAACTATATATGGTTAAGTAAATATTTGGAAAAAAAAAAAAAAGGGAAACGACTGAAATGAACTGACATGAGCAAGATAACATTGACAATTGGTTCTCAATGTCAGTTTCAATTAACTGCCCAGCCCGAGCATGGCCTACACAATGCTTGCATTATTATGCAAAAGATTCAACAAAGTAAGCATCTCAAGCTGACCTCTTTTCCCTAACCATTACCAAATCCATATTTCCTTCTTCTTCTGCATAGGGATTTCTTTCCATTCACAAAAATGGCACTATAAATATAAACAGCACTAGCAGGTCCTCTCTATTTCTTGCTTCTTTGTTTATCACTGAATGGTGCAGGTGAATTGCACACAGTGACGGCATTTGATACTTGCTTGAGTCACAGCCAACAACAGCTCAGTATTACCTTATAGACCCCATACTTCAAAAGTTAACATGTCATAGCTAAGTGTAAGTAGATGCCTAAGACACAAAGTGATTGCCCCCAAACACAAGGTATAATTTCCAGATCCCTTCCTAAATATCTTTTCCCCACTCCTCACCTCAGCCAGTGACCATGGTACATTTATAGAACAGCAATCAAATGTACTTCAGAGGAACCATTTATTTTACCTGCCAGTGTTGATGTGTGTCTGAAGGCTCGGACCTGGGAATCTGATAGTCCAGTAAGAAGGGAGATGACTGTGTCCATCATGTATTCATCATAGATGATACTGTACTGACACTGGCGCACTAGCACCGAAATAAATTCACAAAAACTTGATTTAAATTTCTTCCACTGGGGCCCAGCTATGGTTAGAGGGTAGTCACCGCTGTCCTAAAAAGGAAACAGAAGGAATATCATTAATGAATATAATACTAAAAATCTACTACAATCAGCCGCTATTGCCAGCAAACTTACAGCCTAAACAGTTCCTGAAAAGTTAAGTATTTTGAACCTGCTGTTTGATCTTAAATGTCACATGAGACTTATGCTCAATACAATAATAAATTATAAAAAATAGATTACCTCATCAAATTCTTCTGTCATTCGTCTAATGATCTCAGAGTTCTGCATGTTGCGAAACATTTCTCCACTGACCACACCTAATAAACACAAAGGAATTAAAAGGGCTATTCACCAAGTGGCAAAGAACAACAAGAATTCAATTAGAAAGGAGTTTTTGTAGTCAGGTGGGAGGTATCAACTGACTTCAAAACAAAAACAACAACAACAAAAAAAAAGTTACAACAGAGAATGACTTATCCAAAAGCCACAAACTTACCTTTGCATCCTGAACACTGGATGAAGAAATTGATCAGATCTAGCAGCGCAGCATCTCTGTCATGTTTGTAAGACTCAATCCAGTCATCAACAACAGACTACAGGAGAGGACAGACCCATTTAGAAAAAGGGAGGAAATATGTAGCTCATTCATTCATTCATTTTAGTGTACTGAATTGAGTATAACACAAACTCATTTAGAGGATTAACTCTTCATTCGTAAGTTAATGACATAGTGATGAAAAGACAGAAGATTGTCTCCAAAGTCTGAGGACAACTGCTTGGTGACAGTCTCTGCATGTGTTAATTGTCGTCCTTTACTTAGACAAATCCTAGATCACTCCAATACGCTGTTACATTTGTCTCCACCAGCTGACATTGAATTTAACTCAGTGGCGGATTTGTTTAACTCTGGCAGTTTCCAAGGCTTTCAACTGAGTAGCAGCTCATGAGATGGGCAATCAAGTATTGGCATTTTTTTAATTTTATTGTTGTTTTTTTCCCAGCCATATCTGCACACCATCCGTTCAGTCACACATAACCTGATTTTTTTCTTTTTTTAAACTGCCAACACTTTTAAAAGGGTCTTTTGGGGCTTTTCATTGTCGTGTATTACATCGTGTGACACCATATTACCATCATTATCGCTGTCTGACAACTTAGCAACGTTTAACACCATCATCTTAAAGCTGGCACCAAAGCATCTTCTTATTTGTTTCCTCACCTGACTTGTTCATGCTGCTTTGTTCAATATCTCACCATCTTTCTGCCCATCTAAAACTCCCTGGGTCTGTTATGACGTTATGTTTAAAGGTTAGATTGGAACAGTCGCATTCAGGTTGCTAATACTGCACCAGACTGTTCTAGATGTAACTGTATAAGTCAAGATCCCAAATATATGATGATCCAACTATTTCACATATATTCAAAGGAGGGAAAAAAATCCTCTTATAGTTGGGTCAATATGATATTTACCACAAACATTTTTAAAGAGTGTCCTAACCTCCATGACTTTGACCATTCATACCTGCATTGCACTCCTGCCCAGCTTCACAACCTCAAAAAGCATCATGTTTTCCATGCCATTTTCTTGGTGGTGGCCATTTATCCGGCCCGCACCCTTCCCTCCTTTGCCTTTCTCCCCTGCTGCTTTTTTCCCCTTCTTTCCTCCCTGGTGAAAATACAGAAAAACACAAACACCATGTAAGAAAACTACTGGAAAACACAACCGGAATGCAATCATCAAGGGAACATTTTAATGTCTTATACAAATATCTAATAAAAGTATAAGTAAGCATTGTTCGACCAGGTCTTTTGCGGTTTCCATACCTTTCCCTTAGCTGAATTTGCATTCCTTCCATCAGGATCCTCAGAGAAATCTGTGTCCGAGGAAAATCTTGTATCTGTATCCCTGTTAGACAGAAATGTAAAGTAAAATGAACATTTCACTCAAATCATTCATATCAATGTCAACTTTTCCATTTGGGAAAAAAAAAGGAAACAGTAACTTACTGAGTGTAAGGGAAGTCTGATGGTATTTCTGGTGCTGCTATCATTTCTGTAACATCTTCTGGATAACTTTAACTTACAACTGACTTCAGATCCTCATACAGGGGAGGTTGCATGTGACCTAGAATATAGAAAAAAATAAATATTTTGAGAGCTACTCATGCAGTCGTAATACATATCGTCAATAGAGTAGCATCAAATTTAAATATAACAATCACGTTTGTATTTTTAAATAAAAACCACAGCCTTTATCCTCTGCAAATCTTTCTTTCACGCTTGTTCCAGAGGGAAAAAAAAAAAAAGTTTCACATGGTAACAGAGGGCGGACACAAACGCTACTGTCACACTAGCCGTCTTCCTATTGGCTTCCTCTTTCTGTGCTCTCCTTGCTTTACAGACAACGTCATGAAAGTAAGATTGGAGTGTCATCCTCAACGGCCAAATATGGTACTGCTCAATCCGCCCTACACACATCTACACCAATAGGACAGTATCAACATCAACAATTTACTGCAAGCCACAGGAAAAGTATTGAACATTTGTGAGGCATACATTGACACTACATCAAAGTGGAAAGCAGAAGTTTTCTAATAAGGTTCGCTCAATTGACCAATTAAAAAAAAAAAAAATTAATAATAATAATAATAACTGCAAATTCCCCTTCAGCAGTAGGGCCCATGAAAGCTCTCGAGAAACAATCTTGAGAAGGCAAAACAAACTCCACCCATGACAGATCGCTTTAGGTGCATCTGGTGCCTCTCAGTTCTAGTACAGACAAGACTGATTGTTATTTTCCTATAAGTGCTATTAACATTTCAGATAGATGTCTATCTTAAGCAACGTTAGTCAAAAAATCTGAATCACAAAGTCATTCAAATGATGTCCCATATATATATTAAACTGCGAGTCTTACTACACGTAACTAAAATAAATAAAAGTAATGAATGGTAAAATTTCCTCCAGTAACCCTTTAGTGTACACCAATCTAATAAAGTGGGGGCTGCTGGGTCTTTTTTTGTGTTTCATCTCGAGGTATTTCCCGGGCTGTGCGATTTTGTGCCTATGTGCTTGATAGTGAGGGAATATTGCATGTCAAGACAACAGGAATCTATGGGTGTTCACTGAAAAAGTGGCGCCAAATCGGATAGTGCATCCTATAAAGTTGTCACAGTGAAGCAATAAAACATCCCCTTAAGTAAAATGAAGCATAGAAACCGATCTGTGTAGATTCTACTTCATACCGATGCCACAAATTACCGCTCAAAATTCCCTCCAACGACGCCGGCACAGCTACGCCGTTCGTCGGTTCCTGTCAAAATTGACACCGGTGCGCTTGTGGTGCTAGCGCCACCAGCTAAGGAACCGAGGAGCTCGGTGTCTTTTTCCTCGACGTCAGCTAGTTGAAAATATGATGAAGTAAGCACGTACGACTTAGTGCAAACAAACCCGCGAATAGCCCCCACAAAAACAGGGCGACACAGTAAGATCCGTTGTCGCTAAATTTCCAGAAGTCTGCGTGCGCTGCCTTTTTCAGACCATAATAACAAAACAACGCAAGCTCTACTGTACTAGCGCAAGCTAAAATGAGCTAATGCACAGTGACGCTCAACAACAATGTAGCTAGCGGTACTTACATCCTATTGTCCGTATACCCGTTTTATACGGTACTAGAACGGAAGATTGCGTACTTAGCATTAGATATGCTCAAATTAACAAAATAAGAATGACTCCCACTCGTGAGCCATGCTAACAGCTACTGCTAACGTTACCTAAAAAAAAAAAAAAAAAAAAAAAAAAAAACATCACGTCCTTGCGTCCTCCATCTTGCCTCGGGAGTTCCAGTGCCGTATTGCATAAGCAACAAATACTTTGTTTACAAATATATAAAGTGCAAATATATTAGATAAAACATGACAACATATCCTTGGTTAGCGAACTACACGTTTTGTGCAAGTGTGTCAAAATTCTGGTTCATTAGCTTGCTAACAACCCGACTGGCTAATGTACCGCGAGCTAGCGAAGCGAGTGGGTCCAGGCAGACATCCGCGCTCTGGGCTGCTCTGGAGCTAGCCTGGCTAGCAAAATACAAATCAACTAAGTTCCAGAGAGCTCTCCGCCATTTTACAGCTAACTTACCTTGTGGTGAAATGTAGTCAGTGTACACTCTTAACTTCTACTACTCTTGTACAGCCTGTGTCTTAATCCCGCTACAATTCTGTAAAAAGAGTTTAAAAGTCGCGGTCAGAAGCGGTTTCGGACGTTCTCTCACCCCGCTTGCTCCGTAGTTCGGTTTGTTGTTTCGACGACCTGGGAGGAGGAAATCCTGGAGCAGAGCTACCACCTAGCGGCCACACAACCCGTTTTAGATACAGAGTCAATGGCCTGGCACCCAGTGGTAAATGAAGAGTAGTGCATCTAATGCTGTTTTCTTTCTTTTCTTTTTTTTTTTAGTGTGCGCGTGTGTATGTGTTTGTGCGGCTTGCCTTTTATTGTTCACACTCGTGAAGAAAAACGTCTGGAAATTTTTTACTTTTATTCAATCAGTACAATTCATTTATTATTTCACTTGTTGGAACTGGAACTGTCATTATTTAAGTCTCTTCAAAGATTGACTGTAGATGGTTTTAGCTGTGGGCAGGGAGGATCTCCTGTAGCGGTCTGTGTTGCAGCGGATCTGAGGAAGAAACTCTGTTGTTTAATTACTGTGTTGTAAATATGATGTTCTGGGTTGTCCATTCATGTTTTTCATTTCATGAACCTTCTTTGCACAATCAGCAGGCATGGACTGGCCATCGGGCGTACCGGGCAATGCCCGGTGGGCCGACGCACATCTGTGGGCCGGCCCAGGTCTGTCATAAAAAAAAAAAAAAAAAAAAAAAAAAAAAAAGTATATAGTTTTTATTGACCGCGACGGTAACGGACTGGTAGTCGGCTCATAAAAATCTCCGAGGGGGGGAGGGGACGACGACGTCACACACTCAACAAACTCAAGAAAGAGACACTGACAGCTAATCAGACAAGCGCTAAAGTGCTGCGCTGATGTGAACGCAGTATGAACGTTATTTTCTGCTGAAGGGAGGGGGTGGAGGCGGGACGGGGCCTTGCGAAGACACGAAGTGGCCCATTGGTTGATTTTCTTGACGGACATTGGGCTACTCCAATGAAATTTCTCAGCTCTCGTTGGCCCGCTCCTCCCATCCCTCCTGACCAAATTTTGCCGTTTGGCCTGACCGGAGAGTGTGGTGGCTCGTGGATGAGTATGGAAATGGAGAAAAAAGCACAAAAGCGAAAGGGAGGAGCAAGCTCAGAGAACGGAGACAAAAAAAATTAAAAGTGGATGCAGCAAAATGTGCCAAAATCATGGAAATGTTTTGAACCACAAGCTCGGGGGCGGGGGCCGCGGGGCCGTCGAGTGAACATGTGGTTGTCGGAGAAGAAGCGGACGACGAGAGGGAGAAGGAGGAGGAGGAGGAGGAGGAGGAGAGAGATGAGACCCAGCAGCAGGGCGAGATTGAGGTCAGAATAGCTATTTGGAGGTGATCACCTGTGTGTGTGTGTGTGTGTGTGCACTTTATTTTAATTTTTGAAACTTCACTATGTGCACATAGTATACAACATGCAGCATGTGCTTCCGCATATCGTATAAATAACCGGCATTTTTGATCCCCGGCGTATGGTGGGCCGCCAGGGATCAAAAATGCCCGGGCCATTTTTTGGTCCCAGTCCAGCCCTGACAATCAGTTCCAGAGACTCCAGAACAGAGAGCCAGCCTTCTTTATCAGTTTGTTCAGTTTCTTTTTTTTTTTTTTTAATCACTGGGTCTGATGCTGCTTCCCTAGCTGATGACTGGAAATGAAATTATACTCTCCACAACACACTAAAAGAAGATATCTAACATAACACTGAAGGACCTAAGATCCCTCAAGAATTAAAATATGCTCTGTCCTTTCTTGTAGACACCATTAGTGTTGCATCTCCAGTCCAGTCTATTGTCCACGTGATCACTGAGATATTTACACTCCTCCACCACCTCCACTTCTTCTCCCATGAAATATCATGAAATGTCATAAATATCATGGGAGAAGAAGTGGTGACCCCTCATCCTCCTTAAAATCCACAACCACCTCCTCTGTCTTGTTCATATTCAAGCTGACATGATTGTTCCCCGTCTACATGTGGCCCTGCTATAGACTGGTGACCTGTCCAGGGTGTGCCCCTGCTGGGATAGGCTCCAGCAGATCCCCGTGACCCTGTATAGAATTAAGCGGGTATAGATGATGGATGGATGGGTGATTGTTCCCACACCAGATCACATAGCGGTTCACCAGTTCTTGGTACTTCCACCTATAATAATTATATATATCTGTTATTAATCTATCTGTCATCCTATCAATCTGTAAAGGTTGGCACGCTAGTAAGATTTTCGAAGATTGATTTATAAATGAATATATATATATATATATATATATATATATATATATATATATATATATATATATATATATATATATATATATATATATATTCACAGACTTTTTTTATATATATATTTCACAGACTTTACAGTTTAATTATATATATATATATATATATATATATATATATATATATATATATATATATATATATATATATGTAATTAAACTGTAAAAGTCTGTGAATTTTACAGTTCTGGTAGCAACTCAGGTAGCAATATAAACAATTCTGTCTAAGAAAAAAAAAAAGAAAAATTCTGGACTGCAACAAAACGTTCGCGTCATTCCTCCATGTTCCATCAGATCTGCTCCATGTGTTCACTGTCCTGCTGTTCTCTTACTGGTTACTGCAGTGCAGCTCCATCTAGTGTCACAGATGTGTAACGACAACAGAAAGTCCAGTCCTCGATTATAAAACAAATTCAGTCCTGTGGCCCGTTTTTTTATTTTGTATTTTTGATCCAAGTCTAAAATGGAAGTAATAAAAGTATTCGTTTTTTCGTGTTAGATTAAAAAATGAAAAACAAAATAAAACGTCACTTTTTATTTTTTTCTATTTTTGATTGTCAATTGAAAATGGAAAGAATAAATGATACACGGATTGATAAAGTTACTGAACTTTTACATGGACATTTTCATTTTAAAGTTCTCCCAGACGAAGGATTCAACAGAAACAAGATTATTTGTAACAACTAGTTGAACTCCCCGTTAAAAGTTTCTGCTGTTACCTCAGAAATTGCCTGTTTTAATGTTCTGATTGTGCTGAGACACAATCATTTTGTTGGATTTTGTCTGTAGACTTTTTTTTTAAAATAAAAAAAGGATGACATTAATGCCCTGGCAGTGGCAATAAGCTTTATTTTATTTTACATATTTTAAGATGAGATTTACACTAAATACGTGTTACTGACAAGTGCTGATGTTTAAAGTGTTTGAACGACAAATGTTATGGCACTTTAGTTCATATGGCAGCAGAACATTTAAATAAGAATGCATTTTACACTACGTTTGAATTCATTTTTCGATTTTGCATATACAGTGCAATTAATCGTGATTAATCAGAGAAATAATGCGATTAATCGCAATTAAAATTTTTAATCGTTGCCCAGCCCTTATATGTATATATATATATATATATATATATATATATATTTATTTATTTTATTTATATATAGCCATCTTAGATAGCAAGATAGAATCTTTGGTAGATCCTCAACCCTCCATCTCCAAATCGTCCTCACATCCAACAAAAAAGGGATTTGCTGACTTTATGTCTACAGAGAGAAGATACCAGCACTACTAAACATGAGTCCTAAATTTGAGACAAAGGCAGATTTATAATCAGTTTGTTAAAAATCACTTTGACACATAGAATTCCTTTTTTCAGAAATTCAGTTGACTGTCAGTTTTTTTTTACCAAACATAACTTGATATTGTATCCAAGCTACATCCATGAATAGGCATGTTCTGATTTCCAGTGCCCAAACAGAACTGATTTAAATTTCAGATCAGTCTAAATATTAGACTTTTGAAAATGTTCACCGTGTTTTTATCTATTAAAAATCACCACCAAAAAAATTAATACGAAATGTAATATCAAAACTAAAAATGTAATCAATATGTTAAGATTTCAAGATCATTGTACCAGATTCTCATAGAACCAGCTTTCGGAATAATAACTTGAAGTAGTCGTTTTCTGGATTTTCTAGTCTTTTACAATATTGTGGAGGAATTTTGGCTCATTTGTCTTTGCAGTATTGCTTCAGCTCATTGAGGTTCCATGATAATGTTCCATCACAGCATTTCAGTCAAGCTGAGGTCTGAACTTTGACTTGAGCATTTCAAGACCTCGATTCTTTTATCATTCAGCTGTTCATCGGGCTTGCCCTGCTGCATGACCTAATTTTGACCAAACCTTATTGGTCAGACAGACAGTGTCACATTTGTAGAATAGTCTGATATACAGATGATTTGATGGTCCACTCAATGACTGCAAGGTGCTCAGGTCCCGTAGCTGCAATTCAACCTAAAGTTATCACCCCTCTACCGTTGTACTTGACAGTGGTATTATTATTATACATTATAGATTAAGGATAAACATAAATCACCCCCCTTTGGATAGGACATTGTTCCAGAAAACTTCTCTCATACCATCGCTTATGTCTTTCCCTCTTGGTATTGTGTTACACACCTGTATGTATTCATACCAGCAAATTACCAGATAATCTGCTTTTAAAGAGGTCCACATACCTGCTGATGATTAGTTCACCAAGATCTTGATCATCATTAAGATGATTATAATAATCAGTGGTATGAGAATGGTATAAGGGGGGAAATGGGTTTACTGCAAAATGAGACCATAAACCTACTATAACTTTTTATGCTTTTTATTTTTACAAAAATGACAAAAAAAAGGTAAATGTTGTTTATCAGCAGGCTGCATGCATTTGCATGAGACTAATAAACAAAATACTATTATTTACTTTAACATAGAAAATATTTCATATGAAGATAAAAGGCCAAATTATACGATATATTATATATATATATAAATTTATTGATATAATAAAAACCGTGAAAATAAGTAAAAACTCATAGTTCAATGATGCCAAGGTTGAACTTACAGCCCCAAAATAAAAGTAAATTGTAAATAAAAAATAAAAAAAATGATTAAAAAAAAAAAAAGTTAAATAAGTTAAATTAAGATTCTTAAGATTCTTGATGAAACAAAGCATTACAAGGTGACATGATAAAATAATTGTTAACTGATTGATTCAGGCTCCAAATAAGCATAGATCAAATTAGAAAATATTTACAGATTTAGTTTTACAATCTCCACGACAGAGCAGCAAATTTTCCAGAGCAATAAAACAAGGTCAAAACACAAGATATAATGGAAAAAATATGTATAACAGGAATGCAATGCAATGAATAATCCTGAGTGATATGATACCTTTTTCTTCATTCAATTAAATCATGTTAAATGAGGCACTCTCAACCCAAAGAAAGGCACCTGAGGCAAACTAGTGTATAAAATGGGAAGTGTCATTTAGTGTGTATCTACAGGGGTCAGTTATCATGCATTATCTGCTTTGTTTTGATTTTTTTGGCACTAGTGGCTTATTTTTGACAGTGAAGGAGAGACAGGAAACAGGGCAGAGAACAGGGAAGACATGTGGCAAAGTCAGACCAGGAGTCAAACCTGCGCATGAGGACAGTAGGTCTGTACATGGGCTGCCTGCCCTGCACCACTGCACCACCAGGGGGTCCAGCTTTAGTTGGACCTTCAGTTACTTTTAAAAGGATCTTGACAAGATTTTAAAAGGATTTAAAAATTATCTTGATAAGAATACCTTTTTACCATATTAACAAGAAAAATATTTGATTATTCTGATAAAGCATATATATTTTATTTCAGTTATACATAAAAGACAGTCCCTAAATATATCACACCCCATCTACTTTACATGTTATGTTCAATTACAAAATCAAAAAGCAGCATTTATATCAAGCAATTGTTTGTGGTTCCTTTAAGCAATATAGGTCATGACCTTCTGTGCTATGGTTGTACAGCAGATCGGGCATTTGAAGACTTGCTCTGAACATTCCTTGCAGCTGACCAGGTGACCACACGGTATGAAGACGATGCAGATGTCTCTGTCCATACAGATCTTGCACTGCTTTTCCCTCTGCAGTTTCCGTAGTTTCTCCAGTGGGTCATCTTCTGAAAGAAAGTGGTTTAAAATGATGTTTTATTTTCCCGCTTGGAGTTCATTTCTTTTCTTGAACATCTTGAACTTAGAAGGTCAGCTGACTGATAAATAGTATATGATACAGCCATGTCAAAAAGCAAGTGCACTGTTTTTCAGTTAAGTTTTTACATATTAAGACACAATGAAATTAATCTAATCCTTTCCAGGTCTTAACATGACCCCTGATTAACAACTATGACAAATTATTTATTCAACAAATAATGTAAAAATGTTTAAAATCTAATTCATCATATGAGAGGTGGACTACTTCGTTCTCCTGTCTTGTTAGATTTACCTTTTTCTGGGCTTTGCAAGCAGTCCATCACAAGTGCTTCCACACTAGAGTAGCCTGAGCCCGTACTGCTGATCTTCTTCAAGATGGTCTCCTTCACCACACTCTCCTCAATACCCATTTCTATGGCTTTCAGAGCCATGGGGGACTGCAGTATCTCTGCAAAGAAGAAGAAAAAAAATGGTTTTGTACATCATTTTTTTCCCCCAGTGACGTTACTGTAATTTGTTAAATATTTATACTTACTGTCATCAAGACAATATTTTTCTAATTATATTTGGATTTTTCTAATTGAGATAAACTGCATCAAAATATCCAAATATTTACCATTCTCATCACTTGAAAATCCGTTCTCATGTTTTGGAGTCTAGAAGCGAAAAAAAGTCACACAATCATTTACAACAGAAGTTGAATAAAACAAAAGCCTGTATATGACAAAAACACCTGGGGTCACAATACTGTCTATATATCTAATTTAAAAAAAAAAATCCATAACAACAAAAACCACACTAAATAGAAATTTCAACATTGTACAAAATGAAAAAAAAAAAAAGACAAAATTGTGTTATTTTAATTTCTGCAAGGTATGATTGACATGACCACCAAGAAAATTCTGACAGGGGCAAAGAAGACAAGTTCACATGCAATCAAATTAACCAGACTGATTTCAAAGCTCTACCTAGCTGGTTCAGGCTTATCTTAACCATCCCCCACCACTTCCCACCCACCAGAAGAGAACATTTTATTTAAATAGTTTGCCTACAGCAATCTTTGATCCAAATTATTTCCTTTTAAACGCAGCTGGAAAGGTAAGACCTCCCAAATGTAATTTCTGTTATTTGTGAAACGCCATGTTTTCCAGAAAAACTTTTAAGTCCAGAAGGCATCAAAAGAAAAGAATCCACACAGGTCTGAATAGGTTAAAATCCAATTTCTTGACTTAATCAGGTTTTTTAAATCACACTTGAAGGCAATGTCACTGATTATGCTTCATAATATACAGAGAAAAAAAGCTGAACACTTACAGCACTATTTTGTTGTGGTCCTTGTAGCTGGATACTGTTGATAAATTCGTGACCTTTTTCTGCTAACAGGAAGCTGCATCTAAAAAAAAAAACATGTAACTTAATTAACACAAACTAAAATGTCAACTCAACCAGAATACCTTATATATATATATATATACACATACATATACATATATATAGATATATATATATATATATATACATATATATATATATATACATATATATATAGATATATATATATATATATATATATATATATATACATATACATATATATACATACATATATATACATATATATATACACACAGTCATGGAAAAAATTATTAGACCACCCTTGTTTTCTTCAGTTTCTTGTTCATTTTAATGCCTGGTACAACTAAAGGTACATTTGTTTGGACAAACATAACGATAACCACAAAGATTGCTCATAAGAGTTTTATTTAAGAGCTGATATCTTACCATTTTCCATGGTTGATTATAACCTAAATCACTTAAGTTTTTACATCAATAGCTATGGCGTTGTACTGCCAAAAACACTGCTTTTATGCATTCAGTGTTTTCTTTTCTGTCTGTTTTAGTCACATGATGACGTTTAGTGGTACCAGATATTAAAATGAACAAGAAAGTGAAGAAAAAATGGTGGTCTAATAATTTTTTCCATGACTGTATATATATATATACACACAGTAAGTTCCTCTTAATCAGAAGAAACACTGATGGTTGTTCTTACCCAGGGTAGTGTTTGGCATGTTCCTCCCAAGGGTCTTCTTCTGGCTGCCAGCCTTTCAAACCTCCACCACAACGGAAACATAACACCTTGTCTCCTGTACCTGCAAAGACACAATTTTAAACATGTCTATGATGAAATACGCAAAGAAAAAGATGTATTTTAAATGTGATACAATGTCTATTTTTTTTGTCCCAAGAAAACAATGTAATTCTTGGTGTTTGCTATACCTGTGCTGTAGAAGCCAGCTCTGGCAAGCCTCTCGTGCTCAACAGGGTGTTGGACACTTGCAAAGCTACCGAGCCTCTCCTCAAAACTCCCCATGTACACATGGGCATGTGTAGGCTGACTACTGCCGCTCTGCTCCATAACCTCTTCTGCACCCCCCTGGAGTGGTATGTTGCCCACATCATGCCCAAGGATGAAGAAGCAGCGGGGGAAATGTCTGGCATGTTCTTCCCAAGCGCTGTCCCCAGGTTCCCAGCCATTCAGCCTGCCACCACAGCAGAAACACTGCACCTGGTCACTCTCCCCTAAATAGTAGAGGCCAGCTTGAGCCAGATGTTGTGGTGTCACAATAGCAGTACAGGGCCACGATGAGAGGGACTTAAGGCGGGTTTCTTCTCTTGCCATATTAGGCGTCATAGGATAGGGGGTCTCATCAACCACCGCTCCTGTTCTCAACTGATAATCCATATTTTCTGCGCTTTCATCGTAGCCATTAGTTAGGGGCACATCGTAACGTTGGTTAATATTTGTGGGGTGGGTGCAGCGGAGAAACGTGCATGATGGGGAAACCTGTATCAATGGGAAACATTATTTACCAATTCAGAAAGGTAGAAAATTAAATGCCAGCCCCCCCCACCCCAATTCTGTAATTTTAATTACCTGCTTGTGCCTTTCTACAGGTGTATCTCCCGTGTACCAGTTTTCCACAGTCTTCCGGCAGCTGAAACAGCAGACTCTGTCACCATAGCCGGTGAAGTAGAAACCAGCCCGAGCCAGTCGTTCTGCTGGCACATGCTGAACTAGCCTGGAGCCAGCGAATGAGTTCAGGCGACTTTTCAACTGGGAATAATCAGCCGCCTCATCTGTTTCCAAATTATCATCTGGGTTGCGATTGCACATAATTGAAATAGGAATCTGCACAGTGGCTAGATCTGACGAACACGATGTCTGTGGAGTAAGAGAGAGAGAAAGAGAATTACATACAGTATCAAGATTATTTGATTGTTTTAGATTAAAAAAAAAGAAGATAAAATAAGAAAAAACTGTAGTTGAGAGCAAATATTTGGTTGTTTATATTCAGACGGTCTGCTAAGGTTTGAAAATATCACCATCAATGAGCTGTTTAGATCGGCAGGACACGATTTCATCAAAGCAAAGAGTAAGATTATCCATCTTTATCTCCACCCATAACTTCATGTCATGTCATTCATTGTAACTCGGAAGTGGGAAGTTGCAAGTCACTTGATTTTTTTTTTTTTTTTTTTAGTTTGCTGTTTAAAGCAAATTTTTATCACCTGTTATATAGTTCACCTAAGAATTAAATAAGATATTAATATTGTACCAGCACTTTGTGCAATGTTTTATTTGATTAAAAAACAAACAGACAAAAAAAAAAAAATTAAAAGATTGGTTAGTTGAGCTACCTTTTAAGGGGGATGCACAAATGCACAAACTGGAGCTAAAAGACTTTACCACTCAGTGAAGAACTGTATATATATATATATATATATATATATATATACACACAGTTGTGTTCAAAATAATAGCAGTCTGTTCAAAAAATTGAGTAAAGCCCAAAATACTTATAATGGTTTTATTTCCATGCATTGGGAACACTGCACATTATATTCTAAATCAAAACATGAAGAAAAAAGCAGAAATTCTTTACTCACTTTACAGAAAATGAAGAAAAATGAACATTGGGCTGTTCAAAAAAATAGCAGTGTCTGCATTTTACTTTACAAACTCAAATATTTACTGTATAAACTGAAAAAATATCCAGGATTCAGCATTCCTATGAATCACTAAACTAATATTTAGTTCTATAGCCAATGTTTCTGAGAACCGCCGTCTTCTAATTGTCACAGTACTCACAGGTAACTTCAGACTGTCTTTGATCATCCTGGGCTGGAATACCTGTTCACAGATGCCAGAAGTTGGTCGACTTGATTTGAAACTGGATTTCTTATTAGAGGGATGGGCACCTAAACTGCGGGCTTGGTCACTTTCATACATCCTAAAGAATGTGGCCTGATGCTTACTTATCCAGGTGAGCAATAGCAAGTTTTCTCATGAGGTTATAAAAGCAAAGCACACACCAAGTATGCCATTATCCACATATTACGTAAGGATACAGATAGAATTCATGACGCATAAACGAAATATTATCTTAGTAAACTGAGTCACATACTGTACCAATTCCTCAGAAACACGTGGGAGTATATTGCAACGCATAAGCATGTGTTCTATCACACCCTTTGACACATACCTTGAAGAAGTTTTTATCTCACAACTTAGCAGCCACTTATCAAATATTATATCATCATGTCGTCTCTCGGCGGTTGAATTCCACTGGACTTCAAGCAGCTATGTGCTATCATAAAGGCGGTGTGTTTAGGGGGGAAAGCTTGCGTTAAGTGTTGTTGAGATTCTTTCAGTAAAGCAATCACAACAACAACAATGTATTTGGTAAACACGTCAGACAGCAGCGTCTCAAACAGCAGTTAGTTAATTCACTCGCAGTCTTTGCTGATGTACTCATCCGAGGCTTAGACCAAAATCAAAAAGTGAAAGTCAAAGGGGGCAGAGGTGCGTCACCGTGTGACAGTAAATCCAAGCGCTACTTTGATCCACAAACTCACGAGTTGTCCCACAAACTCCAGAAAGCTCTCACAGCTTCGTCTCGAGTAAAAACGATACAACTACCGATTAAAGCAAGCATCCCACTCCCGGATGATCGTTTGCGTTTTGCTAAGCAGGCACAAGTTGCAGGGGTCGTGTATTCGTTTAAATAATACATCAAAAGTTCCCTTACCTGTCGGTTTGGACTTTGCTCTTGAACTGGATTAAAGGTACCGCTCCGAGCGTTAGCTTCTTTGCTAGGTTATGAAATTGTTTCATCGACTACCGTTTCAAAATTTCAATCATTAGCTTTCTATACCTTGTAGGTCGGTGTTCAGTTTGTGACTGCAAGTGGTCCTCGCTGTAAAAGCATCACCCAGAGGGAAAAAACAATGATTTAAAGGGACTAGTTTCTGACGTCCTCTCCCTGCCGGGAACTGAAAGCAGAGAACTGTGCGCAGCCGCAGACTGCCTCGCTGCCCTTCCGCCTGTGACGTCACGAATACTTTGCATGTCAGGGGGACTTGTGTGGGGGTTCCAGTGATTCCCGTTAGTCCACCACAAACGTTTCACTTTTAAAATGAGAGGTTTTGCTCTGTAATTTTGTCTCGTTAGGTGAATTACCGAGCTTAAGGGAAATCTGCGGGGCATTTACTGTGTTGACCTGCTCAGCACTGAGAGGTAGTTTGAAAAAAAAAAGAAAAAGAAAAGCGAAACAATGGGAAATTTGGGTGCAGCCACTGCTTACTAACATTGGTCTTGTCACTTTTGCATCTGAGTACCCTAGCCAAGACAAAAATGGGTATAAATGACCATCTATTGTCTACTTTAAATGCGTTGTGTAAGTTTCCAAATAGGAACAGAACAGCCAGGTGCGGAGACCTGACAAAGACAGAGGAGCTTGTTACTTTCACAAGCTTCTCATAAAGGCGGCAGCACAACTTGTCCAACCGGATTCACATCTAGCCTCTCAGCAGAATTTAATCATACAAGCGGAAGAGAGAAAGAGAGAGAGAGATGGCATCACCTGGTACCCATAACATTGTTCAATTTTCAGCAAACAATATCCCCACCTTTCCAGGGCGACTCGAAGATTACAAAACTCCAGTATGGAAGGTTCGTGGACTTGTCTGTCGTTTTAGGACATAATGCTCCCAATTTTGACAATTCTGAGTAATTGGTCCGAGAGACTTGTTTTTACATGGTAAAGAAGATATCCTCGTTAGAAATAACTCTAAAGCAGTGATTCCCAAAGTGTGGGCCCCGGCCCCCTGGTGGGCCGTCGCGGTACTGCAGGTGGTCCATGAGAGGTCATTAAAATTAAACAATTATGTTTTAAATCCTCAGCCTTTTTAAAAAATGTTTTAAATTACTGTAAAATGTTAACAAAATAATTAAAAACATTAAGAAGTAACAAAACAAACCAGTTAAGTGTTATTCTACCATCATCTTAACTTAATATGACAAGTGTCACCTTATTTGTTGACCCCTTACATCAATATCAGATCATGGCTCCTAGTCCTGTATGTTGATCACAGATGTGATTAAAGGTTTCGGTGGGCCGCAGAGATTTTTCACATTTTAAATTGGGCCTTGGTATTCTGAAGTTTGGGAATGGCTGCTCTAAAGTTCCATGAAATTATTGAGAGGAAAGACAAGGCCATTCTCTGTGAGAGGTGTTTGAGACCATGAATAAAACTTCTAAATTTAGAAGCAGGAAATTACAGGTGATCCAGATCTTTATGTATTTCCACCATCCAAAGCTAAGGCTTGACTTAACTTTATTTAAACCACAATGAAGAAAATGTATTCAGCGTTTTTTTTTTTTATTACTATTGCATAATAGGAGGGTTGTATAAAGGTTTTCACCTTATACTTTTGTATAAGACAAGTACAGAACCCCTTGTACCCTTAGTTTATGTAATAATCAACAACAAAAGACTCCTTAATTTCACTAACACACAAAATGTATCGGTTAAGTATGACTCATACCAGACTAGTGCAGTCTGGTATAAATTCATCCAAAATGTATTTCTTTTTATGTAATATTTCATTAAAATAAAAACAGTGGAGAGAGATATCAAACGGGTTCAAAATAAAGAAAATTGCTGTTCACTGTAGGACTAAGAACTAAATGTCAAATTTGCAGTAAACATTTATTTTCTTTGCGCAAATACTGCTCAACTGATCACAGGGGTCATTCATGCACATTTACGTACAACAGATGTATTCCAAATACATTTAATCACCACTTATTTTCATTTAATCACTTTATACTTAGACATCAATTGAAAAGTTTTTTGTTGTTAGAAAGATTGCGCCTAATCCAGAACAGTGTTTTATGTGATCAGATATATCTGCACAGTTTCAAAGCCCCATATGAAGAAACTGATGCAGAAACAGCACAATCCAACTTTTCTCCTCAACACCACGTCATCCTCCACCTGTCATACACCTTCAAGTATCATGATGGACCACTTAAAGACAAGTAGGTGGAATGAGAACTCTTGCAATGCAACTTGGCGATGGAGTGATCTGAGCTAAAATGAGACCAACAGGCATCATCCCTCTACGATTCGGCGTAGTATGTTTCCCAGAGCACCTTTGGCTATCTGGAGGGGCGTCTTCTCCTCCTTGTTCTCAATATAAATACTGGCCCCATGTTCCACCAGCAGCTTGGCTGCTTCCACGCGCTCTTCATCACATGCAAGATGACTGGAAAAAAAAAAAAAAAAGGGTAGTTACAGATCAAATGAAAACATCTCAAACCAATCTGTGTAGCTGGTATCACTCAGGGTTTTTAATTAATGAAAAATGCTTTATGCTTCCACTAAAACTTTGTGTTTATGCCACAATGATGTATTGAACATACAGTGGTGTGTTGCCCTGGGAGTCCTGGATGTTAGTTGAGGCACTCTGTTTGAGAAGCAGCTGGATGAGGCGGTAGTTGCCCTTGGCAGACGCTCGGTGAAGTGGAGTTGATTCCAACTTGTCAGTAGCATTGGGATCTGCTCCATTTTCCAGCAACAGCAAAGCAATCTACAACGTTGAAAGATCGATTCAGGTACAAGCCAGAGACAGGCCATTTTCACATCTGTCATTTCACATTCACATGAAAGTTACATTTCCTCATCCGGTTTCTAGTTCCCTAAAAGGACGTCACATTTCCTCCATTTATGTCTGAGTGAGACCAAAATGTGGAATAAAAATTCTTGAAGCTGTCTGGAAAACTGTGGGTGATGTCACAGCTCTTTCAACTTAAAATAGAATTCATTTGTATACTGAGCCACATACTCATTTCATGGAGCATATCCATTTATAAATTCAATCTGTTTGTGACTTTGAGACACCTTGTTGGCTCTCTTACAGATAATAATAACACAATATATAAATAAAAAGGCTTAACTGGACAATATCTGGAAAAAGTAATTAAAAAAAATCTTGTGAATACTTTGTAACTTTGTTGTCCTATAGCAATGATTATCTCTTTCATATGTGGTCTTTAAATGCTTGTGTAATATGAGAAATACATTATATGATATCTCTGTTTTCTTTAAATGGTGCAGCAATGCATGATTAGTGGCAAATATTTTTTTTTTAACTTAAAATGTAATTATGTTACTACTAAAGCTGCAAAACGCCATCTTTTCATCATTGATTAATTTATTGATTACTGTTATTATGATCTGATAAGACCAGAAACAAAAATGTCCATGTTTTCAAACCTTGCATGAGGTGATGACAACATTCATTCAAGAATGTCGCTGTACTAGTTGTAGCTTGTTGCAAGAGTTCCTGTCATAAAGCTCTTCATTGTATTCTCAAGTGCATTATTTTTGTTTTGTTTATTTTTTTGCTGTGCCATTTGAGGGATTATCATTACTACATCTGGCACTTTTTAACATTTGTTATGAGTAACAAGAGCAATAGGATAGCTAGGATGGCTTACAACCAGGATCAGCTTACTTAACTTTAAAAAGCCAGACAAATACCTAGACTGAGATCCCAAATCCCAGATGAGTTGAAGAGAAGATGTTGCAGTTGTTGAGAAAGAGGAAGGGAAAGGGATCATTTTAACCTTTTTTTCCCTCAATTGGGGACTTTAAGATCACGTTTCAATATGATAGACAAACCTGGAACGCTGACAAGAACACAAATGGCGTTTCAAGAATGCAGTACAATATGTTTCACCGAGACGTGACTGCAGGGGTAAACTCCCAACTCAACACATCCCTCCCTGGTCTTCAGAGAGAAACTGTAAGATGGGCAGCAATATTCCAGTGTTTGTTTCAGTCTCCCCCCCAACAAGTATAGTTAAATAGAAGCGTTGCATCCTCCACTTCCCTCCAGACCTCATAGTCTCACCTTCCACCTAAGTACTATATGTTACTATGAGATAAAAGCAGAGCTGGTATTACCTTTAAAAAAATAACAACAACTGTATTTAACTTCACCTGAAGGCAATGTCTCCACCCTCACTGTTAACTGAAAAATGACAAGCCTCATCATGTGCAAAACTTCCCTCTTTCTCTCCACCCAACTTCACATCATTCTGCATTTGCTTCAACTCACAATTAGGAAGCACAAAGCTTTAACATCAATTTCAAGAGACCCCAATAAACTTTATGAACCTCTAGAGATGAAAGTTACATTTTCTCGTCCGGTTTTTAGTTCCCTAAAAGGACGTCACATTTCCTTCATTTATGTCTGAGTGAGACCAAAATGTGGAATAAAAATTCTTGAAGCTGTGGGAAAACTGTGGGTGACATCACAGCTCTTTCCACTTAAAACACCATCTTTTCATCATTGATCAATTTGTTGATTACTGTTATTATGATCTGATAAGACCAGAAACAAAAATGTCCATGTTTTCTAACAGTGCATGAGGTGATGACAACATTCATTCAAGAATGTCGCTGTACTAGTTGTAGCTTGTTGCAAGAGTTCCTGTCATAAAGCTCTTCATTGTATTCTCAAGTGCATTATTTTTGTTTTATTTATTTTTTTGCTGTGCCATTTGAGGGATTATCATTACTACATCTGGCACTTTTTAACATTTGTTAACTAGGGCAATAAGATAGCTAGGATGCCTTACAACCAGGATCAGCTGACTTAACTGTAAAAAGCCCAACAAATACCTAGACCAGAGGTCTCAAACTGATCCATGAAAGGGCCGTGTGGCTGCAGGTTTTTATTCCAACCATGCAGCAGCACAGCTGACTTGTCTTAGTCAATCAACTAGTTGTCTTCACTGAAGGTCTGAACTAGTTCAGTTGATTGAATGAAACAACTCAGCAGTGTTTCTGCATGGTTGGAACAAAAACCTGCAACCACACGGCCCTTTCAGGGATGAGTTTGAGACCCCTGACCTAGAGTGAGACCCCAAATCTCAGATGAGTTGAAGAGAAGATGTTGCAGTTGTTGAGAAAGAGGAAGGGAAAGGGATCATTTTAACCTTTTCTTCCCTCAATTGGGGACTTTGAGATCACGTTTCAATATGATAGACAAACATGGAACGCTGACAAGGACATAAATGGCGTTTCAAGAATGCAGTACAATATGTTTCACCGAGACGTGGCTGCAGGGGTAAACTCCCGACTCAACACATCCCTCCCTGGTCTTCAGAGAGAAACTGCAAGCTGGGCAGCAATATTCCAGCATTTGTTTCAGTCTCCCCCCCGTAACAAGTATAGTTAAAGAGAAGTGTTGCATCCTCCACTTCCCCCCAGACCTCATAATCTCACCTTCCACCTAAGTACTATATGTTACTATGAGATAAAAGCAGAGCTGGTATTACCTTTAAAAAAATAACAACTGAATTTACTTCACCTGAAGGCAATGTCTCCACCCTCACTGTTAACTGAAAAATGACAAGCCTCATCATGTGCAAAACTCTTAAGTCAATTTAGACTTGCAGTTCTTCTTCCCTCTTTCTCTCCACCCAACTTCACATCATTCTGCATTTGCTTCCACTCACAATTAGGAAGCACAAAGCTTTAATATCAATTTCAAGACACCCCCATAAACTTTATGAACCTCTAGAGAAGTAAAACGTGGTTGAAAAGGTGTCTTTTGTACATGGCATCTGTGTAGTATTTTTGACCAAACCATGTCACAGACATTTGATAAGATCTGAGGGAGTTGCTCCAGCTTTGGATAATATGTCATAATATATCTCCTTTAAAGGCAGCAGACGAAATTCAGTCAAATATTAATTATTAGTTGAGCTGGAACCCTGCATGTCTTGGATGTTTCCCTGCCTCAGCGCACCTGATTCAAATGAGTTGGTTGTTAACTGACTTGTGCAGACCTGAGTGAAAAGATGATGATGATCCATTCATTTGAAACCATAACAATAGAAAGAGCTGCATGACTTAAAACAAAAACGTGATATTTCTGCTTGTTTCAACTAAATGTCTTCATGTTGGTTACTGGAAACAGTTATTGCAACTATGCCAAGAAATATCCTGGACTTTTGGTCTATTCACCGCATACAATCTGACTAAATATGAGCAGAAATAACACATCACTATATAAATGAAAGGGTACAAGTATGAAGTAATGTGATGTGGTACCAGGGAATGTTCCTGCAACTTGGAAGAGTTACCTCATATCTGTCTTTAGAAGCTGCGTAGTGCAGAGGTGTGCATCCGTTTTGATTAACTGAATTCAGTTGAGCTCCTTTGGATATCAGAGATCTTACTATGTCCTCTCTGCCTGCAGATGCAGCAATGTGCAAAGGCGTCCACGAGGCCTGTAAAAATGACACGTCGCATGTGACGTCATTAACACGCCGAGAGAAAGTTTATTGCATAAAATTAGTAAAAGTAACATTATTTGTAGTGCAGTATAGTATATTTGTTTTTACAAAGAAACAAGGCGTAAACCCACATCATCTTTCAGGTTCACTTCAACTCCCAGCTCGAGCAGAAACTCCACAATATTGGTGTGTCCGGCCGAACAAGCCCAATGGAGAGCGGTTCTGCGGTCCTGAGATCAGAGACTGTTTTCAGTATAGACAGGCGAACAACAGCAGTCAATGCTGCATTACTGGCTTTGTAGTCTTACCTGATCCGCTTTGCAGGCAAGCGTTTTATCTGACAGAATACACTGTTTTAATTTTTCATACTGTCCGTTGTACGCATAATTGCAGACCTCCACATTGGACACAGAACCTTCCATTATTATTATTTTAATACGTTTAATCGTCAAGCCAAACTTTCAGAAACCTTGTTTGGATGCTGAAGTTGTTGCGTTTGAAGCAATGACTCAGGAAATTATGTGTACATCCGCACAGGTCGACATTTGTCTCTTCAAATGAAAAGTCTTGTACTTATTTCGATGGAAATGTACACTCAATATATAGATCTCTTCCAACCGAATTGACAGGGGAACATTGTTTATTATCATTAATTTTCTTTTTCGTTATCATTGGAAAAACTCAGTATAAAATAAAATCGATTTGTAGAAAGACTCGTTAAAGAAACGTACAAGTGTTTTATTTTGGTAGGACTGATTCACTTCCGCAGGAAGTAAAACACGACACAAGATGGATGCGCTGTGAGCTACATTAGAAAGAATAAGAAAAGAAACCCCCAGTAGATAATTTAAAATACTTTCTGTTGTTGTATGAGTGGGTGCTATTTCAATACAAATATTTGTAGGCATGGCAAGCTCACTGGTAAGTTAATGTGGCTCATCGCTACCCAATTAACCTCTAAAGCAACTAGCTAGCTGCTCTCCAATGTGCTTTTTTTTTAATACAATGAACAGTCGAAGCTTCTATACATTTATTAGTTACGAAAGTTGCCAATTTTATTATTTAATATATGTTTGTAACTCTAGGATTTCAGAACCCATGCCGATCAATCATGCAGATACTCTGAAGAATTTGTCAACATTTACTACGACTGCATGGACAAGAAAAGGAGGGTGAGTTTCCTGCTTTCTGCTTACGTTCAACATCAACTACTCTTATTTTGATTATATGAGTACACCAGGACTAAAAAAATTTATATATATATGTCAGGCAGGTGTTTCGCTAGATCATTGCCAACAACGTGTTTCATCTATTTTACAATGTTGTTGCTGTAACATAATTTACTCACCAGAGAGCAGTGTCACTCAGCGCGCGTGTCTGTGATAATTCTGTTAGAACCCCAGTTAAGGCAACGCTAATCCTGTACATGTCGAAAATGAAGTGCTTCTGAATTATAAATGATACCAGTATTGGTCACCAGAAGGCAGGCACTGGTTAGATCTACAGCGTTTTCCAAAATTACAAATGTATCCAGAAATGTTGAAGTTTTGTACCACACTGTTGACATACAATGCTGTCATACATCTCTGCAAACTCTGACTGTCCCGGCTGTCAATTTTTCAAAGTAGTTGTGGTGTGACCTTTTCCCATGCAGTTTGAAGACATTTAGAACAACTATATGCTTCACTCTGGCTCAACCCAGAAATGAAGGTTGGGAAGTAGAAGGTTTTTTGGAAAAGGAGAGAAGGGTATACGTACTGTAAAAGGTCTTTACAAAGAAGGGACATTTATGTCATTCAACGGCTTTGCTCAACAGTACCACTTGTTGGAAAACTGTGATTTCTGGAAATATTTACAAATTAGACATTGTGTAATTAAGAGATTTGAGTCACAGAATCTAACCAACCCGATTGTTGTCTGTCTAGCAAACCCTCTAAATCACAAGGCATCATCATTCTATCAAAACTTAATGTATTTAACTAGTGGCAAATGTGACCATTTGAGAATAATCTGGCAGAGAGACCTTAATTGTGAAATTAGTGAGGATACATGGAGTCACATCATAGCACAAAATGGCAGATATGTCAAAGATGCCAGAGGGAAGTTTATCCAATATAGAGTAGGCTTTTTAAAGTAGGGCTCACAAACAATAATTATGTTGGAAGTGTACAAAGGAGATGGGAACTTTTCTGCATATCATATGGTTAAGCCATTTTGGCACAGTGTACTGAAATATCTGGAGGCATGGGAAGGAGTGACCCTGCCAGTATCCCCTTTTCCCGTTTATGTCTTTTGGGACATAAAACAGAAACCCCAAAGGCATACTCAATTTTGATGGTGGGAATAACCTCATGTCTCAGAATTATATTGAGGAATTGGAAATCAACCACATGTCGTAAACCTCAGGAGTGGAAATTTTTAATGATTTTTTTCATGGAACATCTTCTTACTAGTATCAAGACTGTAAAGCCTGACTTAAGATATATGATCTTACTTTTATTTTATTTATTTACTGTATTATTGGTACTTGTACAATGTTACTGATATTCCTTTTTATTTTTATGTATTTATTATATTTTATTTTATTTTATTTTAGGACAGGGACTACCTAAGCCTTAGAAAATGTAACGCTGGCCTTTCTATCTTTGTTTTTTATATCATGTACCACTGAAAGCTGTTACTGACTTTGTAAAAACAAAAAAAAAGAATCTACATTTAGAACCTGTAACCAACCATTTATGTCAATTATTTCAATTGTTTGAAATTTTCAGTAAGTGACTATAAATCGTTTGTTTTTTCCTCTTCCTTTGTTTTCAAACCAAAGTAATGTACCGTGCTCTTTCATAAACAGAGGGTCTCTCTTGTTCGACTGTCAGGATGCCGTCCTTTCCTTTCCTTTCTCTGCCTCATTTAAGCTGTGCTTAGGGATCTGCTCGTCTCTCTGCATGACAAAACTGCAAGCTATCAACAGAGTTACTGAATGTATGGCATGACACTGCAAGACAGAGTGATCCATACTGAATAAAGATAACAAACTTTGATTCCAGAAAAACACACACAAACTATCACCTGGTTCTCCCTCTGTGCTGATGAAACCATGATTTCATCTATCAGAGGACAAAGGACATGAATCAATTATCTCAAACTCTGACTCATCTGTGCAGACGCTGATGGAGCCAATCTTATTCTAAAGATGAGTCATGGCTCTATGTCTCCACTCTCTTACAGGATTAAGAGTGGGTACAGATATTGTTTTTTTTTTTTTTTGTAGTTACGTACTCTGAAGTTTTAACACACTTATCTCAAAGCAAAAACTCACTGTCTTGTTTCCTGGGAAAGTCATTGTCTTGTTCTTTAATTTCTCTGAAAGAATGTTTGGAATGGAAGTCACACTCTTAAAGTAATTTCTGATTGCCTTTAAAAGAAGAAGCACGTTTATGATTTTTTTTTTTGTTTTGTTTTTTGAGCATACCATGACAGCACTTGGTGTCAGTAGACTTGACCTAAACAAAAGAAGGACTGCAGGGCTTGGAAATAACTGTCAAGCATGTGTTTTGTTTGTGTTTTTTCCACTGTAGGCTCAGTTAGTTGCTACTTTTGACCATATTATTTACTGGTTTCTTTGTCCCAGAACTTGACCCGGCTCTACCTGGACAAGGCGACCTTGGTGTGGAATGGGAATGCAGTATCAGGGCAGGATGCTCTGGGCGAGTTTTTTGAGTCACTCCCATCGAGCGAGTTCCAGGTTCAGACGCTGGATTGTCAGCCAGTACACGGTCAGTGGGCCAGTCTCAGACTCTGCATACACTATATTGCCAAAAGTATTTCCTCACCCGTCCAAATGATCAGAATCAGCTGTTCCAATCACTTCCATGGCCACAGGTGTATAAAATTAAGCACCTAGACATGCAGACTGTTTCTACAAACATTTGTGAATGAATGGGTCTCTCTCAGGAGCTCAGTGAATTCCAGCGTGGAACTGTTCTTTAATTTTCTCTGAAAGAATGTTTGGAATGGAAAGTCACACTCTTAAAATTATTTCTGATTGCCTCAAAAAAAACAAAAAACAAATCCAGTCGTGAAATTTCCTCGCTGTATTATAAGGAAATGGAAGTGTTGGAGAACAACAGCAACTCAGCCACAAAGTGGTAGGCCATGTAAACTGAGGGGGCGGGGTCAGCAGATGTTGAAGCACATAGTGCGAAGAGGTTGGCAACTTTCTGCAGAGTCAATCACTACAGACCTCCAAACTTCATGTGGCCTTCAGATCAGCTCAACAACAGCACAGAGAGCTTCATGAATGGGTTTCCATGGTGGAGCAGCTGCATCCAAGCCAAACAGCACCAAGTGCAATGTAAAGTGTCGGATGCAGTGGTGTAAAGCAGCCACCACTGGACTCTAGAGCAGTGGAGGAACGTTCTCTGGAGGGATGAATCACACTTCTCCATCTGGTAATCTGATGGAAGAGTCTGGGTTTGGTGGTTTCCAGGAGAACGGTACTTGTCTGACTGCATTGGTCCAAGTGTAAAGTTTGGTGGAGGGGGGATTATGGTGTGGGGGTGTTTTTCAGGAGCTGGGCTTGGCCCCTTAGTTCCAGTGAAAGGAACTCTGAATGCTTCAGCAGACCAAGACATTTTGGACAATTTCATGCTCCCAACTTTGTGGGAACAGTTTGGAGCTGGACCCTTCCTCTTCCAACATGACTGTGCTCCAGTGCACAAAGCAAGATCCATGAAGACATGGATGGAAGAGTCTAGTGTGGATGAACTTGACTGGCCTGCACAGAGTCCTGACCTCAACCTGATAGAAGACCTTTGGGATGAACTAGAGCAGAGACTGAGAACCAGACCTTCTGGTCCAACATCAGTGTTTGACCTCACAAATGTTCTTCTGGAAGAATGGTCAAAAATCCCCATAAACACACTCCTAAACCTTGTGGACAGCCTTCCCAGAAGAGTTGAAGCTGTTCTAGCTGTAAAGGGTGGAGCCACGTCATATTGATTAGGGAACTAAAGCTCATATGTGAGTCAAGGCAGGTGAGCGAATACTTTTGGCGATATAGTGTATTTACAAGTCTTGCATGTGATTGTCAAGGGAACCATGTTTGTGTTAATTTGAGTTCAAGCACGTTGAAATCAAGTTTTTAACTGAAAATGGATCACGCAACTTTCCACTGGTGAATGTTTTCTATTTATCATTGACAGAACAAGCAACCCAAGGCCAGACTACTTTGCTTGTGGTGACTGGTGGCATCGTCAAATTTGAGGGGAACAAACAGCGTTTCTTCAACCAGAACTTTCTTCTCACCGCTCAGGCTTCACCCAACAATGACCAGCCTGTCTGGAAGATTGCGAGTGACTGTTTCCGCTTTCAAGACTGGAACAGCTGAGGCTCTTCTACTCACTGCTTTCCATTAATGTCTAAATACATGATAGCAAATATGCTGTGGGGTGGGGGTGGATTTTGTATGGTTTTTTTTTTTTTTTTAGAAAGAAAGAAAATAAAGACTCTTTACATTCATTGCCATAACAAAGTTTCCAGACCTCAAGACCTGATCAAGGCATATGACCATAATGATGAAAAATTGAGAATTTTATATTTTGTACTTGTAGGTCATTTATGTTTTACATTTTGGTTGCCCTCATTGAATGAAAGAATGATTTTTATCTACACACCTACGCTGAATATTGCAAAGTAACATCAACATGGCATGACGCTTAGATACAGTGGAGGAAATAAGTATTTGATCCCCTGCTGATTTTGGCAGTTGTCATACTAAGAAATAAATGAACAGTCTCAGACTTCTATGGCAGCTTTATTTTAACAGTTATAGAAAGAATATTGTAAAAAATTGAGAAAATTACATGAAATGAAAAATAAAAATCAATTTGTAAGTCATTGAGGGAAATAAGTATTTGATCCCACATGGTGGCAAAACCCTTGTTGGCAAGCACAGCTGTCAGACGTTTCTTGTAGTTGCTTACGAGGTTTGCACACATCAGGAGTAATTTTTGTCCACTCCTCTCAAATCCTGAAGGTTTTGAGGCTTGCGCTTGGAAACTTGCAGCTTGAGCTCTCTCCATAGATTTTCAATAGGATTAAGGTCAGGAGACCATCCATCCATCCATCCACCCATTAACTTCCGCTTGATCCGAAGTTCGGTCGCGGGGGCAGCAGCTTCAGCTGAGAGGCCCAGACCTCCCTCCCCTCGGCCGCCTCCACCAGCTCCTCTGGGAGAATCCCGAGGTGCTCCCAGGCCAGCTGAGAGATATAATCTCTCCAGCGGGTCCTGGGTCTTCCCCGTGGTCTTCTCCCAGTTGGACATGCCCGAAACACCTCTCCAGGGAGGCGTCCTGGGGGGCATCCTAACCAGATGAACCACCTCAACTGGCTCCTCTCGATGTGAAGGAGCAGCGGCTCTACTCTGAGTCTCTCCCGAATGACTGAACTTCTCACCCTATCTCTAAGGGAGAGTCCAGCCACCCTGCGGAGGAAACTCATTTCCACCGCTTGTATCTGCGATCTCATTCTTTCGGTCACCACAGTTCATGACCATAGGTGAGGGTTGGAACAACGATCGACCGGTAAACAGAGAGCCTTGCCTTTTGGCTCAGCTCTCTCTTCACCACAACGGACCGGTACAGAGTCCGCACCACAGCAGACGCTGCACTATTCCCTCTGTCGATCTCCCGCTCCTTTCTCCCATCACTCGTGAACAAGACCCCGAGATACTTAAACTCCTCCACTTGAGGCAGAACCTCACTCCCGACCCGGAGGAGGCATTCTACCCTTTTCCGACTGAGTACCATGGTCTCAGATTTGGAGGTGCTGATCCTCATCCCTGCCGCTTCTCACTTGGCTGCGAACCGCTCCAGCGAGAGCTGCAGATCCCCACTCGATGGCGCCAACAGGACCACGTCATCTGCAAACAGCAGAGACGAGATCCCGACACCACTGAACCGGAACCCCTCTGCTCCGTGGCTGCGCCTAGAAACTCTGTCCATAAACGTTATGAACAGAATCGGTGACAAAGGGCAGCCCTGGCGGAGTCCAACTCTCTCTAAAAACGAATCCGACTTACAAACCGGCAATGCGGACCAAGCTCCTACTCCATTTGTACAGGGACTGGACAGCCCGTAACAACGGGCCCAGCACCCCATACTCCTGTAGTACCCCCCCCACAGGAAACCCTGAGGGACACGGTCAAATGCCTTCTCCAAGTCCACAAAACACATGTGGACTGCTTGGGCAAATTCCCATGTTCCCTCAAGGACCCTAGTGAGGGTATAGAGCTGGTTCAGTGTTCCACGACCAGGACGGAACCCGCATTGTTCCTCCTGAATCTGGAATTCGACAATAGATCAAACTCTCTTCTCCAGCACCCCTGCATAGACCTTCCCAGGGAGGCTGAGGAGTGTGATTCCCCTGTAATTGGAACACACCCTCCGGTCCCCCTTCTTAAAAAGGGGAACCACCACCCCGGTCTGCCAATCCTGAGGTACTTCCCCCGATTTCCATGCGATGTTGCAGAGACGTGTCAACCAAGACAGTCCTACAACATCCAGAGCCTTCAGGAAATCAGGGCATCTCGTCCACCACCGGAGCCCGGCCACTGTGCAGCTTCTTAACTACTTCAGCGACCTCAGCTCCCGTAATTGGCGTGTCCACCCCCAAGTCCACAGGCTCAGCATCCTTGACGGAAGACATGTTGGTGGGATTGAGAAGGTCCTCGAAGTATTCCTTCCACCGCCGAACGACATCTCCAGTCGAGGTCAGCAGCACCACATCCCCACTATACACAGTGTTGGTGAAGCACTGCTTTCCCCCCCTGAGCCGTCTGACGGTTTGCCAGAATCTCCGTGGAGCCGATCGAAAGTCTTTTTCCATGGCCTCACCGAACTCCTCCCACACCCGAGTTTTCGCCTCAGAGACCACCAAAGCCGCCGCCCGCTTGGCCCACCGATACCTGTCTGCTGATTCCGGAGACCCACAAGCTAACCAAGCCCGGTAGGACTCCTTCTTCAGTCTGACAGCCTCTCTCACCCGAGGTGTCCACCACCGAGTTTGAGGATTACCGCCACGACAGGCACCGACGACCTTACGGCCACAGCTCCGGTCAGCCGCTTCAGCAATGGAGGCTCGGAACATGGCCCATTCAGACTCAATGAATGGGAGGTCAGGAGACTGGCTAGGCCATTCCATGACCTTGATGTGCTTCTTATGGGGCCACTCCTTTGTTTCCTTGGCGGTATGTTTTGGGTCGTTGTCATGCTGGAAGACCCATCCATGACCCATTTTCAATGTCCTTGTGGAGGCAAGGAGGTTGTCACCCAAGATTTTGCGGTACATGGCCCCGTTCATCTTCCCATCGATGTGGTGAAGTCGACCTGTCCCCTTAGAAGAGAAACACCCCCAAAGCATAAGGCTTCCACCGCCATGCTTGACAGTAGGGATGGTGTTTTTGGGGTCATATTCAGCATTTCTCTTCCTCCAAACACGTCGAGTTGAGTTGAGGCCAAAGAGCTCTATTTTAGTCTCACCTGACCACAGCACCTTCTCCCAGTCTCTTTCTGAGTCATCAATATGTTCGTTGGCAAACCTGAGTCGGGCCTGGACGTGAGCCTTCTTGAGCAGAGGGACCTTGGACCACTGCAGGATTTTAAACCACTTGCGTCTCAGTGTATTACCAATAGTTTTCTTGGTGACTGTGGTCCCAGCTGCCTTGAGATCATTAACCAGCTCCTCCCGTGTAGTTCTCGGCTGATCTCTAACCTTTCTCATGATCATTGAGACCCCACCAGTTGATATCTTCCATGGAGCCCCCAGCCTAGGTTGATTAACAGTCATGTTGTACTTCTTCCACTTCCGAATAATTGCACCATCAGTTGTTACCTTCTCATTCAGCTTCTTATTTATGGTTTTGTAGCCCATTCCAGCCTTGTGGAGTTCAACAACTTTGTCCCTGACATCTTTTGACAGCTCTTTAGTCTTGCCCATGGTGGAGATGGTGGAGTATTACTGAGTCTGTGGGCAGATGGCTTTTTATACAGGTGACAATTTGGAACAGGTGTCTCTCATGCAGGTAATTACTACAGTGAGATTAGGAGTATGCCAGTGGTCTGTGGGAGCCAACACTGGTCAAGGTTGGTAGGGGATCAAATACTTATTTTCCTTAATGACTTACAAATTAATTTTTATTTTTCATTTCATGTAATTTTCTCAAATTTATTTTCAATATTCTTTCTATAACTGTTAAAATAAAGCTGTTAAAATCATCGGGGGATCAAATACTTATTTCCTCCACTGTATGTGGTAAGCGGACGTTTGTTATGTGAGCTTAAAATAAAACCTGTACTGGAGGACCATTAATAACTTCAATGAAGATTTTTTTTGTTTTATTTGATGTTAGTATTAATAAAATGAAATGAAAAATACTTTATTAATACTTTATTTGTACAATCAGCTCCAGCTCTATTTTCAAAAGCTGACGCTATTTTGTGCCTCTTTGGAAATCTATTATTGAAACCACAGTCTACGTACTGGTGCATACAGTAGTATACAGTATGTACTATATTGAGGTTCAGCGATTGTTGTTGGTATGTAGCACGCCACTGTAACTATTTAACTATGCTACGGAACAATCTGAATCAGACACATGGCCAACCTGACCAACTTCTGTTGCACCGGTTGCATTGTTATGACAGGAGAGAAAACAGTAACACTGGAAATTTATTTTCCCAGAAAGGAGCAAACCATCCAGGCAATTCTTGCACTGTAGATAGAGCAGTTGTTCATACATGATGAAGTATGTTTTGGAAATATCAGTACACGTTAGTATTAAAGTACGCAGTTTCAAAAATTACCTGTTAAGAGCGCTTGTGTTACCCAATTCCAGGGTATAACAAATGTGGTTTGACAAAATTGGTTGAAGGTAAAAATGTTGATATAACATGTATAACTATGTATAACCATGTGAAAGCTATTGACAGTTACAAGCAAGTGTTAGTTTCCTTTTACTCTCATCTTTACATTTCTGGGGGAATGCTGATGTTTGAAAGAGCCTTTATAAAACATCCTTGGTAATCCTCTTTAATATAGGAGGCAATCATGCTTAACTAATACTTAACTAAGGGATAACTAAATGATTTAATCCACACATTGATGCATGATGTGTCATGCATTCTTTCTCCTCACTGACAAACATGAACAAATGAGCACTGAGCTCACAGCAGTGAGGGTTTGATAATAAAGTTGAATATTAACTGATCTGCATCCAAATCCATCAACATTTTCTCCAAAGCCAGATCTATTTGCTCCCCCTCTCTGAGAGCGCAGCATTATCTGGTCACATGGAAATATCAATTTTAATCAAACCGGTCCTCAGATAAGACTAAAACAATGACAACAGTTGCATTGATAGACTTCTCTGTAACAGGGGTCCAGCTAGCTACAGTGGATCTTGTCAATTAATCAATAATGCACACACACAGAAAAAAAAAAAAACATTCCACTACTGACCAATCTGGAGTTTATACTTATATGGTACTTCACATGTTCTTCACACTCATGAAATTAAAATGATACATTTTTTATTAGTGTGACTGTGCAAGTGCAAAAAAAAATTCTAACGCATTATTAATATGAAAAGAGGTTTATTTTTTTAATGCTGGACCAGGTATGTGGCAGTTATGATGGGAGCGATATAGCTGGTTGATTCACCAAACAACTGTGGAGTGGCTGCCATTGTCTTGAAGTCTAAACAATCAAAAGCTCAACACAACAGTACTTGGAAAAATACATAGAAAACACTCCTCTATGATATGAAAAGGAACACAGCCATGTTCAGATCATTTTTGATAATGTACAGTTGCCTGTTAACTGAGGTAAAATACACACACTTAAATACGCCAGTTGTGACTACACCTAGTTAGCTTTTTTTTAGTAATAAAGCATGCTTGCTTTAAATAAATAAGGTGCCCACAAGAATTTTGAAATTGTTTTTACACAAGCAAACCCTTTGACAACTTCACTTCTTACATCAACTTATCTTCCTGAGTCCTTGTTCATACATTTTGGTCTTTTCTCTCTTTCAAAAAAAAAAAACAAAAAACAGAAGCATAAATAGAACGAAGCTCACAAAACAAACAAAATAGTGGATAAATAGACATGGTGAATAAGTATTTTCTGTTGGTGATCCATGTCTTTATATCTCTTTGTGTGAGCACATTTTTCCTTAAATCTCATGTAAACATGGCATTTGAGCCACTTGTGTAACAGACACATTAGCCATTTGACTGAATCAAGTTGGCTCTGATGACCGCACTACAACATACGTACTGCAGACTGAAGGCACCGCAACATCACTACTCCAACTTCATAAAAGGAGCATAGAAAGCATTTTAAAAGATGACGTTTGTTAATCTTTTCAATGGAAGTCACAGCAAAGAATCGGTGACATCTGGACAGTAGTGGTATTTTTATCAGCTTCAAACCAAGCGCCAATAGAGCTGAGAGAATGGCAGTTACGTGCTGTAAATGTCAAACCGTTCTTATAAAATAAGACTTGTAGCTTCAGTGCATCTCCGTAACAATCAAAGCTTCTACACACATTTGATAAATAGAAAGCAGCACATATGAATCAACAGCTACAACTTTTTACAGCTTCAGCTTTTGTCTTCGAGACATTTTCAATTGAAAGTCTGTGATGAGCAAACGGCAGAAGCTGGGTACCAGGGCAATGACTTCCCAGCCTGGAGCCCAGACCTTTCTGAGAGCTCATGTTTCATTTGCTCGGGAAGAACATATCTGGCCTTCTTCCATTCAACAAGATCTTCCTCAGGCCACAACTATCAGCCTAATACAGGGCAGGTTTGAAACATATCTGTACAGGAGTGCCACTGAGGCACTTGTGGAACAGTTGTGAATCTACTAACATGTGATATCTGGACGGCATCTGAACTTTACATTTGTACTATCAAACATTTGGCTGCGTTGAGTGGTCGTGGGTCTATTCTTGGAGTTTTAAAATAAACTGAAGTTCCAGACTAGATCCCCTTTTGTGCATTTGTCAGGTGAAGCCAGGCTACTTATTTACAGATCCAAACAGTGGTTATGATAACAGAAACTGATTATTTTCCTCCGTACATTCTCTCTATGTGCTGAAAATAGTGGTTCTTCAGCTCTTTCCTCTTCAGCTTGAATGCATCTGTAACGAGACCTGTCTCAGGGGTCCATGGATCTGGACTCAGATGCACCTTCACTGGAATCTCAAAACGCTGCAGCTTAACTAGAGGCAAAACAGGAGGAGAACACTGAAGTTATTGGTACATGACAACATACATTTTTTTTAATTTTATTTTTAAGCAGAGGCTACCTGAGTGCTGCCAAAATGGTGCTATTTTTATCTGCCACGTGGCAGCATCCAGCATTTTGGGGCTTGTTGCAGACAAGACCACTTCCAGTAAAGAAAGCAAGAATCGAGACAGATCATTTATTGTACCTCATCCCCTTCCTTCAAACAACTGTGGTGTAATACTGTGATGCTGCAAAGTTCAAACCAAAGAAGCTACTGCCTCAAGGCTGATGTGACGTGGGAGGCACTGATTTGGCGTGAGGGGAAGGACAAGACAAAGAAGAATGTTGACGTGCTGAACTTTACAGGACATTCCAGGCTCTATTTCTGTCATTTTGACAAGGAAAAGATCAGCGCTGATGGCTACAGGAGTGGTCACATGTCTACTTTATCTGGGGGAAGCTCCTAGCATCAGGAAGTTCCAGGAAAGGCACAAGTCTGTAAAGCTCTGGATGAATGTGAGCACTGCCTCCTAACATGTAATAGTCCACTGTACTCAGGTAGCCTCTGTTTAGATAGAAGTAGCAGTTAAAGTGAAGATAACATCACCGTATCACAATATTCTGTTCAACCCTTACTTTTAGCAGCAAGTTCCTTGATCTCTCTTAGAACCTCTTTTTCCATGTCGGGGTGCTTGCAGATCTCCTCCCATATTCCCTCTATTCCTTTCTGCTTGGCTTGTTCTGTCAGCTTTTTCTGGTTGGGAACCACAAAGCTGATCACGTAGTTCTGGTCACTGCAAGAATCAAGAAAAAAATAGATGAGGTTGATTAAAAACAAAAAAAGGTCAAGGAAGAACTCAAGTGAACCAAAGCATCTAAACTTAGTTTCTCCCTGCTGAAGTTCTGGAATTAAAAATACCAGAAATATTCGAGCGAAGTTTCAGAGGAAGTAGTTGTGAAAGACAAAGTGACGTTCAGTTGAAGCAAACAGAATTGAGAGGATATTAGTTTAATATTCAAAAAAAACATCTCCTGTTTCTTCCATTGCTGTCCTCAATTATACAATAAATGAGGTCCCAAGAACCCAAGCTCTCATGTAATCCAAGTTTAGAGACAAGCTGAACACATATTTTTCAGGAAAATGAAATATTTTAATTTAACGGGCATTTCCATTCTCTGCTCAAATTCTTTCAATTATTTGAAGAAAAGAAAATTGCATAATTCTACTTTTATTTACACTTTACACAGCATCCTGTCATTTCTGAAAACAAAACAGAACCAACTACAATTAAACAAATCTTTTTTTTTTCCCTTTTACCACTGTGATGTGCATGTAACACTAGAGTGAGATACAGTTGGAGTTGGACTGAGTCTCTCACCAGCTCAAATAAACTGCATGTTTGTTTATTGTGAAAGGTGATAAAGTAAGATACACCCCTCTGGATAAAAGACAACCATGTATCTGAAAACTATCATGTCATCTTATCTCCATTTTCAAGTCGGGTTTGTTCTCTCTATCTGATACAAAGGATTTGCATATGCACATAGAAGTCAAATATGTGGAGTAGACAAATATTTATCATGTGTGCTGTTTGTCTAACATTCTGAATGTAGAAAGAGCATTGTTTACAGGGCTTAAAGTTAAAAAAAATCCTGAGCCTGAACTTTTTTCCGGGGGTCCAGTGGATCCAACGCATACACGTTATAGGCAATTTGGCAAACAACATTTTGGCATTTTGCTTAGAAATGTACAAGATGACCTTGAATTTAAATGTGAATTTCAGAAAGTAAAGGTTATTAGATTATAAGTGAAATCATGTGAAACTGAGTCAAGCCAATTCATCTGATTCATTTAACAACCATTTAATTCAGTAAATGGCAATTTGTACAAAAGAAAAATATATAAATTGCAACTTTTCCATCGTTTTGGGTTAAAACAATGGCAAATTAAGTTATAGGAAATACATTCCATTTAGTCTTGACTCGTCTTCTCTTTAACATATTTGCAGAAGCAGTTTTTATGATATTAGATGTTATTACCCTGGATGCATCATTAAAAAAGTGAACCATTACATTCAGTATTTTTTCCATGTTTTGGTGGTTACTTCATACACATTCAGAGAAAACATCCATCCTTGGAGCTGATCAGACTGGGAAGTTTCTAGAACTCTGGAGCTATATCATGTGTGTTCATATAACTGGCCTGCTGAGTGGAAACGGAAAGTTTTGTAAAGCGTTTTTATCAACGCACAAAAACAGGTTCCAGGCTCCCTCAGCTTCTGGCACCCAAACGGCTAACCGTCTCTCCACCCCTTCTCCTCTATCCTGCCCAGAGACACTTGAACGTTGCCTCCTGAATCATAGTCAAACTTTTCTAGTTTATTTAATTTATTGCCAAAAGAACATAAAGAAAGCATGAAATGTAATTGAGTATTAATTTTCTTGATATTTTGATTTAAGGCAACTCACTCACCTGTTTGCATATGCACAGATGTTGTCTATGAGGGGGCAACTTTTCAGAGCAGATTCCACTTTACCAAGAGACACATACTCCCCAGCCTGCAGCTTGACCAAGTCTTTCTTGCGATCTACATGAGAAGCCACAATTTGGTCACAGACCTCAGGTTTTCAATTGCACATTTTGTCTGTGTAGAAACTATAAATAGTCTGTGTTATGAAAACGTTAGAGCAGCACTGAATGACACCGGTTAAAAGATAAATCCAACACACCCACTATTTGTAGACAGCCATCTGGGTAAACCTCTCCCACATCTCCAGTGCAGAACCATCTCTGACCTTTATCGTCAACAAAAAAGTCCTGATCATTGTTTTCGTTCCTGTAATAACCCAAGGTTACATTGGGACCACCAATAAGGATCTCCCCTCTAGGGTGTGGCTCGTCTTTGCTGGTGTATCCACCTGAATGGTAAACAGAGTGGTTAAATACACATCATGTGATGAAATCGAAATGCCTCTCTTCTCCTCCCTCAGCGCAGCATGTGCCAACGTGTTTTGTTTGGCTTACCCTCAGCCCAGTCCCTCAGTCTGATCTCACAGCAAATCAGAGGAGCTCCAACGCGACCAGTGCTGATGTCTTCAACTGTATTTAATCACACACAATTTTTGTTATTAAAGTTTTCAATGAAATCTCTTTTCAAAAAAAGTCAGCCATTTTGCACATATGGACTCATAGCATTGTGTCAGCGTTTTCTTTTCCTCCTGAATATGCCAAACCTAACCTTAAATTCTCTTACTTTGCACTTTTCACATTTATGATGCTTCCTGGCTTCTGACTTTTACAGGAATGTACTGTATAAATACCACCACATACCTTCTGTGATGGTACCAGCTCCGCAGGTTTCCGTAAGGCCGTAGCCCTGGCCCACCGGACAGCAGAAACAAACATTCATAAACCTCTGAGTGGCTGAGGACAGAGGAGCTCCGCCGGACAACATCATCCTCACTCGCCCACCCAGCAGTTTCTTCACTTTCCGGAACAACAAACTGCAAATACAGATGGCGGTGTTTGATTTGAAGCCGAAATGAACCCAAACACATCAGTAGAAAGAAAGAAAGCTGCAGTTTCTTACACATTACAGAGCGGTGCGTCATATCCTCTCTTGACCTGTTCCAGTTTATATTTGTAGCCTAGTGTAAACAGCGTCCTCTGAACGTAATTCATTTCCTGCACTTTGCTCATCACATTCTTGTTGATGCGATCCATAATTTCCTTTTTAGAAGAAAAGATAGAGAATATGACTACATCTATTTTTCCCATACAAATTAGAACTAAAAAATTATAGTATTTATGTAGAGAAAGAAAAAAAAAAGCAGGGTGGCTGTCTTACTGGCACAGCCGCCATCAGAGTGGGTTTGAGCACGGAGCTGTCTCCTTTACTTCCTTTCTTTATCTTAGTGGACTAAAGGAAACGGGGAAAAAATAGCAGATTAAGGAATTGATGACATTATAATTAAAGTATCAGTAGTCACACCCACTGACAGAAATAAGAGATAGATTATAAGCTTTTGTTACTTTTTACCTGGTCTGACAGTGTCTGTGGGGATGAGTAGCCGATCCGGCAGCCATATGTGACACAAGAGATTTCAGCCGTCATTTCCAGAACATGAGCCAGGGGCAAGTAAGCAATGTAGGTATCATCAGGCCTGTAAAAACAGTGGGTGAGAGACAAATATTGTGTTGAGAAGTCGTCATACCTTCGGTTCCTCTTTTCACAATCAGACCATGCAACTTTAGTTTCTTACTTTATATTTTTAAATAATCTAAGGGGGAAAAAAGGATAGAAAATTCCACGGTTATATTTTCTGAGTCCAGGTTGGTTTGTACATGAGACTCACCCAAGTCCAGGGATGCGTTCACACTGGCCCGTCATTCCTGCAATCAGGTTGCTGTGGACTATCATGACACCTTTAGGTCTGCCTGTAGAACCGCTGGTGTACATCACCACTGCCAGATCAGAGGGCTGGGGCTTGACAATTTCCCTCTGCCCTAAAGGACAAACAAAGCAGTCATTGTGCCGCACTGTACACTGAATGTTTTCACCCCAAATTTTGACTAAACAGCACATCATCTGGAGTCAGAAATACATACTATTCTCTGGCAGCTTCCCCAGCTCTTGCACTGCGTGCATGCTGTGGATGGAAAGTCCTGCTGGGAAGCCTTCTGTGTTCACTTTCTTCTGGTCCACATAGATCACATGCTTCAGTTTGGAGATCTGCGGCAGCACATGCTGAACAGGGAAAGGAAACGGTACTGATATAAGAACAGGATGCTAAATTGCACAATTTGCCTTTCATTTGTTACTGACAGAATGTCTTGTAACACATTAGTTGTGGAAAACTGTTTTTGCAGCCTCGGGCTTTGCATTTCAGATGCTGGAATCTTGTTAGTTCTTTTTAAATTCACATCACTCTTTTTTCAGTCCATTATTACTCTACATAGAACTGGCTGAGGGTGAATTCCAATTCCTCCGTTGACCCTCAATCTCAAAAATGTGCGCTCCCGCGAAGAGCAAGTGTTGACCCGATTCTCAGAACGTCAAGTTGAGGGACAAGTTTGAGGGCTGTATCGCCCTCAATCTGGAGATTCTCCGATACCAGGCATTATGTATTTTTGCCGAGACATCTTCGAAAAGGATGGCAACGAAAAAAAGCTAGCTACAAATGTAAGTATTTCTCATAGTTAATAAAGATAAAAATAAAAATGCCTCTTATTCTTCTTCGTCATCTTCTTGACAGACTGGGCGTAGCTTTGGCGTAAGATCGCCCCCCACAGTCTGAAGATGTAACTGCACTCAAGGGGTTTCTAAATTACAAATTAGCTCTTACACTTACTTTCGAGGGCCAAAGATTGAGGATTAAGGGCCAGGGTTGAGATTGAGGGTTAAGGGAGGAATTGGAATTGGCCCTTATTCTGAACACGGCTTTAGAAGATTAACTCACTTTCAGTTTAGTCTCCAGCAGTTCTGTGCTGGTCACTAGATGTGTAACCCCAGTCTCATTGAGTCCATAGGCAATTGCCTCTTCTCCCAACGTGGCATAAAATGTCACCACTGCAATGAATAAAAGGTCTCTGAGTGACAACATAATAAATATAAACAGCAGATATAACATATCCATAATTGGTAATATAATCATCTTGAGCTGTACATGATACGATTTACTTACATGGGAAATTGCGCCTGAAGCACGTCTGGGCAGTGATCATCCACTCGGCTCTGGTTTCACAGAAAATTGCAATGGTGCTTTTGGGCTGCTGCCCCAGGGCTGCCAAGCCACTGCCAAAATCACTCACTATTGTGTCCAGGTCATTGTAGGAAAGCCATTTATAGTCCCCCAGTATCAGCTAGCAGGAGAAAAGGATCAGTTGTAGCGTTTTTATGACCTCTGCCTATGCATCTGTTACCGAAAGAAGTTGTGGACATACATACATACCTTTTTAAAAACTTTACCGTTGGGCTGTATCTCATTGTCTTCACTCAGTACATCTCGGGTGCCAAGACAGTGAGCTTCTCCAAAGCGCTGGACAGCATGTTTGAACAACTTATCTAGAGTGTCTTTGCCCTGGGAAGTCTTCTGTGGCCAGAAAATCAAGGTGGTCCACAGAGCGGTACGGTCCCTCTGGGCAGCCAGAAACGGAGCGGGCCTTTATTCGATTGGATAGAGATTTTCTTTGGCCAGCACCAGTGATGAAATACCAAGGGAGGAAGGAGAGGATAGAGTACAGCCATATCAGGAGGTGGATTGGAAAGAGGAGGAAAGACTGGAGGGTAGAGTTTAACTGGGCACCCATGTTGCTCTGTGAGATGTTGTGTGTGGAGGGGAATCGAGCAGGAGTGGTGGTCAGGCAAGTCTCGATTGGTGAACTGTTTCCAAAAATATCTGGGGACTGTCACAACAGATGTCTTGGTTGGGAGAAGGGAAGCCCTTACACGCAGCAACGTCAGGCTTCCACAGCAGGAGTGTTAAAATATTCAGTTCCACCGCTTCAGCTAAAGAAAAAAAAAAAAAAGAACACACACAAAAAAGGGAAAGATGACTTTAAGAGGGAAAATTTATCTTCTTCTAAATGACACAGTTCATCTCTGATGAAACAATGGCTTGTGAATTTTAAAAAAGTGAGACCTCTGCCTTGCATTTGTAGCGACTAAACTCAGAATTAACAAAGGCTTTCCTCTACCTCGCCTTGTCCCAAATAACCTCTGTATATCAAACACCTGTCTCCCTTTTTTACAATCTAGAACACGTTTTCTAAAAGGTCAGTGGGGGAGGTCAGTGTTGAGACATAGCCCCTCTGATCAGACAGGCTACCGTCCCAGTGACCACCGCCCTGTGAATAACGCTGAGGAGGATAGAGCTGGAGACAACCAATTACATTACTCCTTGAGGCTCACCCCACTCAGCGGCCAGAGAAAGGTCACTGTGGGTCAAACTCATTTTGCAATTGACATAACAGCACAGAAGGAGGGAAGGATTTAAAACTGTGCTGTAAATTTGTACTGCAGCCGACCCACGAAAGAGAGAATCTTTACTGACGGAAACAGCTGAACACAACGCTAGTATTATGGAAAACTATATATATATATATATTCCAACTACATTTTTTTTCTCTCTCCAAATGATGCAACAGACACTCCCCTATCCTTATGCCATCACTCCACAAATACTGATTCATGTTTCAGTGAATCATATGTCCAATGTACGTCAAACATATGAGTATCTTAATGGAAAAAAAATACAGTATTGAGCAAAAATGTTAACAATGCAAGTTGGACTGTGAGAATCTTTATTTTGGCCCTTGTTTCGGCTAATTGTAACTACAGTGAAACAAAGCGATTACAAACAAACAAACAAACAAACAAACAAGTTGTTTCAGTGACAGGACATGCCCGTCTACTAACAACGATCCACCTGTGGAAACCAGCAGAGAAGCCAAAGACCAGTTTGTCTCTGACCACTGAAGCTGTAATTTTAACTAGAGACATATTCTAAACACATCTGTTGCCTCGTGATGACGTTGTTTCTTTAACACGTGTCGCGTGCTGACTTAGACGCACGAATGGCTAATTTCAACTTTAACATTCACGGTCGATACAATAAAAAGAGAGAACGAAATTATAGAAATATATATTGTACTTTTATACCAGGAAATTAGCAAATTGTGGGTTTTTAGAGAGAGCGTCGCTTCTGCCTAAAAACACATCACGTTTGAAACGCTGATAAAGGCGGGCTTAAAACACAGACTACAAAAATATTAATGTTCCAGAAATGGGCAGCCGTCAGAACAAGACGAATTATGAGGCAAATTAAACAATGGTTGAGAAGCGGGATGGCAGACGGGAGGATAACAAAAGCCGCGACACTGCTAGTACTGCTCGTACCGTTGAGCAACCAACCGCCAGTTGATTAATGTTAGCTGGTTTAAACATCGTATGCGTTGTCCGCACAAATTAACTCTAACACAATTCAACAAGCGGATAAAGGTTGTAATACGATTAGATTTTTCAGCTAGAGAGTGATACCCTGCTTAACTGGCAGGCTTGAAGGCATTCTTACCCTCAGCAGATGAAAACCCGGTCAGTCATGTCTCAACACAGAAATGACCGAAAGTTACCTTTTGCGAGAGACCGAGAAACCCGGAACTCTACGTCATCTGATTCCATATTTTTCGACCAATGAGATCCCGAAGCGTAGTTGCCCTCATTTGTCCCTTTTTGTCTTACGTCGTCAAGATGACAACTATAACAGGATGCCTTTGTCAGATGTTATTGACATTACTTGTTCTTTCATTGGTATATTTTTGACAGTCTAACTAACATGATTATAGGTTTGTATTTGAACAGAATTAAAACAGTTAGTTGATAAGACTCTACTTGCTTGTTAGTAATAGGCAACCGAAAATATTCCCTCTTGGAAATGTGAATGTTTGATAAATTTCCAGACCTTTTTATATTTATATTTCAGCTTGTGGCAATATAAAACCTTTGATAGGCTCCAGCAGATCCCTACATAGGATTAAGTGGGCACACATAATGGATGGATGGATGGATATATATATGGTTGTGTTCAAAACAACAGAAAATAGCAACATGATTAAAAAAGAGAGTAAAGCTCAAAATTATTTTTGTTAGAATTTTTTCCAAACAGACAAATGCATTGGGAACACTGTACAATCTATTACAGATCAAACCATGAAGATTTTTTTTTCAGATTTTCTCTTTACTGTTTATTTTACAGGAAGTAAAGAAGATTGAATACTAGGCTGTTTAAAAAAAAATAGCAGTGTGGAGTTTAGTTAGTGAGGTCATTCATTCTGTGAAAAGAGGTGTCAAACAGATGCCCCTTATTTATAGATGAAAAAAAGTACATGTTGTACATGTTTTTCTCTTTGAAAATCTGAGTAAAACCGGTCATTAAAAGATAAATGGTGCAACATTTTGTGGACTAATGAGAGCAAGACTGTTCATTTCTATGTATTCAATCTGATCACGGATCAGATTGAATACATACACACACACACACACACACACACACACACACACACACACACACACACACATATATATATATATATATAGATATATATATATATATATATATATATATATATATATATATATATATATATATATGTATGTGTGTGTGTGTGTGTGTGTGTGTATATATATATATATATATATAAAATCTTTTTATAAATCATTTCAGTTGTGCATAAGTATATACCTGGTTAATGGCACAATATGTGTCAGCTCTTTAGGGACGTATTAATTTGATGAACAGCTGTGTAAACTGAAAACTGGAGCATTGCTGACGACCTGGAAATTCATAAACCAAGCAAACGGACATCCGCCAGCTCTTGCAAACATAGGATTAACAGTACTTTTAAGGAGAATTCACACATAATCTCTTGTTTTCAATCATAGCAAAGTCACACCCACACTGGTGTGCAGGTGGATTTCAGTATCAGTTTATTAGGTCAAAAAGTTTACATACATTTAGTGTTCTACGCCCGTTTAATCCTCTGCAGGGTCACGGGGATCTGCTGGAGTCTATCCCAGTTCTCTTCGGGCAAAAACGGGGGTACACCCTGGACAGGTCGCCAGTCCATCGCAGACATTAATGTTCTGTGTAACATAATTATTGATCAACTAAATATATGTATGCCAATGTCGCCCTCAAGTGGTTGCAAAGTGTCTTATTTATTCTTATGAAGATGGAAAGCAGATGAGACATATTTTCAGAGAAAAATAAAAATCTTTCTTCAGATAAAATTTGTCCTGACTCTAGAAATAGTAAAGAAAAAAAAACATTCCTGTGTGAACGTCAATATTTCAAACCCCCTTTCAATACATAGCTTTTAACCCATGTGCATAATGTCCATATTGGGTGTGTCTATTCAACACTGCTTCTAATAACCAAACAACTGTTCATAACAGTGATATATAACGACATGTCTTTGGAGGGTTTGTTGGGGGTTAGGGGTTAGCTCATCCCAGCTCTCTTCGGGCAGAAGACAAAGGTACACTCTGTCCATCGCAGGGACGGATATAGACAAAGACCCACACACACTCACTTAATTGTGTTTAAAAATACAGATCTGATTGCATGAAGTCTATACCACAATTCCACATCACCCCTTCATCACAGAAAGATGTGTCACCAAAGGGGACATAACTAAAACCTTTTGCAAGTCTATTGCAATAAGGCCGCGATGAGCGCTCCGTGACAAACGTGCACTCCTTGCTCCAGCCTTGTAAGGCCTGTAGAGGGCGGTGTTGTCAAGTGACTGGCAGGGAGGTGGGGGTGCGCTTGTTTTTGAACCAGAAGAGCCACGAATACCATTCTTTCCACGTTCATCTTAAGAAATATATCGTAAGGTATAGGTACACAAAGAACTGAACAAAACTACTAATATTTATTCTTGATGAGGCTGACTGGAAGGCAGCTACACCTCATTCTCCGAACACAGCAGTGAGGACCAATACTTCATCTCAGATCGTTACGTGCTCAGATGCTAAAAAGAGGCATTGATGAGGGTTTAATTATTTTTGTGATCATTTAAAATGTCCCTTACCCCATTTTTATATCAGTGCTATGGTATTCAGTTTATCATATGGAATCAAATGCGATGTCGCGTTATCACCGCCCGCGCGGCCTGACAGCTACATAAAAACATTCGCACCACCAAACTGTTGCCCCACGTGTCACAGCGCTTTAGCACAAAAACATCACGGGTCTCTGCTGCAGCTGTGTGCTCTGCAAATACAGCACATGGTAGCGTCTGGTGGCTGGTTTGTAGCGACGGGTACCATCAGGCCTTCGACTCTGAGCTTGTTTAAACGTTGACTTTTTGAGTTTAAGGTTTTTAGGATTTAATTTGATAACTGTTGGCTTCAAACTTTGTATTAGACCACTGAGAGGACTTCTGAAAATCCACCTGTAGCTGTCATACCAACGCAAACATGTCGACTGGTGCAAAACAAGTTAAAAGCTGCCCCATCCCCACCAAGGTCCTCACCCTGAAGGACTGGTCCCAGCTGCCGGACTGCTACAGCCAGACACCCGGAGGGACCCTCTTCTCCACCACACCCGGAGGTGAGACTACAACGTTTTACTGCTGCTTTACAATGTTATTGCATTTTCAGTATATTTCAATGCATTACGTTAGTCGAGTTTTCTTGCAAACGGAACGTCAAAAGCAAGTATTTGAGCTTTTAACGCCTAGATGTGCACGTGTAAACAAATTCTCGCGATAAATTACGGTAACAAACGTACACAAAAGCGTTGCGTTAAAGTGTTAATAGTTTTGTTTGAATTCATTCTAATAAATTAAAATGACAAAATTTGGGCACAATTTTTGAAGTCAAAAAGATGTTTAAATTGGATAAAGGGGGCATGTTTGTCCGGAACAGTGACAGTTGGTTTCAGCGCTCATATTGTCAACACGCGCCCTTTATGAACCAAACACGACACAGAGGTGACCAAATCAATTGTTTTCACGTATGGTCTTGACTTTTGACCCGCAGACAAGGAATGAACACACGTTTTTCTCAGCCAGAGGTCTGAGATGTCCCCGCCCGAAAAAAAAAAAAAAAAACAACTTGTTGTCGAATAACAAGGGCAGCCGTGTAACCCGTGACTCGGAGAGGGCGGATGTGCGGAGCTGCCGGAGCTGCAGCGTGATTGGCCGCTGCGTCTTTGGAGCTCGAGACCGCTGCTGTCTGCTCTGAGTTTGGGGAACTGCAGAGAACGCGCTGTACAGTTTTAATGGGGGAAGGGTGAGAGATTAAGTGTTTCACCAGCGGAGAGTTGGATTCATGATATTTATGTGTGTCCGCACATTGTAAGGAAAAGATTTTGATCTCCACTCCCTTGCACGTGTTACCCTCCCCCCAACATTTTTAAACATAACTGCTCACCACAGGAACTCAATGCACTGCTTGGACTGTATGTTGCATTCCAGCCCTCATTTATATACCACATTTCTTTCTACCACCCACCCTTCCCTACTTCTCATCTGCTTCCTTTTTATCCTGGATGAACTGTTCAAAACTCAGTCATTACATAACATATTTTCATTCTAGACAGGCTGAACTGTTACTGTACATAAAAGCTCAAACTCCAGTAAAGACTGATACGGAGCAACAACGGACTCATCCTAAGTCATGCCCTGATATAAGTTTCCACATTAATTCGGGATTGTCAGTCCAAGTATGGTATAGTGAAAGAGTGATTTGTGCAAAGGTGTTTTAGTGTTATAATCAGGCAGCAAGCTAATCCTGTCAGATTCCAGCATTTAATGCTTTCCCTCAGACTAATCCTAGTTCCCCCATCCGACACAGGAACCCGCATCATCTATGACAGGAAGTTCCTCTTGGACTGCCGAAACTCCCCCCTTGCCAGGACCCCCCCGTGCTGCCTGCCTCAGATACCGGGGGTAACGGTGCCGGCCACACACCCCATGGGGAAGCTGCAGGACCTCAAAGAGGAGGCAGAGGAGGAAGAGAAGGACATCGCTGGTAAATGTTTATGCTTCTCGCTTTTGTTTTCTGAGTTCGTGCGTGGACAAACGGTCTCTAAAATAACTGTTACTGGATTGACCCACGCATAGGTTAAAATTAAAATGTACCCAACCAATTGCAAATCACAAGTTTCACCTGAGCAGTCACTATTATCCCAAGAGAGCTTGTCTTTATTTGATAAGAAATGCATTCAGTGCACCCGATACCAAGACCAGTTAGTTTGTTTCACAGTAAAAAAATTGATCTGAATCAAAACTTGGTGTGAATGCCTTTATCATCATGCGCTACTTCTCCAAGTTTCAGCACACATGGCCTTGGAGTTATGCTTTCTTACTAACAGGCAACCGGAACTGATCCCTTAAAGAACTGCCAAGTTTACTCTATCATATGATCTGTCACTTTTTTATTATGTTGTCCTGAGCGTTATCTAACAGTTATGTAGTTCCTGCAGTGACAGCAGTTATGCTTTGTGTGTTGTTTAGTCCTTCGGAGGGTATGACCTCTTGAGCATGACTGGGATTTAAGCACCTTCTAAAACTGGGCCAGTAGCTTACAGTTGAACAGCAACAACAGTAGTTCATATAGTGTTGGTGGCTGCTCTTATGTTCTAACTATGTGGATATAAGTATATAATCCTCTCAGTTAGTGACTTTACAGTTGCAGTACTGACTTCCCTGTATTTCTGTCCCTGTTCCTTAAGAAATTGACTTGTTGAGATTAAAATCCCTTGACTTTCCATTGGCTCAAAAAATAATTTTAATGTCAAAGGTACCAAAGGTTTTGAGCTTGTGAATTTATAAATGGATTTCTGTCTAAAGACATATGAGGGGTAGAGTTCACCCACTGACTCCAAGTCTGTTAGATGCACCACACTGATAAGAACTCTAGCTTGTTTTGTTTCTCTGAGGTGTGTTAAGGGTGGGGTTATGTTTAGATAGAAAAGCTGATGGTGAAAATCTTTTGTTGTAACCTCTCTTTTTTTCTTTTTTATATACAGATGACAGCCAGTTTGAAATGGACATCTGAGTACCAGTATTGCCTCCTGTGGAGAGTTATTGGTTCAAAATGCCTTAAAGGCCATCGACTATATTGCATTATAAAGTCTTTTTTTTTTTTCACATTTTCTTTTTTCAAAAAAGGCTTATGTGAGTATAATGGAAATGTAGGGTGTTTTCACTCTAGGAAAAAAAGTGTGGGTTTAACAAAGGTATAAGTTGTGTTGATTGGTTGGTTGCTCATTCTACAGCAGGTTTGGAAAAAAAATCCACTTTGATTTCAACTTTTTTTTAATTATCTTTTGTAAATAAGGAATTTGTACTATGAAGCCTATTTTTTAAGTTGGGGAAGATTACATTAAAACATGTATAGAGGGATTTTTCAAAGCATGTGTCAGTTTTTGTTTTATTTCAAACCTCTAAAAAGGAAGGCTAAATTTCTTCATGGGGTTGAGAGTCAGGGGGCCTGCTAAAAATGAACTGACTTTGTTTTGTATGGAAAGTGATGAGATGTAAATTTTCAAATAAAGGCCATAAACTACTACTTGGTGTGGTTGTTTTTTTTTTTTCTTCCAAAAATCCTTTTATGACCAGTGGTTACAAAACTGATACTAACTTGAATCAATGACGGATTTAATGATCTCTGCAGGATAATAAAGTTACAGCGACCCAAAGAGCTCAGGTGTGTCATAATGAGACTCTTTGTTCTGTACATGTGATAGTTTGTTGGGTAACGGCTTCATTTTGTCATTAAACTGCTCTTGATTTTGCACTAAATCTATAATGGCAGATTTAATTTAGAGTAAAATTAAGGATTTTATTATATATATTTTTTTACTTTTCTCAATCTATCAATTCTATGGACCAGTAGAGCTAATCTGTGGAACCCCACATTTTTACTAATGGTAAATGCATTTGGTTCTGTGAAGTTGCATGATGAAGCAGAGACTCGGTTAACAATCTGGCAGATGGAGTAGACTTTTTTTTTTTGTCCACTGTTTGCCTGTTGAGATGTCTGGTCATAAATTCTGAGGAAGTATTTAACCGTGCTAAAACGAGCACAAAGTTGAATGTCTCTTTGAGCAGTCATGAGACTTCATGTATATCGGTCTCAGACATATCTTAAAGGAACAATATCAAACTTTTTTTTTTATGATGTGGAAACAGGAGTCACTTTAGAGTGCACCAGTGGAATTAAGTGAGTGGCTGGAGAGCACTCAGGCCAGTATATGGTACACATTCTGCCTTGAGTCAGCAGGGTCAAGGCTGTGTCTGCTTGCTTGGTCCAGAGCTGCAGATTAGGACTGACTGCAAAGGAAGGCCTGGTCTTGAAGAATGTGGGCGGCTGCAGCCCACAGGCCAGACATAGCAGGGCAACAATGCAATGCAAGGGTGGAGTGCTAGTCTTTGGCCAGTTATCTCAAATATGTAACTATGGATTTATTGAACATTTATTGCATACATGTTTGCTTCAGCCCTCATGAACCCTTAATGTCAAATTTAAAGATACTGATGATGTCAAGGTGCAGAGAGAGAAGATAAGCAGTTCCCTGCGTCATGTCTGATGTAGGTCAGCCTGTGCAGCTGCTCTCGTCCCATGGTCTTGCAAATCTGACTGTTGACCTCCTTCCAAGATTAAAACTAACATGTGGCCTCCATCATTCCCTTTCTTCATAATAAGATAGACATCCAGAATCAATACCTGAGACTTTGCAATTCTTTTGAAAGCATAAAAAAGTGCTACAACTTGCTTTGTGACCATGGCGTCAGTGTTCAACAGCAAATACATGATGCAGAATGATTTCCCAAAAGCTTCTCTTATCACCATACAGTTTGGTGCCTGTTTTTTGCAACGCACGTGAGAACAAGTGCACATGATGAAAAATGGCCAGGTGATTACACAGTTTCATGTGGTTCCAAGGGATTTCCTCTCATGGAGGTATCAGACTGCAGTTGCTACTTAAAATCACTGCTAAAACCTAAAAGTCCATGTGCATATATCAACAAACACCCAAGTATACTATTACAACTGAAACACAAGAATGGGTTATTTTATCCAAGTGCACATTTCACTCACATACTTGCGATCCGCTTTATTCAATTTTACATCCTAATCTTCATGCTCCTGCATAGACTGCTATTTTTGTGCAAGGAAAGACTGGCTTTGCATTCCTGCTCCATATGTGTTGCAAGGTCACCGTGTATCACAGACACGTGGCCATATCAGAACTTTTCACAATGCACAATGAGCAGTCCATAGTTGAATCTAAATTCACTTCAGCTGCCAATCTAAAGCAGAAAGTGGATCAATCAAATCAAAGTGGATGTCTAAAGCGATTCAACACTTTTTCTCTTATAATTACAAATTCCTGCGAAATTATGAACAAGGATTTTTTAGGTTGCTGTAATGCATTTATAACAGGATGAGGTCCTTGGCTAGTATATTTGTAACTGAAACATATGACAGTGACATTTGAGCTTGTCTGTAACTGTCTGGACAAGGTGCAAATAACTGAGCTGTAGCTGTAAGGAGCTACAAACCAGCTTTTAAAAATAATAATTAAAAAAAAAATTACACGCAGCATAGGCAGACCATATTAGATCCAAAATACTGTGGCAACCACAAATGTATAAGTGGAATGATTTTAGCGTTGATCATGAAATTCTTCTTTATTTTCTAGGCCAGTCTAGAGTTGACAGCGAAGCAGCCATGAAATGTTGTGGAAAATCTGCCTCGTACTCGGATAAAACAACACAGGACATGACCACTCTTGCAGTTCCCATGAGTTTAAATGAACCCCGGTAAACTCAAGAATCCCTTGTAAGAGGGTTGAGTAAAGCTGGGGTGAGTTGATGAGACTCTATTTTTGTCGTTTGCCCTGTTCAACCCAGTGAAGTGGTCTTGGGCTGAACTGCCAGGGTAACGATGTAAACAGACGGTCAAACACAAAGACTGCCGCGTGACATCTGTCATGTCGGGAAGGAGATAAGGCAGTGAAGTGAACCACATGTTTGATTCTTAGATAAACACACATGTATTTCACGTTGCATTTCAAAACACTGCAGGAAATTCAGGTGTTTTACAGTGTCAAATTGAATATTGTGATTCCTAGATTACTGCTGAACTTTGATATCTGATCTGAGGCACAAGCTGTCCTCTATTACATTACTTTCTTGTAGTATTTGAAAACAAGAACAGCTTTTTTACATATTCCTTTTAAGATTAGTTTTTCAAGTTGATAATTAACGAAATGAAGCATGGATGTTTTGAACCATTTAAAAACAACCTTGTTAGAACTGCACTGTGTACATATGTTTGGATCGGTAAAACTGATGTTTCCTGTGCTCTTTATTGCACAATCTCAGCTATGCCTCCTAAGATGTTGTAAGAGGAGTTATTTGAAATATATCTTGCCAGGTTATTGCTCAATGTTCCACCTGTGCCTTTCACCGTGTTTTTTTCCTCACATGATATTATGCTTTTTTTTTTTTTGCAAACATAGCCTTATTGAAATATGTCACAGGTCATGTTTTTAAAATATTCAGGGACAGCATTGGTCTGTGGAGGCTACATGTTACACATGGCCATTGTGCAACTCTTACTGTATGTTGCAACATGTATTGCCTAACCACAAGCCACCCACTATATTCGAATTTCAAAGATATCTCCCATCCTGGGATTCTTTCCACCCACATGGCGATAAAGTAACCTTTGTATTGGTGGTTTTTGACAATAGCAGAGAAATAATATACTGTTCTGTGGCATGCTGATTTCTTGCACCATTGATACTGTAGTGTGCTTTGTTGATAATAACTTTCTCAGCAGCCATTGGAAATAGGGTATTTGCATGTAATGTGTTTGCAAAGTGTGTGCACACACGGCTCACTCTGTTTAAAAACAGTGTAGCTGCTGACACTGAAATAAAGCTCAACACATACAGAGTGGCCGTAGAGCTATAACTCTGACATAACAGAATGACTGAGTACTAGGACCTTTAACCTCAAAAATATTGTCAAATGCTTCACTGGCAGCCAAGTGGCTGTATTTTCTGTATAATAAAGCCATACCTTGCACATATACATTTTAACTTGAAAATAATAATATTACATATATTTTGTAACTGATCCTAACATGCTTCAATAGAGAGGAGGCTCTGTATCAACAAGCATGCACTCCTGGAGGTTAAGCAGGAAAAAAAGCAACTGAATGCACGTGTTGGCAAAACATGACATAACATAACATAACAAAACACCTCTCAGAAACGAATAACTTGCTTAGTAGGACAGGCTACAGTGGAGAATATGAGACTAGAGAGGAGCTAGTCTGACATCTGCTGGGAAAAAAAACAGAAATGCACCTTGCCCAAGGCACAGTGACAAGTCACAAGGTTCCTAAATGGGGCGACCATCAGCCATCTCCTCCACATGGATGACATCAAGCTGTACACCAAGAACAAGCATGACATCAACTCCCTGATTCACCTCACCAGGATCTACAGCAGTGACATCAGGATGTCATTTGGACTCGATAAATGTGGACGGATGGTTTCTCTGAGAGGAAGGCTGATCAGAACTGAAGGGGTTGAACTACTGGGTGGCAACATAGTAGATGTTCAAGGACAGCTAAAGCTACCTGGGGATCCCACAGATAAACGGCAATCATGAGGAGATGGCCCCCACTGATGACCTGCTGAGTGAATGCCTCAGGCAACTGGAAGGCACTGATAGGCTTCACAAGAACAGGCCCTTAATGCCTAAACATAAGATCTATAGAGGCTGGGGTCTACCACATCAGACAGGACCCCAGATGCAGGCTGTGCAAAGATGCCCCTGAAACAGTGAAGCACACACAGCAGGGTGTAGGATACTGGCAGACTAAACCATACATGGAACATCATAACCAGGTAGCAGGCAAAATACATAGAAACATCTGTGCAGAGTATGGACTGGAGGTGCCTGGGTCAAGATGGGAGACATTGACTGAGAACGAGTGGGCCAAGATCCTGTGGGATTCCAGATCCGAACTGGACAAACTGGTGATGGCTAATCAGCCTGACACAGTCGTGGTTGGATAAACATCAGAGGACAGCTATGGTGGTGGATGTGGCCATCCCAAGCGACGGCAACATCAGAAAAAAGGAACATGAGAAGCCTGAGAAATACCAAGGGTTGAAGGAGGAGCTGGAAAAAATGTGGAGAATGAAGGCAGCAGCGGTGCCAATAGTGATCAGGGTACTGGGAGCTGTAACCCCCAAGCTGGATTGGTGGCTAAAGCAGATACCAGGAGCAACCTGTGAGACCTCTGTCCAGAAGAGTACAATACCAGGAACAGCTAAGATCCCACGCAGAACCTGGGCAGTGTTGTCTCCTTCAAGCTCAGGGAGCTCTGGAAGCCGCAGTCATGGAAAAAATTATTAGACCACCCTTGTTTTCTTCGGTTTCTTGTTCATTTTAATGCCTGGTACAACTAAAGGTACATTTGTTTGGACAAACATAACAATAACCACAAAGATTGCTCATAAGAGTTTTATTTAAGAGCTGATATCTTACCATTTTCCATGGTTTTCTTGATTATGACCTAAATCACTTAAGTTTTTACATCAATAGCTATGGGCGTTGTACTGCCAAAAACACTGCTTTTATGCATTCAGTGTTTTTTCTTTTCTGTCTGTTTTAGTCCAAACATGAATGTACGCTTAGTGGTACCAGGTATTAAAATGAACAAGAAAGTGTAGAAAAAATGGTGGTCTAATAATTTTTTCCATGACTGTATATATATATATATATTGTGACAACTCCTCCACCTGTACTCTAGGTGGTGGTGTTGGTTGTTTTTGGTTTCTTTCTGTTGCAGGTGGAGCGTCATCAGCGTGAGGAGACACACCTGAGCTCGGTGGTTCTCCTCTCTTCAAGAAGGCCATCTCCAGACTGTTACGGCTCCAGCGAGGAGGGCTGCTGCGATGGGGAGCTGATCCCATGTGGCTGCCTGTGTGCTGCCGCCAGGTTGTGGTTCTAGCAGCTCTGGATTACTGTTGGTGTTCTAGGGTCTGCTGATGGGCTGTGGGACCAGTTGGCAGGACCGTCTGTCTGTCTGTCTATCTAGCTATCTATCTATCTATCTATGAAAAAACACACTTTTTAAAGAAAGTGAGAAAAGCTCACAGCTTTTATTTCCAAACATGCCAAATCAAACCATAACAGATTTTTTTTTTCAAATTTACTACTGTTTATTTTACATAAAGTGAAGAAAAAGTAATAGTAGGGTGGTCCAAAAAAATAGTAGTACCTGCAAATTTCTTTCCAAACTCAAACATTTACTGTATAAACTGAGAAATGTTTGAAGATTCATCTTTCCTGTGAATCACTGAACTCATATTTAGTTTTGTAGAACCGCTGTTTTCATGGAGTCGACCAACTTGTTACCTGTGAGCAGGTGTTCCAGTCCAGGACCACTGGACTATAAACAACACTTTCTGCATTTCTTGGTTTTGTCTCAGAAACAGCGTTTTTGATGTCACCCCACAAGTTTTCTATTGGATCAAGGTCTGGGGTTTGGTGCTGACCACTCCATAATGTTAATGGTTGGTCTTACTGGTGCTTACTGCTTACTGGTGTGTTTTGGGTCATTGTCTAATTGAAAGATCCATTTTAAGGACATTTCCTCTTCAGCATCAGGCAGCATGACCTCTTTGAGTATTCTGATATGGTTAATCTGACCCATGATCCCTGGTATGTGACAACTAGACCCGACATCATATTATGAGAAACATCCCCATATCATGGTGATTGCTCCACCATGCTTCACTGTCTTCAGTAAGCCGTGGCTTGAATCGAGTGGTTGGGAGGGTTATCTGACAACTGTCCGTTTGTTTGGCAAATTGTCACCTCTTGCGGCACATGTGTGTTTTTTATTCAACAATAGAACTTTGTGGGCGCTTCTTGCTGCTGGCTTGGCCTCACAGAGGTGTCTTCTAATAGTACAAGTAACTTTAGATCTTCTTTGATCACCTGGAACTGATCACTGACTGAGTCTTTTGCATTTTGGATATTCTTCCATCCATTCAAAAGATATGTTTTTCTGCAGGAGGGACTGGTGTACTTAACAAAATAGATAGCATCACGAGGAAAGAACATTATGAAGAAATGTTGAAACAACATCTCAAGACAGTCAGGAAGTCAAAGCTTTTAAATGGCAGTGACCCTAAGCATACTGCCAAAATAGTAACAAAGTGGTTTAAGGACATCAAAGTAAATGTTTTGGAAGCGCCACCACAAAGCCCTGATCTTAGTCCTGTAGAAAATTTGCAGGCAAAGGCGAAATGGTGTGTGTGAGCGAGGAGGCTAATAAACCTGACTCAATTCCACCAGTTCTGTCAGGAGGAAAGGGCCAAAACATTTACATACATTAGGGAAATGTATGTAAACTGACTGAAATGTATGTAAAATTGACTGACTGAAAACTGACTGAAAGTTATGTAAGCTTCTGACTTTGAAGAATGTAATTAAAATAAAATCTCTCTCTCTCTCCCCCTCATCATTTAGCAAATAGAAATCATTTTGGTAATCCAAACTGACCTAAGACAAGAAAAGTTTAGCCTGGTTTACTGTCAGACAGTGAGAAAATAAAGGTTATATATCTTATTTTATTGATTTATTATTTTTTAGGTTTCTATTAACAGCATAGTGAACATAAGGATTGACATTTATTACTCTCTCAGCCAAGCTATACTCCCTCCATTTATTTTCTTCGTCGCGTACTTGATGATGTCGGCTTGTTTAATCATTTAGCAAGTCAAATGATCAGTAGTCACTGTTTTTCCCTGACGTCGCTTTGGTCATCGCTCTTGTTTGTGATTGGACGCTGTTGACTAACGGCTGTGTCAACAGCCAATCACGTTCTTTCTTGTCCACTGAGCACTCCCCCCCGGTCGACCCCCCAAATGACGTCATGTCCAACTAACGCGATACGCACATACCCACTGGACTTCAGGAAAAGGCAGCCCATTGCGGTAAAGAAAATAGTTAAAGAAAAAAAAAAAGAGAAAAGAATAAAAGCCCCACTGAAGACGGGCAGACTCTACTATCAGGCTGAGTTTTCTGCGGTTGCGATTCGGTGGAATACTATTTGCTGTAAGGTATGTTGTCCGATATGTCTGCGTACTTCTATATTTGTATATTTATGAGCCACTGTGAACTTACGGGGATAGGAAACTGAATATTGCTGGGCTGGGTTCTGGCCTGCAGGTGCCTATTCTGTTTGGTTTGTATACCGACTCATGCGTACATATTGTAAATGGTAGCCTAACTAACTTTCTTATGCGGGTGTCAAAAAATCCTTTACTGATATAAATTGACTACCAAGACTCACAGAAACAAACATGTTGGCTAAATTAACTCATAAGGCTAACAGTATGTATCGGTTGCCTTAATTTAGCCTAGTTTATCCGAGTTTTTGTGTTTGTTTTGCCCCGAGTGGATGTTTATGCGAGATAAATTGGTTCTGAGTATTTATAATTAGGTCCTGGGGGTATTTTTCTTTTCAGTCAGCTTTATCTCTTGCTGTCTCCAGAGGTGGTGGGAAGAAAACACGGGCTGCCAGGCTACGAGATGCTGTCTCATGGATGTCTATAAACCACATTTACGTATTTGCGCCAAGTATCCTCTTTGGTGACTGCACACGATATTTTATACGTGTCGCATTTGTGATTATTTATTATTATTATTATTTTTTAAAAATCATGTTAGGGGTTTTCAAAATTGACTTTTCATGCCTAAATTAATTTTGTCTATAGTCGTTTTTCTGTCAGTGTATGCAGGTGGGTTCACGGGGATGTAATGGGCTGAGATGTGATGTTATCACTGTGACACTGTTGTGGAAACATTAAATGTGAGTTCACTCACTTAAAACTGCTGTTCAGGGAAACAACAAACAACATGCATGGAAATGGACATGCAACCAGTAATGAAGCAAATACACACTTTTCATTGTATCTGGATCTATACTAAAATTTAGAGGCTGATCCAAGATCAGTGATCCAAGAGAGGAACGTTGACACTACAAGGAGACATCCTCATTGGTTTCAGATTTCTAATTATTTGTAAAGTTTCTTTTGAAAGAATTGCCACCTGAGCTGTTGGCTGTGAAACCAATACTGTATTACAAAAGAAGAAGACTACCTCTCAGTGGGGAGAAAAGATCTAATAATAGACCTTTGTGCAGTGGATATTTTGTCGTGTCATAGCAGAACTAGAACAGGTGCACAGGGAAACATCAAGGTAATTTATTTAACAAGGGGGTAGTGTTGTTGTGGCTTACAAATCACCATTTCCCTGTAACCATAGTTACAGAGGCATTGTTGCCTGTTGCTGGCCATAAGAACTCTTGAAATTTTGAAAATGCCCATCCATCTTTTGAAAAACACTGCACAAAGAAGCGTAGAGGTGGAAAAACAGCTCTGTTTTTTTTCCATTTTCCTTTGTTTTGTTCATTGCTCATAGTGATGCTTTATTTAGTGATAATCATGATATTTACCCTCTCCTCTGGTATAATCCTACCCAGGAGCCACACTTAAACCGTATTACTAATGTTATTATGCAATCAAATAGATTTAAGACACAAATTATTCTTTAAACCCATTCAGTTTAATATTAGTTTTTCCAAAACAGAAAACAGATACAGATAAAAGCTTTAACAAGTGCTTCCGTGTCCACTCCTTGAGCTGTAACTGCTAATATGGTTCAGTTTGCAGTTACAGTGTCTCCATTGTTTTACTATGGAATCAGGATTGGTTGTGGTCGGAGAGGATGAGCAGAGAGGAATGTTTACAGTGTACATATGACGAGAAGGAGAAATCCCGGGAGGTCAGGCGGAGCTGAGCTTTGGTTTAGCCTGTTTTCCATTGTTATTGCTTTTCTACATGAGCGAATGAAGTGAAGGCAAGCGTGGAGATTTATGGTGGGCCCAGATCTATCACATGAAAAGCTATTAGTGGTGGATAGTGAAAAGTACTTCCTTCACATGATGTCTTGCTGGGAGCAGCTGACCTTTAAATTCTAATCTGGGTGCAAAAAAACAAAAGGAAAAAAAATATGCACTTATTTGTGTATATATAAATATGTATGTGTATATATAGTGTGCTTTAAGTACCCCTTAAAAGTAAAGCAGTACCTGAAAGCTGTTTTTTGAATGTAAGTTTCACACACCACTGATGTGAATACGTGATCATGTACATGGAGTTACATTTGTGTGTGAATGAAGAGAAAAATGAAGTGTGAAAGTACAACCAGTACAGGCCAGCGTGGCCGCAACAGTCTCTTACTTCCTCCCTCTCTTTCCCACGGTTCATTTCCTCAACCTCATCTTGCGCATTGTGAAGCTGGTTATTTGTAACGTCTGTGTGTGAACAGTAAGATAGTGGTGCTTATCTGCTGTTGGGTTGGGTTGACCACTGAATCGCGAGAAGCTTTCAGCAAACATAAAAGTAATCTGCTGTGTTTTTTCTTTGCTGTGTGATTCCTTGTGATACTGCTGAGATGTAAAATGGTCCAGAGACAGAAAGATGAACTTATGCAGTTGATCATAAAGTCTGGACTTTTCTCTCCTGAGAAATCCTTTCAGCATTTTTTGACTTCATTAATATGGTGTCACGTCTTCTCTGACCCATCTGAACCTCTTACGTAATGTCCCTTTAGAGGTTACCTAACATTCTTCTGATTAAAGTTGTTGAGTCATATTATTTGTGATAAAATTCAAGTGTGTCTTTTATAATTGTTAATGACAGTATTTGGTTTTAAATTATATGTTTGTCCCTCCTTAAAAACAAGTTATACTTATCACCAATGTTTGATTTTTGACTGAACACAGTGTTTTGTGTTTAAAATTAGTGCTAACTTGAATAAGTACATCATTTCAATTTCCAGAAGATTCCTTGCTACCTCATGAAGAGTGATTAAATATACTGTTCCTTTTCTGATTCTTGTTTTCAAAGTGACTCTTCAACCCAGAGATGAATTTTGAGCAGCCCCCTCCTTATCCAGGCAACGGCCCAACTGCTCCAGGCTACCCAGCGCAGGGCCCTCCTCCTCCTCAGGGCTACCCGCCTCAGGGCTACCCTCAGCAAGGATACCCTGTGAACATGGAGCAGCCTAATCCATCTTACCCTAACTACCCTGCTGGGCCAATGGCTCCTGGAGGCCCTTATCCTGGCCCAGGACAGCCTCCGTATCAAGGCTACCCTGGACAACCTCAGTTTGGCTGGCAGGGCGGTCCCCCTCCTGGGCCTGTTTATGGGGAAGCGCCCAAAAACACAGGTGAGTGGTGACACAGCAGATTACGCTGAGAATATGGGTTGTAATGCTTTGTCACAACTTTAAATGTTGTCTTTTTTCTTTCTGTAAAAATGTTATTTAAGTCTCATTCATGCTGGACAAAAATTCACAGAGGGCAGTAATTGGGATTTATTCCTTCTGAGTTTATCAGTTACAGCTCTAATCTGCATTTGTGTGAAACACATTCAACTTTGCCCCTTCAAAGTTTTATGAGGTAATAAACGTTTGTCACTTATTGGTAACTTATTTAGTATTTTTATGTTTTCAGCTACCCTTTAACCAGCTTCATTAGGGGATAAAAGATAAAAATGTGGATATTCTCAGAGGATATTTTCCCTTTTCCACGGGGTGAAAAACAGCAAACAAACAAACAAGCTAACGTCTGGCTTTCCAGTGTCGTGGAAAAGTGTTCAGTTAATCTTTTTGATTCTGTCATGAGAATAATAGACATATTTACAGAGAAAAACATTTTAAGATTTTCATTATTCATTTGTGAAAGGACTGCATGAAGTGGACACATCGGTAAATTGGTCATAAATATAAACATGGAAAAATGAGTATAAACTTTAATTGTCCTCGTAAGTAAATAATCTCATTTGCAAAAATGATTCTATTTTTTCATTAAATAGTCCAACACATTGAATAGTTACATAATTTTAGAAAGTCATGTTCATGAGAACTTGTGTAGCAAAAGTGTGACACCAGCCTTTAATCAGGTTTATTGTTGCAAGATGTCCCAGCATGCTTTTCCTAAATAGAGAGACATAATTAGCAAATCCACAGCAGTTGTGCCAGTCAGTCTCTCTTTGGTGCTGTTTCCTGTGTCTCTGCTCCATGTCTCCCCCTACAGCTGAGCAGAGACCACTGCACCAGCACACAGGTTTATTTGGGTTTAGAAAACCTTCATGCACATTTATGTGCTGATTTTCATGTGAAAACTCAGTAATATTCCTGGAACAGAAAAACTATGATGACTGTTTACTGTTTAGCATTATTTTCAGTTCCTGCCTTTACCTCCATTGATTATCTGACCCAGTTCTTGTAGGGTCTACTACTTTGTTAAAACTCTTCCCCTCAGGCTGTTTTTCATTGATAAAATCTGATGTGGCACAGGTAATAGAAAAAGCTCACATAAACAGTGACGCCAACAAATTCAGTTTAGCAGCTTAAGTTTCCAAAAAACTCCACAATCTTCACAGAAAGAACACATTTATTTTATATTTTGTATTTTGCTTCAAAATGACTAGTTTCTTCAAGTAATTGTCAATTAATTGCCTTGGCTCCATCACGGCTTCTAAAAGGTGACAACTATTTCTCTTTCTCTTTATTGAGAGCAAGCAGTTAATAATTCATAAGTGTGAAGTCAAGCTTGATTTAAGATGAAAGGTGTTTTAATTCAGTAGCAACTCCCATCTGAGCATCCAGTAAACTGTGGGACAAGCTGTGAGACATAAATCACATCATAACATATTCAAAATGAATATGTTAGGTGAAAAGGTCTTTCAGAGAACATAGGTAACACTTTTTTTTTTTTGCAAGTTGAAGGCATTGACGTGTTACTGCTCTTGTAATTAATTTAAGATTTTTGGCTGATATAAGCAAAGTGTTGTTATGACTAGCTTCTTCCTGTGAGACATTTTGATAGAGATGAATATTATTAAATATTGACAGAACATTAATTAAATCGTTGCCATATTATTATCAGAAGCCTGTTTGATAATTGGTATGTTACCATCACTTTTACTGTGCAACCAGGAGCGGGTCAACAAAGCAACTTGTAAGGCAGTAATGGCTGTTAAAATTGAAATGAGTGTTTGCTTCCACATAAATGATTCATCTGATGCACAGTGAAGGGCAGATGCATTCATTCAGACCTCTTCTTGTTTTTATTCATTGGCTTGAACAGCTGGTAAAGTTCATTTATGGGAAACAGTCTTGTCCTGTTTCTCATTTATGGTCATGTGCAGAAATTAGTGTGCCCTCTTTTATTCCCATATTTGTTGTGTAAAAACGTCATAAAACCATCCGATCTTAGTGAATACTAGGTAAATACAACCTCAGAAAACCAACTACATGTAACATTTTCACTGTGCCATTATTGATGTAACAATAATCTGAACGACACCAGCAAATCTACATCATAATGGATGAAAATGAAAAGAATCAGGCTCTCGATCTTCCGCCAGATCTCCTAAAGCCGCTATTAAGGGATAGCGGGTAGCGGGAGGGGCGTTCCCCCGCAAAGAACGCAATCTTCCACCTTCCTAAACCCACTATCCCACCTGCGCTACCCGCTATATTATGCATAGGAGTGGTTAGGGCGTTCCACCTGTTAAACTAATCAGTGCGTCAGTAGCCATTGCCTTTAAAGCAGGTTGCGCTACCCACAAACCGCTATCCACAAACCGCTATGGAGTGTTCTGGAAAACCGTATCTGCCAGTTACAGAACCGATTTAAAGATCACATTTGTGCCACTTAGATGCGCTCTTTTACGCACCGACATGCGGGTTGCAGGTAGCGGGTGGTCTGACCACCCGCGAAAACTGAATGGCAGAAATGCACAAAAGAAAAATGAGCCAGAATTCTTCCACAGTGATGTGAGAGACTGGTGAATCATACAGGAAACATCCACATAAAGTTATTCTTGCTAAAGGTCGCTCTACAGCTACTGAATATTGGGGGTATTTAATATTGGCTGCAAGTCTCTTTTTGGCTTCAAATAACAGCACAGTGAAAATCATTATATATTGTTTTTTATGTCTGATCTTGTATTTGGCATATCAATGCCCTCTACTACGACAGGATGATAGCAATATTTTTATACACAAAGAGAAAGCATAGGATTAATATAGTGACTTTGCATGACTGAAGATAATTGACTCAAGTTGAATAAAGCCATTTTTATACATGTGATGGAAAGGAATAGGACTTATTTGGGCATGAAGACACTGTATATAACATTGAAGTTCTCATCTTATTTCCTCAGTAATACCTCAAAGCAATGCTTTTGTTACTCAGCTGCTGTCTGATCAAGGCGCTTGGCTGCTAAGGCATTACCATAGAGATGTGCCTCCCATGAGGAATGTAATTAGAGAGAAATCATATCAGCAATGGTTACCCTTGAACTCACTGCTGGAGAGTTGGCAGTGTAATTCTGAGAATTATCTCTGGTTTTGTGAAGTTTTGGAGAAGAAGTCACTAATGGCTCTCTTCACTCTTTGTGTCCTTCCCCTCACCTTTCCTAACTTTGTTTTTCTTTATTTTTCTGTAGTGTACGTGGTGGAAAACAGGAGGAGGGATGACACAGGAGACACATGTCTGACAGCCTGCTGGACAGCTCTGTGTTGCTGCTGTCTCTGGGACATGTTGACATAATGCTATTCCCCAAATGTTCACACCTATTACCTTCTGGCCTCCATTTCTTTGCCTTGAACCCCATCACCCTCTTTCTTGTCTGCCTTAAACCTCCCACCCCCTTACAGCTCCCCTTCCACTTCCTCGATGAACCTTGTACTCCCCTTTAAATAAAAGCCTTGGTCCCGTAGGGAAGCCTTGTCCCAGAGCCACTTACTCTACCTTGATGTAAACCCCTGAGCACTGACTGACTGGCCTGTCTGGGGCACACACTGTATCAGCTTCTAACTGAGCTTTTAAACATAACCTGAATCTCAGGCTATTCACTAAAATTGTGCTCTGACACATAATAGACACAGATGCACGTACAGCAAGGTAGATACACTGTATATACAGTATATGTGGACTTCAAGTTCATCTAATGTGATGCTCTTTGGCACTTTACAATGATTACCTCTGTAACATGCGACTCTTGCCGACCCCTTTAACCACGTACGACCCTCCCTCTTCAGCTATGTTATCTACATGCCCAAGGACCACCCCTCCCCCCTGGGCTCTGTTCTCAGTCCACCGAAACCCTGGCTGCTAATGAGTCACGGGATAATCTTAAGAAGTGGATTCTTGAAATGTATCACTTTTATTTTCTCACTATTATTTGGAGATGTATGTCTTTGAAAAGAATCGCGTTAAAATAAAGGTTGTGCATTTTTAAAGATGACAGTGATTAATGCTTGATTACTGTTAACATGTGATGGCTGCGATGTTTTTTGTGCTTAGATAAAAATTATAATTATATATATATAATATAAATAATATGGTTGTGATTGCCAAACAGAAGAAACCATGTTTTTCTTTAGATGCCTTTTTGCTTTGGATGAGAGTCTTGCATTAAAATAATTTATTGCCATAATGAAAGACTTGAAAGACTTTGTCATTTCCAATTATTGGGTGGTTTGCAGCATTATGTATGTGAGTGGTGTGTGCAGGATCTGGGAAGGGCAGGGGATTTAGATCGATACTGTAGCTGCTGGAGCCTGGTTAGATCCGTTTAGCTATTTTTAACAGCTGCTGGTGCAGGGTTTTGGTTGCAGCATGTCTGCAAATGCATTCACAATATGCTTTTAAAAAATAAAATTACAGCCATTTATTATGGCAATTTGTGAAATTCGTTACATCTATTGATATTTTATGTTCTAATTTTTCTTTGACACAAAATTAACAAGTATTCTCATGCAGGAATGTAACATTTATTCACTGTTTTATTCATTCTTTTTATTTATTTAATCTTACTAGTTTGATATATCTCATCTCATCTGAGCAGAAAACCATGCAGTCAGTATGAAAAAAACATCAGACTGGAAAACTTTACTTTTAATGTTCTGCAGAGTAATAAATATGCACACTTGTGTCAGTGTAATGATTTAATACTGGAGACACTCCACTGCAGTTTGGATATGAATATTCTAATTTGGACTGAAACAATTTCCTGCATGGTATAGTACCAGTTATATTTAATTTTTCATCAAGAGTGCGATCAGTTTATAAGATATCACACTGTTTCAGGAGCTTAAAAACGTTTTGAAACCTGTTATACCTCAATTGGCCGCTTGGGGGCAGTAGAAGCCAGCGGTTTTTGTCTTCATTCATCCTAGACTTGGAACTGTCTGGAAATGGGAAGATGGTGCGTTTCGCCTTCTCTTAAAAACAAAACTAAAGTAGAAAGTTGTGAGCTGTACAACCGAAAGAAATCCATATAGACAGTAAAAAGAGAGTTTTTGGAGAACATCAGAGTTTCAGGCAGAAACCTCAACCTGTCCAGTGAGCCAGCACTGATACATAGCATTTATAGATTTATAGTATCATTTCATACTTATTTTGGCATTTATATGTACTTTTTGGTTTTGTCCATCAATCTTATTAAAGTAAACATTTTATATCAAGTAGCCAAAATGGATCAAAAGTATAACTAACTGTACAGAACAAACTGTCCAACTCTAAACAGCATGAAGTATTTCGCAGGAAAAGTGCTGGTCAGAGTCTAGGTGCTGACATTGAAATAGGCTTAAATCTTACCCCAATGTAGGTTGTGATAATTCAGGCCATGGTCCACCGTTAGCCTGAACTGAGATAAATGTGTCCCAACTCACCCAAATTCCCACACCCCATAACTTCACGAACTCAATTCATCTGGCAACTACTGGTCTGCCACAGATGGTTTCATCAAATGAGACTCAATCTGACCAATTCACCTGGTCACCATGAAGAACCAATATTTAATACGATGACTGCACAAAATATAGACTATACAGATGCCTATGCTGCTGATGGGTTATAAGGTATTTGACACAGTATTCATAAGGATAAAACTATATAAGACAATAATATTCACTGTAATCACAGGGTCTCTTATTTTGAAAAGCAACTCATCTTTAAGTGCACATCACTTAATGACAAAGTTTTGTCAAAATAAAACACCAGTGGTCTTTAAATGAAAAACAAATGAGGTGAAATCAAACTACACATTGCTCAGTTGAAGTAAACAATTATGTTTTATTGATAAGATTCTTAGAAGAGTCTCGTTTCAGTGAATGTATAAGAATCACCCTCCAATAATACTGATTTGGTACATCATGACATTCAGCATGAGTCTCCTCACAGTGAGAGGGATCCATAACTGCTACTGCTGTTGGGATCTAAGACAGAAGTAATTCAGAAGAAAAAAAAGAAAGAAAAAAAAAACTAGAAAAAAACCCAAAACAATCAAAAACAACAAACTGGGGACGGATATTGTAGATAATGGAGTATTAGAGTGCCACAAAACTCTAGAGTAGTAAGACCAGCTAAAGATTTTGCACATTACAAGCCACTTCCTCTTAGAAATATAAAACTTGATATTCTGAACAATATTCTACTGTGCTGCATAAAGGTAAGTCTATACACTGTACATTGAAATATACTTCGAAAAAACAGATTTCACAGTTTTAAAGACTTTATTTAAAGTATAAACTGCTTTTAAAACACTTTATTACATAAATTATTCTTTTTAAGGGTGACTATTATTTGCCCAGTCTGCAAACTGAAATTAATACAAAAACAAAATGAAAGTTCCTTACATATTTTACAAAAGAAAATAAGCTCATCCGATAATGTTTCTTTCAAATAGAACTGGTGACTCATTCATGATTGTCATATAGTACTAAGAATAAATAAATAAAAAAAGACGCAAATAAAATAAATACTAACTCAGCATGTTGCACGGACTCTGTGACTGGTGTGTATGATCATTCTGTACAGAAGTGCCTTGGTGAAAAGTCTCACAATTCTACCGCGACTGAAACGTACAAAGCTACGGCATCTACAGTATACGCAACATCCCGAAATTTAGTGTAGTCTGACACATATGTATTAATATGATTCTTCTCCCCATTGTAAAATAAACAATGCTGTGTGATACCACTGTTCACAAATATAGCCATCACTTTTTTGACTTTGTTATTTTCTTTCTTTCTTTTTTTTTTCCTTTTTAAATTTTTTTTTTTTCAAGTTTATGTTCTTGTCCATCAACAGCTTGAATTTCCAAGGATGCCGTTATCCTGTGTGTTGCGTGGTTGGATGTGTGCCGCGTCAGCAGCAAAGGACTGGTCCATGGTGGACGATGGGAGGCCTGAGAACAGGAGGGGACGACTCTCTGAAATGTTGCCTTGTATGTCGCTGTTTATGATGTCCACCTTTAACGCGTGGTGGTAATGGCTGCACTCCGGAGTAGCCTGGTCTCCAACTTTGGTCCCTTTGCCTTCAGTACATATTAGAGACAAACAAGCCTTGATCGCAGAGGCCACCATAGTGCAACTCCCTCATGTGATCAGTTGATCTCAGCGTGACCCAAAAAATATGGGTGAAAATATCACTATCTTTTTTAAAAAGGGGAATCTTCTTATTCACTAAGCAACAGTTCTCAAAGTTCTCCAGTGCTTTATCGGTTGTTCAAAGTTTTTCCAAACAAGAAAAAAAAAAAAAAAAGCTTTGACTAAACTTTAATTTTTTTTTTTTTTATTTCTTTTTGCCAGCGGCAGTAAAATTAACAATGTTTTTCTGTTAAGTCATTCTTTTTCAAAAGTCCCTGCAGCGTTCCGTGAATAACCCCATATGTTGGTTAATTCTCCATAAGTTTTCAGAGGAGTAAGGTTGAGGGGGCCAGGTAGGAAAAAAGGGACAGGATTAAGAGATGTTAAAGTGGACGAGAGGAAGGGCTCCGCCCCTCAACAGCGTTCGGGTGGGCTGTTACCTTTTGCCCATCTCGTTCTGTCTGAGAAACTGGATGTTGTTGCTGCTGTCAGCCAGTTCTGGGTACTGCTCCACAGGCAGTACGTAGTAGCCGTCGTAGCCCTGTACTCTACCTGTCGTCAACAGCTGCTGTCTCTCTCCTTCCGTCCAGAGGCGACTGCCTCCTTTCCCATCCCTCACCCGCTGCTGCTCCTTGGCCCACGCCCCCGCCAGAGCCCTTTGTCTGGCCAGCTCCAACAGTCTTACCTTCTCTTCATCCACCACGTCCACAGCAAGCCCATACCGAATGCTAAGTAGTAGCGACGGGACTGCGAACTCCACGGTCACGCCTCTTCTTGACCGGCCGCTCACCGTCACATTGATGCCACTCTCTAGTGACTTACGACCGTTCGTAAGCCCCAGGGCCAACAGGTCGCTGTCAGCAGAGCCTACTTTCACGAAGTAGTGACAGTCTTTTCCATCCTGCGTGTAATGAGTACCCTCGAGGTACTGGGCACCGTTGAGCACGAGAGCCACTTTACGGCTGTCGTCGCTGGCCAGTGCTGAGACACCAGCCACCACTCGACCCTCCTTCAGGGCCAGCATTACTCCTCGGCCTATTATTGGGGTGCTGATGCCAAACCAGTGGCCAGGCTTGTCTTTGCGTCTGCGGCGCTCCTTGTTGAGCAGACGACCCTCGAGGGCCATGAAGGCCTGGTTGTGGCGCTCCGCCGCCTGCTGCACACCAGTGATGAGCTATATGTGAAAGTAAAAGAGAACTTTATCACATTGTAGAAGGAGATGAGAGTGTATTCGAGCACATCTGGCTGCAGCTGGTATGGCAGACCGTACCTGTCCATTCTCACAGTGCTGGGTGGCCTGTAGCTCGTACGGGGGCTCCACAAAGTAGAGCGAGTGTCGAGGGAACCCCGGGATTATGTTACTGAGCTGAAAGCCAAACATCACCAACCAACTCTTCACATCTACAGCAGGACACGAAATGAAAGCAGTGCAGTGAATGGTAAAGTTGAACAAAAAAGCAAAGGAATACTTGATCACAAAAAACAGCGAGTGCTGGCCTCCATGGTCTCTTTGCTTAGATATTCTCTACTGTGCCATCTGTGGGACATTTTTTTACTGCTTCACTTGAAGGCTGGGGATCAGTGACAGTATCAGGGCATAAGCAAAGTTAAGCTTGTGTTTACTGAGCTAAAATGACAATATAGTTTTAATATGCTAAAAAGAATCTGAGTGGACGTTTAAACTTTTTTTTAGACAAACAAAAATATTCATACAACAAAAGTTAATGTGTAATGAATCATTGTAGATGAATACTCTACCTGTGACGTAGTTTTTGACATCCAACATGTCGCTAAGTGGGTTGTTGTTCTTGAACATGTACAGGTTAAAAGGCGCAGGATCTTTTCCGATCTTGGGCCAGATGCTGTAGTCTGGTGAGGTCCACCGTCCAGCCAAGACGTCATAGTCCCGTTGGGTGAAGTGGACCAGCTTAGTCAAGGGGTCATACAGACCACCGTGGAAACCCACAACTAGCTGGAACTCTGGGTTGGAGTCCAGGTAAACTTCACCGTAGGCTGTGTACTGCACCTGCGTGACACAAGCAGAGTTTTGGTGTTTCTTTGCTCTTTTTGTGATGGCAAAGCAAAAGAACAGGGTCCCTGCTGTTGATAAAGATTTATGGGCTTTACAACTAATGAAAACTTCTTTTTGGCATTATAAAGTTTGTATTCATTATAGACAACAACTGTCAGGCTTCTTTTTTTTTTTGTTCCTAACAGACATGGACATTTCAATCTTTGCCACTGTTACATATGTTTTTATGAGTTTTTTTTTTTCTCAGAGTGCAACATTTGGGAAGGAGATTCTTTAAAGGAGTCCACTTGCACTGTGCCGGATCCGCTTTGGAGCCAGATCGCGGACCTGCTGGCTCCACGCTGTGTCCGGTCCGCATCTGCGATTAAAACCTTACCTCCGCAGCGGGTCCGCTCAGAACCCTGAAATCCACTGGGGAACCAACAAACTGACTGGACAAACTGATAAATCCAGGTGTGTTTGAGTAGCTACAATGGTCAGACACACCTGGATAAATCAGTTTGTCCAATAATAATAGATATTGATGCTTACAAAATGAACCAACTACTTGGTTGGTTTTTTTGGTTTTTGCATTTCCTGCTAGAGCGCCCCCTGAGGGCTGAAGAAAAATTCATAGAAAAGCCACATTTCTGTATAAGTCTCATGGTTTAAAGCGTGGGACAAAAGTAGCGGCTTATAGTCCGGAAAATATGGTACAATGAAAGCCCCAACTAATAGTCCTGCAGATATCAAATGACTAATGATTACTGAATATTGACAGTATTCAATAAGAAACAAGATCGGAAACAGTAATGAACTTAAAATGCCTATTGATTGCCACAATATTTCTCCTTTTAATCAAATAGGATACATATAATGAAACCTTAAACTGCAGGTTACTGACTCACAACCTGCTCAGTGAGAATAATAAAGACCTCTTAGAATCAGGATGTCATTGTTTCCCAACAATGGCAGATCCTTCTGTCTTTACAAAACATTGCATTTGAGTGATTCAGGTACTCACACAAACATGTTATTATTATGGTTGGCAGTCCAGCTGCTCTGCTTTTAACTTCGCCCCAGTTTGAAACTGTAAATACGGGCACGTGTTACCTTGAGCGCCTGTAGGTCGCTGTCCTGCTTGTGACAGTACAGGATGATGTTGTTGGTCATGCTGAAGCTCTCCCTCACTCCGAGGTGGTAGAAAAGGGACGGCTGGCAGAAGGAGTCGCTCATCTCCACCACGGCTACATCTGAGGAGGTGAAACGAGAGGAGACGTAAATGTGCGCACTCAGCGCAACGCCGCCACCGGGCTGCCCCGTCAGCCCGCGTGCCCGCACTTGCCCGCGTTGTAGAAACTATCCAGGATCTCGGTGGTTCCCAGTGATATCCTCTCGAAGGAGATGGTTTTCAGAGAGGCGTGCGCGTCCGCGCAGGCTTCCTTCAGACACTTCAGGGACAGATTCTCCTCCGTCTGCGGCACCGACGCGTCCTCGTTGACGATGTACGCCACTGACACGGCTCTGGTCCGACTCCGCGGGGAGACGATCTGTTTACCCAGGGCGCCGCTGCTGCTGAGCTCCAACGCCAGCGGGTCCTGCCACAAACTTCCAGCGGACACCCACACGGGCTCCTTCCTCCTCAGCTCGTGCAGGCTCATGCGCCGGCGCTCCGTCGTGTACATCTCCGCTCCTTGTTTTCGCGCCCGGAGCTCAATGCATGACCTCCAGCTGGGAGAGAACTTACGGGAAAGACGTGACAGCGAAGTTGCTTGTTTTTGTAATTCCCCAGGTGCGCCGCCGCCTCTGCTCGTGCCACATTTTCCACGCACGCTCCCACCACTGCTTTCCACTAGATCCGCCCTTCTCCTGCGCTCCGCTCCGCCCGCTGCTGAAACTGAAACTATGAGACACTCCACTACAGACTCGTCTCTCACATGACCTCTGCTGCGAGGGGGAAAAAAAAGGAAAAGAAACCAGCCATTCAGTCCATTGCTCCCTCCCTCCAGGAGGCAGATAGCCGGTAAATAACTATGAACTATAGAGTGTTTAAGAAGAACTGGGCAAACCCTCCGTGACGACACCTATAGGTCTTTTTCCTTGTACTGCACATGTTGCCAAAGGAAAGAATGCAATGCAGATAAGCCAACTGGAACACACCCTCCTTAGCTCTATTACAGACAGTAGCGATGGGTTGATGGTGCTTCATGGAAGTTTCAACACATTGCCAAACTGTTTTGATATGTGTGGATACTGTGTCACTGAATACTGACACCTGCTGGACATTAAAGATCCCTACAGGCAACCGAGTTGCCAGACTCAACTAAGGCCAATATGATGACCTAGTATGCAATAATAAAATATAAGGCATATAAGGCATAATATAAAGGCAAATATAAGGCATATCTGAATTTAAATTTAAAGTATCTTTGATATCTTTAGATACAGATACATGTATCATAACTTGAAATCAANCTTCTTGCTGCTGGCTTGGCCTCACAGAGGTGTCTTCTAATAGTACAAGTAACTTTAGATCTTCTTTGATCACCTGGAACTGATCACTGACTGAGTCTTTCGCATTTTGGATATTCTTCCATCCATTCAAAAGATATGTTTTTCTGCAGGAGGGACTGGTGTACTTAACAAAATAGATAGCATCATGAGGAAAGAACATTATGAAGAAATGTTGAAACAACATCTCAAGACAGTCAGGAAGTCAAAGCTTCTAAATGGCAATGACCCTAAGCATACTGCCAAAATGGTTACAAAGTGGCTTAAGGACATCAAAGTAAATGTTTTGGAAGCGCCACCACAAAGCCCTGATCTTAGTCCTGTAGAGAAAATTTGCAGGCAAATCTGAAAAGGTGTGTGTGAGCGAGGAGGCTAATAAACCTGACTCAATTCCACCAGTTCTGTCAGGAGGAAAAGGCCAAAACATTTACATACATTAGGGAAATGTATGTAAACTGACTGAAATGTATGTAAAATTGACTGACTGAAAACTGACTGAAAGTTATGTAAGCTTTTGACTTTGATGAATGTAATTAAAATAAAATCTCTCTCTCTCTCCCCATCATCATTTAGCAAATAGAAATCATTTTGGTAATCCAAACTGACCTAAAACAAGAAAAGTTTAGCCTGGTTTACTGTCAGACAGTGAGAAAATAAAGGTTATATATCTTATTTTATTGATTTATTATTTTTTAGGTTTCCATTAACAGCATAGTGAACATAAGGATTGACATTTATTACTCTCTCAGCCAAGCTATACTCCCTCCACTTATTTTCTTCGTCGCGTACTTGATGATGTCGGCTTGTTTAATCATTTAGCAAGTCAAATGATCAGTAGTCACTGTTTTTCCCTGACGTCGCTTTGGTCATCGCTCTTGTTTGTGATTGGACGCTGTTGACTAACGGCTGTGTCAACAGCCAATCACGTTCTTTCTTGTCTACTGAGCACTTCCCCCCCTGGTCGACCCTCCAAATGACGTCATGTCCAACTAACGCGATACGCACATACCCACTGGACTTCAGGAAAAGGCAGCCCATTGCGGTAAAGAAAATAGTTAAAGAAAAAAAAAAAAGAAAAGAATAAAAGCCCCACTGAAGACGGGCAGACTCTACTATCAGGCTGAGTTTTCTGCGGTTGCGATTCGGTGGAATACTATTTGCTGTAAGGTATGTTGTCCGATATGTCTGCGTACTTCTATATTTGTATATTTATGAGCCACTGTGAACTTACGGGGATAGGAAACTGAATATTGCTGGGCTGGGTTCTGGCCTGCAGGTGCCTATTCTGTTTGGTTTTTATACCGACTCATGCGTACATATTGTAAATGGTAGCCTAACTAACTTTCTTATGCGGGTGTCAAAAAATCCTTTACTGATATAAATTGACTACCAAGACTCACAGAAACAAACATGTTGGCTAAATTAACTCATAAGGCTAACAGTATGTATCGGTTGCCTTAATTTAGCCTAGTTTATCCGAGTTTTTGTGTTTGTTTTGCCCCGAGTGGATGTTTATGCGAGATAAATTGGTTCTGAGTATTTATAATTAGGTCCTGGGGGGTATTTTTCTTTTCAGTCAGCTTTATCTCTTGCTGTCTCCAGAGGTGGTGGGAAGAAAACACGGGCTGCCAGGCTACGAGATGCTGTCTCATGGATGTCTATAAACCACATTTACGTATTTGCGCCAAGTATCCTCTTTGGTGACTGCACACGATATTTTATACGTGTCGCATTTGTGATTATTATTATTTATTATTATTATTTTTTAAAAATCATGTTAGGGGTTTTCAAAATTGACTTTTCATGCCTAAATTAATTTTGTCTATAGTCGTTTTTCTGTCAGTGTATGCAGGTGGGTTCACGGGGATGTAATGGGCTGAGATGTGATGTTATCACTGTGACACTGTTGTGGAAACATTAAATGTGAGTTCACTCACTTAAAACTGCTGTTCAGGGAAACAACAAACAACATGCATGGAAATGGACATGCAACCAGTAATGAAGCAAATACACACTTTTCATTGTATCTGGATCTATACTAAAATTTAGAGGCTGATCCAAGATCAGTGATCCAAGAGAGGAACGTTGACACTACAAGGAGACATCCTCATTGGTTTCAGATTTCTAATTATTTGTAAAGTTTCTTTTGAAAGAATTGCCACCTGAGCTGTTGGCTGTGAAACCAATACTGTATTACAAAAGAAGAAGACTACCTCTCAGTGGGGAGAAAAGATCTAATAATAGACCTTTGTGCAGTGGATATTTTGTCGTGTCATAGCAGAACTAGAACAGGTGCACAGGGAAACATCAAGGTAATTTATTTAACAAGGGGGTAGTGTTGTTGTGGCTTACAAATCACCATTTCCCTGTAACCATAGTTACAGAGGCATTGTTGCCTGTTGCTGGCCATAAGAACTCTTGAAATTTTGAAAATGCCCATCCATCTTTTGAAAAACACTGCACAAAGAAGCGTAGAGGTGGAAAAACAGCTCTGTTTTTTTCCATTTTCCTTTGTTTTGTTCATTGCTCATAGTGATGCTTTATTTAGTGATAATCATGATATTTACCTCTCCTCTGGTATAATCCTACCCAGGAGCCACACTTAAACCGTATTACTAATGTTATTATGCAATCAAATAGATTTAAGACACAAATACAAATTATTCTTTAAACCCATTCAGTTTAATATTAGTTTTTCCAAAACAGAAAACAGATACAGATAAAAGCTTTAGCAAGTGCTTCCGTGTCCACTCCTTGAGCTGTAACTGCTAATATGGTTCAGTTTGCAGTTACAGTGTCTCCATTGTTTTACTATGGAATCAGGATTGGTTGTGGTCGGAGAGGATGAGCAGAGAGGAATGTTTACAGTGTACATATGACGAGAAGGAGAAATCCCGGGAGGTCAGGCGGAGCTGAGCTTTGGTTTAGCCTGTTTTCCATTGTTATTGCTTTTCTACATGAGCGAATGAAGTGAAGGCAAGCGTGGAGATTTATGGTGGGCCCAGATCTATCACATGAAAAGCTATTAGTGGTGGATAGTGAAAAGTACTTCCTTCACATGATGTCTTGCTGGGAGCAGCTGACCTTTAAATTCTAATCTGGGTGCAAAAAAACAAAAGGAAAAAAAACATATGCACTTATTTGTGTATATATAAATATGTATGTGTATATATAGTGTGCTTAAAGTACCCCTTAAAAGTAAAGCAGTACCTGAAAGCTGTTTTTTGAATGTAAGTTTCATACACCACTGATGTGAATACGTGATCATGTACATGGTGTTACATTTGTGTGTGAATGAAGAGAAAAATGAAGTGTGAAAGTACAACCAGTACAGGCCAGCGTGGCCGCAACAGTCTCTTACTTCCTCCCTCTCTTTCCCACGGTTCATTTCCTCAACCTCATCTTGCGCATTGTGAAGCTGGTTATTTGTAACGTCTGTGTGTGAACAGTAAGATAGTGGTGCTTATCTGCTGTTGGGTTGGGTTGACCACTGAATCGCGAGAAGCTTTCAGCAAACATAAAAGTAATCTGCTGTGTTTTTTCTTTGCTGTGTGATTCCTTGTGATACTGCTGAGATGTAAAATGGTCAGAGACAGAAAGATGAACTTATGCAGTTGATCATAAAGTCTGGACTTTTCTCTCCTGAGAAATCCTTTCAGCATTTTTGACTTCATTGATATGGTGTCACGTCTTCTCTGACCCATACTGACCTCTTACGTAATGTCCCTTTAGAGGTTACCTAACATTCTTCTGATTAAAGTTGTTGAGTCATATTATTTGTGATAAAATTCAAGTGTGTCTTTTATAATTGTTAATGACAGTATTTGGTTTTAAATTATATGTTTGTCCCTCCTAAAAAACAAGTTATACTTATCACCAATGTTTGATTTTTGACTGAACACAGTGTTTTGTGTTTGTGTTTAAAATTAGTGCTAACTTGAATAAGTACATCATTTCAATTTCCAGAAGATTCCTTGCTACCTCATGAAGAGTGATTAAATATACTGTTCCTTTTCTGATTCTTGTTTTCAAAGTGACTCTTCAACCCAGAGATGAATTTTGAGCAGCCCCCTCCTTATCCAGGCAACGGCCCAACTGCTCCAGGCTACCCAGCGCAGGGCCCTCCTCCTCCTCCTCAGGCTACCCGCCTCAGGGCTACCCTCAGCAAGGATACCCTGTGAACATGGAGCAGCCTAATCCATCTTACCCTAACTACCCTGCTGGGCCAATGGCTCCTGGAGGCCCTTATCCTGGCCCAGGACAGCCTCCGTATCAAGGCTACCCTGGACAACCTCAGTTTGGCTGGCAGGGCGGTCCCCCTCCTGGGCCTGTTTATGGGGAAGCGCCCAAAAACACAGGTGAGTGGTGACACAGCAGATTACGCTGAGAATATGGGTTGTAATGCTTTTGTCACAACTTTAAATGTTGTCTTTTTCTTTCTGTAAAAATGTTATTTAAGTCTCATTCATGCTGGACAAAAATTCACAGAGGGCAGTAATTGGGATTTATTCCTTCTGAGTTTATCAGTTACAGCTCTAATCTGCATTTGTGTGAAACACATTCAACTTTGCCCCTTCAAAGTTTTATGAGGTAATAAACGTTTGTCACTTATTGGTAACTTATTTAGTATTTTTATGTTTTCAGCTACCCTTTAACCAGCTCCATTAGGGGATAAAAGATAAAAATGTGGATATTCTCAGAGGATATTTTCCCTTTTCCACTGGGTGAAAAACAGCAAACAAACAAACAAGCTAACATCTGGCTTTCCAGTGTTGTGGGAAAGTGTCCAGTTAATCTTTTTGATTCTGTCACAAGAATAGACATGTTTACAGAGAAAAACATTTTATGATTTTCATCATTCATTTGTGAAAGGACTGCATGAAGTGGACACATCGGTAAATTGGTCATAAATATAAACATGGAAAAATGAGTATAAACTTTAATTGTCCTCGTAAGTAAATAATCTCATTTGCAAAAATGATTCTATTTTTTCATTAAATAGTCCAACACATTGAATAGTTACAAAATCTCAGAAAGTCATGTTCATGAGAACTTGTGTAGCAAAAGTGTGACACCAGCCTTTAATCAGGTTTATTGTTGCAAGATGTCCCAGCATGCTTTTCCTAAATAGAGAGACATAATTAGCAAATCCACAGCAGTTGTGCCAGTCAGTCTCTCTTTGGTGCTGTTTCCTGTGTCTCTGCTCCATGTCTCCCCCTACAGCTGAGCAGAGACCACTGCACCAGCACACAGGTTTATTTGGGTTTAGAAAACCTTCATGCACATTTATGTGCTGATTTTCATGTGAAAACTCAATAATATTCCTGGAACAGGAACTATGACTGTTTACTGTTTAGCATTATTTTTAGTTCCTGCCTTTACCTCCATTGATTATCTGACCCAGTTCTTGTAGGGTCTACTACTTTGTTAAAACTCTTCCCCTCAGGCTGTTTTTCATTGATAAAATCTGATGTGGCACAGCTAATAGAAGAAGCTCATATAAACAGTGACACCAACAAATTCAGTTTAGCAGCTTAAGTTTCCAAAAAACTCCACAATCTTCACAGAAAGAACACATTTATTTTATATTTTGTATTTTGCTTCAAAATGACTAGTTTCTTCAAGTAATTGTCAATTAATTGCCTTGGCTCCATCACGGCTTCTAAAAGGTGACAACTATTTTTCTTTCTCTTTATTGAGAGCAAGCAGTTAATAATTCATAAGTGTGAAGTCAAGCTTGATTTAAGATGAAAGGTGTTTTAATTCAGTAGCAACTCCCATCTGAGCATCCAGTAAACTGTGGGACAAGCTGTGAGACATAAATCACATCATAACATATTCAAAATGAATATGTTAGGTGAAAAGGTCTTTCAGAGAACATAGGTAACACTTTTTTTTTTTTTGCAAGTTGAAGGCATTGACGTGTTACTGCTCTTGTAATTAATTTAAGATTTTTGGCTGATATAAGCAAAGTGTTGTTATGACTAGCTTCTTCCTGTGAGACATTTTGATAGAGATGAATATTATTAAATATTGACAGAACATTAATTAAATCGTTGCCATATTATTATCAGAAGCCTGTTTGATAATTGGTATGTTACCATCACTTTTACTGTGCAACCAGGAGCGGGTCAACAAAGCAACTTGTAAGGCAGTAATGGCTGTTAAAATTGAAATGAGTGTGTTTGCTTCCACATAAATGATTCATCTGATGCACAGTGAAGGGCAGATGCATTCATTCAGACCTCTTCTTGTTTTTATTCATTGGCTTGAACAGCTGGTAAAGTTCATTTATGGGAAACAGTCTTGTCCTGTTTCTCATTTATGGTCATGTGCAGAAATTACTGTGCCCTCTTTTATTCCCATATTTGTTGTGTAAAAACGTCATAAAAATCATCCGATCTTAGTGAATACTAGGTAAATACAACCTCAGAAAACCAACTACATGTAACATTTTCACTGTGCCATTATTGATGTAACAATAATCTGAACGACACCAGCAAATCTACATCATAATGGATGAAAATGAAAAGAATCAGGCTCTCGATCTTCCGCCAGATCTCCTAAAGCCGCTATTAAGGGATAGCGGGTAGCGGGAGGGGCGTTCCCCCGCAAAGAACGCAATCTTCCACCTTCCTAAACCCACTATCCCACCTGCGCTACCCGCTATATTATGCATAGGAGTGGTTAGGGCGTTCCACCTGTTAAACTAATCAGTGCGTCAGTAGCCATTGCCTTTAAAAGCAGGTTGCGCAAACCGCTATCCACAAACCGCTATGGAGCGTTCTGGAAAACCTTATCTGCCAGTTACAGAACCGATTTAAAGATCACATTTGTGCCACTTAGATGCGCTCTTTTACGCACCGACATGCGGGTTGCAGGTTGCGGGTGGTCTGACCACCTGACAGTGGCGGGACCTTCAGAGAACTGTGCTTTAGTGAATGCCAAAAAAAACTGAATGGCAGAAATGCACAAAAGAAAAATGAGCCAGAATTCTTCCACAGTGATGCGAGAGACTGATGAATCATACAGGAAACATCCACATAAAGTTATTCTTGCTAAAGGTGGCTCTACAGCTACTGAATATTGGGGGTATTTAATATTGGCTGCAAGTCTCTTTTTGGCTTCAAATAACAGCACAGTGAAAATCATTATATATTGTTTTATGTCTGATCTTGTATTTGGCATATTAATGGCCTCTACGACAGGATGATAGCAATATTTTTATACACAAAGAGAAAGCATAGGATTAATATAGTGACTTTGCATGACTGAAGATAATTGACTCAAGTTGAATAAAGCCATTTTTATACATGTGATGGAAAGGAATAGGACTTATTTGGGCATGAAGACACTGTATATAACATTGAAGTTCTCATCTTATTTCCTCAGTAATACCTCAAAGCAATGCTTTTGTTACTCAGCTGCTGTCTGATCAAGGCGCTTGGCTGCTAAGGCATTACCATAGAGATGTGCCTCCCATGAGGAATGTAATTAGAGAGAAATCATATCAGCAATGGTTACCCTTGAACTCACTGCTGGAGAGTTGGCAGTGTAATTCTGAGAATTATCTCTGGTTTTGTGAAGTTTTGGAGAAGAAGTCACTAATGGCTCTCTTCACTCTTTGTGTCCTTCCCCTCACCTTTCCTAACTTTGTTTTTCTTTATTTTTCTGTAGTGTACGTGGTGGAAAACAGGAGGAGGGATGACACAGGAGACACATGTCTGACAGCCTGCTGGACAGCTCTGTGTTGCTGCTGTCTCTGGGACATGTTGACATAATGCTATTCCCCAAATGTTCACACCTATTACCTTCTGGCCTCCATTTCTTTGCCTTGAACCCCATCACCCTCTTTCTTGTCTGCCTTAAACCTCCCACCCCCTTACAGCTCCCCTTCCACTTCCTCGATGAACCTTGTACTCCCCTTTAAATAAAAGCCTTGGTCCCGTAGGGAAGCCTTGTCCCAGAGCCACTTACTCTACCTTGATGTAAACCCCTGAGCACTGACTGACTGGCCTGTCTGGGGCACACACTGTATCAGCTTCTAACTGAGCTTTTAAACATAACCTGAATCTCAGGCTATTCACTAAAATTGTGCTCTGACACATAATAGACACAGATGCACGTACAGCAAGGTAGATACACTGTATATACAGTATATGTGGACTTCAAGTTCATCTAATGTGATGCTCTTTGGCACTTTACAATGATTACCTCTGTAACATGCGACTCTTGCCGACCCCTTTAACCACGTACGACCCTCCCTCTTCAGCTATGTTATCTACATGCCCAAGGACCACCCCTCCCCCCTGGGCTCTGTTCTCAGTCCACCGAAACCCTGGCTGCTAATGAGTCACGGGATAATCTTAAGAAGTGGATTCTTGAAATGTATCACTTTTATTTTCTCACTATTATTTGGAGATGTATGTCTTTGAAAAGAATCGCGTTAAAATAAAGGTTGTGCATTTTTAAAGATGACAGTGATTTATGCTTGATTACTGTTAACATGTGATGGCTGCAATGTTTTTTGTGCTTAGATAAAAATTATAATTATATATATATAATATAAATAATATGGTTGTGATTGCCAAACAGAAGAAACCATGTTTTTCTTTAGATGCCTTTTTGCTTTGGATGAGAGTCTTGCATTAAAATAATTTATTGCCATAATGAAAGACTTTGTCATTTCCAATTATTGGGTGGTTTGCAGCATTATGTATGTGAGTGGTGTGTGCAGGATCTGGGAAGGGCAGGGGATTTAGATCGATACTGTAGCTGCTGGAGCCTGGTTAGATCCGTTTAGCTATTTTTAACAGCTGCTGGTGCAGGGTTTTGGTTGCAGCATGTCTGCAAATGCATTCACAATATGCTTTTAAAAAATAAAATTACAGCCATTTATTATGGCAATTTGTGAAATTCGTTACATCTATTGATATTTTATGTTCTGATTTTTTCTTTGACACAAAATTAACAAGTATTCTCATGCAGGACTGTAACATTTATTCACTGTTTTATTCATTCTTTTTATTTATTTAATCTTACTAGTTTGATATATCTCATCTCATCTGAGCAGAAAACCATGCAGTCAGTATGAAAAAAACATCAGACTGGAAAACTTTACTTTTAATGTTCTGCAGAGTAATAAATATGCACACTTGTGTCAGTGTAATGATTTAATACTGGAGACACTCCACTGCAGTTTGGATATGAATATTCTAATTTGGACTGAAACAATTTCCTGCATGGTATAGTACCAGTTATATTTAATTTTTCATCAAGAGTGCGATCAGTTTATAAGATATCACACTGTTTCAGGAGCTTAAAAACGTTTTGAAACCTGTTTATACCTCAATTGGCCGCTTGGGGGCAGTAGAAGCCAGCGGTTTTTGTCTTCATTCATCCTAGACTTGGAACTGTCTGGAAATGGGAAGATGGTGCGTTTCGCCTTCTCTTAAAAAACAAAACTAAAGTAGAAAGTTGTGAGCTGTGCAACCGAAAGAAATCCATATAGACAGTAAAAAGAGAGTTTTTGGAGAACATCAGAGTTTTAGGCAGAAACCTCGACCTGTCCAGTGAGCCAGCACTGATACATAGCATTTATAGATTTATAGTATCATTTCATACTTATTTTGGCATTCATATGTACTTTTTGGTTTTGTCCATCAATCTAATTAAAGTAAACATTTTATATCAAGTAGCCAAAATGGATCAAAAGTATAACTAACTGTACAGAACAAACTGTCCAACTCTAAACAGCATGAAGTATTTCGAGGAAAAGTGCTGGTCAGAGTCTGGGTGCTGACATTGAAATAGGCTTAAATCTTACCCCCAATGTAGGTTGTGATAATTCAGGCCATGGTCCACCGTTAGCCTGAACTGAGATAAATGTGTCCCAACTCACCCAAATCCACACACCCCATAACTTCACAAACTCAATTCATCTGGCAACTACTGGTCTGCCGCAGATGGTTTCATCAAATGAGACTCAATCTGACCAATTCACCTGGTCACCATGAAGAACCAATATTTAATAGGATGACTGCACAAAATATAGACTATACAGATGCCTATGCTGCTGATGGGTTATAAGGTATTTGACACAGTATTCATAAGGATAAAACTATATAAGACAATAATATTCACTGTAATCACAGGGTCTTATTTTTGAAAAGCAACTCATCTTTAAGTGCACATCACTTAATGACAAAGTTTTGTCAAAATAAAACACCAGTGGTCTTTAAATGAAAAACAAATGAGGTGAAATCAAACTACACATTGCTCAGTTGAAGTAAACAATTATGTTTTATTGATAAGATTCTTAGAAGAGTCTCGTTTCAGTGAATGTATAAGAATCACCCTCCAATAATACTGATTTGGTACATCATGACATTCAGCATGAGTCTCCTCACAGTGAGAGGGATCCATAACTGCTACTGCTGTTGGGATCTAAGACAGAAGTAATTCAGAAGAAAAAAAGAAAGAAAAAAAAAAACTAGAAAAAAACCCAAAACAATCAAAAACAACAAACTGGGGACGGATATTGTAGATAATGGAGTATTAGAGTGCCACAAAACTCTAGAGTAGTAAGACCAGCTAAAGATTTTGCACATTACAAGCCACTTCCTCTTAGAAATATAAAACTTGATATTCTGAACAATATTCTACTGTGCTGCATAAAGGTAAGTCTATACACTGTACATTGAAATATACTTCGAAAAAACAGATTTCACAGTTTTAAAGACTTTATTTAAAGTATAAACTGCTGCTTTTAAAACACTTTATTACATAAATTATTCTTTTTAAGGGTGACTATTATTTGCCCAGTCTGCAAACTGAAATTAATACAAAAACAAAATGAAAGTTCCTTACATATTTTACAAAAGAAAATAAGCTCATCCGATAATGTTTCTTTCAAATAGAACTGGTGACTCATTCATGATTGTCATATAGTACTAAGAATAAATAATAAAAAAAAAGACGCAAATAAAATAAATACTAACTCAGCATGTTGCACGGACTCTGTGACTGGTGTGTATGATCATTCTGTACAGAAGTGCCTTGGTGAAAAGTCTCACAATTCTAATTCTACCGCGACTGAAACGTACAAAGCTACGGCATCTACAGTATACGCAACATCCCGAAATTTAGTGTAGTCTGACACATATGTATTAATATGATTCTTCTCTCCCCATTGTAAAATAAACAATGCTGTGTGATACCACTGTTCACAATATAATATAGCCATCACTTTTTTGACTTTGTTATTTTCTTTTTCTTTCTTTCTTTTTTTTTCCTTTTTAAATTTTTTTTTTGTTCAAGTTTATGTTCTTGTCCATCAACAGCTTGAATTTCCAAGGATGCCGTTATCCTGTGTGTTGCGTGGTTGGATGTGTGCCGCGTCAGCAGCAAAGGACTGGTCCATGGTGGACGATGGGAGGCCTGAGAACAGGAGGGGACGACTCTCTGAAATGTTGCCTTGTATGTCGCTGTTTATGATGTCCACCTTTAACGCGTGGTGGTAATGGCTGCACTCCGGAGTAGCCTGGTCTCCAACTTTGGTCCCTTTGCCTTCAGTACATATTAGAGACAAACAAGCCTTGATCGCAGAGGCCACCATAGTGCAACTCCCTCATGTGATCAGTTGATCTCAGCGTGACCCAAAAAATATGGGTGAAAATATCACTATCTTTTTTAAAAAGGGGAATCTTCTTATTCACTAAGCAACAGTTCTCAAAGTTCTCCAGTGCTTTATCGGTTGTTCAAAGTTTTTCCAAACAAGAAAAAAAAAAAAAAAAAAGCTTTGACTAAACTTTAATTTTTTTTTTTTATTTCTTTTTGCCAGCGGCAGTAAAATTAACAATGTTTTTCTGTTAAGTCATTCTTTTTCAAAAGTCCCTGCAGCGTTCCGTGAATAACCCCATATGTTGGTTAATTCTCCATAAGTTTTCAGAGGAGTAAGGTTGAGGGGGCCAGGTAGGAAAAAAGGGACAGGATTAAGAGATGTTAAAGTGGACGAGAGGAAGGGCTCCGCCCCTCAACAGCGTTCGGGTGGGCTGTTACCTTTTGCCCATCTCGTTCTGTCTGAGAAACTGGATGTTTTGTTGCTGCTGTCAGCCAGTTCTGGGTACTGCTCCACAGGCAGTACGTAGTAGCCGTCGTAGCCCTGTACTCTACCTGTCGTCAACAGCTGCTGTCTCTCTCCTTCCGTCCAGAGGCGACTGCCTCCTTTCCCATCCCTCACCCGCTGCTGCTCCTTGGCCCACGCCCCCGCCAGAGCCCTTTGTCTGGCCAGCTCCAACAGTCTTACCTTCTCTTCATCCACCACGTCCACAGCAAGCCCATACCGAATGCTAAGTAGTAGCGACGGGACTGCGAACTCCACGGTCACGCCTCTTCTTGACCGGCCGCTCACCGTCACATTGATGCCACTCTCTAGTGACTTACGACCGTTCGTAAGCCCCAGGGCCAACAGGTCGCTGTCAGCAGAGCCTACTTTCACGAAGTAGTGACAGTCTTTTCCATCCTGCGTGTAATGAGTACCCTCGAGGTACTGGGCACCGTTGAGCACGAGAGCCACTTTACGGCTGTCGTCGCTGGCCAGTGCTGAGACACCAGCCACCACTCGACCCTCCTTCAGGGCCAGCATTACTCCTCGGCCTATTATTGGGGTGCTGATGCCAAACCAGTGGCCAGGCTTGTCTTTGCGTCTGCGGCGCTCCTTGTTGAGCAGACGACCCTCGAGGGCCATGAAGGCCTGGTTGTGGCGCTCCGCCGCCTGCTGCACACCAGTGATGAGCTATATGTGAAAGTAAAAGAACACTTTATCACACTGTAGAAGGAGATGAGAGCACATCTGGCTGCAGCTGGTATGGCAGACCGTACCTGTCCATTCTCACAGTGCTGGGTGGCCTGTAGCTCGTACGGGGGCTCCACAAAGTAGAGCGAGTGTCGAGGGAACCCCGGGATTATGTTACTGAGCTGAAAGCCAAACATCACCAACCAACTCTTCACATCTACAGCAGGACACGAAATGAAAGCAGTGCAGTGAATGGTAAAGTTGAACAAAAAAGCAAAGGAATACTTGATCACAAAAACAGTGAGTGCTGGCCTCCATGGTCTCTTTGCTTAGATATTCTCTACTGTGTCATCTGTGGGACATTTTTTTACTGCTTCACTTGAAGGCTGGGGATCAGTGACAGTATCAGGGCATAAGCAAAGTTTATGGAAGTATTTCTGTGCCATCTGAATTTGAATACGAATTTTTAAGATTGAAATTTTTCAGCATCAAAATCAGACTTTGAATTTTAAAAAACATCAGATTTCTAGCACTGAATTTTTTTTTGCCATTGAATTTTATTTTGTTACAATAAATTCAGTGTTAAAAAAAATTGTTGCCTTAAAATATTCAGTTTTTCAAAATTCAACACGCAAAGAAATTCAACACCCCAAGAAATTCAGTGTAAAAAAAAAAAATCAACATCTCAAAAAAATTCAGTGTAAAAAAATTCAACCTCAAAAAATTCAGTGTAAAAAGAACCAGACTCAACATCCGGGTCACCAGGGAGAAGCAATTGATCCCTGTCTCAATTCAGCCAACGTCCAGCCAATCACGTTACGCTCCATTAGTCATGTGACACCCACCCAGATAGTAAGACGGACCGGTCGGCCATGGCAGCAAACTCAGGTGATGGTGCTGCGGTGAGTCTGTTTACTTTAGTTGCTGTTTGTATTAAACATTTAAAATACATTTATTAAATGATATTACTCGACACGTTGCACATTAACCGGCAGTTTGCTGCCATGGCCGACCGGTCCGTCTTACTATCTGGGTGGGTGTCACATGACCAATGGAGCGTAACGTGATTGGCTGGACGTTGGCTGAACTGAGACAGGGATCAATTGCTTCTCCCTGGTGACCCGGATGTTGAGTCTGGTTCTTTTTACACTGAATTTTTTGAGGTTGAATTTTTTTACACTGAATTTTTTGAGGTTGAATTTTTTACACTGTTTTTTTTTTTAGAAATTGAATTTTTTTTACACTGAATTTTTTTGAGATGTTGATTTTTTTTTTTTTACACTGAATTTTTTGGGGTGTTGAATTTCTTTACATGTTCAATTTTGAAAAACTGAATATTTTAAGACAACAATTTTTTAACACTGAATTTATTTTAACAAAATAAAATTCAGAGGCAAAAAAAAATTCAGTGCTAGAAATCTGATGTTTTTTAAAATTCAAAGTCTGATTTTGATGCTGAAAAATTTCAATCTTAAAAATTCGTATTCAAACTCAGGTGGCACAGAAATACTTCCATAAAAGTAAAGCTTGTGTTTACTGAGCTAAAATGACAATATAGTTTTAATATGCTAAAAAGAACCTGACAGATTTGAGTGGACGTTTAAACTTTTTTTTAGACAAACAAAGATGTCAAAAATATTCATACAACAAAAGTTAATGTGTAATGAATCATTGTAGATGAATACTCTACCTGTGACGTAGTTTTTGACATCCAACATGTCGCTAAGTGGGTTGTTGTTCTTGAACATGTACAGGTTAAAAGGCGCAGGATCTTTTCCGATCTTGGGCCAGATGCTGTAGTCTGGTGAGGTCCACCGTCCAGCCAAGACGTCATAGTCCCGTTGGGTGAAGTGGACCAGCTTAGTCAAGGGGTCATACAGACCACCGTGGAAACCCACAACTAGCTGGAACTCTGGGTTGGAGTCCAGGTAAACTTCACCGTAGGCTGTGTACTGCACCTGCGTGACACAAGCAGAGTTTTGGTGTTTCTTTGCTCTTTTTGTGATGGCGAAGCAAAAGAACAGGGTCAGTACTACTGATAAAGATTTATGGGCCTTACAACTAATGCAAACTTCTTTTTGGCATTATAAAGTTTGTATTCATTATAGACAACAACTGTCAGGCTTTTTTTTTTTGTACCTAACAGACATGGACATTTCAATCTTTGCCACTGTTACATATGTTTTTATGAGTTTTTTTTTTTCTCAGAGTGCAACATTTGGGAAGGAGATTCTTTAAAGGAACCATAGACACTTATTTTGCAAACCTTTGCAGTTGGAATTCACTGCTGCTTGTGTGATGGCAGAGATTATTCACTCATTTTCTACACCTGCATCGTTCTGTTCCCATGGTCCCATTGGGGTTGGAGTCTATCCCACCTTTCATTAGTTGAGAAGCAGGGTACATGCTAGACAGGTCTCCAGTCTATCATAGCACCATTACAGAGATAAGTGAGACAAACAACCCTGTACTGTGCCACACCGACGATCAATTTAAAATGGAGAGATTCTCCGTTTGTGTCAATTCATCTGTAAAGGCCTTTTTCAGATTGTCTGAAATATGTTCAACTTGTGTTTCACTTGTCCCTGATTGGAGAGAAATAAAATGTTACCAAATGTCTTTTCAATACCCCAGAGGTGGACTGTCGACTATGGTGAAAGCTGGCTGTTGGGAAGTCAAAAGGGTTTTTGTCATTGTTGTTATTTGGCTACATGTATTGATTCATTACAACGATCCCTCGCCAATTTGCGCTTTAAGTTCTGCAGTTTTAGTTATTCGCGGATTTTTCTGAAATATATAATATAATAAAATATCAAGAGAAATTCGCAGAAATTCCGTGAAAATCCACCCCACAGCAGACGAGAGGCCGCAGCTGCCAGCGAAACGTCAAATGATGACTCACAGCCTCCTGTAAGCAACAAGAGAAACGCAGATGGTCCAGAACTCTAGAATCTGTGCTCTGATTGGCCTGAGACGCATCACCCAAACATCACAGGATGTTGTGTGCGTGATCTCTCACAGCGAAGAAATGTTGAGAGCCAGCCTGGCCCCTTTAAGAAGGTGGCCTTATGGGTAATGATGTGGCCTTATGGGTAATGGAGTGTGTGTGTCGTGGGACAGCAGAAGAAATCGGGGTTAGATGAAAAGTGTAGTGAGCATAAACAGCAGCCCAGCGTGTATAGATTTACATTCTCTGTTAACCCGACAGGAGCCCAACAATACAACCTGTGTGATGTTACAAGTTCCTGCAGTGCCAGAAGAAAGTTCCCGTTCCATGCAGAGAAAACCGGACTTTTTCTTTTGTTGTTGTTAGCGTGTTAGCCGCTAATTACGAGCCAAAAATAGCACCAGCGGTTTCTTTACTACGGTTCAGAGACCAGAGGATGTGAAGGTAACAGAAAGACCACAGTTGAGCCTTTGTCTTGTTTCGCTGCAGTACCTCACTCCTTTTTTGCAATTTTTAAACATATTTTAAACACATTATTTAGGCTCGGGGGGCTCCGGCTCCCATTAACCGCAAAAAATAAGGGATCACTGTATTATCAATGTGTGCTGTGTAAACATGACACAAACATGGTAGCTAAACTGGAAGAATTACAGGTTCCTGATCATCAACAGGTATCCGCTAATCTGTGCTGCTTGTGGTAGACTGATTTGATCATTATTAAGGTAAACTGGCTGCGCCTGTATTTATAAATATGCTGAATTTTAAAACTCACTCACAGAACTGGACACTAATATTGCTGTTGTTTTACTATACCAGGTGGTCAAAAATCTGACGCTTAGCATGTTTTTGAATGAGACCAAAATTATTATTATTTTGTTTTCATCACCTTTTTCTGCATTTCATTGGTGGAGCGACAAAATGTTACAGGTGCCTTGCTTGTTACCTGTTTGATCATCTGCCCATTGCTGCTGAAGACTGCCAGCGGTGTGCCAGTGTTGTCAGAAGCTATGTAGTATTCCTCTCCACTGCTCACCTCCATTGCAAACAGGTGACCCTGAAATTAAGAAGTTAGAAATTCACTTTTTATTTCATGCCATCTCTTGGCCATAAAGTTTTTGCATTATGTTGGCTTACTGTGTCATCACTTGCATCAATTTCCCTGACAAGCTTAATCAATACTGCTGATAACGTGTAAACATACAAATGCTTAGTGATAGACACAGCGCATCTCTGTCAAAGCTTATGTCACCTGCAGGTCATAGTAGAGTGATGAGATGTCAGAGCTGGAGTGATTGAAGATGTGCGTCACCCTGGTTGGATGGTTGAGGTCAGCGTAAAAGAACTGCAGGTGCTGCCCCAGACTGTTCCTCGTGGACACCCTGCGGCCAAGCCCATCGTAGTGATACACCACGCTCCAGCCTCCGGGCCCTCTATTGTAGGCTCGCATTAGCTGACCTTTGGAATTATAGTCAAAAACGTCTGAGCCACGTTGGCTGAGGAAGCCGTCTTCGTCCAAGCGGTACTGGACGTCTCCCAGGCGGGTAATACGGTCTCTGAGGTCGTAGCGGAGAGGCAAGATCCGGGCGCTGTTCCCGGGATTCAGGAGATGGAGGTTTCCATTCAGGTCATAGCTGTAGCGCCAGGTGGACCAGTCGTTCACCTGGATAAAACAGTGAGATGTAGATAGGTCATTCAACCATTTTCAGGCTTCATCTTAACCATGATTGTGCCCTGAATCACAGCGATGTTAGAGACGCTCTGTAAAGAAGGGGAAAAGTCTAAACTTCCAATCTCTCCACGTAAAACACTCACCTTGACGCCGGTGAGCTGTCCATCTCCATCATAATCATAGCGATATTGAGTCGTGTTGGCATAGGGCCCAATCTTCAGCTCTCTCTTCACCACCCGTCCCATGCTGTCATACTGTACTGTCATCCAGTACATAAGTGAGCGAAAGATCTCATACTGGACCTCCTTGATCCGACCATGGGTGTCAAAATGCTTACTGAGTGTCATCACGGCGGTGGTGATGATCTGATTAATGTCGTAGTAAATGACACCGAATTTTCCAAAGTGCTCAACCTAAAGAAAAAAGGAGGAGACAGTTTAGTTTCAGACTGCTTTATTTTGTACATTATTTTAAAAAGGGAACATAATAAAAAGCACACACCTTTCCAGAGATCTCATCATATCGGTAAAGGTCAACAGGAAGTGGAGTCTCACTGATGACTGGCTTCATGCTGGCGATACGGAAGCTGTTGTCGTGGTAGGTGTAGTCGAACCGTGCGTTCACCATTCCCTCCTCGCTGAAGCGGTAGATCTGCTTGTCGATAAGTGGACCCATTTTGCGATAGCGGATAGTGCAAGAGAAGCCTCCGCTCTGCAGGTTGACCATCTTCAGCACGCCAGCTGTCTCATCGTATCCGAAAGTGACGGCAGTGCTGTCGTACACGATCTCTGACAGCTTCGCTAGCTTGCCGTACTTATAGAGGACACGGCGGCCAGTGCCCAGATATTGCGTTGCCTGTGGTCTGCCATCCTCGCTGAAATCGTGGATGATGGAGGCATTGCTCTCTGGGGGGTTGTACGTGTTGCGAATATAACCGACAGACACGTGCGTGAACATGGTGTGGCGAGCAACGCTAGGCATTGTGACAGCTGTGACCCGACCTGAGGCATCGAACTCGAAGACGTACTGTCTCTGGCTCTGCAGCAGCAGCACCATGGACTGGAAAAGGAAAGAATATTTAAATATGGATTAATATAAGAGCATTATCAATGGATGACTTGCCTCATCTGAAACAGCACCGGGGGTAATTTGCTCTCACTTGACAAATCTGCACCTTCATGACCATAAAAGTGATGTATTTTTTCACTCAATGCTACAATCCAAATTACAACTACTACTGCCTTCCTCGGTAAGATTTGAGCCTTGGATGAATGTTAAAGTCAAATGCACTCACTTTGTCAAGGTAGCTGTAGCTCCACACCTTTCCATCCACAAAAGAACGAGAAAGGATGCGCCCTTGGGAGTCAAATTCTGTCCTCTCACTCATGCTCCCCCTCTGCAGCCCAACCAGCTGCCCGGTGGCTGAATACGAAACATTGACGACCTGCCAGGCTGCTGCTTGGCAGCCACATCGCTGGCCGGCCCTGAGCATCGTACATGATACGGAGCGTGAACTTGCGGTGGTCATCATAAATCTTCTCCGTACGCGTGTTGCGATCAAAATCAATGGAGAGAAGATTGCGGCCATGAGCCTAAAGAAAGAGAAAACATGTTGAAGATGAAAGGTATGTGAAGTGCATTGTGGCGTATAACTAGATTTCAACAATTCCTTCACGGACTTTAAAAAAGAAAAAAGGAATTACCCTCAATTTCCTTCCAAACACAGTGACCTTGCCCTTGGTCTGCTCCTTGCGCAGACGCCACTCGATGGAGTTAAGGCCATTGTCTGTGGGCAGGGTGATGTTCCTTCGACCGATTGTTGGACTGACAGAACCGGCCAGGATGTGGGGTTCTGTGTGGAAACTGATGCCCATCCCATTTGCATACATCACTCTCAGGGTCCCATTGTTGCAGAGCTGATAGCTGTTCCTCACCTGGTCTGAAATGTGTAAACAGGCAAAAACAAATCAGACAGAAGCCACAGCAAATCCCTCCAGCAAATTAAACAGTCGTACCGGATATCACATATTATAACAGCTAGACTAGGGTTTGGTTCGATATGAAAACTGGATAAGATATGGCCTTTGGGTAAATTGCCCCTCACAGCTGTCAAAAAAAAAAAAAAAAAAAAAAAGCGTTCAGTGCTTCACATTTTTCTGATCTTGTTGTCAAGGATACACAGGGAAAGATGGTAGAACTGGAGGAAAATAAATCAACAGACTGTCACGTAATTCAGGTTCTGGCACAAATGTACTGTATTGTGCTGCTGACTTTTGATAGGTGAGGTACAACACAGAAGGAAAGGGCAGTGTTGCCAGTCCTAGATTTTTACTTTCCGTATCCAAACGCCAGGACTAAACCTAACCAGCCAATCAAACGAAGTCAGACAGAGCAGCGCCTCGCGTTTACAGGCTTGTCTGATTGAAATGAGAGATTTGAGACTTAAAGGCTCATGTCAGGTAAATCCAGATAACGTCCAGATCGTATCTGGTAGTTCCTGCCATGAAGCATTGGGCGGCTGTGTGGCTCATTAGGGAAAGTGGCTGGGAGACTGTTGGTTTTGGTCCCCAACCCTGCCACATGTCGCTGTGTCTTTGGGCAAGACACCGAATCCCACTTTGGCCTCTGAAATGCTCATTGGTGCGTGATTGTGCATATAGAGGGTATATAAGATAATGAGAAGCGCCGTCTGAGTGTTTGTGTGTATGAGAAATGAAATGTAAAGGGCTTTGTATAAACTAAATCAAGGTTAAAAGGCTTTATATAAATGTGGAGCATTATCCGCAAAATCGATAAAATTCGTTCCAGCACATAGACATATTTTTGAATGAAAAAAGTCAAGCCAAACAGATATCCCTTTCACAATCTCTGTCTCTAAAAAATATCAGCTCGCCGACAAGAAAGCGATAAACCCACGGCTAACGCTGAGGCTTTTTTCTCCCTCTGATGTCTGAAAACAGGTGTCTTGATTACAATGAAGGAGATAAAACTGTTGTGAGCTCAGAAATATCCAACCGATGCAAAGTTGGAAGCTTCCTTTATTTCTTTTACAAAAGGTAGGAGGATCAGATGGATTTTCCATTTGAAGGGCTGCCATAAATGACAGTAGTCCATAAGGCGAATTTGTAATAAAGCTCCAGGCACACTTTAACAATGCCTCAAGCAGACGGGAGAAGCTTTTTCCATTGATTTGGCAGCAACAGCCTTTAGATAAATCTTCTCTGCTCACTCTGTCTGAACAAGCTCGTAATAAAACACAGGCGAGGTTGAGGGAAAGACAGAGAGAGGGTGAAATGAGAGCCTGAGGGCCACGGAGAATTCACTGCACAGGAGTTAATGAAGAGAGCGAGGAAGAGCAGAAAGAGAGGGAAATGGTTAAGTGAGTATGTCAGCAGAGAGCTGAGCTGAAACCCACACAGTGCAGAGGAAACCTTAAATGACTTACAGCTCTGTGAACAACTATTTTAATACTACAGCACAGGTGAATCACTGAATAAATCTACAGCGCGCTCCCGGGCCTTTAGATTCATCTAGTCCAGTCTGCGTTTATGCTTGTGTCACAACGCTTGCACTGGTCAAGAGAAACGAGACAATTATTCATGTCCTTTCTGCTCTTTTCTAAACACACCAAATAAGCTAGGGGATCATGGGAACTGGCTGAGAGCCGTATTTGTCTGTCAGTGTGACTGTGTGAGTGTGAAGAGAAAGCTTGAGGGATGAGGAGGATTCACTCGACATGAGTTAATGAATTTTGCTGTGATGACATTCAAAAGCTGGATGATCCCAGCTGGGATTAACAACTATATATTGGCAATTTTTTTTTTTTTTCCATGAGCGGGAACGAGAAAGGGTTGGGTGTGGGCAAAGAAGGAAAGTAATCTCCTGGAGCACGCACATAAGTGAGTGAAAATTACAATTATAGGCCGTCGCCAATTCACCATCACATGTTTTTGAAGGCAGTACGTGACTCTTGTTAACACACTAATGTATTATAAGTAAGACCCACTTTAACGTTTAAGGATTACAGAAAACTCAATTTATTTAATCATGATTGCTATTGTTCTGGCTTGGTTTCTTGAGCTTAGCATTTTTTTTCATCTTAGTTTCACACACTCTGCAGTTCTATCAGCACTTTAAAATTCATGACCAGATCATTTCCCGCTGCATCGCTTGTGCATGCTGATTGTGTCTCTACCTTGTACCACGGTGTATGAGGCTTCAACTGAGGACAGGTTGGTGACGACGGTGACATCGTCATCTCTGCTTGAACTCTCAATGTCAATGTTGATGGAGCGCTCAATCTCGCGGTGGAGGCTTGTCACCATGCCTGTTGGGTACGTCATGTTGGTCAGACGGCCTTCACTGTCGTACCTGGGAGATGGGAGATTGCAGTGGAAGTTAGTCAGGAAGGGGACGTGTTCTGAGTTTTATTACAGAGATGTTAAAGCCTACGCTCACACACACACACACACAAAAACACTATCAGAATTTTAGGATATAAGACAAACTACTGGCATTGAGTGTTGCCATAAAAGCTAACACCGGGGGGCAGCAGTACGTTGTGTGAAATGTCCCAAGAAGAAAGGAGTCACAGAACAGAACATGTCATGCACAATTTATATTTTGAAACAGAAAGCAGTCCTGCATATGCACACATATTCATCCCCAAACTTACTGATAAAATGTGGTCCATCCAGTCTCATCAGCTTTGGTAGCCAGGAGACCCGTGTTCCCACTGTAGCCCATCAGAGCCACCTCCTGGCCCATCGCAGACACACTTCGCAGCCCCCCAGTGGGGTCCAGTCCAAGTGTCACTACTTGATTCTCGGGCAGCAAGCACCAGCCTGAGCAGACCAGCTCCTCCTCCTTGACCCAGGCCATCCCTCCTCACCTTGACAGTATTGTTGCAGTTATCCACCAGCATGGCCAGCTCTCCGTCGGGGCCATAGGTGAAGTTGTAGAGCGGCTCCCCAGTTACCAGGCTAACCGTTTGGATGTGGAGCCCCTCCCCATTGAAGACATACAGCTCCTGTTCCCTTGGTGACGCGACTTCATACTGTGCGGACCCTGAGTACCCCACACTGGAGACGGCAGGGCCAGGCCGGTTGGCCCGCACAGCTCTGATGCGTACGTTGTTGAGGTCCTGCAATGAAGAGCGTCCCATCAGGGGAAACGGCCAGGGAGGTGGGGGAATTCAGTCCAGCGTCTGGAGCATAGCCGTCGTCGCCATAAAAGCAGTTGCAGTTGACGTCATTCTTGCAGTCACAGTCGGAGGCGGCACCGGCCAGGAGAGAGATTTCTCCGTTAGTGCTCACCTGAAAGCAGCGGGAAAACAGAGGAGAACAGGTTAATGTTGAGATGGGAACAGCCACCATTAAAAAAACAAAAGCACATTGCCAATAGCAAAGTCACTTTGAGTTAACCGAGCTGACTGCAGTCAGGAGTTCTGAAAGAATATCTTAAAAAGAAAGAAAGATAAAATACCGCTGACACAGCCTAACCAGTTGTGCTGTCAATAAGAATATCCAAATGTAAATTTCTGCAGTGCTTACCTGTCTAACTCGGTTAATCTTTTTCTCATCTGTCTCAACGATGTAAAGTATGCCGGTGTGGGACAAAGCAATGGCTGTGGCGCTCTCCAGGGCTGCATGTATAGCGAGCTTACTGAGGCTGTAGTCAATGCCTGGCACCTTGGCAATGCATCGGTCGACCTGCTATGATGCTCACCTTTGGGAAACAACACGTCGTTATAAATCCGTTGATGAAACGATGCTTATGTCATAGTATAACAAAAACAAAAAGTTAGTAGTGCTTTTCAATTGAAACAACACATAAAACTTTCCATTATGAAGTTTTATCCATGAAACTTGAATATTCTTAGAACTAATTATTTGGTTATTTTTGCCACTGCTGAAAAACTTCAGAAACTGTGAGAGCTGGAACTTTTACTTCTAAATTGGCTTGAGAAAGCCTAATTGGGATGAAATCCTGTCAAAATTCCATAGTGAGCATTCGCCCTTTGGGGTTTGCAGTGGTGATCCAGCCATGTACAGACCTGGTGGTTCTCAGTGATGCGTAAGATGACATTGTTTTCCAGGACATAGAGAGAGTTGTCCATGGGGTTCACTGCTAAGTCTGTGGGCCACTCAAGACGCACCTGTGAGGCAGAAACAGAAAGTATACAGGAGACATTAACTATGTCGTTTTGAAAGAAGGCCAGTGTTCAGACGACTCTTTTTTTTTTTTTGAGTGACTGAAGCAGAGTTCACTTTCTTTTGATTTATTCATTTATCCACTGACTCTTTAATCTCTCCTTAAATCTGTCTCTCTGTGACCCTTCCCCTGACCCCTCCAGTTTGCGTGTGTCCACAGAGTCATCAAACCTCAGCGCTGAGGGACTCCTACCTCATCTATCACCCTGTCCTGTCTCTTCTTCACTCTCTCTTACCTGGCTGACATCCATGCTGGTGTCACAGCTCAGTGGCCGGACGGCGGTCAGATCATTCGCCCCCAACAGAGTAGAGATGATGCCATTCTGGTCTACTTTACGGATCATGGTGGCGTCCACAAAATACATCAGTCCATTTTTATCCACCGCGATGCCTGTCAGTGCAGAGACAGATTGTCAGATTGTTTTTGTTTTGCCCTTAGTTTCCCCTCACTGCCTTTTTTGTGACCCCCGGATTCCTAATTTCCATTGTTTCTTGTGCTCTCTAGGTTTTATTGTTTACCAAACGGTGAGGTGGCAGCGTTGTCGGTTCTAACAGGCAGCTGTTCAAGGCAGCTGTGCCCCAAAATAACTTCTGGATTCACTGAGATACAAAACAGCAGACTGAGAGTGCAGCAAAAGGAAACAAATGGGAAGATGGATCAAAAGAAATGACATGGAAAAAAAAAAAGAAAAAGGATAGAGGGAGCAAGTTGATGTTTGCTGGCTGACTTTGTCTGACAGGTAAGGGACAATCAGGGGCTTATTATTATCTCCTCTTTAAAACACACACACACACACACACACATGCTGTTAAGTACTAACAACCGCAGTCCTACACGTACACACACTCATGTCACTGACAAAAAAATGTGACAGTGTGACATCCTTGACAGTTTGGTGTCACATTGTTCTAAGATCCGATGATCCACAAAAATAATTCCATTATAAGTTTAACATTAACCTGGTTTATAACCCCCTTCCTTCTCTGTCCTGCTTTAGTTTAGTCACAAGATGACAATATAATGGAAAATATAAGACATTTTAAAGCACTGTAAATCACATGCCGTGTAAAGTTAACTGCAGATTATAGTATAAGTAGGAGCATGTTTGACAAAATGTGTTCCAAAGAGTGAATGTTGTAAGTACTGTTGTCCTCATTATTTCAATTCATTGTTATAATGGAAGATAGTTGTGTTAAAGCAACAATAAAATAATGATGAGAGTAAAGTACAGTTTTCTCTCAGGAGCTCACCTTTGGGGCTCATAAGTGTAGCTTCAGTAGCTTTTCCACCATCACCACAGCGTTCATCAAAGGGCAAGCACTGCTCCCCCGTCCCCGCCACCACCTCAGCGTTGTCCGACAGCAGCCGGCCACCCGTTAACGAGCGAACACGGTAAATTCGTCGGGAGTTGGTGTCCGAGAGGAACAGAGCCCCAGATACTGGATCCACTGCCAGGAAGTACTTATGGGTTGGATTATTACTGGAAGTGACAGAAAAAAATGCTTTTAATTTTATATTTCTTCAGTGAAAATGGTTTCAAGTACTTCTACATTTGTTCATATGACCACAAGCTGCTTTTAATCAGTGACCGAAAGTGTCTCACCTGTGCCTGAAATCTTTGTTCCTTTACAGGAAAAAGGGAGATATAAGCACAACAAAAGCAGAGGTTAATTCACACTGTCTGTGGAGAGCAACCGACAGAGCATGCCATGGTGTGAACAGCACAATTTAAACATGTGTAAAAACACTCGAGGGAAATGATATCACAGAGAGTTTATAATGCTGCCTATGTCCTACCACCACCTCACTTCTTTTATTCAGCATGCTCCACTACAAACATCACATCTTCAGCTTTTTCCCTCTTACTCGCTACCCTTTCTCTAACCAGCCTCTTAATCTGTCGGCATCTGCAGCATCAATTCGCCTCTAAATTCTACACTCATGTTTAAGTCATTCGTCTTTTTCACATTTTCTCTTAATAATCAATTATGTTGTTTTACCGTAATTCCAGGATGCCAGTTGTGTTCATAGATGGGTAGATGCGACGTACAAAGTTAAGGTCCCCAACGTACAAGCTGCCATCGACGCCCATCGCCAAAGCAACTGGCGCCAGCAACTTGTTGCCATCCGCAAGGCCGTTACAGCTGGGGCAAGAGATACTACGCTTGCGGCCATTTCCCATGATGCTGGTGATTACTGGGGGCTGCTCTGTTACGAAGATGTTCTCACCGCTGCCTTTGTGAAGAATACCTGGACATGAGAGAGGTGAGGGAGATGGACAGATATTGCTAAGTTGCAAAGAAACCAAATTATTAGTGACTGAGCAATGTGACTCTTGGCGATGCTCATGAAGGCATAAACAGCTGAACCTGCCTTTAATAGTATCAGCATCAGGTAAGATCATTCAGTGTGCTCAATGTTTAGGCTACATCAACGATGCATTTTCATTCTAGAACATAAAGCTTTTTGCTACGATTACACCTCACACCCACACCACTCCTGCAACCCAGCTGTAAACACGACTGTTTACCAGTTGAGATAATGAGGATAAACAGAGATGGTTAAGTATCTGGAAACCATTTGCTTCACGGTTTGCTTCTCTGGGTCACTATGAATCCTTCCCTGATATATCAAGCCTACATCATGTGACCACCATCAAAAGATCACACACAGATAATATCACTTGCCAACCAACGCTCCTCCTAAACCACTCTCTGGTAAAAGTGCCCCAGCTCCTCTCCCCCCAGCCCCTTGCCTCGGTTGTAGTAGCTGTTCCATATTTTTCGATGCACAGTTTTAGCATGTGAGGAAGTCAAACTAGGTGAGACAACACCAGCTCTTCCTGTGAAAATCTTCACTGACAGGTAAAAACAGGCACTTGGCAAGCCTATGTGAACCACAGGAAGCGCAGTGTGGTCTAACCCCCCCCCTCCCTTCAAGATAATAGCACATTCAGTGAGATATACAGGCCTGAAAAACAGCAATAAGGAGGCAACGGCTAAATATAAACTAGAGGAAAAAACAGACAGAAAAACCAGAAAAGTCTATGGCTTGTTTGGAAACAAATATCAAAGAGTGTAGAGCTCACATACCACTGCGTGTGTTGAGTATATGGTGTTTGTTGAGTGACCAGCCACCCAGATTGGTGGGATCCAGCTCATAGCCTTGCAGATTGGCCGTTCTCTTCTCCCAGAGGATCAGACTCGCACATGACTCATATTCGTATCCCACCGACACTGCACGTTGGAAAGGGTAGAGGCAAAATAAATGAAAACGGCAATTAGTGACACAATAAATGTGTTTAAAGATAGACTACAAATACTATGAAAGAAAGAAGAGAGACAATGCAAAACTTCATAAGAGAACTCTCCCAAGTTCATTTAAGAAGCAAAATCTGTGATACACAGAAAAGCTAGTTAGCACCTTTATCCAAACCTGCATTCACACCTAACTAACACTTTGTCATTCTGCTAAATTGATTAAAAACGTTGTTAATTGGAGAGCTTGCCCTGTAGGCTTAAACCTAGAGGCCAAGCCAGTTGCCAGGGTGAAAACTCTGTCGATGGAAATGTTATGCCCTAATTACGCTTAAGTCCCTCTGTTGATTTAAAAAAAATATACTGTATACATAACAAAAATTACTCAAAATCAGGGACACAGCTCACAGAAGATGTATCTATTGAAGAGTATTTATGTGCGATGTTTTGTTCCTGCCTGTTAAACGGAAATGTGTTTTAACACATCGACTCCCACTTTAGTCACGGTGAGAGTGCCATTGCTAGCACATTTACAGTTTCAGTACAAACAAGAATGCAATGTACCTAAATAAAACCTGTTAGCGAAGCAAAACTAACCTAGAGATGTGAAATATCAGTCATTCTTTGAGTGAATGTAATTTCTCATACAGTAGGCCCTTCATAATTTCCGGCCACACTGAAGCCCCAGATGTCCACTGCATCTGTGGGTTGACAGCAGTGTTTGGCTGACAGCATCTGTGAGCGACTGTGACAGCAGAATGTAATAGCACTGAGGCTCCCCTGGACTCCCGCTTACTGCTCCAGTAGTTAACTGCTAACTCACCCTGATGGCTAATAACCCTTCTCCACAGTTACGGCTGGCTGACTGAACTAAATGCAGCTTCAATGAAAAATAGACGTATGAAAGGAAAAAAAAAAAAAAGCACTTTACTTGGGCCAAACTGCAAAGTGAATCCAAGCTGGAGTTTCTGGTGTATTATCTCTCCTCTGGGCTTCTTAATTAGCCTCTCTCCCTCTGTCATAGCTAGACCCCCTTTCGTGGTAAAATGTTAAATGTATTCAGCAAGTGCTGAGAATAAAAAAAAACTGTCTGTCCCTCCCCCAACACAACTTTTCTTCAATCCCAACTCCCACTCACCAACAGCTTCTGAGAGGCCGTAGACCCTCTGGCCATATGCGTCAGTCTTATCCCAGATGTAGGTGTAGGCCAAGTTGGGTGAAGCATGGAACCACTTCTGGAAGAGGTGGCCCTCCACTGCTACCATCAGGTGAACCTTCAGCAGGCCCATCGACACCACAGCAGGAGTCATGGTCACCTTGAGAAGCGAGCGGTAACCCTGGGTCCTGGAGCTGAGGTAGCTCAGTTTTAAACTTGTGCCAGGCACCTCGATCTGCTCATGCAGCACCTGGAAGACAAAGAGAGGATGACAGGAAAAGGGGGATTAGGGGGATTAGACAGAGAGGGAGTAATGGGGGTCACGCTTCCAGTGATGGCTGAAGGACAAGAAATGGGGAAAAAAACAATGGAAGAAATAAAGAAATAGGAAAGAGGGAAGAAATGGGGGGAACTACGGAAGCGGGGGGTAGGAGAGCTACAAAAGACAGGTATATAGGAGAGTGGCAAAAGAGCGAGGGAACCAGAAGGAAGATTAGCCGGCTGCCAGAGGAGAGGTCAGTGGTACTGCACCTGTGTCTCCGGTATGATGGGTTTCTCCCCTGGCTTGGAACTGAAGAAGGAGGAGAGAGGGGATGCAATCACAAGAGGGTCAGGCCTGACGAAGCCGCTCAGGTCACAGCCTGGGATCGTGTTCTCTTCTGTCTTAAGCACCAGAGTGTCCATAGCATAAAACTGGCTCCAGGGCAACCACACTGTGCGCTCCTGGCTCAAGAAGGGGGCACGCTCGAACCGCAGAGTCAGTGACGCACCACCATTAGCTATCAGGTCAAACCTGGAGAGGTTTTTGAAAAGAGGATGGGAATGAGGTACAGATGGGGAGTGCTGTCTTGGATGAATAGTTATTTGGACTTGAACAGTGTTAGTGCTTCTTCTTCGTGTAACATTTATACTCCACTGCTTTAGGATTAATTCAACATCAAAACACCTGAAATAAATATTTCAACATTATTTATAATGGAATTAAAAACAAACGATAAAGAACAAGCCAGCTGAAGGCCAGACATCCATTTGGTCTGAAATATGAATCATATGATGTTATCTTTTAATCTTTCACCACAAAAGTATGGTTAACAAGTGTAATTAATGATATATGGAGAGAAAAAAAAAGGTCACACACACAATTATCATGACTTATGGGAAATGGACCTGGAACTGCTATGTCCAAGAGAATCTAACAGCTGGAAGCAATCACATGAGTAAGACAAGAAAAAAGGCCAGACAGAGACATCAGAGCATAAACATTCACATCACTATCCCAAGAAACTGGTTACTGCATCTGAAACATAAGGTCTATTAATTGTTCCTAGAAGTTCAAATGTTTCCATAAGAAAACGCTGCAAAGAAAGGAGACAGGGGACACAGACACGAGGGGGAACATAGGGCATAATAACAAACAAATCATTGCACAATTTCCAAAAAAGATGAATTCCTGCAGAAGAAAATAGACATGTAAGGTGAGTGGACTAAATGTTTTTGTAAAGTGGCTTTTAAATGGAACCAAAAAAAGACCACATATACTTTAAGATTTTTAAAGTTCTTTGGGTTTTGTTGCAAATATTTATTTGATTAGACTTGCATATGATTTCGCAGCGCATAAAATGTACATTTTTGGATGAGTGTGATATGTAAAATGATCTAACATGAATGAGAATAACTAAGAAAATAGAACCAAGTTAGTGATATTTGACTAAACTATTACGCACATAAAATGTACACTGTCTATGCAGTATGTACATTTCATCCACAGGATTCACAGTAATGTAATTTTCTTATGTTTTCCCTTCAGATATTATAACGTTACAATGTCAAATACATTTACTCAGCTGTTATTTAAAATCCCCTTTCTCGAACAGCCTAGTTTCCTCATAGGATCAGTGATCTGATCTAATCTAATCTAATCTAATCTAATCTAATCTAATCTAATCTAATCTAATCTAATCTAATCTAATCTAATCTATTCTAACCTAATCTAATTTAAGATAATCTAATAACAGCCTATGTAGCTATGTTGTGAGGTAGTTTCCAAATTTCAGCAAAAGTGCTGGATAGCTATTGTACATACATTCCATCCTGCCGTGTCAGCGTGTATCCGTAGTGTGGATAGTTGACAAAAGACACGTTCACCCCCACCAGAGGGGTTCCATCTGTCGTCAACACCTGACCCCGGATTAGTGACGCCAAGCTGGAAGAGGACAGGAGAGAGAGAGTCAGGGAGAGAAAGCCCATCTATCAAGCCAGTCCTCCCAACCATCCATCATCTGATTTGATTAATCTCTCCATCTTTCAATCATCCAATTTGCCCATTCATTCATTGCTCTAGTCTTCCACCACTCATTAATTAGAAACAATCAGCAACCCCCACCATCAAAATGAATAGATGTCAATCACATAAACAAGCCATGACAGTGTAGAGTATATGTGTGGGTCTGTGCGTGACTGAGTGCACGTGTCTTTGAGTGGCTGCATTCTGGAGAAGTGACACACACAGAATAATGTTTAAACTTTACTCTGTGATAAGTTACTTCCCTCACAGTTCATATCGGCAGAGAAAAATAAGCACCATGGACAGCGCTTCTGATTTTTGTTTTGAATTATGTCTTGACTTCTTTAAATTTTGGGATCTGTTAAGACTCTGGCAAGTTCTATGAACTATTCTTAAAGCCATGTGATAATTGTGTAGGTGAGTAAAAAGTCTGGATCTTTTTTGTCATGACATTAGACTACATTCACTTTAATTTACATTGTAGGCTCTTATGAAGTAATGAAATTGGAAGCATGCAATTTTATTGATGAAAAGCTCTCTGTAAACATATTTATTTATAAATACCATATATTATACTGTATAAAAAAAAGATAATATAGGTGTATAATTTACTTTTCCACTTTCAGGGTTTCAGCCTCATTTATTTCAGTGCAGGGTCTCTTTATTGGCACCCCATAAGTAGATTTGTTGTACAGATGGGAGATTCAACAATTGAAGGTTTAAAAATGTGACATCACAGAAAGTCATTAGAGTCAAAATTAGCATTGGAGTAAAACAACTCTTATAGAAGGTCATGTCAAATTGCTGTAAACACAAATTCACCAAGTCACTCTGTTTTGTTTTCTGTCTAAGATGCAGTATTTCACTTTGATTAATCAAAGACATGGATCTAATGCCAGTTTAAAAAGAGACTTCACTCATGAGACCAAAGTTTGTAGCTCAGTCACACCTTGCGTACTACTGGATACAACAACTTCTGCAAAAAGTATACGCGCTACGTACGAGGTTATATATAGGTTTCCCCAGCCAGAATGAATCATGGTTGGTCAATAAAATTTAAGACTGACTTTGGTCATGTAGATTTCTACACAGTGAATTAAATGTTGTGCTGCATGGCTGGCTTCATGTTCACTCTCACAGTTAACTTTACAATGTGCAAATTTAAAAGTGGATCGCCGGTAAGATCTGCATATGTATTTTGGGTAAAATCATCATCAACAGCCGTCCATCAGCATCATCATCAGTCACTCTTCAACAGAGTCTATGCGGTGCAGGGTAGGTGGATCATGGATTAATTAAATTATGAGTGACAGTTCATACAAGCATAAAAGTGTAGTAACAAAACGCAAAGAAAAGGAAAAAAAAAAGAACACAGGTAAAGACTAAACTAAAAAAGCTGGATACATATCCTCCTGGAGATGAACCTGACATTGTTGGCAGCGGGTCAAGCCCACCAGAACTGGTACCACGGTCAGGGAGCCAGATTAACAGGTACAATTTCTTACAATCACTGACACTGAAAACAATATGTGAGTTAGTTGTAAACTGTTGATGTGGTTGCTATCGGAGTAGCCCGACCGCCTAACGTTATTATTAGGGGCCAGGTAGCCTAATGTTTTTGTTGTTCTTATCGTTTGTTAGACTTCATGTCAGTTTTGTCGGGTTACTCTTGCAAAAAGGCTCGTACAACGACGTGCTCGTAGTTGGTATTTATTAACAGCAATGGGAAACACATCAGGCTAAATCGCCAACTTAATACCGAGCAGAATGAATGAATGCCAGTAGCTACTACAACAATAACGGTGGTGCGTCTCCTGCGTGACGTCACAACCGCATACCGCCGAATACATTTTACACAATATATTATGCCATAACACTACAGGTTTGATTGATTTAAAAATGGCATGGTCGCTCTTTGTGGTGTTGAACTCTTACTATCAAATGCTTTGAGCTATGTGTCAAAAATGTAGTAATGCTTGTAAGCCCCGCTGTTGCGGGCATATTTATGTTGTAAAACGATGTAATCACAAGCTTTATTGGGTTTAAAGGGCCCGGCCCGGCAGTGACATGTTCCGCTGCTGATTGTATGTCTTTGTTTATGTGTGCCATACCTGGAGTTGAATGGGTTTTCCCCAGGGATGATGTGGGTGCTGTCCCGTCCCACAAGCATTTTGACGCGATCATAGAAGGAGCGAACTCGGGGCTGGGACATTGGACTCAGCTGGATGACTAGCAGAGGGTCCCGGGAGCCCCGGCACAGGGGACTGTTCTGACAGGGACTCTGAATGCAGCAGTCTGGGTCCATGCAGTCAGTCAGCCCATCTGATAGTGGAGTATAAAGGGCAGTGAGGAATGTTAAAAGCTACCTGCAAACTTGATGCATTCTTCAGTTAAGATTCTGATAAATCTGTCTCTTTCACTGGAGAAAGTTCAAATTTTGGCATCCCCAGCAAGAGCATCTCTCAGGAGACATCTGCCTTTATTCTCTTTTTTAATTCATTATTTTTCTCTAATATCTTCTATTCCTTTCACGAGCAATTCTTCACAAGAGGCATTCTTATGAGAAGGTCGCACTTAAAACAGCTCTACCCAAAATATTCTCCCTGCTCTCCTCAATTCACCTCCTTCGTTGTCTTTGTTGTCTGCACAGGAAGTCTCCATGGCAACGCTGCAGCCGGGGCCCCTCCAGCCCGTCTGACATTCACAGTGCCAGCTCTGCTGACCCATGGTGCACTGGCCGTTTCCGTTACACAAGTTAGGACAGCCGTCTGGGATGACGACGACAGGAGAAAAGAGGTGGGGAGGAGGGAGATGAAGAGGAGGGAAAGGGAGAGAAACAGAGTGATGCTGATTTGTTTTATAATTAATGATACACGGATGAACACACACACATTCATACACACACACAACGCTCAAGAAAGATCACTCAGTTTAGTAACCCTCTGCTGATAGCACACGGCTAGTGTTGATTGATCAAAAAACCATTTAAATCAGCAGGTCAGTTTTCACTCACACCTTTCCATCCTCATGTCTCTACACCTGAGGGATGGCTGCTAATGTCTGTCTGTGTGTGTGGACAGAGGTGGATAGATCACTTTATTCACTTACTGGATGGAGGCCTACCTGATCATCACTCTCTTTCTCCCTCTACTTATGATTCAGTGTGGGTAATGGGATTCTGATGGCCTGAGAGTAATGCTTTTTCATGAGAGAATGAGATTATGCTTGACAGTCTGTGTGTGAACGTGTATGTGTGTGTGTACGTGTCTGTGTGGCGGCAGTCTATGAACTAATAAACCTTCACTTAAGCTTATGCAAAAAACCTTACTGGAGTATAAGGCCCTAGAGCCAAGTAAGCCTGTAACAAGCATAGCAAGGGCACCCTCAACTTTTACTTGAAGAAACACTGACAATTATAGACATTAATGTTTTCTCATATAAACATTATCAGCTATATTCTGATTTCTTTTATTAGGTACAAACTTTTAAATGGTTTTTATCTGCATAGAATTTGACAGGAAGCCCTACGATGGACTGGCAACCTGTCCGGTGTATACCCCTGATTTTTGCCTGACAGGCTCCAGCAGAGTCCCGTGACCCTAAAATAGGAATAAGTAGGTACAGATAATGGATGGATGCATGGATGAAATCCAACATGAAGAAAAACACCAAACTCATATACAGTCATGGAAAAAATTATTAGACCACCCTTGTTTTCTTCAGTTTTTTGTTCATTTTAATGCCTGGTACAACTAAAGGTACATTTGTTTGGACAAACATAACAATAGATTGCTCATAAGAGTTTTATTTAAGAGCTGATATCTTACCATTTTCCATGGTTTTCTTGATTATAACCTAAATCACTTAAGTTTTTACATCAATAGCTATGGCGTTGTACTGCCAAAAACACTGCTTTTATGCATTCAGTGTTTTCTTTTCTGTCTGTTTTAGTCACATGATGATGTTTAGTGGTACCAGGTATTAAAATGAACAAGAAAGTGAAGAAAAAATGGTGGTCTAATAATTTTTTCCATGACTGTATGTCATAAGACTGTATGTTTAATCAGCAGCCAGCTTATGTAGCTTAGAGTATAGAAATGAGTTGACTGGATTTGCATCTAGCAATGCATTAACAACCAATTGACGTGGTACTAAGTATGTATTTTTCATCAGTAAAAGAAACATGTTGCAAAAACAGACATTTTGTGTTTTAATAAGAGGGTATGTGTGGTGCCACGTCTAAGCTAGCAGCACTGACGTCCTGGAACCTGACTGCTGTGGGTCCTAGTGTTAGGTAAACACAATACAAGCTCAAACATGTTGCTTCTTTCCTGTGCTGTTATTAATTTAGTGAAAATTAAATCAAAATAATGAATTGTGGGCAGTAGTAAGTAGCTCCTTATTGCTTCTATAAGGTTGTAGAGAGAATGTCGCTACTAATCATCAGCCCCTGATGAACTGGTCATCAGCAGATGGGCTGAGCTCTATAAAGGTGCAGCTTTTGGCAGTTTGCTGGTCTGGAGCACTCAGGTGTGTGCAGACCTCAGTAGGTACCTTCAATGCTAAAGTCCATGACAGCACAATTTGAAGAAGAGTCGACAAGTAGAGTTTGTTTAGGAAGACTGGCTGGAGAAAACCTTGTATCTATGAAGAACACTCAAGCACATTTAAGTTGTGTTGATGATCAATTCATCAAGATCTAATAATTAGCAGCACGTAGCTGCAATTTATGCTCCTTGATCCTTGTGGAAGCATTAAGGGGAAGTGATTGCCCACATCTTTTTTTTTTTCTTTTTCCTTTTTATGATTTATTTAGTTTTAAATAAATAACGGGGCGGTGAAAAAAAAGTTATGTTTTTGTTTGTTGAGATTTGTATTTACTACTTACTAAGACCCACTATAATCACATGATTTTTATTTTGTTTTTTAAAGTTGCTTTGACAGGCTGAGAGGAAGTCCTTCACATATCCTCATGTGAGACATAAACCTGCTGTTACAGTTTAAATGGAACCGGCCTTGTGCTTTCTTTCTGGTTTGTTGCTGGCCTAAAGCTTGATATTGAATAGACAAATATGAGATTGCATCAATCTTCCGATCTAACTCTTGCCAATGTATCAGCTACACTGTTTTCTCTTTAATTTTGTCAGGCCATCCATCCATCTATCCATCCATCTATCCATCCATCGATCCATCATGGAAGCAATACAATACAGAGACAAACAACCATACACACTCACATACATGTATAGTCAATATAAAATCACTTCATCAACCTAAAATGCCTGTTTTTAGACTGTGGGAAGAAGAGTATCTGAAGAAATACCACACAGGCATACAGAAATATGTAAACTTCATGCAGAAAAACCCCCAGGAGAGATTCAACTTGCAATCATGTCTCCGTGAGGCAAGAGGGCTAACTTCACACCACTGCATGGCTTATTAAGATTCCCCAGATGTTTAAATGATTTACACTTGATACTGTCTGTATGTGACAAAAAAAGAGCTCTTGTTCATGAAAACTCTGTAAAACATTTTAGCTTAATTTTATAATTTGCATTCAAACTTGAGATAGCATTGGCCACAAGTGACTTTAAAAAAAGAAACAAAACAAAACAAAAAACAAAATAAAAAAATCTTTAATGCCTGGTATGTCTTACAATTTGCCTCTATCAAAAATCTTTTTTTTTTTTTTTTTACATTTTGATTTATCAAGAGAGGGATGAAAAGAATGATGACACATTTGTACAGCACTAGAAAAAAATCTTGTCAGAGTATTATCATCTTTAATAAATAAAGGATGTAAGAGTCTAAAGTTTACTCAGGAGATGAAAGCAAAGACACAGTGGACCGATAAAACATCCACAAAAGTCACTCACTCATGCACACACCCAGTGTGACAAACCCTGAAGATATGACTTGACATTTCTCACTCAGTGGTAGTTTGCTGATACAGAGCAAGGAAGGAGAAAATCGCTCAGTGAGAGATTATGAATATGAGATGCTTTTTACAGAGTCCTGCTCAGTAGATTAATGAACATATTTTCACTGAAGTTGCAGTGTAGGATTTTGCCCTCTAACAAATCGCTGCATCAATAAATCCATGCATTATGAATATAAATAGTGCAATCTAAACTGTGATAGCAGCTAAATTAACAGGGCTTTCACCCCAGTTGGCATTTTGATATATGTCTCAACCACTGGATGATGAGGGAAAGTCAAGAAAGGACTTTGGGAAATACTGTATGCCCTCTTTTTTTTTTTTTTTGAAGGAGCTGGAAGGGAAGAGTAACTTAAAACATATTTCAGCTCAACACGACAACTCAGATAAAAGGTTTTTTATCTTTAATTATTACCATTCTCTACATCAAGGGACTGTTCATGATGCTGCATTAACAGCCAGTCTGAAATAGATTGTCCCCAAGTATTGAGTTCAGGGAACAAAGGCAGTTAGAAGTGATTGCCTGTTAAATGGAGTTGCCATTTAAAGCAGCCAAATACTTATGAAGCACCCAGACAGGACAATCCATAGCGGCCATTGATTGGCTTGGCCTGGGCAGGCCAGCACAAGGCTTCTCTCCCTTTAATGCCAGGACCCAGTCAATATGCCACCCCCCAACCCCCAACCCCCCCCCCTCCTCCATACTAAGTAGAATAAAGTGGGATTTCAGAAACTATTAAGTCCACCATCCTCAGTAATGTAGTTGGACTCTGATGAAATCCCTTTAAAAAGAAGAAGAAATTGCCTTGGGTTATGGGTCAACACACACACTCTTGTGTGGTACGCGCTGTCTGTCGGTGTAGATGGTAGGGTATATGACTGAATAGACATTATGTTGGACTTGAATGGCTGGAGAGAGGGAGAGAGAGGGAGGTAGTAGTAAAGACAAGCAGAGATAGAGAAAGAGACTGAAAGAAAGAACAAAATGGAGAAAAAAAAATCTTATTGAGGAGATTGTGGTAAAAAGTCCAGCATTCTTTCCATCCCCCCTTGTGCCCAACTCTCTAAAGGTCATTGAGTAAAGGTTACTGCCATAAATCTCCAATCACAGCTGAGAGATGGACCAGATAACTTCTAAAACAAACCTCCACTCCTCTACCTCTCTTATTCTTAACAAGCTCTTTAAGAAATTTACAGACTGCTTTAGCCCACGTTACTTTTTGACTTCCTCTGTTTCTTTATTCTACCTCTCTGTGTCCTGCTCCCTCTTTAACCCTGCAATTTACCTTTTCTCTGGGCTACCTCCTCATAAAACAATGAGAGCTATTCCAGTAAGTGTAGAAGGTGAGAGGAGACTCTCAACAGTGCTCCAGGGACCAGTACTGTCAGGCAATTGGTGCCGCTCGGTGCAACCTGACTGAGGTTTAGCTGCAAGACTAACTAATAAGCATTCCAGCTGAGCGCGTAAGACAACTCACTCTGGAAGTGAAGTCTTCATTGTTTGCCTTGATTTCTTAACCTCGGTTTTTCAGTTCATCTTTTTTGTTTTCTGATTAACCTGTATTTTCTCTTGCTGTGTGTTGGCGGGCATAGATTTGATAAAAAAAAAAAAGATAGAAAGTCTGGAATTAATGTTGCGTCAGTTGCTGAGTCACACACGCACAATCAAGCCCACACACATGCGCACAAAATACATTTATTAGCCAGCCTACCATGGCTGTGACCGCTGCCACAAATACCCAAATGCAAACATACACACGCAGACAAACACACACACACGCGATTAACAGCTCTGCGCTTTTTTGACACCACATTAAGGCCTTGCATCAGTGACCTATGAAATTTACCAATTACCTCAGAAGTTCTTCACAACTTTCATAATTTTGTCCTTGTGTGAAGCAACTGTTTTTTATGCAACACGTGACTAGAATACTTGAGTGTCTCGTGTTTATTCTTCTTTTTTTTTTTTTTCAGCCTCCACATTGGAAATATTGAAGGGAACACGCTCACACGCATGCACAACCACACATCCACAGCACAGCCCCTCGACACTGCTGATACCACACTACGGCTCTACAGTACCCCACAACACAACGAGGCTCAATGACAGCTAAGCCCTGCTGTGGTGCACTGCAAGAAATGGGGGAGTGCACCACAATGTAGGGAGTCATCATTGAGGCTGGCACCCTGCTCTACTATGGACAGATAGCACCACAGAGTCTACAGAGCCAAGCCAGGCCAAAAAACCCACAAATGCAGCAGCTAGCTTCTACCACCACAGGCTAAGAAACAAAACACCAGAGTCAGATACGGTACCTGCTTTGTCAATCATACTCCCATGGTCTGCAGTGGGAGAAAATGTGCAAAAGGTAAGAGATGGGGAGAGTATTTTTTATTTATTTTTTTAATAAATGCAAGCAACATCATGCAGAGCTGAAATGAACAGGCAAACTGTGATAAGCTAACATTAAGAGTGGCTGGTGCTAGTGAAGTATGCTTTGCGCCAAGCTGAGGCCTGACAGCTCTTTCATCTTTGCTCGATGCTGCAGTCAAAGCTGCCCTACTTTCTGAAGGGGGAAACAGGGAGATCATAAACTGTTTTTTTTTTTTTGTGCATATGTTCGTGTTAGTGTGCATGTGTGTAGGTGTGTGTTTTGGTGATTGGGCTGTGTATCAGACTGAAATCACAGCGCCTCTGGTGACAAGGAAGGGACACTTTGTGTCTCACTGCACTGCGAGTGAATAAAAGGAACCTGGCACTCATCCATCCAAAGTGACAGTGATGTTCATATAAGACAGTGATTGACAGACAAAAAAAAGAAAAAAAAAACAACACTCACTCACTCACACACACTAGCACAACTGTACATGCACACACACATAGATGAAGAATGTGTGAGAATAGTCTTTTGATCACAATGAGGTGAAGAGTTCCTCCTTTCATCACATAACTTTGGTGTTTCAAAGGGCATGAAAAAAAAAACTAAAACTCCTGGGGTGTACATTTGAGAGGCAGTCTATGAACAGTTAATCATGCTCTTTTGTAATCTTCCCACCCCCGCTTCTTAGAAGTTTGCTCCTCTCTGCTCAGTTCACCCACCTTCTACCTCAGCCCCCTTCTTCAATTCCCTGCGGTCTGTCTTTTTGCCTCCACTTCGCATTTCAAAATTCCATTAACAAAGTAAAAAGGAGCTGCCGCTTCAGTCTAACTGGGTGCTGGTGTTTCTGTGCACGCCCACGTGTTGACACGCAGATACACGCCAAACACGCTCCTCCAGTCACGTGGGAGACTCACCGATGGTGCAGTGCTCTCCGTTCCAGCCCTGGTGGCACTGACACTTCCCGTCCTTGCAGGTCCCGTGTTTGATGCAGAGTGGGTTGCAGACGCGCTGGTCGCAGGCTGCACCGGTCCAGCCTTCCTCGCAGCGGCAGGCGCCGCCCATGCACACGCCGTGGGTTCCACAATCAACCGAGCACACCTCTGAAGGGAATGAGACAGATGTTTTTGGGTTTTATCAAATACAGTATATACTTAAGATATCTCAATGGCATAAATGTACAGTGATCCCTTATTTTTCACGGTTAATGGGGACCGGCGCCCCTCCGCGTAAATCAAAATCCGCGAACTGGAGCCGGAGCCCCCTGAGCCTCAATAATGTGTTTAGAATATGTTTAAAAACCCCCCAAAAAGTAGCGAAGCACTGCAGCGAAACAAGACAAAGGCTCAACTGTGGTCTTTCTGTTACCTTCACAGCCTCTGGTCTCTGAGCCGTAGTAAAGAAACCGCTGGTATTGTGCTATTTTTGGCTTGTAATTAGCGGCTAACATGCTAACAACAACAAAACAAAATGTCCGGTTTTCTCTGCAGGAACTTGTAACATCACACAGGTTGTATTGTTGGGCTCCTGTCGGTTAACAGAGAATGTATGGCTAACTTTTCATCTAACCCTGTTTTCATTCTGCCATCCCATGACACACACACTCTCCATTACCCATAAGGCCACATCATTACCCATAAGGCTACCTTCTTAAAGGGGCCAGGCTGGCTCACAGCATTTCTTCACTGTGAGAGAACGTGCACAACATCCTGTGATGTTTCCATGATTTTTTAAAATTATTTAAAATTATATAATATATTTCTGAAAAAATCCGCAAATAACTAAAACAGCAGAACTTAAACCACGAAGTGGCAAGGGATCACTGTATTGTTTTCAGCAGCACTGAAGTGGATTTATTTAACCTGGAAATGAAGAAATGAACGCTATATTTGACCTGATCCACAGGGTATATTAAGAGAACTTCACATTGCCTTGGAAAAAAAAGTGAGCACTCTAAGCTGCAAAACAATCAAATCCACAAAAGTACAATTCTTCACCCTGCATCCCTAATTAAAATTTGCAATTATAGTTTTGTCACGCTCAGATGTTGCAGGCAGTGACAGTGCATGCGGTGAAATGTGACAATCCCAGTTGTGTGCTCAGAACCCCCACTGTTTGGGAAAAGTAGTATGTAAGGACATTTTCATGCACTCTTTCTGAGGAATCCTGCAGTGTGAGACAATGTTGGCTTTATTAAAGTTGAGCATTACTTCTCTCATGAGAAACGTTGGAGCTCGGTTCATGAGTAGTGAGCAGTGTTCCCAGGCTGGCACGATGGAGGTTGCTGCCTCTTACACAGTGGAAGCTCAATGGCTTTATTTTATTGAGTGAGAGAACTGTGAAAGTTGAGCATTTAATTAAAACTTGGCTACTTTTGCTCGAAATATCCTTATACATTTTTATGCCATATTGGGCTGCATCCAGGAAATTATGAAGCTCATGCCCGGGAACTGCCCTCCTCCAAACTCCTCTTTCATCTCCGGCCAACTCTGTGTGTCACTATCCATAAAACAGACCCACCTCCAACCTCCGTACTCATTGTGCTCACTGAGGTTAAGAAAAACTTGGACCTGGCATTTCACTATTTCTGCTGCACTAAGATCACATACTTGGCAGCAATAAATAATCAATCTCAATGTTCGAATGAGAGTTTTACTTCTCTTGTAAAGACTGCAATCCCATCACGCCAAAGTCCTCTAATACCCCTGTCAGACAGAGGACAGAGTATGTCCAAAACAGGAAGGTGGACACAGCTTGCGACCCCCCAGCACCCATAGTGTAATTAGTGCTAATCCTTCTAAATGTGTTGAGGCTGAAACACAGCAGAGAGTATAGGCTGTTTTAATACCCTGGTGGTAACGTGGAGAAATGAAAGTCACACAAAGAGCCGATGGTTGGTCGGTTTGTCAGTCGGTCAGTGTTGTTGACTCTGGCAGGTGGTTCTGCTGGTTACTATCAGAGGAAAAGGACTCTCAGCTTCTCTTGATTCAGGAACTGGACAGTAATGGGCAAGAGAGTTGGACGTATTTTGATCTGTGCTGTTCCGTACCAAGCAGGATTTGCTTGATCCAAACTGCTCACAGTCCTGCAGCTCTGTGAGCATTTTGGATGAATGATTATGGTTTAAGAGTCAGGTGAAAGGAGCAGCCAGTCAGCATCTGATTGAAGAAGATGATAGAGGTTCTTAAATATTCAGCTGTTTACACTCGGCACATGAAAAAGCTGGCAGCTCCCTTAGTACACCAGATTTTTCCTGGTGTACTGAAACTTGAATTTCCCCCTTGGGGGATTAATAAAGTATTTTGAATTGAATTTTGAATTGAATTTGTAATTTATTGGTATTTCAAGGTCTGTCTGAATGATCACATGATCACATTTAACGTTTAACTGTACCTCAGATCCAATTTTGGTGAGGTGTCAACAACTGCATGCTGAATTAAGATCTGTTACAACTGCTGGTAAAATAATAATAATAATAATAATAATGTATTTGGTTGACCTGATTGTCTCCCTCTCTCTTTGTATGTGTGTATATCTAATTCTTAAAATAGTGTGCAATGTGTGACCCGTTAGTCAGGTGTTAAAAGCAACTACGTATGTGGGGGCGTTTGGGTTTTAATTGTTTATTTGTTTGCATTTGTGCCTTTTTTTCTTCAACACAGTTCCTTTTACCTTTAATATTCATTTACTGTATTTTTTTTTTTTTTAATATTCCAGTTATCACTAATATTCAAGTTATCTCTTTAGACCTGTGATGGACTGCTGACCTGCCCTGGATATTCTCAGTTTCTCACCTGATTACATCTAGAATATGTGCATATGTGTGACCCTGAACGGAATGAAGCACCTACAGAAAATGAATGGATTAAAACAAATTTCCCATTTTGGATTTGTATCTCTACTTCCATAATCAAAACAAGTAGCCGTGGCCATACTATCACTGTCAGTAAAAAACTTCCCACTCTTAATTTCAGCACATTCCCGCTTGGCTTCAGTAATGTAACAGTTGCTGTATCCTATTTCTGAGTATGTGTGTGATTTTATGGATTCCATCCAAATGCAGTCTGAAAGCCAGAAGCGTATGAAATAAAATGACTAACTAATTAGACAGGCACCCTGGGACCACAATATAAGTTTGGACAACTATTATTAAGTAGGCATTTTCCTTCCCGCTTTCAGCCAAGTCGGCGTGTCACTGGTGTACTTGCCCATGGAGCAGTCGGGTCCCATCCAGTTAGGGTCACAGCTGCACAGGCCAGTGTCTGGTATGAAGGCGCCGTGGCCGTGGCACTGGTCTGGACACTGGGCCCTGGGCAGCTCGCAGTGGAGCCCACCCCAGCCTGGCTTACAGTGGCACTCCCCGTTCACACAAATGCCGTTGTTGGAACAGGTCGGATCCAGACAATCCACTGCATCAAGATACATCAGAGTTGGAAAAGAAATGAATTATCAGAAACTAACACAAGCCAGAAAATGTCATATCAGAGTTGATTAAAAATTTTTTTTTCTTCTAAAGAAAGATATAAATGAGGACTTAATTTCCTTAAGTACAGAAAAACATGACACAAAGAAAAATACCACAACACCAGGCATATTACTAAAGTAATTAAATCACATAAAGATTATTATTGCAGCATGTGGACAGATTATGTGGCGTGAGCCCTTCGCAGATGTATTTCTGTGTATGCGCTTATGTCACTATGCATGGGGGAGACGCTGACGCCGTCAGTCTGCCAGGCTGACAGGCAGCTCCGAGTCTGAGCGGTGAGTGAAAACCAATTTGACAAATTACCTCCACCCAGCAAAAGCACGCACCCACCCCTCATCTAGCCCGCTATCACTCCAGCTCTCACTTACGCTCTTTCTCTCCTTGTCCTGTTGTGTGTGTGTGTGTGTGACACCACCCTCTCCCTGCCCCCCCCCGCCGCCTCGGGCGTGACTGACCCCGGCGCACCCCTTCGCACACATGTATTAATAAAAGCACGGGCTCACACGTAACCCCGGCCCTCTATTTCTGTTTGCCTGGCAGAAATGGCGGATCCAAGTTATCGATTTTCATGTCGCTGGCACTTCAGGTAAATTGTTTGAGGGACACTGCTGTGATGAATATCAGATTTGAGACCAGAGGAGAGGGGGGGAAAAAAAAAATTGGATGAGAAGGAGATGGCTAGAAAAAAAAAACAAGGTGGAGAGGAGAAAATTCTGACCTTGTTCTCAGACCCCTGTCATTCTGCTTCTTTCTTCTCTTTGCCTTTGTTTCTTTTTTATCTTCACCTTTTCTTTCCTTCTTTCTTCATTAATATATTTATACCTCTCAATATACTGACTTCCCCTCTCCATCCTTACCTTTTCTCTTTTGCTCTCAAAGACTGTGCCATGCTTATCGTTCTTAACAAGGATCAATAGAAGCGATTTCAGCCCTTAATAAAATCTCAGATGTGTTTGCCTGCAGTATAATGCATCATCTATATATAGAGGGCATGGACACTCACTCGGCATAAGATCATGCCAAGATGAGCTGTCTAACGTCAGCTGGAAGGGTGTGGAAGTGTGCATGTGTCTGCGAAAACATTCATGTTTCCAGAAGAAATCACTCTAACACAGCCAGCGCACAATAAGCCGTCATACGTACGTAACGGTCACCACAAGATTAACACGCTGGCTCTCACCCTCTGCACAGCTCTGCCCCTTGTAGCCAATGGAGCACACGCAGTTTCCATCAGTGCAGGAGCCATGGCCGCTGCAAAGAGGGTCTATGCACTGGGTGACGGGGACGTCACACTCGGGTCCTTTCCAGCCGCTGTAGCAAACACAGGAGCCCTTGTCGTATTGGCCGTTGCCACTGCACAGCACCGGGCATGCCGCTGGGATGAGGGGGGGGAGGGGCAGAAATCGAGAAGGAAGGAAGGAACATACAATTAGCAGACTTTTTTAGAGATTTTCAAAGCAGTTAGAAGCTGCACTGCCCAGCCAGACGCATCCACACCCCACCGTGGAGGAAGGTGAATAAAGAGGTAAAGGGGCTGGAAATTGCCAATGACATGAAGAGTAATTACAGGCAGAGGTAACTAAACTATTCATCAAAGCTGTCTATCCCAGGTGAGCGCAGAGCCAGGGAGTCGTTAGCTCGGGGAGCTGCCATTCATCATCAGTCATCCTGTCTTGGCTCCACCCAAGGCCGTGCGCCATGTTGCTGCTCTTAATCCTCTCTATTTTCTGCATGGAGCTGAAATGTGTCTTCTAATTAGATGGCGGAAGTGACAATATCTTATCTGACAGAATTTGTAAACAGCTAATACCTTTGGAGCAGTCCATGCCGTGGAATCCTGGGAAGCAGTGGCACACACCAGAATTACACTCTCCGTTACCATGGCAATTGCGCGGGCACTCTCGCACTGAATCTGTGAAGACGATGAAGTGAGACAGAGGAGGGAAAGAGGGCAAGATAGTTTGATGGCATGCATCAGAGCACGTCATTAAAACAGTGGCGCTATTTATTTAAGTCACTGCAAACTAAAGGTTGTCTTAGTCTCTACATTAAAAGCAAAGAGCTTCTTCTAAGAATTCATGCATTGATTTCCTGTGCACTTGTCATTGTAGTGAATTGGCAGAATGTTCTTTGAGTATTTCTTCAAGAAGGTATCCACTACCTATCAACCACTGCTCTGCAAGAACAGTGAGAAAATACAACCACATCTTAACCCAAAGAACAAAAAAACCCTTCCTGAAATGTAAGAAAGAACCACCCCACTAATCAGGGATTTTTAGAGGAGTAAAGTAATTTTCCTGAAGTTTAGACACCGGAACCCTGTCAAGGATGTTTTAAAACATTGTCCACTGATGAGGCTCCCGCACAGATGTGGCCTATTTCAGTCATAAGGTGTGAGCTGCAAATATTTCATTTCTTCACTTGGATAAAAAAAAAAAAAAAGAAAAAAAAGAAAAGTGTTGAAACGTCAGTCTGTTCTGCTTCAGCAGCATTACCGCTATGGTTCCTGCAGAGGAAACAAACTGAATTTCTCAAAAGGTTTGTAGTCCCTCAGGAAGGTTTTTGTGGTGGGAATGCAGTTTAAGAGTATTCACCTGATTCGCATCAGCTCCCTTTAAAACCTCTGTTCTCGTTCTCTATATTCTGCCTTTTTGCGTTTCCTTGTTGTGCTTGTTTATTTCTAATTCCTGCCTGGCCTAGGGTCATTAATACTTCATCCAAGCATATAGTAGTTGTTTGGCAAGACTGGACCGAATTTAACACTCTATCATGCCCGTGTGCATACATGACTTCATCTGCTCCAGCTGCCTTTCAGTGCCTCTTAACCCACTTAGAAGAAAAGAAACAGTTTGGTGGGAAGAAAAGAGGGTCGATGCTACTCATAAGGATGCATTTTGGACTTTTATCCATCTCTACATCCTTTCTGTATGCTTTTTACAATTTTATCTCTTCTTACCAAAACATTACCCAGCCCCTCCTGCTCCTACTTCAAAAAAAAAATAACCCTTCCTGAATACCCTCACCTCTCCCATATTAAAAAAAAAAAAAAAATCTTGTCTCCCTTATTAGCCTACTCTAATTCTTCCTTTCACTCCCCTCTTAAGCTCCTCCTCTTGTGATTTTCATTTCACCCCGACCGTGATGTTTTACCCTGATTCCTCCTCTCAGTCGTTGCTCTAATTCTGTCCTAGCAGTTTTCCGACGCTCCACCTCTCTGACCGCAGAGAGCTGTAGCCTGTAAACAGTGAAGGGTTCTTTCACTCCACTTGACTTTTTCCATCCACCGCCCTCGTTCTCGTACGTGTGGCTCCAGCTCAACTGGAAACCATTATATCCATTCAGCTTATGTGGTTGCGACACAGTTTTTTATGTAGATATGTTCCTGTACAGTGACTCATCAGTAGGATGTTCTTCCTGTTCATACGTGCGCACTTACAATAGATGCGTGAGTGTGCATGATGCAAACGCTGAGTTTTATTTATTTATTTCTGAGTAAAGATTGTATATTATTTCTTCTGTTTTGGCAATCATACTTCTTTCGGTTTGCTGAGCAGTCTTTCCAAAACAGCAATGCTACTGTGCTTGTACAGCTTTTGGGCGACGATGTTCACATGCTACTGGGGAGTGTTTTTACACATTGTGAATGTGTGAAATCACTAGGACACTGGGAGAGTTTTCTAAAATGGTACCTTCAGTGTCACTGGTTGCAAAAACCTTCACGCTGTGATTCTGCAGATACTCCCTAAATACTGTTTCTGAATCATATTTTAGCTTCCCTCCTGCCGTCACCTGCTGTATCAGCACCCCCCACCACTCTCTCACCCATGATATTTGTGCTGAAGGAAACTGTCTCTTTCTCCCGACCATCATTGTAGAAGGCCAGGTGCCAGGCACCGGCGTCCAGGTACTGGACGAACACGGCTTCATTGAGAACCACGGTCTGGATGCTCCTTCTCTCCCTCGGAGACTCCACCACGCTCCACTTCTCCTTCCCATCCAGGCGTTCCATATAATCATACTGGAAGGAGAGTTATAAGGTGTAAGATAAAGTTCAGCTCTGGTGGCAATGAAAAAATAAATCTGCGAGTGATGAAGTGATACTTATTTATGTATATGCTGGGAGATTAAAAAGCCCATGTTATGCTTATTTGCATGTTCAGAAGTTTATACTTTCACAGCCCATTATTTTTGTGTCCTGCCACCTTCTGATACACAGACTACATTTTAATCATTGTCCCTTTCAATGATTCACGTTTACAAACAAAGAAAAGGGCAAAGAGAAAAACCTTAAAAGCATATTTTAACTGTGTTAACGGCTGCATCTGCAAGCAAAGCACGAGCACCTCAGAGCTGCTTGTCTGTGGTTACTCTTTTTGAATTTCAGGAAATGTTGCAGGAACTGTTTTTACTGTAGCAGACCAGCCACCGGCTTAAGTTAGGTCAGGCAATGAAACAGTTATCTGGATGCAATTATCCCTTCCAATAAATCAAATCCATTTTTAATTGAGTAGTTTCTAATTAATCCGAGGCACATAAAGTTACATTGCTGTGAAATTTAATTAAGTGCAAATCTTTGTCTAAATGAGTTTTTTTTTCAAACAGCTATTATAATGATTTACAAATTAATTTCTAGATGTCCCATGAAACAAGAAATGCTTTTTTAATGCATTCTACAGTAGTTGATGAATATAAAGATTGTTCAGTCATTATGAAGCTTTTATGAAGCTTTCATTAATGAATAAAACAATAATTCTGTGAGTAGCCCATTACCCCAAAAGGATCTCAGTCTGGACTTTTTATTTTACCTGCGCGTGTGAGGGCGGCAGGCCCTTGCGAATGTACACTCCAAACAGGGCGTCCTTGCCGAGAGAGATGTTGAATTTGAGGAACTGTGGCTGGCTTAGGAAGAGCAGAGACCTCCAGAAGACTCCTGGAGGGACTTCCTGGGTCACCCGTCTCCCTACCTCAATGTTGCCGGAGTCTATACTACTGTTACGGCCTGCCCATGGACCTGGAGCGAGGGGAAAAGCAACTTCATCATCTCTGATTACAGATTTAATTCTTGAAATAATCTTTACCCTTTAAAAATGTAGAAAAGCTAAGAAAATTATGGAAAACGCTATTACTGTGAATTACTAAATGAGTAAAAGATTAAAATCTCCAAGTTAGCAGAGCTGCGTCAAATGAAGGCATTACATGACATGTGTTTTTTTAGTTCTTGATATATCATTTTTTGTACATCCTTCTGGACAGAGCTGGCACATGGATACAAGATGAATTTCAGGTTAACCTGACAATAACATGTTACCGTTTTGTACTGCATCAAGCCATATTGTGCTGAATTATATGACACTGGATCGTATGAAACCCTCTACAATGTTTTGAGTAAAACCAGTTGATTAATTTTTGCTTTGGACAATTTTTGAGTGAAAACAACTCAAAATCTTTGTTTGACAGCAGTTGGCCCTCGGGAATATGTGGCACATGTTGGATTAAAGGTGCACTGCTTGATGGAGAGCAATTTGTGCACAAATACAACCTGCGTTGAAGAGTCAAAGCTGAAATAAATTTAAAAAAAAAGAAAAAAAAACTCCCTTCCTTCATCTTTGTCACAAAATTCATTGTCAGAAATGTGCAAATGAGCATCTACGCAAGCCTTCCAAAATGTTCATTTCGGAAATGAGTCCACATGACTCGTTTCCAAAATGAACATTTTGACGCCAAAAAGAGCATTTTGCCTTTAATTACCCAAAAGCTTGCGAGAAGAAAAAAAAAAAGGGTTGAGAATTTCATGAAGCTTTGCCCTTGTGTTCCAAATATTAACAGGGAGGAACATTTACTCACAGACGAAAGGATGGATTCAACTTAGTATTATATTTAGAGTCAGACATCAAATCGTTGTTAAAAAAAAAAAAGATGGCCTCTACAACTCTACAACACAACAAGAACCATAAACAGAATCCACAATGATCAACCTCTAAAGGTGGAGACTTAATGATTTGTCATGGCCCTCACAGTCACATGATCTGAGAATGAGCAGTGGTGCACGACAGCCCAGGAGTCTTTGATAACTAGAAGCTTTTTGATAGAGGAATGACAGACAATCTCCCCAAAAAAGACCTGAAAGGTTATTCAGGATTGACCACACAGGATGCCATTACTGCCATTACATCCAAAAAAAAAAAAAAAAAAGTGCAGTTAATGCACTATTCATTTATACGCAATAACAGAAAAAATGGGTATGCCAGTGTGGATCTGATGTAGGGATGTAAAGTGAAACGAAAATTTTCTGGGCTGAAACGTTTCAGCTCCGATAGAACTCCATTGACGAGATTTTGGAGAAAACAGGCATGCGTGGCATCCTGCAATCAGGTCAGCCATCTAACAGAAACGTGTCAGGGCCCAGACGGAAGAAGACAAGTTTGTGTACAGAATAGCAAAGACATAAAAGAGTAACAGCGAGAAGAACAACAGCAGCAGCTGGACTATAAGGCTGTGAACACAACACAACAGTTCCCTCATTAATGCAGAATACAGACAGAGAGCAGCGGCCCACACACATCTAAGGCACATGCCGTGTGTGTTACAGAGTCGGATCCAGCAAGAGAAAGAAACGCAGATAGAAAGCCACACGGGGGCCTTTAAAGACAGGGGGATGAGTGAGAGCAGTTTTACCTCACTGCTGACTAAAACCATAAACCTGGCTCCACAAAACTCAACAGTGAAGTGGTTAAACAGCACAACAGTGCTGCACCCTAAATTGCATGAATATATTATCTGTGAGCATGTTTGGGAAGAAATAAAAAAAAAAAAACAACCAAAAAACAAAAAAAATGATTGGAATGCATTTTATTCAGCAGATAAAGAATTTAAAAGCCAAAGAGATAAAAAGATAAGGCTTCTGTGTTTTTCTCATTTCAAGTAAATCCAACAATATGTGAGTCTGCCCTTGCAAAAAAAATCCCCTTCCTATCCTGTCTGTTGCTCCCAGACTCGAGCCAATTTGTTCACGCTGGAGATAAATTCATGTTCAGAAATGCCAAGTTTATGTTTTAGAACTCAGTAGCAACTTCGCTGGGGACCATTTGCAGCTGCAGATAAATATACGTTTGGAGTCGTAATTAATCGCAGCTCCAGGCTGGTACAGTTTGTGTGGAACTTATTCAAACTAAACTACAGTGTCCCAAATCATCAGAATAAAGGAAGATGTCACCACAGCGAAGCTCATAAAAGCATTTTTAATAGTTATTATACAATGTTTGAGCTTTATGGCAAATAGATATAATCTAAATCAGGCTTAGGCTACACAGAGAATACTCGTACGGGTATTACTTATTGCTGATTTTTGTCCTTTCATATGATTTGTTGTCATGAAGGGTGGGAAAAAAAAAATCTCCATAATATTACTCGCTTCGTGTTTTTGCTGATGTTGTTTTTGCTGCCACAAACTAAGTGTGGATGGAAATGCTGGGTGCGTGGTTCAGCTGTGCATACCTCTGCCTCCAGAGGGCAGTGTGGCCACATCACTGTTGACGGGCAGACCCGCTCCCAGTCCGTTGTTTAACACCGGGCCTTCGGAGGGCTTCAGTTGCCACGTCAGACCCAGCAAGTTGATCGCTGCACACAAAGAGATGGAGAGAAGGGATGAGAGGAGGGAAGAAGCGTGAGAGATGGCAGGGGCGGCGAGGTGAAGATTTGCATGGTGGATTGCCGACAAGCCAAGGGAAGCAGCTGAAAGCTCATCAGGAGGCCAACCCACTTAAGTTGGATGTGTCATATATATGGCAAATCCTGTAGCTTTTCTAAAGGGACGCTTTTATAGCTGTTTTCCTCTGTTCTTAAAGCGGCAGGTAAAACTGAGAGAGGTCTTACAAAGCATACAATAAAAAACCATAATAAAATCTCCTTTTCTTTTCTGCCTCAGCCGCTAACAACTATCCTTTAACACGACAGCATCTCCGGCTTTCATTTGGAAGTCTTTACACCATCTCACAGGGAGCAAGTGACAGATAGCTCTCTGAAGAGAGCGCTCCATGGCTCTCCTCTCCTTCTCCTCTCCTTTTGTTCTCTGTTGTGTTATTGTGTGCAGGTGGTACGAGGCTGCCGAAGTGTGTTCGCTCCTCACTCTGTCAGCTTTTTACTCTCCCCATGTCTCTTCCCTCCTTAGCCTGCTGCCAAACATTTCCTCCCACCAAAAATACGGGAGAGAGGGAGAAACCGAGCTGTCTGCTCCCTTACCGCGCACATGAACAACCAGTCATTTCTTCAGCAGCAGGTATGAGTTTGGTGTAAATTATTGTTTGTCTGAATTGTTACGATAATTTTACAGTAAAGGCACGAAGCACCTGCAGGACTGTGTGCATTCATAAATCCTGTGATGTAGGGTCGGGTGATGTGGCATGAATGTAAGGTTGTGAATGTATTATGTAGGAGTTGTTGCACACCTCTCAGCTCCGGCTTTATCCCTGCCGCACAAGACTTACAACACCTGCATCTGGAGCCTGGGAATCAATTTCCGTCTTGTCAAATTCTATCTTCACCTGCCAAGGGTTTACACACAGTGGGATGAGTGTAAAAGTTTTAGAAGATGGGGATGCGGCTGTAGGATTTGTTGATAGGACGAAACTCATTCTCTCTGCTGATGTCCCATCTCTCCCTCTGTTTCTTTGTTTCCTCTTTTTTTTGTGTAAATCTTTCATCTATTTCCCCCCCTCTCTTGCCTCCATCACTCCGTGGTCAAAGGAAAGCGCTGACACCGTGGCTGCTGCCTGGCCTTCACCGTGTCTCCTGGGGAGGGGGGGGGTTGCTGGTATAAGAAGGTAAAGGACAGAACCAGAGTGCGATCGCTCCCTCTGTCTCTTTTCCTTATATATACTTTTTGGCCTCTCTTCTTTAATCGAGCCGACCTTCATTTCTCCCTCTCCTTTACTTTTAATTCCCCCTTTTTCGGCCTTCTTTTCTTCTTATCTTTGCCTGTCCTTCCTTGTAGATAATGCAGTCACACACACACACACAGATTCAGAGATGGTATCTCAGTGAGCTGTCGATAGAAAGATTGCCCATTGAATCAGTCGGAGACAGTAAGCAGCTGTGAATCTATTGTGGTGGGGTTCTCTGTCGAGGTCACCCCCAAAGAACACATCAGACAGCCCCGTGGTTAGCTTATTGAATATGTCTGTTCGTCGTTTTCATGTGTCGGTGCACGTGTGGTTTTCCCAAATTAGTTTTTCCTCTTCCGTCTTTGTTTTTCTGCCCTTTTCTGTCTCCCCCGAGAAAAGCTGTGAAAGTCGACAGGTAGACCAATAGATGGCACCGTTGCTCCTTGTTGACAAAGGCACAAAAGCCAAAGCTTTGTCAACAGGTCTGCCGCAAGACTCAAGGAAGACACTGAGAGACACCTGTTATCGTTCTCTTCACCCTCCTCCTTTTTAACAACATCTCTTACTGTGTTAGGGTGTAATTTAAGAAACAATACAAAAATAAAAAAGGATATGTTTAGCCTTTTGTTGCCAAAATTTTAAGCGCCATCTTTTCTGGTCATAATTGCCATAATTGCTGTTTTCGAGCTGCATTTCAAGGCTTTATTAAGTGCCATGCCAATAAAGCCTATTTGTATCGAAATCGACTGACAGCCAAGAGAGATACTCCGAGTTGGAAGGACTTTCTTTTTTGAATCTCCGCCTGCTGACTTTGGGTTGTTCATTTTGACAGACGCACGCACAAACGCGAGTCTGTACACACACAGAAGGATTGCAGAGAAGCAAGTATAAGAAGTGAACATGTTGGATTAAAAATAGGTCAGCTAGTTCATGAGGTTTTTATGTGATCTTGATTCATAATTCAGGGAGGCAACGTGCTTGCTTGTATTATCTGTAAAAGACTGCAGCTCAAGAACCAAGAGCACAGACGAGAATATAGACGGTGTACATAGGAACAGCTAAGATGAAAATGAAGAGGTGGTGACCAGGCTCAGAGAGCAAAGTGAGAAGGCAATCTTCGGGAGATTTTGGAGAAATTGTGATAGACCTCAGCAGAAAACAGGAGAGGCATGAGGAACAGAGAGAATACCGGAGGACAGCAACTTAGAGAATATTAAAGAATGTAAGAAAAATCCCCCGAGGATGAAAAAAGAGCAGGAAAAACAGGCTGCTGATGATAGTGCAGAGATGGGAGGAAGACATGAATAAAACCCCCCATAGATGAAGCGGGGGAAGGAGAAGATGCTTAGCAGAGACTAACGATTTAAAGGGATGAGGCCTCTGTATTGTTCGACTGGTTGCATAAGAAAAGATGGCTGTGATTCATCCTCTGACAGTAAGTGGCTCGCAACACAAGTGCTCCAACAGAAATCCAGTGCACATATGCATGTTTTTAAACAATATTCATATCTCTCAAAGCTAAAGGATGCAAACTGATTTCTGCACGAAAAGGAAAAAAAAAAAAAAAAACTGCCAAAGATACAGAAAGGTGACTTTGCGGACTGTACACTGAATGTCCCCTGAGTGGAAAATATTGTATCGTCATCGTTCTGTTCTCTGGAACATGCTCCGATTGTTCCCATGCTCTCCCCGTCCCCCCTCTCCCTCCCCCCCCCCCCCCCCCCCCTTGCCTTTTTCTGTCTCAACTCAACCTTATCACTGCCTATTTAAACAGCAACATCTTCAAATGAACCAGTTGTGATGCGACTAATTGTACTAAAGAGAGCGAATGGCCTCCTGCATGTATTTGTGTGTAATCTCTTGCAATGCCACTAGAATTACACAAAGAGCACACTCGCACACACATGGGCTAAACACTTTCATTTGCCTTCTCCCCTGGCCAACCTAATAAATGCATATTAACTGTTCTAATTCACCAGTAAATTAACAACTCTGACCTCAATTAAGGCAGTAATTGTAGCTGAGACCAGCCCCCCCCATTCTCGTCCTGGCTTCTAATTGGTTTAGGAAGCTTTTTGCTGCCTTTTTTGTTTTTTTGTTTTTGGTGTTGACTTATCTTCTCTGACCCCTCCCCTCCCCTCCCAATATCTGAACCCCTTACTCAGCTGGCTGGCAGGCAGTTTGTTGCCTAAAACAAACACATCCACAAGAAAAAAGCAGCACCACCTTGTCTCTCTGTATCACTCACACCTTTCTTGCGCAGGAGCGCTAATGTCGGAGAGACCGAGGAACGAACAGCGCGCTGTCTATGGTTCTTAATATTCAGGCCCTTTTGGGATATTACATGAAATTTTTCCCACAGCATCCACTCATGCAGTCTATAAATAAGGCAGCCCATCTCTCTCGTCTAAGTTGCGAAGATGCATCTCGCTGAGATCACTCAGAGTCTCAGACTAAAGGGACGGGGGTGGCTGTTGGCTGCTGCCCTTGGGGGTCACATACACTCAGGAGAGAGGATTTGTCTGCTTCTGAGAGCGTGTGTGTGTCTGCGTATGCATGTCTGCAAATTGCATGGTATTAACAACAAGCACACAATGCTGCAACCCCCAACGGGACCTCCCTACCCAGCTGATGCAACTGAACTGTAATTGACTGCAACACAAAAGGTTACTGCATGCGAGTTTGCAGGCAGTCCTACCTGCAAAAAGAGAGAGATGGCAATTCACTCAATCACACTGCCGAAATGGCTTCCTTACTGGCTCTGAAGTATGGAGAAGATGTGGTCTTGCGCTTGTGTGTGTGTGTGTGTGTGAAGGAGAGAGCTTGCTTTAATGGATATGTGTGATTGGCTAAATGAAAAGAGATGTGCATCGGAGTGATGTCCTTCTTTCTGAATCCTCATTTCCTCTTCAGATATCTGTACCCTGACCCTCCCTCCCCCCAGCGTCAACCCACTCTGCCTCACCTCATCCCTGCCTGTCTTGGTCCTTTCCCTCTCATCGATCTGTATTAGAAACAGGATATGAGGAACTATGCTATCTTATCACAGATCAGAGAGCGGGAGAGAAATAGTGAGGACTAAAAAAAAAAAAGAGAGTAGTTTTGGAAGTAAAGAGATGGAGAAACGCAAAGAAAATGAGAAAGAATAAGAGGAGGGGATAGTATTTTCCTTCACTTTGCCTTCATCCATCTCCTGTTTCAAATACAGGACTAGTGTAAGACCGTGGACCTAATTGGGCCCAGGATTGGCTCCAGATAAGACCTGTGCTAATGAATAAATGAATGAGGAAATGAAATAAATGAGCCTAGGCATGCCAATGCCTCGGCTGACATCAGTCAGGCTGCCACTTTCGGGGTTTGTACACAAATCTGGGCATGAAATGGTATTTCCTCCAAAGCATGTACAGACGCAAGAAGTCAAAGGATAAAACTTAGCACTTAAACAACTGTGCACCCTGCTTTGTATTACCTGACCAGAGCAGACGACCTGTTTATCCCTCACGGTGCAGATGGTGTAGCACCTTGTGCCTGATCCTGGCCATGCCCTGCCCTTTTCCTGGACTGGCAGCGTGTGGTAAGATCCTAACCTTTATCAGTGCGACAGGCCCTGCTGCTGCGGACACACGCCTCACGTCTGATCCTTCTGCCCAGGTTCCTGCATCCGCCATATGCCCAACTGTGCCTTCACCTCCAAACACTAAGCACGCGCACACACCAAATGTATAAGTACACAGACACCTACACTGGCATGAGTGACACATCCTGACCTCTCGCTGTTCCACCTTGCATCAGCAGAAGGGAAGCCACATGCAATGTGAGAGGGGACTGTGGGGTCAAGGAGCTGCGCTTGGAGAGGAGCCACACTGCGAAAGCTGCAGATTCAACACAAGTTAGCGGCGGATATGTTTGAGATTTCCTTCAACCAAAATGGGGTGTGTGTGTGGGTGTGTGTGTGCATTTTCTTTCCAAACAATAAACATGCATTTGGATATTTTTTTTTTTTAAATATAAGTCGTGATTAACAGAAAAACGTCACTTCTTAGGGTAACAAAAAATATTTCAAAAAAATATTCTAAAAAAATATTCTAAAAATTGCTCTATCGTGTCAGGCAGAAAGCGTGGAAGTAGTTTCTGATTGTATTTTTTCCCCCCACAAACCTTTTAGTGTGTACGAGAGCAATCAAGAAACAGCCTGATCTCAGAGCTGAGGCTGCAAGATAGGACTGCTATGATTAAGTAGAATAAGAAATATATGCATTTTTCTGCATCTCTCTGCATAGCTCTCCCACGACAGTGTGTGGAAACCCTCTCTTTCAGGCAATTTAATTTTCCTGTTAACCAGGTGTGGATTTGATAACTTTGAGTTACAGATATGTGTTTGATTATTATCTATTTACTTAGCAAAACTACTGGGCTGTGAAGAGTAAATCCATTAACATGTTATTACGTAAGAGAACAACGATGTGGATACACTGATGTGAGGCACTTATAGCCAGGAGGAACGGGCAGTAAGCGATTGTGATCAGTCTGGAGCAGCAAGACGGCAGTGATGGATGGAAAGCGGTCGGCTCAGAGGCATGAAGGTCACACTCGATGACAGTGTATCTGTGTGTGTGGCTCTGTTTAATCAACAGACAGGGGAAGCTGAGAGTAAAGCCTAAAAATACATCGCATCTGTATGTGTGCACGTGCACGTGCAAGTGTGTGCGTGCATTTCCCCATTCATCAGCGGTGACAGCGCCATGTGGGCTGTGCCACTGTGCTCGACAATTCACCGCTCACAAGCATGCACATAGTCATATGAAATGCTCCTGCAAAGGTGACACAAGCGCCCGCTAGCAAGTTTACTCACACCAGTCAAGGGCACGTCTGTGTGTATGTGTTTGTGAGGGAGTGCATGTGTACATATGGGTCTGTGAAAACAGTCCACCTGGACCCAGCTGGTTTGACACGTCCTCGATCTTTCATCTATCACAGCAGCCTCACCTCTCATTTGCAACCAAAATGCGTCTCTTTCTCTGTTTTTTTTTCCCTCTTTGTGTACATGTTCCGTCCTCTGAGGCGTACGTTCCTCTTCTCTTTTTTATCCTTCTAACTTCTTTTGTCATCACCTCCTCTTTTCGTCCTCCGCAGTGTCCCTCTGTTCTCCCGTCTCGCTGTCACACACCCTCTGTTCTCTGCTCGCTGTGATCAATTAGGAGACATTAGTCCCACGGTTATTCCAGGTGACACCAGCCTCCGGAGGCCACAATCTCCTTCATCTCTCCTTCTTCTGCCTCACTTCAGTTTCTCTTCTCCACACCTGACTGTCCTGTCACTCCTGCTCCTCCTCCTTATCATCTCCTTCTTTTCCTCAGGAGTGGAAACAACAGACCCCCGTCCTGACACAATCTTGCACCCTCACACCTCAGTGTTGACAGTGACATATCAGCCACTCCTGCCCCAACTCTCCAGTGATTTATCCTCCGTTTCCTATGCCCCTTCAAGTTCACCTCTGCCCTCTATGCACCAGCCATACTCCATCCCTTTCTCCCCCCCCCCCCCAAACCATTCACAATCATGGACCTGTCTTTCCTCCAATATGCCAACTGTTCACCTGTATCCTAGCAACTACCTCTTCTTTGGCTGGGGTGCACCATGCGGAGCAAGCAAACAAGACGCCATGGGAATGAGTAACAAGAACTCTCGTTTATCCTTCCCCCTCCCTCCGTTTAGTCATTCCTTCACACGTAGAGAGGAGGCCATACTCCACTGGAGTTTGGAGGAAAACACTTTTATCTGAAAGTACAACTGTCAAACTCTCTTTAATACAGAATGAGAACATACACAGATTCACAGTTGTACAAGCCCCCCCCCCATTGTGTATCTACGTGTGTATGTTTATCTCATCCACATAGCGCCGTTCTAGCAGTAGGATAGCGCTTCAAAGAGATATTGTCAGCCCAGCTCTTGATGCATGCCTTTTCTAAAAAGCTCTCAGGGTATACACATACATGTCTCCCAGGAAGATTGTCGAGCAATTTTTGAAGCTTTATTTATCATCTTGGAAAAATAGGAAAAGGAAAAAAAAAAAAAAAGGCACACAATTGGTTTCACAAAATGTGTGTGAACACATTTTATAGGATGTTCTTGGGGTAGGTATCCGCACATGCACATACACACATAATCATTCACAAAAATAAAATAATAATAAAAAAGGGAAGAGGGAAAAAGAAAAATGCTGTTCAGGCACATGTGTCCTGGTGTAATTTATGAGCGGGCTCCAGGGTGGACGCCTCAGAGGGGTCCCATTCACGCTGCATGGCTCTGGGTGCGCCGCACAATCCCCCCAGTGATTGCTGGGCCCGCACATTCATGTGCGTGACACGCAAACAAGGTGCGACAAAAAACCCCCTTATGAGCAGCGAACTCGCTGCGCGATTAACGCTACAAAAAGCTCAGTAAACACAAGGGTTTCAGGCTTGACAGCACTGCTACAGCTCTGTTGGGCACAGACAAACCACCAGCACAAAACCTTTCCCTTCAGCAGCTGGAAAGAGGCCTTATAGTTATAAAAAAAAAAGTATAATTCCAGCCCCATTCGACTTACAGATCCTGCAGCCAGCTGGACAGTGTAGGTGGTGTAGCTTAAATTATTGTACCCCACTAAGTTCCATTAAAAATTTAGCAGCATACAAAACGCAGCGTTTGAAAAGTGGTTCTTGTCTCTGCTATGCACGCACCTATTAATAAAGTAATCTGTTATTTTGGCTGACAAGCTAATAATACCAATTATTAAGATAGACGGACACCCCCCTCCCGCGGAAGACAGCAATTAGGCTTTGAAAGAGGTTTAGATTTTTTAAGTGGATCTTTATTTGAAAATCATAATTTCTCCTGAAAATGAGCATTTTTTTTGTGTGTTTAGCAGGCCAATGCTATTAATAAAAGATGAATAACCTCGGATTTAACTTCTGTCTGTGCTCCAATACATTCCCTGCCCTCAATTATTTATGGGGAGAGTGTTTTACTCTTTGTAGTGGCCGTGGCCTTCCTTCCCCTTCCCCACCCCGGTCTGTAACTCCATATGTGGCTGTCCAAAGCGGTGTGACCGGGCGAAGCTCAGGAGGGGATGGATCTGTCTGTGTGCTCCAGGCAAGGGGCCTTGATCATCTCTGGAGGACACACATACCACTCTCAAGGGCACATTCGAGGGGATGCACAAAGGACACAAAGACATGCAAGCTTGGACAAAAGAACAAACACGCACAGAGAGAACGTTCCCAGATCGGACAGATCCAGGTCAGCAGGGGATGCAACACATAAGGTTGCGCAGATACAGACTTTCTATGATGGATAGATGAGCTGTAATGTATAAATATGTGTGTATGTTAATTAAGTCTAAATTACATTAAACTCAAATTGTATTAATAATGTATGTGGAGTCGGTGAGGGGGCTGTTCTTTTCGCTGATGCCACTGCTTTCTAAGATCTCCCCATCTGTTGACTCTCGTCTCCGGGGTAAGAGGCCAATCAGGGGCTCAGCAGCACATCTGCCTCCTGCCACACACACCTACTCAAACACAGGGATGCACACATATTCTAAACCCCCCCAGCCCCCCAACACACACACACACATTTGAACTGCAGGTCTGTATTGTCTTGACCAGTTACTGAGGTTGAATAGGAAGAAAATCGGTGCCCGCATGCACGCCCACTCTCTCTGAGCATGTCTTTCTCTCTTTGTCATGGCTGTCCTCTGGGAATCTGCCATTCCATTAAGTTTGACTATCACACACACTGGCTTCAGATCAGTGAAAAGCATCCACTTTCCTGCTGGGTCTGTAAGGATTCCCACCTTGACTGATACCTGCTGAAAAAAACAGCCCCAGTGTTCTGCGATGAATGCACCTCCCTGTCCGTCCGACTAGCTGTTTACCGGTGCTGATTGGAGTCCGAGGCGGCTGCTGAGGCCGATGTGACAGCGCTGCAAATGACTAAAGTCAACTTTATTGTCGTCTTTTTAGCAGGCCGGTTTACCTGACAGTTTTTTGTTGAGGTGTGGAAAGAATAGAAGGGACAAAGTTCAAGCATTGTAGGCCCAAAACAAACAAGACCGACCAACCAGAAATAGAAGAGCTATTCATTTGTGACTGAGGCCAAACACTAGTGAAGTCAACATCTCGAAACACTGAACTTCTCTCTACACTACTGCGGTGAGTTTGACCCCTGAAAATGAAAAATCATCGATCCGCTGCAGTGTTTCAGTGTGTAAATGCAGCTGTTGTAATCAAATGAGCCGTTCCAAAAAAGGAAAGCGGTTCAAAACAATGATATCAGTCCAGACACAATGTTTCATGATTTTCTTTTTTCTGGATCACTATATAGCCTTTCAAGACTCCCAAGCCTACATCACATGATTACTCTCCCGAAGACAACAAAAACAGATTAGCCTTAAAGATGGTCTAAACCAGCCTTTCTCAACCGGGGTGTCTCGGCACACTGGGGTGTCGTCTGGCTGCTTCAGGGGTGTCGTCATAAAAATGACCTATTCTGACATTTCATATACAGCGGTACCTCTACTTACGAACGTTTCTACATACAAAACTTTCAGGTTACGAAACGCCTCAAAGGGAAAATATTGCCTCTTGTTACGAAAGAAATTTCAGGATACGAAAGGCAAAAATACAGTAGCGCTGCTACTCGCAGCTCCCAGAGTTTACTGAATGGAAACATAGCTGTCGGCTCTGTATCTCGGTTTGAAAGCGGTGCGTCTGAGCTGCTCTGCCATTGGCTATCGCTTAGCATCTACCTGGCATCCCATTGGCTAGGAGGGCCCCTTGTCTGTATGAGCGTAACCCAGCAACCCAGGTACGTGAACAATTTTTGATGAAATTTTCAGGAGTTGTCAGAAATGTGAAAAGGAAGAACTGATTTCATTTTGGGTGTGATCCGGAAGAAATCCTGGATTCTGGATCACTTTCAAATTTTTGATAATTGTTGCGTTTAGTGGAGGTCTGTGCTCTCCGAGTGCTTTTCTAGTTCTAATGTGTATTTCTTAAAGGTTTTTATGTCATTTCATGTATTATTTATAATTTAAAAAATAATAATAATAATGTTTGAATTTTGGGGGGCCTTGAACGGATTAGGGCATTTACATGGAAAACGCGTCTCTACTTAAGAAATTTTCAGGTTACGAAACTACTTCCAGAACCAATTAATTTCGTAAGTAGAAGTAGCACTGTATAAATATATGAATGCATAAATAAATACATACTTTTTGCCTATGACTGAATGAATAAATGAATAAATAAATAAATAAGATACATAATGGACATGAAATGAATAATAAAAATATGTCTCACATGCCCATTTCCCAATGTTAACAACGTCAGTACGGAGTCAGCGTAAGGTCAACGTGACTGCCCAGTTAGCTTATATCGTAATATAATTTAACCGCTGGAATTTTATTTCACAGATAGCAACTTTTAGCAGCATCATGGATCGTTTTCTAAAAAGAAAAGCCCCACAGGAACGGAACATCACAGAGGAGCCGACTTCTTCATCAAGCCTTCATCCACCAGCTCTGAATCTGCACGATAGGTACCAAAGGTAGTTGCTAGCGATAAGGCTAAAAAGAGGCTATACAAGGATGATGGATGGAAGCAAGCACATCACGGATGTAAAGAAGCTTTCCTGCTGAGGCCTACTCTGGTGCAGTTATCCTGTTCAGGTTATTTAAACTAAATAAACGGGACGTATGCATTTACAGTTGGAGCGATGCAGTGTGGCTTTGGATTATATTTTACTCTGGGGTGTCGTGAGATTTTATTCACTTTTGAAAGGTGTCGTGACTGAAAAAAGGTTGAGAAAGGCTGGTGTAAACAATGACATGAAAGCTGACTTCTCCATTTAACAATCCTGCAACTGCCTTCATATGCAGGAGGAAAGCCATTATAAAAGCAACGTGCAATGAAGATAACTTTCCAACGGATGGTCATGTGATATACGCCTCTGGTAGTGTAGTGTGGATGGAGATAATATCCAATATGAAGTTGAGATGCTTATACGGATGCAGTCAGTCAGCTGCACTTTTGTGGACATAACCTGAACTTGAATTCATTCATGGGAAGTGCACTTCATGAGTAATATCCAGTGTGTGTGTGCACTTACCAATAAAGTAGGACAGTAGTATGGCCAGCAGGGTGGCGGCTGCGATGGCTGTCACTGCAGCACATTTCCAGCTACAGTATTTGGACGGCTTCTTTAGCTTGAAGGCTGAGCGGGAGAAGGTGTTTCTGGGCAGCAGGCGAGGAGGCGGAGAATACACTGTCCCCGATGTCAGGGGGTAGCCGGGGGAGGAGCTACTGAAGAGAGGGGTGGTCCCTGATGACGTCTTGAATAAGAAGTGCCTGAAGAGAAAAGAGGAAATGGGTCATACAAGAGGTAGAGACAGTCGTTACGATACTACCTGATATCCAGTGAGTGGTAAAAAAAAAAAAAAAAAAGCTCTTTTCTGTTGAAGGATATATAACCGACAAACCAATCACAACCCGGATGACAAGACCACATATGTGAAAGTGCTTGTTCAATTTTTCTGTCTGATGAACTCTTCCTACCATATTGTGTCTCCAATTCAGCCTTGTTCCAGTCCAGGGTCTCTTCGTTACCGCCTCCTGCTCAACCATCTTTTTTTTCCTCTATGCCCTCGCTTTTCTCCCGTTCACCCCACTTATGATGTTCCTCATCTCTGTCCTTGATGGCTGCACAGCAACAGTGACCCCCCCCCCTTTTTTCTCCTGTCCTCATTGTCCAGGTGGGGTCAGAGCTCAGAGAGAGCATAAAGAAGGGATTTGAACCACCGTCCCTTTGCTCATATTGCCCATTATTCTCTGCTATCGGTGCACCTGCTCACCCATCATTTGTCTTCCACTACCCCCCCCCCCCCCCCGTCCTCTTCCTATTTCAGCACATCTTCGTTCTCCAATCATGACCTTTCCAAAAAGATATCCCTATTTCCGTTCAGATTTTGTTTTTGATTTAACCTTGATGGAGGGCTGCGGTCATGGCGAGAAAAAAGAAACACTGCACTTGAAGAATCTTTTTAAAGGACACGGTGAACAGAAAAGAAAAGAGAAAAACTTTTGTGAAACCTTTGGAGCATCTTTTGCGACATACACTCTCAGCCCACATGGGGAGGGAGTAGCTACCCCCACGCGCCCCTCAGGTGGTACGACAGAACAAAGCCCTGAGGTGAGCCGGACATATCAGAGGAGGAAAGGTCACACAACTGCCTCAGAGGTGGCATAAAAAGAGACTTTTTATGTGTTTGCAATTGTGTGTGGAAGTGTGAATTTTCCTCTAAATCTATCTTTATGATTTTTTTTTTTTGACCTTGAGTGTAAGGACCGCACAAAGAGGAAAGTGTATCTCCTTCACTTCCTCAAAAGGGCGTAAAAAGCCTCATAGACATGGCCAACATGTTTCTTCATTTCTTTTCTTTTTTCTGCTCTTTAATTAACACATACGGTGACATGAGATGCATCAGCACGTTAATTCTCATATCTATTTTCAACAACAATGTCAAACCATACAACCGGCTTTTTCTGGGCACATCCTGATGTGCACATGTGCTAATGACGTTAACCCCGTAAATGAAGAAATTAGATTACAAACCTCATTAACTTCTTCATAACAACAGTCATTTAAATAAAGTGTTATATTTGTGCCCATACTTAATAGCTTTCTTTGGTGTCATCTGTAATCTCACTGTGATCATCTCCATAATATAAATGCGAAACACTCTTTTTCTCCATTGTTTTAAGCTGCGGGGGGTGGGGGGGGTGGGGGGGTTGGGGCTTTAGATTACTATTTTTCCTTTTTAGTTTTTATAAAGAGCAGAACTTTAAGCAAATAGCTCAGGTCTCTCGCTGACTGTTCCTAAAGGAATAAACCTAAAATGCAAAATAAGAGGTTCTAAGTTTATATTAATACTATTACCTTCGGATTTCTTCTTCTCTTTCAAGAAATCCAAAATGTTGGGGCAATCCCAAAACATGCATGCAGTTTTCCGCCATCCCATAGTCTCTCTAACATGATTAAGAAGTATTGCTTTACTTTGAGGTGAATAGCACAGACAGGTATTAAAGTAGCTCATCTTTACACTCTCCATGGTGGACCATCGGTCACTTTATGTCCTGTTTTAAAAGTTTCCTGCCACTATTCAACACTAACAAATAGTGTCTGCACGTGACTCCTGCTTTTCTTTGACTTTAACGTTGCGATCATATTGAATTGTTTTAATTTTTAAATTTTTTTTTTAATGATCCTTCTCTGGCTCATCCTCTGTAAATGATATGAGCTGTTTTAATTAGCGTAGTTCTTTAATGAGGGAACGTTGTTATGGTTAATGGTTAATTCTCTTCCACTGCAGTATGCCATACTGTATTTTTCACAACTTTTCTCTGTAACCTTTGTACCTGGACAAGATGAAAATGAATCAACAGTTCAGCTTCTGCAAATCCTTCTTAACTCTTTGTTTTGGTGGTTAGAGAGAAATTATGTGCAGCAAGTCAGAGATAAACCTACAATTCAGAGGGCTAAACTGGGATGAATGTTTGGACCGAGCGGATAATTATTTAACCACATGCCTGTGTTGTTTCCTCTCAAATGTTTGGCTCTTTTCTGCCTGCATATGCGTCTTGCTGTGGTGTTGGCAAAGTAGCAACGTAAGTAAATAGTTGTTGTTTTAGACACATACATATGGCTCAGACTAAAATATTCTTAATACTGAATATGTAGTAAGGGTCTAGCCTCCCCAGTGGCTCAGTGGTAGTGCTGCTGCCCACCACATGAGAGGTCCCACGTTCCAATACTGGTTGTGTCAGGAATAGCGTCCGGTGTAAAACTTATGCCAAGCTTCTAAAGTGGATCACTGTGCTGTGGCGACCCCGAGCAGAGAGCAGCCGAAATGGAAGTAAGTGGATGCAGTAAGGGTTAGGGAATTATGAAGCAGGACCTGCTGGTGAATCATAGTAAGTTAAACCTCCAATTACAATCAAAATCTTCTTTTGGCTTTTCCCTTCAGGAGTCGCCACAGTAAATCACCTGTTTCTATCTTACCCTGTCTCCTGCATCTTCTTCTTCCACACCAACCAGCTGCATAATCCTCTATAACCACATCCAGAAATCTCTTCTTTGGTCTTTTTCCTTTTCTCCCACCTGGCAGCCCCATCATTATGTCATTCCTCTTCATGTGTCCAAACTATCTATCTAGCCTCTCCTTCTTTATCTCATATGTCTAAACCCGGCCATTCCTCTCATGTGCTTGCTTTTAATTCTAATCATCATAACATAACCGTTCCTGTCACTCTCTTGGTCAGCAAAGGCCGTTATGCCATATGTCAAGTCCTACAAATTACTTGTTGTCTTCAAGGAAATAATTATTAAATCAGGGACAGCATAGACACATGGGTTTCATTTTACTGCAAGCCACCTGTCAGAGAGAGACGGCTAATGCCAGCAATTTTCAATAATTAACTATTTAAAAAAAAAAAAAATCCTGATATTTTTTCTTGCAACACAACTTTTGGTTCTACAGGCCTTTTCTGTAAAGAAAATTATTCCAAATGAAAAGACCGAAATCCAAAAGCCCTGAATAGCTGTGGTTGAGTTTGGGGGTTTTTTCTTTATCAAGCGGAGTTGCAACTCTTCTCTGCCTCCAGAATAAGACATGTGACTCACATCTGCACAGATGTGTGTCGGGGCTGTCGTCTTTCCTCAGCAGCCCCTTGTCAGACATTTTCGGACAAGGTGGACTGGACTGGTCTAGCCTTTTTTAAAAAGAAAAAAAAAAAACCTCTAAAGTGTGCTCTGAAGTGAATTATCATTTTGATACCTTTAATCACGGTGGTTTCATAAGAGTGTGCCTTTACATGTATCTGTTTGTCCAAAAACAGTTGGTGAAAAACAGGTAATGGGCCTCTGAGCATGTAGGCTTGGTTTTTTGTGAGCACTGCACCACTCTTTATCAATTATTTAGCATGACTGTGCTTATTTCTCCCTTTCTCTCCCTGCATTTTGTGCCACTGATTTTTGGATTGCTGTCACGCTGGGTTCCTCATATTTCTCCTTTTTTCCACCACTCCCCATCCCCCCCCCCCCCCCCCCAAAAAAAAAAAAAAAAAAAAGTCAAAACAAATAAAAATACCGGATGTATCAAGGCCGAAAAGACACGAGGAGATGACATACAAAGGACTATAAAGTTATTGTCTAAAAATATCACACTCATAGTATCACTGCCAAATGTATATGAGCGGCCAAGTGCAAGAATCCACGTGTGTAAGCACAAAATACAAAGACTCTCTCCAAGGTCAAGCAGCATGTGTCTTCCTGAAGCCATTTTCACAGCCGCCGAAGCACTCTGTGATGGCAAGGCCACCGCTAATTAATTACGCTGCTCCTAATGTGTGAGCGTGAGCTGGTGCATCTTTGCTTTCTGTGCAACACACTGAATCCTGGTATGTATTTGAACTTGTACGCTGACATCATTTCAGGCCTGAGCTTTGTTGTGTGTGTACAGAAGCTCCGCTGCGAGCCTGTGTGGGATGGAAATATGTCTGTGGGCCGTACTAATTACAAGTAGGAATGGAAAGTGTCTAATGTGCTCTGGGGAGGTAATTGACATTGATTTATGTTGTGGATGACTATGGAGGGGTTCTATCATAGCAGGCAGCCAGCAATCACAACTCTGTATCATTAGGCTGGGCCGCGTGTGTGCGCCTATGTGTGTTTTTTGCATTTGTGTGTGATTATTGTGGGATTTTTGACAGTGGTCCAGCCTGGAAATGTCACACATAATTAGAGAGAGCTGACATAGATCCCCCCCCCCAACCACCCCAGTCACTCCTACCTTGCTGTCTTGGATCCGCAAATACACAAGCAACACATACAGAACAGGCACACTGACATACATATACACTTAGACACAAGCATCCACCCGCACACAAACAGTAGAAATTCATGTGGGTTTTCTTTTATGAGCTTGCCCTGCATGTGCAACCAAATGTTTAATTTGCATCCCTGTCGCACAAAAAGTCGCACAAAAATAGAGGATGGAGATGAAGGCTATAGATTAGAAGACAGGCAGCAAGAAGAAGAGAGGAAGTGTTTACTCTCCATTCCAACACTGCTCCCCATTGAGAGAAAAGAGGACCTGGACAATTAACCACAGAACAGAGAGCATGCTGGGTAATTAGCAGGAAGTCAAAGCTCGCATTCCCCTTGAGCGAACAAACACACATGCTAATGCATGCCCACACAGACGCATACACTCACTGTTCATTTTCTCAGCTTTCACAAACATGTGGTTGCTTCGGAAATGCGAAGAGAATCATCATCAGATGTAAAGAACAATTAACAGAGGTCGACTCGCTGCCAGAGTGACTGAAAACCAATCTGATCTGAGAATGAAACAGAGAGCCCTCTGGGAGGGGAGGATGCTCAAGGACCGCTTTGTGAGAATTGTTACCTGCTGAAAGTGCAGGAAAAGAAGTCATTGTCAGCTCATCTAAATACAATAGGCTTTCATTCCCTGAGTGCAGCTTAATGTTGAGATAAATAAAAGTTTGGCTCATGTTTGTACGTGTCAAAACATACAATTCTTTTCGAAAAGAAAAAAACTAGTTATAGGTTATATGTCACACAGTGATTTATGACAATTATATGAGCTAAAAAAAACCAAAAACTGACAAACATGTATGCTGTACAATAAAACACCCCCTAATTGCTTTAACTCAAAGTGACAGAATAAAAACTACATGTACAAATTCAACATCTTCTCATAAATGTAAGACCTCGCAGTGAGGGGAAGAAAACAACGTTGGCACACAGCTGAACGGTATTGATCATTTTATTGTTAATACTGTTGCAATCATGCTAGATAATTTATGTTTGATGAAATCTTTTTACACCGTGCATACCTGTCTTTGTGTCTTAATGACCATGCACCAAATAATTTATTTTTATCGGTCTCTATTTTACTATTCAAAGCAACCTTGACAGCTGCATAATTGATAATAAAAGTTTTTACAGCAAAATCAACCAGAGCCACAAGATTCAATGATATTCCCATTCTGTTACACTCCATTTTGGACGTTATTTGTCGTTACCAGTCCTGGTTGTCACAAGGCCTTGTTTCGCTGATTGGTTGCATGATTATCGAAAAGGCGTCCAGAGGCAGTTTCCTCTGTGTCTGTGTTTTAAACATGTTACTTTGTCTTTTTGTGATACACTCAGTTCATAGATTTTGACTTAAGAAACATGAATTTAGTTAGCTTCAAAAGTATCATTGATTAAATCAATTCTAATCACTTCCAATAAAATTTCAAATCAGCAACACTGTTGTTTTTTTTTCTGCTGAATATTGCAGTTATTGCCAAATCGGTCAGGCTAATCTGCTTTTAATACAGCTGAAGTGCATCAGTATCAACATCCTAATCTGACCAGCTGCTAGGCAACCTGGTTTGGAAGCTCAACCGTTGTCACTGCCTATGGCTCATCATGATGAGCCTATAAAAGTCCAAAACTCCTCAAATGCAACTGAACAGCTTCAAGTTGACTAGTTAGGCTGCTGTGACTGATCATTCAGTGACCAATGACTAAATATGACTAAATATTCTTTAGATAAAATGACAACAACAGCGATTTGAATGAGAATATTTGCAGCTGAGTTATATTTTTGATACAGCATTTAGCGTCTGAAGGTGGAATTTTAACGTGCAGCTTTACTGGCTTTGGCCTCAAGCAGTGATAATTCCAGCCTGTTATGAATAAACATTCACATTTTTTGTGTTTACTTAATCATGGAATAAACTCCCTGAAAGAAGTGAAAGTGCAGTTTAGTTTATTAGTGTGGTGCAGTTACTCTGCGTAGCAAATGTTGAATATTATTTTTAGAGCTTATACCGTGTGAATGCAAGGTTAAATCATTAATAAATCTTGCTTAAAATGCAGCAGTGATTGCAAATTACAGCGGCGGCTGCAGAGCTGAGAATGGATCTTTTATTTGTCCTCACCACAGGTTGTATCTTCTATCTGCTCCCACAGCAATGCATTTAAAGGTAAGCTGCCCCCCCCCTCCCGTCATAACCCCTCCCCATCCTCCGCAGCTCTCTCCAGATAGATTTAGAGGCTGCAGCCTTCTCAGTGATCTTATTTCTCCCTCAGAGTTGTGGCCTGCAGTGGAGCGGGCAGGAGGTGTGGGGGAATTTCCTCAGATCACGGAAAGAGATTGAACCTGGCATCAGCTAGGCAAGCGGCTCCAAGGGACCGATTGGAAATCAGGTGCTTTCTCAGAAAATGCTGCAGCACATGTGTGCCCACACTCACACAGAGTAATGCATTCTTTCACCCCGTTTCTTGCTTGCACACACGCGCAGTGGCAGCAGCCATCTATAGTCATTTATCTCACACCGGTAAATGTATCCATGTTCCACGGGACCCAATCTCCCTCCTCTGCCTTTCTATCTTTTCTCACACACGCTCCCCAAAACAATCTCCTTCAATCACTACCTCTCTCTGATTCTTTGCCTCTATGTCCCTCTTTATCTCTCCCTCCCCCCCCCGTGCGACTCCCCACCTCGACTTATATTTCTCTGCTGTATCACCTATCTCCCCATCATCTGCTTCTATCCCTCTCTCCTTCTCTGCCAGTCACCTAAGCCCTAGAGCCTTCTATGGTGATCAATCTTCATCCTTTCAGCGCTGTCACACCATTGGGTCAAGCCAAAAACACGCACACACACACAGGCACGCGCGCACATTTACGACTGCAAGTGGACAACAAATGCCAAGATTTACATACGATCACAATGGGGAGCAGTTGGAGTTGCCGGGGGCGCACAAGCTTGGATGTAATCACACAGTAAACACAAATGTACTCAATCACACGCTCACTCCCTCCCATAAACAGGTTGCTCATCATTTCCTGTAGCTGCTGGTTATAATGTGATGGAGGACTCGCCCTGCCAGCGCAGGACTAGTGTGACTCTTTGGCTCAGTCTGGCTGGCTCGGACCCAATCACAAGCTCCAGCAGCTCCAGCCGGCCCCCACCCAGCCTCTGCCATAGATGGGACGAGAGAAGGGGGGGGGGGGAGCCCAGTTTGGGCTGGAGGGTGGAGATGAAAATTCTCCGTGCTGCTCTGGGCTCTATTCACAGTGACTGGCTCTTAGCCATGTCCAACCCCGCCACCTGAACATGACCAAATACTGGCACGGCAGCGGGCTTGACAGTGTGGTTGTGTGACGCTTCATTTAAATCTGTAAACATGGCAATCACAGTCAGCATCAGCGGAAACAAGATTTATAACTTAATTTTGTTTCTCCGAAGATTCACTGCATCATTTGTGACAAGGGAAACAAGAAAGATCTCTCCTCAGATGATTTGCATGTCACTATGGAAACACAGGTGAAGACAAGCGATGCAAGTCCTTTTTTTTTTTTCTTCCAGGTATTGGTATTCTTGTTCGACACCAAGCCTCTTGCCCTGCGAGCATACCAACACAATGCCTCAGCACAGGTTGAGTATAGAGCTGATATCAGTGGGGCTGAATTAAACATGGCCCCACCTCATAAATACTGCACAGGGCCAGCACTCTGGGGAGCTTATCTGGGCCCATCAGAGCTGGAAGCTCCAGCACCCAGGTGGAGAAACACAACTACAACTTGCAGACTAAATACTAAGAGAGCAGCTGTGTATGAAAGCAAATATGTTGGTCGTGTCTCTCTCACTTCCAACCCTTATGAATAGTGATACCCTGCATGAATCTTCTGCTTGCCTGTTAAGTGTTCATTGTCTACTGGCAGAACCGCACGTGCAGCATGTGTGAAAAGGTTTGTATTTCCTGCCAGCTCACTGCAGGTTGCATGCATAAAAACTCCCATACATGTACATTTTTTTTTATTTGTTTCATTCTTAATGAGGTGGAGAGCGTTTGAGTGACAATGAGAAATGTTGTTTTTCATTTGCCATATACTGGAGGTTGCTCAGTGAACAAAAAATGTGAAGATAAATCATTCACAATTAGGTTATGTGTTAAAAAATACACGTGTCTCCTAGAGACAAATTACTTGAGCAGTTCAGCTGAAAAGTGAGACCTTCTGGTTTTCTTCTTAACCCTGCGTCTACATCATTCATGGTATCTATGCATCACTGCCGTGGAGACCATGAAAAGATGTCAGTCTCTCAGGCAATCATAAAATTTTCAACAAGAAGAATAGTAAATACATGAATTCATCATGAGGGAGACAACCAGCCATACACCCAGTTAAAAATGGGGTTGGGTAAGAATAAAGTAACAAATAATCACAGGGAGCTTCCTCACAGCAGCACTTTATAGGTGCACACAATTAATTCCAGTGCATCTGACACTGGAAGTGCATTCACTTTTGGAGGCACAGTCATTCGTACGCTGCTTTATGGTGCAATCTGACTATTCTAGCCTAAACTTTATATTAATCAATACCCACTTGGTTCCACTTATTCATCATTTATGTTTGCTGAAAATACTGAAGCAAGAAAAATGTGTTTGATGTGTTCGAAATGTAAAAATTAGACAACCCCAATGGGCAGCATGGTGGCTCGGTGGTTAGCATTGTTTCCTCACAAATCTGTGTGGAGTTTGTGCGTTCTCCTCGCGCTTGAGTGTTTTTTTTTTCCAGATACGTTGGCGTCTTCCCACAGTCCGAAAGCACAGATGTCAGGTTAATTGGTGACTCTGAAATTTCCCATAGGAATGAGTATGAATGCGTGTGGGGTTTTTTTTTTTTTTTTGTATATATGTGGCCCATGGAGGCCCAGGTCTCCTTTCTAGAAGAGATCTTTGATCTCAGTGGGACCAATTCAGTTCAATAAAAGCTAATACATTAAAAAAAAAAAAAAAAATCCAAAAACATTGGGATGCTTTCTGAAACATAAATAAAAACAGACTACGTATGATTTGCAAATCTCATAAACCTATATATCTAAAATGAAAGGTAATTTCATATATCACTGATCTTTTCAGTAAACTGGTGTAAACTGCTGACTCACAGTTAGCTTCAACGTTACCTTGTGTTTTAACAAGCCTTGTTTAGCCTCTTAAGACAGAAAACCTAACTGGTAAGTCCTCTTACCAGTTAGCTTCTCAGTCATAGCTGCTTTCCACGTGGAAAAATGCTCGAGGATAGCAAGAGTATAAATGCCTAAACAGAAATAAATACATTATTTATGTAACCGAAAAATACTGCAAGAGCAGAACTTTTTCAATTTAACCTTAGCTTCTGAAATTGGTTGCTCTGGGCCTTGAAGGTTTTTTTTGTTTGGTCTAGGGCCCATATTCTTTTAGCTTGTATTCATTTATTTTGGTTTGTTGGGGACTGAGAAAAACCATTTCAAAGCCACGTACTCAACAGTTCTTCTAGTTCTTTCTCAGGTTTCTGCCCACAATAATGTCATAGGAGCAGCCTGGTTTCCACAGCTGGGCTTACACCACATGACTCTGAACCAGAACCAGTTAACATATACACAAAAAAAAAAAAAAAGAAAGAAAGAAAAAGGAGAGAAATTTCTTCTGACCTGGTCTCCAGGGGAACATTGCTGTTGAGTACCCAGCTGTCTTGTAACTGAACTGACTCAGGTGTGGTCGGTCCATCTCCGGTACCTGGAGCTGGGGCGTGAATGGGGTTACGACCCCCTCTCAGGGTGTTTCTGTTCAGGCTGTTGGCAGACTGGTGGGACAGGGACTGGTGGTTATGGGGAGGGGGCAGTGGAGGCCGTAATGTGGACTGAGAAGTGGTGGTTGGCAGCCCCTGAAAGAAAAAAAAAGCACAGAAATATAGTTTTTGTTAAAAAGAAAATAAAGATTGCCAAAGTAATCAAAGATTTAATTACAAAATGTGACAAATCCCCCCCAAAAACATGACTAAAATACCACTTGATATTTAGTGTTTGTTTCTTAACTTCATTAACATTTATGTGATACTTGTTCTGCAATCATTAATTTCTGGCTGGTCAAATTTTCCAAACAGTAACTTATTTCAGAAGGAATTTATAGCTAAATAAAAACTGAATATTTATCTTTTTACATTTTGAGCTGTTATTTTCCATATTTTGTCTGTTTTCCTCTATGGCCAGATTTACCACTTCCATCCTATTTTTTCTTTCTTTTTTGGCCTCATCTTTTGTGTATGTGTGTGTGTGTGTGAGTGTGTGTGTGTGAGAGAGAGCAGTATTAGAGCCCTCAGCACAGCATGCGCCTTCATCTCTTGCTCTCAGACTTGAGGGAACATGTCAGCTAAAATCCAATAGCAGCCTCTCCAACAATGAGCTAATGGACTGCTGAGTGAGAGAGCTGAAAAAACAAACCTCCATGACTCAGACAAGAACACCCATTCACACATCACCTTTCTCCCTCTCCCTCTCTGTGAACCAGTGGGAGATTTGAGCCCATCTTCATCATGCACGTGTGTGTGTGTGCGTGTGTGTGCGTGTGTGTGTGTGTGGGGGGGTTGCTTTGGAAAATCAATAAACCACATGCTATACCGGATAGAAGAGCCTGACGCAGTTCTTTACAGTGTTCACTTCTTGCTTCTTGGGCATTAGCATGCTTTTTGTTTTAACACTCAAAAAAAAAAAAAAAAAAAAAAATTAAATAAACCACACATTTAATAAAAGTAGGACAGCATTCAGAGAGAGATTTCCCCCCCCCCCCAACAATGCAAATTCCTTATTATGAATTTTAAAGTGATCTAGATCCAGACGGGAACATTGAAGTTCTTCCTTTTTTTACACTCTCGCTTTCTATCAGGTTTAATAAAAAAATGTTATGTCTTAGATATTGCACAGTCTTGCCTACAACTAACAGTGAGACAAATAAATACAGCTGAAAAACACTCAGTGGAGGAAATATTATTTAGTCCCTGCCTTTACTGCTACATCCTCGTAGAAATTGGTACATTACTTAAAACAGACAGAGCCACTGATTTTACATTAAGCACTGAAATCTAGCTCTATGAAAGAGTTGTTCCTTTCCTTTTAGCAATGCCACACAATGCACTTTGATCACTATTTCACTCTTCTAAGCATGGAATATAACATGAGTGTTAGTTTACACATTGCCTTTCTTGTACTGATCAAATGTTCAAGTAAGCACACTTATGCACGCATGAGTGTGGGGTAAAAACAACAAAGCAACTCGCTTTGTCAAACTATGTGATCGCACTTGCCCTCCTCCATTTGTCGTCTTCTGTCGAATTAGACAAGAAAAGAAACACCGTGTGAGAAGAAGAGAGAAGTGTGGATCTCCTGAATGGTTTTCTGCTTTGATAAATGAGGTAAGAGGCACGAGGAATTGTCTTAGATGATTTCAGTGCAACCTTACGCATTCATCCAAATATAAAGACAAATGTGCCATCCAACCACATCATGCAAATAAATTCAGGAATAAGGGTGTATTTACACCGCTGTCTCCTGACAGACGCTGACAACATTTTTTGTATATTTTATTTATTCTACAAAGGTACTTCATGCAGATTGGGGGCTGTGAGCGCCCTCAGCTGTAATGGCAACCAATTTGTATTGTGACCTGATTCCCCTCTGATACTGCTGGGACACAGGTGTCACCAACGTGGCTATGAAGAACAGATGCTTGTGAAAGGAGAGAAGAGGGAAAGAGCACGAGAGAGAAAGATGGGGCCAGACCTCTGCTACACAGGAGAGGCACAAAACATCTGTTTGAACATGCAAAGATCCTCTTGGGAGAAAGTGATACATGCACATGTATGTATACATTTGCATTATTCAAACATACATGCAGTTAGACACCTGCAGGAGAAGTTCAAGAGCTGATTTCATGCTTGCGGATTTTAAATTGACAGGTACAGCAAGTTTTATTCCTTGTGCCCTCCTACTACTCCTCCTTCCCATAAAGCGCCATTTCTTAGGATGATTTGTTTCCCTTTCTTTCATCTTGCTTTTATTTGCATTTTGTTTGTGTCCTTTGCTGAGATGTGAAGCACTTTGAGATAAACCTTGTTTGTCAGAAGCTTTTTATAAATAAATTTGCCATGACTTCTCCTCCCTGGAATGCCTTTATAAATGTGAAATACAGCAGCTCCTAGTAAATTCCATCTCCAGATATTTATTTATCCAGTAACAATGAACACAATAAAGAAAAAAAAAAGCTAGCACACTCACATGCAAGCATCGATTCAATACCAGCGATACAGAATAAATAAATAAATAAATAAAAAATAAAAGCAGACATGCCCATACATGTACATGGACAATATCTTCCATGTTTTAACCTGAAATGTATGTCTTTTGTCTTTGTTTGCTTCTTTTTTTTTTTTACCACGAATACTGAAAAACAACTATAATTCTGCTTAATAACACATTGTATGGGAGGTATGTTTTTAAGTCCTTGTGTAGTGGCTTAACAGATTTCAAAGGCAGAGGCTGAATTTATTGCACATTTCACACCACTCAAAGAAACAAACTATTATCTAACATTAAGCAGTGAATTTCATTGTGAGCAGACAATGTCAAAAAATGTAAATTCTGAGAAATGTATTCCTCTCTTCCCTTTATAGCCTCATTCAAACATCTGCCATATGTGTTGTACCACTGCATTACACCATAAAATAGTTTATTTTATTCTTCGCTAAATCAACATTTGCACAGTAGGATGGATAAGCAAGTCACCATTGTTTATTCTTATTGGTATAGAACCTATCCATCAACATGCTGCAAAATATTTATGATGAGAGAAAAACTGTTTTCTGCAACAGCATGAGAGATTGATGTCAAAGACTTGGTCTTATGTAGACTTCAACTCTAACACCCCCCCCCAAAAAAAACAAAAAACAAACAAAAAAAAAACCCTCAGAGCTTGCCAGAGGAGAAATAAACATATTGTGAAGGTCTGCCTAAGGAGCAAGGCCTGTATACGGGTTGTTTTTCATACATGCTGATAACCCCTGAATAAAACAATAAAACTGCAGCTTGTTTTGGACGCAAACACACGTCTGGCTAATGTTTGGAGCAAACAAAGAGCACAGGGAGAATATAAGTAAACTGTCCCAATAAAAAAATATAAATACAGGGGTTTAGTATGATGATGTGACCGAGTTTAACCTGCCGGTTGGCTAATAAGGACAGCAGTTTTACCAGGAACCCCATTCAATACAAAACAAAACATGCAACGAAGTAATTGAGCAATTAGTGAGCAGCCGAGCCGGTCTCATTTTATTCCAGTTTATCTTTTACTTTTTTCTTCTTTCCCTCTGTCACTTGCCATTGTGAGCAACACAGATCATGGAAGATTTTCTCAACAGCTTTGTTTTGTTGTCACATCCACCTTTTGTGGAGAAGCTCCAAGCCCTTCCGACTGCTGCTGAAGCCTGACCCACTTTATTCTGTCCAAGGTCCCCTGCGACTAGAGAGGGGGGGACTATAGCTGTAAGCTGGTGGGTTTGGCTCAGGCTAATCCTTGGAAGTCCATTATGCTCGCCAATTCAACGAGTCCTCGCTCGGCAGAGAAGCATTAGCCTGTCTGCTAACCTGCCTCTCCTCTAAAAGACACTACGCTCACACACACACACACGTCATTGTGAGGCAGGGGCTCGCCACACCATATTAATCTCACAGTGTGTGTCTGTGTGTGTGTGAGAGTGTGTGGCCAGCTGGCAGCAGGAACCAACCAAGGCAGTTTGTTTTGCAGCCCTGGATGAGCAAACTGTTTATTGACATTTTCGGTGGTTAACAGAAAAAAGTCACAGGGCAGAGAGTGCATCTATGTGTGTGTGTGTGGTGTGTGGTGCAGCACCAAAATGCTTATTCAGCAGTAAAAAAAAAGGATCATTGCTGGGTGTAGATTCCACCCCTCGCTCCTCATCCTCTCTCTATCCTTCTCACGCCGGTGTTGTGAAATTTCTTCCTACCCATAATATCTTCCTACCCGAGTTGACTGTGCATGCGTATAGCAGCAACTTCAGAAGGCCATAATATTCTGCTGCCCGACCGTCATCACGGAAGAGAAAAGGCTAGTTTCTTGTATTTTTAACACTTTGTATGGACAGTATTAAATGCATATACGTTTGAGAATGCCTAACATTTAATACTTTGTATGCACAGTATTTATATTGCATAGGTTTGACAGACAAATCAGATGCACGTCTTTATGATGCATATGCCTGTGTGTGAGTTAATGTGCTTTTCCAGCTGTATTAACCCTTGTGTGATGTTAGGGTCTTTTGGACCCATTTTCAATCTTTACCAAAATAAAAATCATACAAGTAATACTTTTTTCAACTTGAAACTCATTGTCCTTGGCTTATTTTATGTGAGGGGCATGAAGGATAACTTTTTTGGAGGGAGCCCCACTCTACACCCCCCCCTTCACATTTACATCACACAGAGGGTGTTTGGGTCCAAAGGACCCCAATGTAAAACAATAGGGCAGTAGTCTACAGCTTTAGTGTGAACATTGGAATAGGACCATATACATTGTTGCATACCTTTTCTTGCCTTCCTTCTACCAGAGACTAGAATACCTGAACAGGGGGTGGAGTGGGGGATATATTTTTCCCAATCAAACTTGACCCAAGGGGGCGGGGCTTCGCTACCACGCCATTATGCAACAGGAATCCTACATCCCAGCCCCTGTGTGTGCTAGAGACATGATGCATGCACCAGGGGTCAACAGGGACAGCCCTGAGTGCACCTTACTGTCCCACAACCACCCTTGATCAAAGGGGGTGGGGTTTTCGCTACCACGCCACCCACAACACAAATCCTACAATCAAGCCCCTGTGTGAAATCAATTCCATGCAATAAATATCAAAAGTACTGAAGGCCTGCTTTCCTTTATTTATAAACAAGTTGACTGCAGTATTGATCATAACTATTTTACTGTATGATGTATTTATATATAATATAGAAGAGGTCAAGGTTACATGGTACCTGATATGGTCTAATAATAGTATCAATAGTGGCATGGAGGTCAGACTCCACCCCCTTGGACCAATGTAGATTAGGGACTGGTCAGAAACCACCCACAAGCAACACCCTGGTGAAGACAGTGTGTCTTTGGCCCTCACAAGAGCTAAGTTGTGGGATTCATCGCATACATGATGGCAAAACTCTGCCCCCCAAGGTGACAGTCAGTACAGGGAAGGTCAGTGACATCACAGCAATGCACCAGTAACCCTCCAGTGAAGACAGCGTGTCTCTAGCCCACACAGAGGCTGAGAAGTGGGAGTTGTGGCGTGCATGATGGCGAAACTCCGCCCCCCAAAAAATCGAGGTCATCATAGGGAGGGTCAGTGATGTCAAGGCTACCCACCAGTAACCCACTAGTGAAAATAGCATGTCTCTAGCCCACACAGAGGTTGAGAAGTGGGATTTGTGGCATGCGTGATGGTGAAACTCCGCCCCCAAAGGTCGAGGTCATCATAGGGAGGGTCAGTGATGTCATAGCTACCCACTAGTAACCCTTCCAGTGAAGACAGCGTGTCTCTACCCCACACAGAGCCTGAGAAGTGGGGCTGGTGGCGTGGAAAAAAGCGTTTCGAATAGGCTCTGCTCCCTCAGGTTGGAGAAACCTAGTAGTAGGTCAGTGACCTAAAGGGCATCCTCAAGTTTCCCCCGGTGAAAACAAAATGTCTCTAGCCTGCACAGGGGCTGAGTTATGGTATGAAACCCCAAGGGGTCCAAAGGACCCCTTAACACCCTGAGAATGCAGAAAATCCTAACACCACACAAGGGTTAAACCTTGTTCAGGAGGAGAGCAGATATATGTGCTGGTTAGGATATTGCTACAATGTAGGAAAAAATTACAGATGAGGCTATAATTTTCCGCTACGGTAGGAAGAAATTTTAGGAAGGAAGAAATTTCACAACACCGGTCCCTCCATCCCTATATTTCATGCTCCATATTGCCACAGCTTCCATTCTTTCTTTTATTTTTTTCTTTGTGCGGCTTATTTCAGTCTTAATTGCTATGCACCCCGTGTTTTAAGGTGGTATATTCCATGCGCTGCAGCTTTGTACGTCCTCTGTCTCAGAATGTCACACGCTCCCTCATTTGTCATTCTTCCCAGAACTCAGAGGATGAGCACCGAGGAGAGCTGGAGGTGAAACTTCAGAAATCACATGCTGACAAAGGGGCTCACTTCTCACATGGGCTTTATTATGCACGACCGAGCCCACAATAACATACAGACATGAAAAGAGAGATAAAGGTAAACACATACATTTACACGCCCTCACACACGTGTGAGAGTGTGTGTCTGCACAAGCCGCCTCTGCCTTGGCTAGTCATCTCTGTCTAATTAGGAGGCAATAATCCGCTAGAGAAGAGTCATCAAATTCAGCCAAAAACAAACAGTCTCCATAAGCAGAAATGCATTATACTCCCCCACATGCATGCACATCCACACATGCACAAATCATCCTACCGTTACACAAATGTCAGCCTTACATAAGCACCACTTGGAAGAATAGCTTCAGCGAAAAAGGAGGGAAAGGCATCTTTGTTTTGCCTTTGTTTCTGTAGATTTGTTTCAACAAAGCCATTAAACATTCATTGCTTCGGCAATGACTTGAGGTGGCTTCCTTGGCAGCAGATAGCTCGCCACTTTAGAAGAGACTCGGGCTAAAAATAGCTTAGTGTTCCCCATGCATAATGAATGGCCAGAAACAGTGCTAGCGCTAGCTCCGTCCAGGAGCGATCTGCTACGCTCCGTTTGCCCGTCTCAGCTCCCTCCCCCCCACAAGCGTTCCGAGGGAGCGTTCCCAGACAGGTGCTCTGAGCCAGACAGTATTCCCACATAAACATTCACAGACCAATTCCCTGCCAATCCTCTGCAACAACGTTCCGTTCCCATTCACCTGTCATGCTTCAGCAGGAACACAAGTCATGTCTGTCCACCTGTTAGCTTAGGTAATGGTGGACTACTTTAGGGGGGGCCCACACACAAATGTGCACCCAGGCGCACGCACATACAAACAGCATGCAGCTTCCTGAGGATTATCTCGCTGTGGTCAATTTCTGCTTGGCTTGGTGAGGCTCATTTCCTGCCCAGCATCTACTCTCTACAGGGCCACACCAAATGCACACACGTTTTGATGGGCTTGCACCTTTATAGCACATGCATAAGCAGCTGCTGGATATAGGTTCCTTTAGCTCCGAGTCATTCATGTGGCTTCCTAAATGCTAGGGTGTGTTTATCCAGGGCCAGACTGCCACTCTAAACTCATTTAGGCCGGTTTTAATGGATAGCTCAAAGCCAAGGATTCTTTTTGAAACCATTAGATCATTCGTCCTGGCTGGGAAACATGGCAATTTGCAATTTCATCTCTATGTTGTGCTCCCTCCATCCAAATATCTGTCTTTCACTCAAGCTCTCATCAGTCCCCCCCCTCTTTGACTTCCAATGCATCTTGTTCTTTATATCTTTTTCAGCCTTCTCCATCTATTTATACTGGTGTTCTTTAGATGCTCTCCTCTCTCTCTCCTTTTGATTTATTTCATGCAAGATGTCTCATTAAACAGCTTCAAAAGTCAAAGTTTGAGTTTCTGTATCTCTGCCCCCATTTGCCTTTTTGTGCCTCTTTTTATGCCTCTCTGTAATTTTTTTTCTTCCTGTCTCCGTCTCTCTTGCTCGGCACAGACTGAAAGAAGCCCCAGAACAGAAAGTGTGGGTGTACTCGAACAAGAATGAGAGGAAGAGAGAGTGTGCCTGCAAGCCTCACTCTCCCTCTTTGCCAGTGTCTGCCATTAGGGTGTCAGTGGCAGAGTGAATTTATTTGCTGTGCGGTTACTGGGCTAATGATTGATGTTGCCCCAGCAAACAGTAAACCAATTAGAAGGCTGATGTAACGTCATTTTAAAAGCCTCCTAATCACGTTGCTCTTGAACCTGGGACCCGGGCCTTCCCTAATGAAGATTTATACTGGATCAAAGGAGAGCCTAACGCCATTAACAATAGATTGTATTCCACCAAAAATCACATTAGGACTTCTCTGCCCACCCCTCTCCCTCCCATCAGGCCTCTGCTAAATATATCTGCTGATTACAAGTGCAGATGCACAGAGGAATGGAGAAATGGGAAGAGCGGGAAAGCGAGGCAGGGAGGGACACAGGGGCTGAATGTTGGCCCAAAGTTGTTGAGAATAAATGCGTATAATGATGAACAAACTCATCACCGCAGATGTTTGTGTGTGTGTGTGTTCTTGTGTGTGCGGTAGAAAAATAGCTGTGAGGTGCTGATATAAGCATGCAGGGCCTGTAAAAGCCACCAAGACAGAGTCTAGTGATGAAAGAGAGAGCTCAGTGCTGGGGAAACTAACTAGTTTGTCTTTGCAACACAGATTCTCCTGCCGGCACTTAAAATTCATCATCTCCTTACCTTTCACTTTCGGGTGGATTATTAATGTCCTATGGAAAATAAGTCCAAGTACACCAACTCACTGGCAACCAATCTGCACTCTGTAGACTGTAGCGGTTGCTTTCACTTGCATCATTGTTTTTCGGTGATGGCTTACAAAGGTGGGAGGGTGACATTTAAAATGTAATCCATTAACAAATCAACAATTGTCAACTTAAATTTGTCATGCAAACCACAAAAGAAGTCAAGTTTAAGAAGCACAGAGTGTTTCCTTTTGTTAGGTTAGGATTATGCTTATCTAAAATATGTTGCAATTTCTTTTTTCTCCTCATAAATTTGGCATTTTACAGAGCTACTTTAATACAACAAATGCCATATAGCCTCATGGATATGGCAATGAATACATTTTAAACTTATTCATGAATGATGTCACAGTGAGTAAGTGGCTTATTTCCTCCCAATAAAACCACAGTTATTACTCACCATCATGTGAATAAAAAACCCCAAAGCTCTAAAGCTCTGACAGAGCCCTTCTTAAAGCTCTGTCTCTATTTTTTTCTAATCCCTTTATATTACTTAGATGATAATGTAAGCCAAGTGTCTTTGGTCTGATTCCTAGCCTTGCAAACATATGCTGTCTTTAGAGGAATGCAGAAAGGGGAGAAACAAAAGGGTCGGTACAGAACCAGATATGTCATTGAATTAAAACAAACAAACAAACAAAAATGCCTGGCATTTTACTGAACAAAGACTAAATCAGATCAGGAAATGGACACATGTTGAGGCACTGCAGCGACCCAGAAGATGGATGAGATATCAGCACAAACGCACAATACATAAACGGATAAAAGCATGGTCGAATGGAGCGCTCGCTTACCCGTGGAGGAGGGCTGGGCTCGGAGCAAGTATGAGTCCTCTGGGTGGGGCTCCAGGTGAGAGTGGGTGGAGTTTTTCTCCAGCAGGGGCACCTGACATTCCCTGATGGGTGGAGATGGACCGGGGGAGGGGTGGTGGGGGGCAGAGGAGGACGAGGACGGAAGGGAGGGAGGGAGCAGGGTGGAGGAGGAGGTTGGAGGGAGTGGGCGACCTGGAGGATGGAGGGACAGAAAAAGAGGAGAGAGAAGGACAGAGGGGATGTTAGACAAACAGATGACCGACAATGATACAGAGGCCTCTACAGAGAGACTAAATGAGATGTGGATATCTTTGATGGATCCCCAAAACCGGTCAGGTCACTTAGAGGAATCTAGTTTCTCCCACATCTCTTTTAATCCAAAGTTAAAGCTTTTTCATTTGAACTTCTGTCTGTCAAACACATAATTTCTATAAAACCAAAATGTAGGAGGAGTAACTGGGACATGAGTCGAAGACATTTATTTTCAAGGTAGTACTTCAAAATGAAAATATAAACGGATATTTGGCACGGCAGGGTGCAAAGATGAAAATCACAATCTGCAGCATGGACAAAGAACTGTGAGGCAGGTAGTACTCAACAAAGCTGTTTAGCTAAACTGTATCGTAGGTGTAGATAAGAGCAATGTAAAGGAGGTTGAATGCAAAGAGGGAAGGTTGCTCGGGTTCTACAGGCCCACAGAACAACACCAGGTCTTCTCATTGCAATCAGGGATCACAAGGGAACTTGCAATTTTCATTGTACACATTGTTAGTTATAACAGGCTGGTTTCTTAAATGCTCCCCTCCCAAAAAAAAAAGAATTAAAGAAAGAAAGAAAGCCTTAATTTACCCCCCTCCCCAGCCGATTTAAATACATAAATACAAAAAAATAATGTGATCTTTTTGACTTTCATGCAACTGGACTCACGCAGGACATCTGCCACTGCACATACATTGAACAGTAGAAAGCTATTCTGTTGAAAAGCAGCTACAGCAAACACAGTGGCAACATTAAGACCTCAGTAATAAGAAATACCAAATTATAAATTCTTAAAATATGGTTATGGCTATGCGAGACCATAAACTACTTGTTGTATGAACAAATTCAGTTGTAGATGCTTTGGAACTGACAGGGATGAAATTTACTGGCAGTGAATTTAACTTTTCATTTGTTAGTAGAAGAATGGCCTGTTTCTTCTCTCAAATGTCATCTAGTCCCACTTTAACACCGATGGTGGGAAATCATTTATGTGAGGACCTACATGCATTGTTCAATTGTCCTCTACATGGATGAGACAAAGGAAAGTTATCAGCCAAGTCTTTAAATAGTGGGAGCCATGGGATGCGTGGACACAATCAGGCTGTCCCATTCACCAGAGAGACAAGAGAGGGATGGAGAGATTTCACACTACTCTCCGAAGGCTTGGAATCAAGGACAGAGACAAATCTAATAAATTCTATTTAGAGATGGCTCAAAATATAGAATAATTATGACTGCCATATTTGCAGCTCAATCAATCAACAATATGGCAAGAATGAGGCCACCGAGTCCAGCCAATCCACTGAAGGACGTATGTTATTATAACGACTAATTAGATAACTGAATAAAGATGTTTTATTGTCTCCTGATTCTAAATGATATCCCTTCTACATTTAAAATTATAGCCTGAGGCGTCTGATGTTTTCTTTTACACACATTCCCGTTTTTCTTTCTCCCAGTGGTACCCTGTTTTCAAGTTTTACAAACTTTCTTCATTTTATTTATTATTTAATGGTTAAAGGAAAAAAAAATCACCCATAGAAAGTGGGTTACAATGCACATTGTTTCAGCCTTTGTTATTTTTTTCCTCTACTTTTATGGCGTGAGACAACTGTCAAAAATGATGTATAAGTTAGTATTCAGTCAGTCATCTAAGTCATGCATAAAAAAAGAGAAAAATATATATTTTATTAATTCTCATATGAGTAAAGTTATATAAAAAATGCTTAATTTGGCTTTTGTCCATGAGAATATCATTCAAATCATATGATCAAATCAAATCAAATCAGATGATCTGTGTGAATGTTTTATTGACAGTGATGCTCAGTTGTTTCTCTGTGTTCATTATGAAGAAACCGCAACCGTAAAATTGTACTTCGTATTCATTTTATCAAATTCTCACAGACAAAACACAAGACAAAATACAAATTAAACATTTTATATACGACTTTACTCATATGAGAATATTTTTTTTTATTTAGATTTTTTTATTTAACCTTAGATGAAATGCTAAATTGTGCACGTACATTGTTTTCGACTGCTGTCTGACACCATATACTTTTTCTCAACTTTTTTTTTCTTTTTGTGGTGTAAAAAAGGAGCAGAACTTAAAAAAAAAAAGAAAAGAAAAACTATAGGTGCATTAATAGTCTTCCTCCTCTTCCCAATTTTCTGTACTGGCACTTGCTAAGAACACATAAGTATTGTGTATTTCTGTGTTGAGGACATTCACTATGCCATCAGAGTATTGACAGAAGTCAAAATCTGCAAAGGCCATGATGGATGGGGCGACTTATTCAGGTGACTGTGCAATACTGCTCGCATAAGGGAAAAAGTGCCTGGGTGAGGAGGGGGGGGAGGGAAATCAATAGGTCATCATTTAACACACAAGACAGTTGGCTGTAGTTGTTGGCTAACCTGTCCGTTCATGCTACATCAAAATGAAAAGCAGAAGTCATAAAAAATACATTTTATTTCAGTTTTACCCCAGGTGACCTTGCTGCTTTGTGCAGATGCATTTGATAGAAATCAAGGCAGACTGATGCCTCTGTCCTGCCGGCCAACGCTGCTCCACCTCGGAGCTTTGCATCACAGAAACCAGAGCTAGGATCGATCCACAGCCCCACGTTAACTGCACCCCAGAGAGACGCCAGCCTTGTCTTCTGTTTAGGTATGTGTGTGCGCGCCTCGGTGTGTGCATACGGTCAATCTCATCAGAGCAAACAGAGAAAAATGGATAAACAGTGGCAAATCAAACACAGCGGCTGGCGGGAGGGAAAAAGGAGATGAGAAGAGAGGGACAGTGAGAGACGGATGGTGAGGCAGGACAGACCTTAAGGTCGCGGGGTAACCAGTGGAAAAGAGGACTAAAAGAGAGAGAAGAAATGAACGGAAACAGAGAGGGACAAGAAAAGGGGAACGTCCGGGTGCTACGAACTTGCAAATTTACTGCCTGTGAAAAAGATGGGTAGATGGCAAAAGAGGAAAGTATAATCAGAGGTGAGAGATAATAAGAGGGGGCTGGGCAAGCCATGAGCAGAGACAAACAACAACAACAACAACAAATTAAAACAAGAAAAAAAAAACACACAACGGTCAATCACCCCTCAGTTATGCTGTGAAAGGTTCAAACCATCTGCATATTTCACAAGTCCTGTAATGAGGCTATTGCTGACAAAGGGCAATGAAGAATGTCTGTGTTTAACACAGTTTTACTGCTGTTATGTGGTTTTATCACAATTTTGTAAGTTTCAGGCTGTGCACAGAAGGTTATGTGTATGCCAGAGTAGTTATTAATATTTTAAATTACTTTAATTACAAAAAAAAAGGAAAAATTGCACTAGTTGGCCAAAAGCAATTAAGGGAACTTTAATCTCCTTAGCAATTATGCTGTGGGGCATCCTTAACGCAGTCATTTCTGCCCGCTACATTTCTAGAAAGGTCAGTGGAAATTGCTTTGTGTTATTAGAACAAAGACTTGGCAATGAGTGCACGTGGTTCTCTTGACGATTTGTTCATTGCCATCCTTCAGCTGCCTCCCTGGCCATCTGTACACAGCTCTGTCCTTCTCCCTGCGCCCCAATCTTTAAAATCTGCCGTTGTCGCGCAAGTGTTGATTAGTGCGAAAAAGAAGTATATCATTGTGGGGTTGGGGGGGATTATGCGTTCGAGGCATTCATAGTCTTTAGCGCTTTATTAAAGCATTAAAGTCCCTGGTTGATTTGACTACAATGTAAAAACAACAACAACAACAACAAAAAACATAAAAAAGACCAAAAACACAATTATCATTTTCACTTGCTTCTAAGAGTCTGTATTATCTTTGCCTGTTGCTTTCCTTATGTTTTCCTTGTTGACTGTTAAATGATTTTTCCTCCATCTCCAAGTCTCTCCCCGTCTGCGTTCCTCCATCCCTCCCTCCATCCCTCCCTCCATCGCTCCCCAGCTCCTGCCTCCGCCCGTCCACCCGTCCACCCATCTGGCTGAGGTGAGGAGAGGGAGGCCGGGGAGAGCAGAGCGGGGCGAGGGATGGAGTGACAGCTGGAGCCCAGTCAGACAAGGAGAGACAAATTACCCCTCTAACGAGAGCCATTCATCATCTCCTCATCCCTTCCTTCTTTCATCCCTCTCTTCTTGCACACCTCTGCGTGGAATCCTGCGCACCTGGATAGCGAGTCTGGCAGAGAAAAATCCCCAAAATATATAAATCCACCGCACAACTTTACTCGTTGTTGCTCTTGTTTCGTTGCGACTTCAAGCGACTTGTGCTGTCAGGTCAATCAGCACGTGCTTCCACAAAGACGATGGAACAATAACGAAGTTGGGGGGGGGAGGGGCACAACAAGAGAGGGATGATGTAAAACGACTGAATGAGCAGTAAGCAGGGAAGAGGGAGGAAAGAGAGGCGACACACCCATGCTGGCACATGAAGAGGCTCATTACCATGGCTGCTGTCACCGCAGATGTTGGACTGAGGGGGAGCTGTCAGTCAGTGTGCATATATCTGTATACGTATATATGTGTGTGTGTGTGTGTGTGTGTGTGTGTGTGATAGTGCCTGACAGTGATCTCGGGGCTATTTAGACAGCTGCTGACACAATGAGCCCTTTTCTCTATTTATCTATACAGTGCAGTGTGCCCTCCGTCTCATCCCTCTTCCTCTTTCCCCCCCTCCCTCCCGTATTTCTCAAAGCGTTGTCTCCCGTTTCCTCTTTTTCATAATTTTTTTTCAGATGTCACATTTAGTGTAACTGAGCTCCTTTCACACTGTTGTTGCCTGTGTGTATAAGCAACACACAGATGCTGCAGCCCGTCCAGGAATCTTCTGCGCTTTGTATCACTAATGTCTTCTCTTACCCCCCCCCCCCTTTTTTTTTCTTATTCTGTAATCTGCTCAGTTGCTGAAAATGAGTGATATGAGAAGAGAGGGAAAGGAATGATGAGCACATGACTCAACAGATGTATTTTAATTAGTAAAGTTGGGCTCTCATAGCTGAAGAAATGATTGTATCACTGGCTCTGTCTTTGATGTAAGTGTGTCTGGGTTCTTCTGTGGCCTAGAGCTCTCCTCTGCTCACGCTTCGCTCTTTTCTCTCATCTTGCCTGCATCAGTTGGTTGTTGCACAACTATGGGGGAACTCTTCCCGTACAGGCAGATCCCACAAACAGCCTTGAGCTGAAGCTGAAGATGCTTTTTACCCAGAGGGGAAGAAGGCGTTATGCACACTTACACCATCACGCTGTGCTGCTTTTAGCTTTTATAGATTTGGGACGCATTCTTTGAAGATAAGCTTTTCACTCAAAAATATCTGGTTATCATTTATTATTATTATTATTAACACACTATGTAAAAATGAAACATTTAATAAAAGAAACCCCCAAAACAAAACAAAAAGCATTTTCACAAAACTTCCTGCACTGTTGTCTTCATGCAGTTGTGGTGCACTTTTTAAATGTTTCAGCTGCATTATTTAAACGCACTGTGAAATGTCTGCAATGATTTGTTTGACACATAAATACATTAAACACTTGAAGAGTCAGCGTCAGCTCAGGCAAATAGCGAGTCTAGTTTTAAAAGAATGTGTGCGAATAGCTATCAGGGGTTTGTGTTGCCTCTATGAGATTACAACGTTGTTCTCATGCACTCTCAGGTGCTCCGTGTGGTGTACCAGGTAACGCAGCCAACTTAATGTAGCTTCCAGACAAAAACAACCCACTCACACCCACTAACATCTGGCTTTTCTCTCCAGTGGGATTGTGGGATGGCCCAATTAAACAGTAGGATACAATAGGCTTGATTAAAATGTATAATCACAATTATTTTCATCAATTTAAAAAAAGAGATCTTGATGATTGAAAATGATATCCTTTTGATTTTGGATGCAAACATCTATACATCTAAAACAAACGTCCCTGTCAGGGAGTGTGGAAGTGCTGCAAAGAAAAACGGTGCAACGCATTCACTGCAAAATGCAATGCAGCACAATAGTTATTTTATACTGAAAATGTACTGAAGTCATAATAGTTTGATATCAGAACTATAAATTAAAACAAAAGGGGATTAATTGCATAGCCCAGAGAAGTGGCAGAACTGAGATTCATGCCAAGGCTGCAATATCTTGGAAGCCATGAAGGCTTGTTCCCTCTGTGCGTAACTTCTGTGACTCTTGTCATCTCAGCCACAAATTCAATGAGCTTACATTTGAGCAGCAATTCAGTCAGAGTTTAGTGTAAAAAGAGACTGAAGAAAAATACATAATTCTAACCAGTTGGCTTTATACTGTTTACTTATCCTGCGCTCATGTTTAATTTTTTTCATCTCCCCTGTTGAGTTTCACAGTCCTTTGAAAGTAGCAAGAACACTCAGATTTTTAAATTTCATTACACAAATCCTGATAATATTTTCAGAATCTATGCTACATGTAAAGAAAAAAAAGCTGTTTCAAAGCTACATAACAATTTCTAATTAAACTTTTAGATGCAGCTAAACTAGATGTGGACAGAAAGAGTAATCTGAAGCAGAGTTCTTCAGAAGAGAAAAAACTAAAAGCGCACGGAGAGCTGAAAGAAACAACATATCTTGAGTTGCTTGCATTTCTCCATCTTTCAGTCATAAATCAAACCCAACCTCTACTAAAGTTGCCATAGAGGTCGTTTAGAAATAATAGGTTCATATAATTTTTTTTTAATGCCATGTAAAGACCAGCACACAGGAATTATAGTGAGCAATAACAAGACAAATCAAGATAGAAGGAAAGGGAGGGAGATGATGTGCTGAATAAAGGTGGATTGTGTCAAGTGACAAACAAAACAAAGGAACAAAAAACAAGCAAACAAAAAACATAAGACCTCAAAACCTGCAAATCTACAAAGACCCACAACAATATTCATCTTACATGCAATGTAATAGGAACTGATTTGTTAACTGTAGAATTTTACTGTAAAAATGGGCCTAAAGAAAGGAGAATATGGGCTGGGTTTACCCCAAAACTCTGTAAAGTTGTGTATATGTTTTCTTCACCAGAATGACACCTCAAGTGCATCGTGGCTGCAATCAATCACCCCAAATTAGGAAAATACTAAAACTTAAACATTTTAGTCAAGTTTCAGCACATTTTTCTTCTAAAAGAAGACATTTTTCATTCAAATTTTCCTTCCAATTTAATTTTAGGACATTATCTTCCCATCTTCTTCTTAGTAGTTTTTTTCTTTCAAACACATAGGCCTTGAAACACTGTCATACCTACAGTCTTGAAAATGAGGCACATCTATGCAGCTATGACACATGCACATGGCAAGAACATGCATGTTTGTCAAACTGTACAATGTGTAAGGCAGTGAAACTCCAACACGTGGTTCAGGATGCTCTTCCTCACTCCCGCCTTTGCTCAAGGAGCATTTTGACTTTAATGAGGACAAACCTGATGTGACACAGGGAAATACACTAAACTTTTACACCCAGATGCATAAATTCAGTCCAGCCTATCTGCATCTGCTAAGTGAAACGTGCACCCCTGCTGCTGGCGTGTGCCTATGTGCGTGGCTGTGTGCACATTAGGATGCTACAACACACTCACGCTGTCCACTGTCAGAGATGTCCACTGAGTGACTTAGGGCGACCGTGGAGGCTGCATTACCATATAAATTACATCCATGTTGTTGCTGGCGCTGTGGATTGATGGTATTGTTATGGATTCCACACGTCGGAGCCTCATTGAAAACAATCAAAATAAATAGCCTCCTCCTTCCACATAAATACAAACACACACACGGGTGCACAAACAAGCACTCTTGGCTTATGGTGCACACTCACAAAGGGGCACCTACGCAGTGCACGTGAAAAGTCAAAAAAAGCTGTGAAGACCCTCGACTCAAGGTGCAGAGGGATAAGCACCAATCTTCCCCAACCCTTTATTACCTCTGAAAGCTCTGTAATAGCTGAGAGGAGTACATCTACAGAGGGGGAAAGATCTCTACATAAAGTTGTGTGTGTCTGTGTGTATGTGTGTATAACTTGGAAAATCTGGACCCATCAGGTTTCCTTCTGCTGCTGCGTTAACTAAGCTGCTTGGTGGTGGCTAATGACTCAGCGTGACGGCGGGAGAAAATACAATAAAAATATAAATCAGAAACAACATGTGGTGTTGTGTATAATTATGGGGTAACAACAAATATAAAAGCAAAGAAATGTCTGATTTCAAGAAAGATGCCAGGGCTTCAAAGATTATCAGACAATGATTTCCAAATTGTCATTTTAGTTACCATGACAGTGGCTGTAACACATGAAAATCTTTTTTTTTTTTAATTGAAGCGTTAAATAAATTGGTGGAAGATGTTTTCACGGCACAAGCGAGGACGATTCTGCCTTTTCTCACTTGAGAGAGAAGTTGAAGGTGAAATGGTGACAAACTCCTTCACTCCTGAAAATAGAAAACTTGCGTGTAACGGCCTTGCACGTAATGACGACCTGCCTGCCAGCAGCTTTGGACAGAACCTCTAGATTAATTTTTCATCCGTGGACCAGAGAGAAAACTTGTCATTTTAATATGAAAAAGCTATTAGATACTGAAAGGCAACGCAAAACGAAATAGACACAAAGCAATCCATCGGGTTGGGTGGGTGGGGAGGTTAGGGGTGGGGGCAACCCTTTTATTCATACCTGTAAATGCTGCTAAATCATTTGCAGAAAATTGAAAGACACACGAAAAAAAAATGTTTGGAGGATAACACATGGATATGAATTAGGAAAGAATTATTACCCTTCAGCACAAAATGATTTCCACATGCACACCTGCAAAAAACGAGTTATTGCTGATTTAATTTCAAAACCCAGCCTTGATTACAATTGTAATTAATGTTTGCAAAAAGATTAATCTGAGGCTGTGACACGGTCTGATAAAGATCGAGGCAAGACCGAGACAGACGGAAAAGGTTTTCAGTGCCATTCTGGACGAGTATCAGCAGTAACCTCTTTAAAGTTAGTCACTGAAGATCAAACTGGGTGCTTACACCGCTGAAAAAGCCTTATATGTTTGTCTCATCATTTCTTTTGTGGCGAAAAAAAAGAAAACGTCTTTGCAGAGACCCCAATTTGTGGAATGGAGAGACAAAGCCAAAGCAAAAGGAAAGATAAAACACTGAATGCATGTAGAAAAACTCACGAGGAGATGCATGAACAACACAACAACATGCAGATTTAAGAAGCACACCGTGAAGAAGACACTATACGTGCACACTTTCATATTCACACATGCATAGGCACCTATACTGAACACAGCAGGGTCCCTTTGAACCAGCTGCCAAACGCTGCAGTTGCTATGACAAGACTGCTCCATAAAAAACAAAAAAACTGCTGAGAAACAAAAAGAAAAATTAAAGAAAAGAGAAAAAAAAAGATCTGAGAGAGAAAAGAACAGTGGGTGGAAGAGCCAAAGGAGAAAGCAAAGCGATTCGGATTAGTCTACTGCACGGCTGCGTCAAGCTGCGACTTTGTGTTAGCGTGAACTCCTTTCAATTTATATGTCTTTTTGTATTACACCGCATCGTGTGTATATGTTAGTAATTATGAGTCAGCACTGTCTCATGTGACGGGATAGATGTGCACGCACATCTCCTGTGATGGGATCAGCTTTTTTTTCTTTTTCAAGTCGACGGATAATGACTGAATGTACTGGGGTCTGTTGCAGAGAGAATCCTGTCCTCTCTTTGATGTTTTGCAGTGCCTATTGATAGTAAGAGCAGGAAAAAGTACTGAGATTGTGCTTTCGGTAACTTCCTAACTGTTGAGCGCTGTGCACTCTCAACGCGAATAAGCTTAAGGCTCCTCACTGTTCAAAATGGAAGACTTTTTCTCTCAGCTCCTGCACCTGAATGTTAGTTCTTGGTGGGTTACATACAACATCAGTACTCTTGAGTCCTTTTTGCTTTAATGTGCAGTTTTTAAACAAGGGAAGGTACACTATAACTGAGAATATTCTTCAGGATTTTGGAAAGGTTCTTTCAATTTGTAAAGGCCAATGTAACGGAAATAAATCTCTCCATTTAAAAATGGTTACAGCGAAGAAAAGAGGGCTATATTTCTCTCAACAAAACAGTGCATTGGACCATAATATCATTTTACCATGATGGTAAAATGGTATAAAATATAGCCATTTCTAAACCCAATCAGAGTTAGACTGTGGGGCTCGCTTAATAGAAGTGACATTTTGGGTATCACAAAATGTAATTTTTTTTGAGGCTCTCAGCTAAATCCTGCTTTGAAACTGCCCACTTTGAGCTTACCATCATTTAAAGAATTTGCTCAGGAGCCTAATCACTGATTGAACTGTATTATTAGCTGCTGCTTAAGCAAATCAGATGTTAATTAGATCCAGATTGCCAGCTCAAATGGAATAAAAGGCACAGAACAGAATCAATCTATCTATCTATCTATCTATCTATCTATCTATCTATCTATCTATCTATCTATCTATCTATCTATCTATCTATCTATCTATCTATCTATCTATCTATCTATCTATCTATCTATCCTTTCCGCGATAACATGTCCACGTCATACAGCCTTACAATTAGCACCGCTTGCATCAGCTGACATCAGCTGACTCAGAGGAATATCGAAGTCCCCGTGCTAATGGACTTAACATGCAGCTGTGCATTTAGGTGCATGTGTGCATTTCGGAGTGCTTGTTTGTGGCCCCGTTTTGCACAAACACTCTCTTGCAAACGTGATGCAACTCCCCCAGGCGCGACCTGCAAACCCTTTCAGCTCATAAACAGTTGTGCCCTGCCAAGCACAGGCAAAAAAGCCTTTACAAGGTAGCGGCGGAGGCCAGGAGCCCAGTCAAGTGTTCGCCGTTAAACTGTTTCAACGACGTCAGTTCAATCACTACGAACTACAGACCTCTGAGACAAATAACAAATGCTAATCTTTGCAGAAAGGAGCCAAGTCAGTCTGTATAAGCTCAGATCGTTGAATGAGATTTTTAATTACTGCATGACCTGGGGTATATTAGCGAATATTAATGAGGATCATTAACCTAGAAGTAACTAAGACCCCTCCTCCTTAACTACAACTGATAGCACCTCTGCTGTCTACTTCTAAACTGCTAGTGTGTGTGTGTGTGCGTGTGCGCGCATCCATGTGTATGTTCATAAAGAAATTTTTCACAGAAGGCTTACTCCATCTTTTGTAACAAATTGAATGTCTTTGGCATAAGAACATTTGTGAAGTCAGTCTCCTGTTATGTTGAAGGAATTATGCAGCTGAAAGTCTGAACTCAGGTTAAAGGAAAAAAGGAAGTGTGTTGAATACAGAACCTCGACTTGTAACTTTATTATTTTTGAGCCCATTTATAGAAAATGAAGGATGGCAGGGCCAAGCCCAGTGGAATTTTTATCTGCCTGTCATGTGTCTCAAACAAAGAATAATATTGATTTTTCAATGAGGAGAAAGTTGGAACAGCAGAGAACAAAACGAGGAGGAAAAGAATTTGGACTGATATATGCAAAGGTTGAGATAATTTTAATGGAAAAAAAGAAGAGGACGTGCAAAAGAAAGAAGGATGTTTGTGGATGTCTCTCTAACTATAAAAGGTTGAGGTGGAAGAGAGGAGGCCCCACTTTTTCAAGTCCTGCAGTGTAAATGTCAGGGCTGATACAGATGTAATCCACCCATCATTTCAGGTATCTGGCCCCCACCCCCTAAACCACACATACACACATACACGTACATGCACACGCAAACACACAGTGTCGCTTTTCTCCAGCTTCAGTCTTGTGCTGCCATTACACTGCAGACTCAGTGGTACAGAGCTTTTATGTCAGAAGAGGGCAGACCAGCCGTATTTGTCTTGGAACATTTGCTAAGCATACACACAAACGCATCTACACACCCATTCATGCACAGTCGCCTGTGTAAAGATACACTAATGCACATGTGCACACACACACACACACTTCATTTTTATCTCTTACTCTGTCCATTTCTTTCTGCTCTCCTGTCTCAGCAGTTTATCCTTTCATCTTTACATAACTGTGGGGTCCCTCAGTGACCAGTTCTAAAAGTAGCTGTTCCAGAACGTACACACACAACGCCGCTAATCCGCAGTGCAGGGACCCATCCACCCGAGGCTCATTTACCCGCTCCGAATCCATCTCCTGCTTCCTCATGTCAGTAAACCAACTGGAATAAAATACCAATAAGATAATAAGAAGACAGTGTTATGGGATTCAATTCCACTGATACACACATAGGGCTTATATTATAAAATATAGGTCAAAACAGGAGAGGTAACAATGTTCCTTTGTGTTGTGAATCTAAGAAAAAAAAAGATCCTGAGAGCTTCAGGAGGTTACGTGGACAATGGAGGCAGTCACGTGAACAGGGAGCTACTCTGGCCGGCGCTAGTGTAGAATAAGAGGGCATAATACTGATCTCTGCCAGCCTTTAATATTATATTGTACAGTCTAATGGTAAGTGTAATATAGCTGAATGCACAATAGTTTGTAATGTGATGAATATGGACTATGGCAAGTGGGCTCGGGGTGTATTTTATGCAAATTTTTTGTCTGAATGTGCACGCATCCCTCGTCTGTACGTCGCGGATTAATTGCCATTCCCAGTGGTCGTCAAGAGAGCGCAGGGCTCCTGCGGGACATCTACACCTTCATTAGACTCTACTGATCATCACAGTGCATTACCAAGAGAGGGTCTGTTCCCATCTTTCATCGCTCCTTCACTCTGCTGTTCCCTTGCTGCTTTCTCATTCTGCCATTCCTCCCCATTTTTCTTTTCTTTTTTTTTTTTTTTACACAGTGCATTACTGCATCTAAACCAGGCCCTGTAGCGTTGCTTTCTTTAAATATTATCTTCATGGCTTTTTCCGGGTTTGTTAGATCCTATTCAGAAAGAAAAAGGACGGACTGGAAAAAGTGGAAAGAATCTGTTATCCCCTTCCAACCGACGTTTATGCCTTTTTCATGTCAGTTTAACTTGCAAACCTTCTGAGTAATGTCAATTTATATGTAACTACACAATTCTGTCCCAAAAGTGGTTTTGTTTAATTTGAATTTCCCAGTAGATCATTCTGAACTATTAATGAGGGCCACACAAGGAGACAGTTTCTGCACAGATGATGAGGTTTCTTAAGTCTCTCTTGCAAACAGCGAATGGTATGTGCAAATACCGTTTACAGAGTGACTGCAAATAGAAGTTTATCATAAGATTGTTAATGCCTACTCTATGCAAATTTGTGAAGGCCTATGGCAGAATTTGCAGTATTTTTATATGGCACCTACCAATTTATTAAAACATTAAAAGACAAAGTGACCTCATCATACTGCTTGTTAGTTGTGTTGGTCGCGATGCATGAAGGTTTTAAAACAGCAAGAGTTGTTGCAGCTCAGGAAACAACTTTTCTGACCCCTCTGTTGAAAAGCAAACTTCTAGATTAGCTGGACTTTAGCACAGCTGCTCTGCGATCGCCCCTGAACCTCTGCTCCGCTGTGCATTCTTCTCCCCGTCTATTTGCAATAGCTTATGATTTCGCCGCCTCCCCTCTCATCCTTCAATATTTCTGTCATCGCCCATTCAACCCCCGCATTCTTCCTCTCCACCCTCGCTTCACACTTTTTTATTTATTTATTTATTTTAGCATCTTCATTCCCATTAGACTTCCTTTCGTCATTATCTCACTGTTAATACTTCTTGCTGTCTCCATCCCAGTGCAAGTAGTTCCTATCCCCGGGGGGTAAGTTCGCTTGCACTCTGCACACCCCTACAGACATGTAAGGCAGCCCCCCCCCCCCTCCCTTCGACTCATTCCTCTTCTCTCCAACTCTCTCTTCTCCTTTCTCCGCAGTGGCTGAGAGACGCCAGCTGGAGGAAGCAGAGAGAAATGGGCCCAATTACAGCATCGGGAACTGAAAGTTGGCTAATTAACTCTAATTCGCTAACAAACTGCTTTTTCACCAAGAATCATCTCTCTCTGTCACATGGCATACGCATGCACAAAAGTCTCCATGTGAATACGCTGCCAAATAATAAAAGAAAGTGCAGAAACCCATCTACACAACTCCAGGTACACACACACACACACATATAAAAAAAAAACCCTCCCACCAAACCCACTCCACACACACACACAATGAAACTCACATGCCCACACAAAAAGCACACAGACCCACTTGCTCAGCTGTATTTACTGCAAGGGCAATATGTTGATTACGTTAGCGAGGCTGATTATTGCACAGTGACAGTAAAGGAAACAAATGTCTTTCATAGGCAGGCATCTATCTCTGCGAGAGAGCTTCCAGCTATAGACTGGAGTGGCAAATGACTCGCGCCGCATCCAGCTTTGACAGACAAAAGAAAAGAGTGCAGGAAGAGGAAGAATGGAGAAAGAATAAAAAGAAGTGAGCCGTTGCACAAATGAGGTGCGAGCGGAGGAAGACAAGAAAAAAAAAAAGAGTTAGTGGAGCCCCAGATGGAGAGGAGCGAACAGATGAAGAAAATGATGAAATAAAATGAGCGATGCGTGCGGGCAGGAGATGAGATAGTGTGGAGAAAGGTGAAAAGTGATTCTGTGGATTTTGCATTAAAGCTGTGAAATAGTTTGCCTGTACAACAGGGCAATTAGGAGGTGAGCAGTGTTATCCAGAGGAAAAATGCTATCTGGTGTATTACGCACACACACACACCAGACACAGGACGTGCCATTACTGTACATGGAATTATAGTGGATGAAACATGTTAATGCTGGATCATTAACGAGATAGCGCCTCATCCCCGTCTAAGATGCCATTTCGCAGTTTTGGCGATGCCTTTCCTCTGCAATCCTCCATCTTCTTCTCTCACTTGCTGCTCCTTCTTTTACCAAATTTCACTTCGTTCTCCTCCAATAAATTTCTGCCCAGTGACTTCCTCTCCAACCCTACCTTTCTTATTGATTTCCCAGCAATGAGATTGATAGTTACTCCTCTTCCTCTCTCTCGATCTGGTTCTCCGATCCACCTCTTTCCCACTTGCTTCATCTCTGTCCCTCTCTCACACCTCATTAGTACCGGTAATACCCTGAGTGGCCGAGGACACCATTCACTCTGTGTGTGTGTGTGTGTGTTTGCATGTGTGTGTGTGTGCGTGTAATGATGACCACATGGTCTAGAAGGGAATGCGTCTGGGAAAGGGGAGATGAGTTTCCCCATCTGATCCCATTTCTCCGTCTGAGCCCTGCTCTCGTTTGCTCTGGGAGAAAATCCGATGGAAATGCAATCACAATCAGTTAGGGTCCAGATGAGGACGGACGCGCATACACATGCACAGATGCACGTGCACACATGGACACACAGGCATGGACCAACTTACACTCTAGCCCACTACTGCAAGGGAGCCATGCAGAAAATTGTTTTGGACACGGTGATGGGGGGGGGGGGGTGTCGGGGTCGGGGTGTGGTTAGGCAGGAGGGGCGAGGGAGGGTTGCGGGGGGACTTTTTAATTTACATTTTTAATGCAAAAATATCATTCAAAGAGGGAAAGTTAGGCATCTCATTACACTGCTTCTTTATTACACACAGGGCACATCAGTCTCCGGGTAAAAAAAAAATATGCACGCTCACACATGCATAAACACACGCGGGAAGAACCTGCCGGCCATAATCAGAAAGTTAAAAATGGGGCTCCTCCTCAGACACCATAAATCAGGAATAATCAACTCTCTCGCAGAAATCATCAGTCAAAGATAATCTCTTTGGATACCCCCTCTACTCCTGAGCCCACTCCTCGCCTTCCAGGAGGGGTCACTTTGAAAAAACAGTTAGGAAGCGGCCCACTCTTCATATGAGACGGTGATCAGGCAGAAGTATTGTGCAACTGGGCAATTTAACTTTGATCCTGCTCTGCTTCTGTGGTGACTTTATAACAAAGAGAGCACTTATTATTGACTGGAGCTATGTAACGCAATGTGAATATTGCAGGTCTTCAGTGTCATTGTCAGACATTCTGTAAGACGATTTATATGCCCGAACGCACAAAGTGATTGGATAAAACAATTACGCCGCCTTTTTCTTGCACAGTCATACTTCTAAATATTTTTTTGCCTGAGCAATTTCTGACCAACAAGCACAAAGAAGCAGCGAATGTTTGCTTTTTCTTTGAGTGGTGGAAACTGAACTTAATGCTCTGTGCCTTAATGTCAGAAGACGTTAAAACGCACCATAGTGGTGAGAGGACAGCAGATGATTCTCTGTCGGGGTACTTGCATGGTGCAGATTTGATTCGGTTTTTCCATTAAAATTATGGAAGGGTATGTGGCAAAAATGTGGCTCTGGGTTTGTGAGCAGAAAGGTCATTGGTTTCAAGTGCTTCTTAGGTGTCATCGATGGGCTTTCACATGTAGGAAGTGTGGATAACAGGTGAATAGTACTGCAAAAGCTTCTGAAGCTCTAAACTAACAGAAAAAGAGCAGAATAACAAAAAGAAAGTATTTGTAAAATACTGTTTGATCCAGCTTTAAGTCTGATTTCTTGCCTGGCACATTAAAGGCTAAGAATTATTAAAAAAAAAACTGTGTCTATGGCTGTATTACATTTTCAGTATCATCACGCAGACAAAGCACAATTCTCCAGCAGTTTAAATGCGACACAGCTGCCACCTTCAATACGACAACAAGCACTTTCTTTTGGTTTAAATCTGAGAACAAAGGTGCTTTTCGATTAGTCCAATTCCACGCTGTCTGTTGACTTCCGCAACAATTAGAATAGAGTAAAGAGTTCACAGGAGGAGCAAGTCTCTGCCTTTCTGAGCTCTTCCTCTGCTGAATGAAGCGAGCGTTTTGCGCCCTCAGTGATGACAGACCCCCGGGGTCACAGCCAGCGATGTCATGCCAAAATGAGGCTGTGTGGCTCAAACACACCCTTGAGCTTTCCCATCTTGCATCTTATGTCAAAGAAAATCCATCAGTCAGGCCCCTGTGATCAAACACCTGCAGGAAGGCCAGCGGCGATGCCTCTTATGAGATGTATTATGCACCATAATGAAGTAATTTTGCCTGCGAATTACAACGCAAAAGTTTTAGACCATTCGATTCTAATCTGAAATGCAGTGCCATCAGGTAGACATGCGATATTCATTCTGCGGTATGACAATGACCCCAATCATTCAGCCAGCATCAGAGTGAACTTCCCTCAGCTTCAAGACGATCAAAGAGTTTCTAAACAGATGGTATGGCCCCTGCAGAGCCCTGATCTCAATATTGTGAAGTCAATCTGGGATTACATGCTCAGAGAGAAGACACTGGGACACAATAATTCCACATAAAAACAATGGTGCTTCTCTAAGATCCTTTGAAACAAACTACATGCCAAGAAAAACTGTATAAAAATATAGTTGGTGGGAGTTGGTGATCGATATGAGCAAACAATTGTACATGTGTATTTAAAACTTGATCCCCGACATGCAGTAATTCAAATTCCAAGACATGCTCGCTTATCATGTTGGCTCGCAATTTTAAAGCAGCGGGAAACCCGGCTGCACTCCGATAATCACGCTGCCAAGACCTCCTTGTCAAAAAGTATATTTCCACAAAGTAATGCAAACACGCAGTTGGAAAGTGAACCTAACACTGCCCTTCCCCTCCTTTCTCCTTTTTTCTCTCCTTCCTTTCACGCTGTTTTTTGTCCTCCACTAGTCTCCTGCAGCTCTTAAAGGCTGAGACGGCACCGTAGGAGTCTGATCACCACTGAGTCCACATGCGTGCAACCCGACGGACACACACACACATTCTGCGAGTTTTCATTGTGCAGCAGGAAAAAAAAAAAAAAAAGGGAAAAAGAAAACCTTTAGAAGTGTCTGTCAAAATGAAATTGCTGGCTGCATTACAAGCCTTTGAAGGTATTGAAAACTCATTTTTACAATCACCCCACAGGCAGGTAGAGAGAAGTCTGTGCATGCGTGCAGAGACGTTTCACCAGCTGGGTTTGGCAATATTCTCTGTTCTTTTAGTCAGTTAGTGATTATTGCTGTCTTGGCTACAAGTTGTTTCTGAGCCTGTTGTTGTTCCTCAGCCACCCCCCCATAACATTTTGTCTGGATAATCCTTAACTCTTTCTTCCTTTCGTACTCTAAACAAAGTCTTTTCTCCCTGAAACCTCCCTACTGGGGAAAATACAAACTTTCAAAGCCAGCAAAAACAATGAGTCACACGCACACATTCCTCTGCACCCCCGCTGAGAGGCATCAAGAGGAAGTGGACTGACAAAATGGTTTTCTGATAATTATTCATAAAGGTGACTTCTGTGTCAGTGCCACTAAGTGCCCAGGCTCAGCAGCATGGAACGAGTCTGGAGTTAGTCACAACACAGGCAGATGATCAGCATTATGGCCAGACTGGCACAGACTGAAACACATGCGCACATGCACATTCGCATGCTATCAGCTGAGCCACACATGTATGCAGATTCCACGGCTCTGCCTCATCATTACATTTCAATTAGCTGCTAAGAACAGTCTGGCCGCACACTGATGGCCATGGCCTCCATCTGGGGCTGCTGCAGTGAAACAGCCAGGCGGATGGACGGACAGAATGACAGACAGGCTGATGGCCCTTCACGCTGATTAATTCAGAGAAATGGGGAGGGCAGGGAGGAATCAGAATAGTGATGGAAATAGTCAGAAGAGGCAGCTGCACTTCTCCCTGCTTTGCAATATGGCCATTTAAAGCATATGGTTCTTCTCTACTCCCGTTTCTGTTTGAATTACACCTCTGGCTACACATTCATGGAAGTTATGTTCCTATTTTTTTCTTTTTTGGAACCAATCTCCAAACTAATCTCTCTCACTTTCAACTCAAACTTTTTTTTTTTTTCTTGTTGTTGGTGCAATATTAGCAACATCCATACTGCGGCAGAATCATCCACAACAACAACCATCTCAAAGGAGCAGGCAGGAGGAGGGCTGCATCGTCCCTCCATGATCTCTCCCATGAGAACCAGCCTCATTCCTTTCTCCCCAGTATTTTATGCATCTTTGGTTTCAAAAGCAGTGTTTTATCATCCCCATAAGAAAGTTGTTACTGAATGATTGTGGTGAAAAAGAAAAGATCAATGAAAAATGACAAGGACAAACTAGACTTTTCCCTTTGACTGTCTGCTCGCCTCTAATCGGGACCCTTCTTCATCTCCCTCCCATTCTGCCTCCCAGTCTTTCTCTCCATCACCCTCTCTGTGGTGCAGGATAGTAATCCCATTAGGATCAATATTCCAGGCGAGTGAGCATCCTTTCACTGCAGCAATTACAAACCTTTAGAGACATAAAGGAGAGCATTTCTTCACAGCTTAGACCATCAATCAACTATTTAGCTTCAGAGGCAAAGGATGTTGTGTCTGTGTGTGTGCACGTGCTGCTGAATCCTGCAGCACTGTGCCATTCGTGTTACTGAAATGTCTGTTGGGATTTTCTTCTTATACATCCTATTATGGGCGTATGAATACATGAGAGAGCTTAATGCACACTTCCCATCTGACGGTACAACAAGTCCCTATCTGCTCCCTTGTGGATACATATTAGCATTGTCCACAGTGGGATTTCGCACAGAGCTTGAGTGTTCAGCAAGGAATTAGTATTGCTCGCCTTCACATTATCTTCTGCAGACGACCCCAGCCCTATTCGATACACCCTAGTCTATGCCCAGTTTGAAATCCACGCGTGTCCTTGCATTGCTGGTGGCAACTGTACAGTACATGCTAATTTAGCAATCTCCCAACTATATTCATCGACAGCTGCGGACTTCTCCCAGGACCGCGCTCCTCCTGAAAGCTCGGTTTAAATAACATAAATAACACCTTCTTTTCCTGTGTAAATCTCAACCCTGTGCCTCTCTTTTTCTTTGCCTCTAATGAGGTGACATGACTGACAGGAATGTCGTGGGCATATCACTTCTCATCTTGTCAGCTCTGCAGCCACTTATGCACCTCAATGTCACAGGGCTGCTCTTTGCCTGGAGTCTCTCGACTTCCATTTACTGCGCCACTTCAACCCCCCACCCCCACCCCCCCGAGTCTGGCAGGCGTTGCCCTTCGACAGAGGCGAGCCTGGGTCGGGTCACATCCGGCGGCGTTCTCGATGGCAGGCCATAGAGCGCACAGTGGCTACAATAAGTTCATGAGAATGGAAAGAAAGCAATTCATTTAGGGGCTTTGTATACATTCTCTGCAGTGAAAATTTAATCCGCGTCTGGTTCAAAAATTTGTTCGAGGGTATAACAATTTAATCAGTTCTTTAGTGGAGCAGAAAATAGAAAATGCTATAGTGTAGGTTTGACGCAGCGGTGTGGGTTACAGCGGAGTCTGAAACAACAAAAACGCAATGTTAAAGCTCGCAAAAAACACTCAAGACTAAGATTCAAACTGCTTGTTATTTTTATGGACAATCTAGAGCTGCATCATAGCCCGTGGGGCACAGTGTCAAAATGATCATTCTTATTCTTTGCCCAGAAAAAATTCAATTAGAATATCATTAGACCGGGCTGATGATGAGGTTTTGTTTATCCTTAACTGCACACTATTCGATTCTTCATTTAACAGGCAGCGCCTCATTTACTGATGATCCATTTAACAAATTGTTTTCTGAAACTTTCTTTTGGCTGAAAGTGTGTGTCTTTTGAATGCGTGTTTCACCAGTGTTGCCCAGAAAACCAGGTTATCTCGTCTAGTTTTTCCTTCGACATTTGCTTTGTGCTTGAAGTCATGCAACAAGAAGTACGCCGACCAGATTTAAGCATACGGCCACATGTGAAGGAGCAAAGTGGGTGGCAAGGGGTTAACAGTCACATGACTGCGCACCGTCCAGAGAAAAGGGAAATGAACCCAAAGTGTGTAAGCATGTATGGGAGAATATTAGTCAAAGCAGCAGAAGGGGCTTGATGGCACTTGTGGTGATGGATTAACTGTCACATCCATAACAGAAAGCTGCAGCGGGAGAGGAGGGCTAAGTCTAATGCCGAGCCCTCATTTTGTGAGAGGTTTTTATTTTTTTAACCACCGATAGAGTGGGGAACAGATTGACTCCTATAGGGCCAGCACGGTCTGTTCTCGTTTTCCTTCATTTCTATAAATTTCTACATTTTGCACTCCAAGAAACAAATCCGCTGCAGTTCGTGCTGCATTCGGGATATCGCAGAGCTGACATTGTCTTTTCACCTCTGTCCCTTTTAGTGAACAGGCCCAACGCGGCGGCTACTTGCACACGATTGGCTTTCCTTCACATTATCTCGTCTCAAAGCATTCACATATTCACCCCACACATTCACATGCGTCCACGCACACATGCGGCAGGTTTCTCCACCGATCACCCACTCGTTCCTCTGAAAACCCCGGAGACGGAGAACACAGCCTAACAAGGGAGCAGGGGATGAAAACAGAGCGCCGGAGGAAACAGGTTTGCGGAGATCTTTCAGCGGATTCAAACTGTGCATCTTCATCTTTTTCTCATAGATCATCCCCCACAGGACATCAGAATAGCAAAACCAAAGGCCTGCTGTGTCTGTTTACTCAGTGACACAAGGGAAAAGACTGCATCAAACTCATTTCAGTGCAGAGAAATTATATTTTCCTTGATATCACGGCGTGTGAAAGCAAAATCCGCTGACAAAGCTGCCTCATCGAACAGTTTAGTCCCGTTCCAACACTTCTAAGTAAACTAAATACAAAGCTAACACACGCAAACTAAACAGTACTTGTAGCACCACAGTTAAAAATAGCAGGTGGCAAAAATGGTCACAGTCAAGTGTATTGACACAAAAATGGTATTGTTTGTTTGCCAGCAATTCACAAAGATGATAATATGGTGACCTTGAAATTTCTTACATTTCTTGAAAAGCAAACAATACAGCAGCGTTGATCTCTTCGTGCTTTTTCCCCAGTTATGTCGAGAGAATCCTGATGGTGAATTAGCAATTGTCCTTTTTTTTTTTTTTTTTTTTGTACAAGAAACATTCAGAAAAATATAACTCATCACATATTACATGCTTTGTTTGTGTTCTTGACAATTTTATAGGCTTTTCCTGCTCTTTGCCGCATGCTAAATGTGTCCGTGTGTACGTTAGTGAATAGATATGAGCTGACAGTCTGGCAGCCTTCGTGAGATGCTACATCTCTGTCAGACCGCAGGCTGACTGAGTGATGAGAAGAAGAGCAGTAAAGTGGAAAATGAGTGGAGAGAAGCATGAAGAGAGGATGGGAGGTGCAAAGAAGAAAAAAAGGAAAGAGAAGGAGGGCAAACGTGACAGAAGGATGGGGAGAGGGAGGTTTAAAAAGTGGCTGAGGAACATTAACGAAGGCTGTGATTGTATTTGAAATGTGATGACGGAGAGGAGGTGAAGAGAAGATGAGATTGCCCTAAAAAGACGGATGGAGGAAGGAAGGAAGAATGAGGTGACTCACCTACAGAAGGAGTGTAATAAAGAATAAAAAGGAGTGTGAGTCAATTTTTTGGCATGGCAACCAGGAAGAGCATTCCCATCGCTCCAGTTCAGTTTAGATTTAACCACTTGTCAACAAATTTCTTTCGTATCTAACCAAAGGTTTGACTAGACTACAGATGAAATCTGATTATTTCTATAATTATGATGAGTGTTTAAGGTAAACACCAGAGGGCTGTGTGTGCTATTAACTGAAAGTGTTAGACAGCGGAGGAAGTGGGCTTCCCCAGATTGACAATTCAATTAAATGACTGTGGATGTGTTAAGAGCAGAGCTCTCAGGGAAGTGACAAACAATACTGGCCGATAAAGACATTCGCATTTAGAGGTGCTTTAATGTCAATGCAGCTAGTTGTAAAAAAAAAAAAAAAGTCTCATTAGATCACATTTATATACATTCTACAGTGTTCAAAATAATAGCAGTGTGTTTAAAAAAACTGAGTAAAGCTCAAATCCTTGCAATTGCTTTTACTTCCAAACACCAAAAATGCATTGAGAACACGACACATTCTTTTCAATATCAAAAGTGAAGAAAAACAAATGTTAGGCTATTAAAAAAAAAGAAAAAAACAAAACAAAGTCTGTCTGCATTTTTTCCCCAAACTTTACTGTATAAACTGAGAAATATTTGAAGATTCATCTTTCCTGTGAATCAATGAACTAATATTTAGTTGTAGACCCACTGTTTCTGAGAACTGCTTCACATCTGTGTTCATGGACCAACTTCTGTTACCTGTGGACAGGTGTTCCAGTCCAGGACCACTGGACTATAATCAACACTTCCTCTGCATTTCTTGTTTTTTTTTCTTCTCAGAAACAGCATTTTTGATGTCACCACACACATTTTCTATAGGATCAAGATCTGGGGTTTGGGCTGACCACTCCATAATGTTAATGGTTGGCCGGGAACCAGGATGCTGCTGCTTACTGGTGGGTTAGAGGTCATTGTCTTATTGAAAGACCCATTTCAAGGACAGTTCCTCTTCAGCATAAGGCAGCATGACCTCTTCAAGTATTCTGATATGTTAATCTGACCCATGATCCCTGGTATGTGACAACTAGACCCGAAATCATATTATGAGAAACATCCCCATATCATGATGCTTGCTCCACCATGCATCACTGCCTTCAGTGAGCTGTGGCTTGAATTGAGAGGTTGGAGGGGGGAGGTGGGGGGGTCATCTGACAAACTGTCTTTGGCCCCTCGACCCAAAAGAAACAGTCTTGCTTTCATATGTCCACTTCTCCATTTCCCTTTAGATCAGGCAGTGTGTCCTTTGGGAAATTGTAACCTCTTAGCACATGTGGTTTTTTCATCAGTGGGACTTTGTAAGGGCTTCTTGTCAATATCTTGGCTTCACATAGTCGTCTGCTAATTGTTACAGCCCTCACAGGTACCTTCTTTGATCACCCTGGAGATAATTATTGGCTGAGTCTTTTGCCATTTTGGCTATTTCATCTGTTTGAATAGTAGCTTTTTGTTTTCTTTCGCATCTTTCTGGTTTTTCGCTGGCATTTTAAAGCATGTAAGTTTATCTTAGCCGAGCAGCCCATGATTTGCTTTTTAATCAAAGGATGCTGTTCTTCTCTGGAACGACCCATTTTACTCTACACTATAACCAGCATGGACATTGGTTGGGTCACCTGTTTGACACTTGTTTTTGTAACAGAATGAATGACTTCCCTACCTGAACTCCACACAGCTACACTTTTGAACAACCTTACATTTTCTGCACTCTCTGTAAAGTAATAACAAAATTGATCAATTTTTCTTCATGTTTTGATTTGGAATAGAATGTGCTGAGTTTCCAATGCATTTGTATGTTTGGAAACAAAAGCTATCATAATGATTTTGAGCTATACTCACTTTTTTTAAACACACTGATACTATTTTGAACACAACTGTATATTTGTTTAAGCATATCTTGTGCCTTTCTTCCTCCATGCTGTCATATATGTGGGGTGAGAGTGGATCCATAAGGAGTGCAGGATGAATGAGGATGATTTGACCTCAATGATAGTGCTTGACTCACTGTATTGTCGATAACAGCATTAGCAATCGTCCAGACTCTACCTAAAGCATTTGCAAAGCTCCTCTGTAATGAGCACCCTCCCTCATGGCTCACCTTGGCAGTGTTTGCAAGAGAGGAGATCAGAGGAGCAGGTACACAGGAAGCCTATAGACAGACCAAACAATTCAAATGCCACACAGGTGATTGATTAGCTGACCTGACCAGGACTCCCGCATCAATGAGATGGATCATGAAAGAGAATGAAAGGGAGGATGTTTGAAGGTGTGTGTGATGGGCTTCTAAAGGGCTGTTTATATCAACTGCTGGAATCTCGGTCAATAATTGATGAGGGTATTTGATATTTAGAGGAAAATGGAGGAGGGAAGGGAAAGACGATGAACTTTATCTTCATTGTCTATATTTTAATATACTTTAACCTCCATTCCACATCCATTACTATATTTTTCCTGATCAATTTGTGGGGAGTTTTATGGATTTTTGTTGTAAAACAATGTTTGAGCCTATTTGCTGATCCTGCCAGCATATGCATTTACTATAAGCTGTGAGGCTTAATGGATAAGAGTCGTTGGGCTTCAAACTGATTCATGTTTGCATTTGCTCTTGCTAAATGGGTACCTCACATTTATCATATGTACATGGCCAAAATGATGCCACCCATCAGTTGGAGGTTTGTGTGCCACTGTGAAACATTTAAGATCAGCATTTAACCATAGCCATTTGGGGTTTTTGCAGCTGTAAGGCATGGGTTTTTAATAGGAACCCGAGAGTACAGTTCATTCAGTAACTTTCCATCCAGCACATATTATCCTGTTCAATCATTAAAAAAATCCTCCTAAAACATGTGGGTGTCCTGTAAAACTGTCCATGAAAATCTTCATTTATGAGTATCACTGCAGGAGCCAGAAATATAACATAAAAACCACTTAAGAGCTCAAACCTCCTGCTTTTATTTTGCTTTTGTAAATGATTACTACATGTTCCTTAGAGACAATGAAATGAACTACCAGTACTTAACAATTAAACAAAATTAAATTCCTCTATGTGGATTTTCTTACGCCAATAGCTGGCACCGCAAAATCTGAGAAAACAGTTGTTTCTGTGCCTCTGGCACCTTTCAGAGTCTAAATAAAATAACCTCCATGATGTCAGTGATGCGATCATCACATTAGAATACACATTTATATCAAAGAGCTTGAGCAACAAATCTATATTCTGAAAGATGTAGATATTTACCCTTTGGGAGGGAGTCTAATAAAGAGATTTTATCAGGATGATTAATTATGGAATGGGATCTCGTACTCCTAGGGCTCGACCCTTTTTAGTTAATAAGAATAAGAAAATGTCACCCTCAGCTGCACAGATCCTGCTGGGTTTTTTTTTTTTTTTTTTCCCAGTCTGTGAGAAATGGAAAGCCTGTTTAGAATTTACACGACTATTATGGAGCAGATTTGTGCATGGTGTGAAATGAGTGGCTTTTTCTCATGCAGATGAACATACAGATTTGACACTGAATTAAATTTAAGGCCCTCCTAAAGTGTTACCATCCCTGAAACCAGATGAAGACCCAGGGGCAAAATATGTCGGGTGCGAGAAAGAACAGATTTTATTTGCTCAAAGCAGAGTCAAGTGCATCCTTCACTGTTTCCTGTAAGCATTAAGTTGCTTCACATATCCGTTGCATGTGTTCCTCTTATCTGTGTTCCTCCCTGCCTTATTCCCCTCGATGCCACCGTGGTGGCAACCAGATCGTTCTGACAAATTTATATGGAGACATCGTTCCATATAAGGTCCGACTATACAGTCAGGGCTACCTTATGAAGAGGGGAAGATGAACGGAAGGAAAAATATAAAGGCGTTTGAGGGGGAGGAAGATGAGGGTGGGGAAACAGATGCCGAAAAACAATGAGGCAAAATCTGAAGATAAACGATGCTCTATTTCAGTGGCAGGATTTATGTACTGTCAACATTACCCTCGCTATTAGGGGAAATCCAATTACTCTGCGCCTCTCCTCTCCTCTCCTTTCCCTTTGGTAGAAAGGGAATAGGAAAATAAGAGAGAGAAGGGGGGGGAAAAAGAAAAGGGACACAAAGTGAACAACAAAACCTCTGCACGATTATGATTCTTATTTTACTCACATGTTTCAGAAATGAAGAGTCGAGCAGGAGAGTGAGGGCAGAGTGGACTCAGGAAGAAAGTGAAGGAGGGGAGGTGCTATGAAAGGGAGAGAGGGAGTGGAGGTTTGGAAAGACAGATGCTCCCATTTGATTTAACTGCATTCACCTCCGCTTTTAAACTGCTGATAAATTATACATGAAGGATGCTAAGACAATAATTATGAACTGTTTTAGTGCAGAAGAGCAGCATGAGGACAGAAAGACAATGGCGGCGGAGGGGACGGCTTGAGTCTGCCAAGAAATTCTCCACGGAAGAATCTCTCTGGAAAACACACCAGAGTCCAGGAGTGGAGGAATCATCGTGCATTAACATGATATTATGGAGGCTATGGAGCCCACAAGCAGAGGTAACTTGGTGAGAATCTACCCCGGACATCAAATACACATGCAGAGGATTTCTTTTCAAATGCCCTCAGGTTATGACACCTGAAGCAAAGCCTCTTCAGATTTTTGGCTTTTGTTTATGTGACCTAGCCTGCAGCACACATGACAAACCAAGGATTTTTGCATCTACAGTCCCCTGTCAGTGCTTCCAGAATGTATCCTCCTCTGAACTGAACTTTACTGCATTTTCCGCTCAATTCATCCTTTTGTCAGCATACTTTAACGCATCAACAGTTCTCCCAATGTCTCCTGATAATCATTATAAATCTCTATTAAACCCACACCTTCTGGATAGATGGGAAGCTTCAGCCCACATCTGGCACTGTGAGAGTATGCATGCAGATGTCTGTGTGTGTGTCGGTGTGTGTGTGTGTGTGTGTGTGACGAGTTCAAAATCTATAAATGAGCATGCAGGAGAAATACAAATTGACAATCTAGCAAAAAACAAAGGGATGACAGAAAATCAAACATCTCTTCCCCTCATACTGTTCACTCTTGCTTCAATGGCTGCTGTTCTTCAGCTAGGGTTTGTGTGTGTGTGTGCACATGTGTGCGTGTATGTGTTGGCATGAGCCTGTTATCTTGTTTCACAGAACAAATTCTAAATTTCAAGTACGGCAGCAGCCAGTGATCGCAGCAGTACTGTTGTGCCCGTAAGCACAACCACTTAACCCGGGCTAACTTACTTACTTAGGACGCTCAATACCCAGCTGGGTAAAAATGGAGAGACCGCAACAGCATGCTGCTTAACATAAAAGTTTTAAAAAAAAAGGATGGACAGTGCACCTCTCAGACTCGATGTAGCTAATGGTGGAAGGGTGTTTGTGTGTATTATCCTCAACAGCTAGCTTGGGGCACTGCCACACCGGGTGGTGCCATCAGCTCTGAGGCAGATAGTGACTTTGCTCTAACTGCTCCCCTCTGCTTTGTGTACAAACACACACTGACATGCACACAGACACACACACACACACTGAAATGAAAGGTCAATTTCTTGCCACACCACTGGTCTGCTCAAGAAACCTGAATTGATTGATCTGACTCAACTCTGCTGCAGGCTGAGCAAGAGGAGGAGGGAAAGAGAGACAGAGGAACAGACAGTTAAAAAGCAGATGGAAAGGTTGGGATGCGAAGGTTGACATCACACACACACACACACACACACACATATACATATATATATATATATATATATATATATATATATATATATATATATTTTTTTTTTTTTTTAATTTTACATCACTATACATCACTAAAAAATAATCAGTTCATTGTAGAATTTTGTTTGATTATTATCAAATGGAAATAATTAAAGTTATATTTAATATGAACATATATAATTGATGGTGGAAATGTTGCATGGTGTTGTTTGCCATCTAGAAGAAGAAGAAGAAGAAGAAGAAGAAGAAGAAGAAGAATATGTGTTATCCTCTCTAGATTAGCGAGTTTGGTTATTGCTGGAGTCGGTCCAGCCTGTATGGTGATATCACATGCGAGCCAAGCTAAAGCACACACACACACACACACACACGTACACAAGTCTGTGTGGACTTGGCATTACTGAGGTGTGGTGGGAGAGTTGCAACTGGATCACTTTATTTTAGACTTAGTGTCACAAGAGGGAAATTTTGCATGAACAGATGGTGTTTACCTAGTGGCATGTTGGTTGGAACACCTAACCAGCCTTCCCGCCGCGCTCTCTCTAGTCCATACTATTTTCATAAAGAAGACCATTCAACCATCACATGCACTGGATGCATAGTCACTGACACACACACACACACACATACAAACCAGACATCCACACCATCCCTCTCATCTGAATGAAGGGCGATAACTCACCAAGCTGCTGTCGAGAAAAAGGATAGAGATAAACGAGGGGTGACGAAATGAAAGGGAAAGAGAACAGCTACAGAGGGAGCAACAGAGATAGAGATTGAGGGAATAGAGTGGAGTGGAGGAGAGGAGAACTGGGCCATTGGTGTTTTTTTCTGCTCTGTAGTTATGTAGGTCACTTTTTCCTCCAACACGGGTGTGGGGAATTTGTAAATCTGACATAATAAGGCATTTGGCCCGCAGTGAAGCTTGTGATGATGTTCCGATTTTCGTGCTCATTTTCACTGCGCCACTGAACAGCTAACGGTAATGCTGCTTTACCTGGTGGTCTTCAGACTAAAGGTAGGGGCGTGAGAGAGGGAGCATGAATAGACGGACAATGGATGCTTAGTTTGTTTTTTTTTTTCCTGGAGGTAGAGAAAAGAAAAAGAAAAATACTTCAGTGGTAAAAAGAACACACTCACACACATAGAAAAGTTCACAAGCTCCAAAAGACATAAATTCCTGAATTCCAGAGAAGACCAAAAATGCTTGGCATTTCATGCTCGCCTTCCTTCAGAGACTTTTCTTGTAGCGAAGTAGAATGACAATTCTCCCTCTCATTAATAATTCACCTGTAGCTTTGCTCCAAATCGAAAGAAAGAAAGAATGAAAGAATGAAAGAAAGCAAGAAAGAACTGATGAAGCTGTGTGTCCTGTCAGTTTTAATACATCAGAAAAGGTGCACATAAATGCAAGTCCAGAAACACTCACACACACACACACAGAGGGCCAGACAGCACAGAGTATGAGGTCTGACAGAGCTCTCCGAGGACCAGCTTGTGTTGCTAAAATAAGGCTGTGTCTGGAAAGAGGTGGATTCCCCTGGAGTGGGGCACAGAAGAGCACTAAAAGCTAAGTGGAGATGAAAAAAAAAAAGCCCCCTAGAACTGGAGGGACAGTGAGAGGATGAAGAAGAAGAGGGACAGAAGGGGAGAAGGTGAAGGGCATGACGCGGATGGAAAGAGAATCAAGGACAAAACAGGGAAGGGAAAGGAATGAAAGAAAAACTAGAAAAACACATACGTTGGAATTAATACTTAAAACCTAAAAAACATGCTTTCATGGCATACTATTTTATTACATTATGGACTTTAGCTTTTTAATTAAAAAAAAAATCTCTCTCGAATCCACGACATATGTATATATATATATATATATATATATATATATATATATATATATATATATATATATATATATATATATATATATATATATACAGTCATGGAAAAAATTATTCGACCACCCTTGTTTTTCTTCAGTTTCTTGTTCATTTTAATGCCTGGTACAACTAAAGGTACATTTGTTTGGACAAACATAACGATAACCACAAAGATTGCTCATAAGAGTTTTATTTAAGAGCTGATATCTTACCATTTTCCATGGTTTTCTTGATTATAACCTAAATCACTTAAGTTTTTACATCAATAGCTATGTACTGCCAAAAACACTGCTTTTATGCATTCAGTGTTTTCTTTTCTGTCTGTTTTAGTCACATGATGACGTTTAGTGGTACCAGGTATTAAAATGAACAAGAAAGTGAAGAAAAAATGGTGGTCTAATAATTTTTTCCATGACTATATATATATATATATATATATATATATATATATATATATATATATATATATATTACTTGATGACTGTTGATGAGCTTGGTGACTATTATTATCTACATTTTAAACAACAATAAAATTTGACATGAGCAAACATTCAAAAAAGTAAATAAAGTGAAATAATAAAACAACTGCATGCCTATAAAACAACCAGCATGTAATGTAAATGTGAATGAAAACCAGATAAAAGAATTAATATCTTTACAACCTCCTGAAGCAATCTGCAAAGGTCAAACAGCAGCAGAACAAAAATCCCAAACTGATCAAACACCTTGATCATCTTATAAGACTGGAAGCAGTTTATCTATTAGTGGTAACGTCGCAGTCTTTTATAAGGCAACACAACAAACGGAACAGCACGGTTCAGGGATGAAACATTTTTAAATAGTCTGTTTCAATGCAGTCTGAATCACTTCTTAACATTGTGAATAAAAACAGTCACTTCCCATAAATGTGGCTTTGGGTAACTTTCATCAAACAGACACGCCTACTCAAAGATCTCAGGGCCACATGTATCTCCATCGTATGAAAGCAAGGGGGGATAAAAAAAAAAAACACATTTGATTGTTCCTGTTTGATTTGATAACCCAACTGTAGCGTGAAACTATGAGGGAAACACAGCCGATGGTGGCTTCAATCGAGGCTGTGATGTATGTGCAGCGCCGTGTTGCAAAAGCCATACGTCTCAACAACACTGTAATTTAGCCATAAATCAGATAACAGATGTTGAAAATGCCTTTGACCTTACTGAGTTTCTGTTTTGACACCCTTCAGTATTCATCTCTTTGCCTTAATGTGTGTTACTCCTGCTTTTATTTTGTGAGCGCTGTCCTGTGTGCGGCACAGTAATGGTGCTGGACCACTTTGTGACTCTGTTTAGGATCTGCAGCCAAACCTAAGGCAACAGGCTTTTTATTTTATGGTGCTTTTTACTTGATTCAGTCCACATACCCATGTACTTACATCTTAAATGGAAAAAAAATGCAATGCTGGGTGTACTTCCAGTTTATATCAATTACTTTTATAGCTCTCTCATAACCCAAAATAATAGAGTGACATTTCTTTGTGCTGTTGTTTTTCTTTATTTATGTAGAAGTGCATGCAAACACACCGACCAACTGAACTGACATTCAGAATCGGCTTTCTAAGTCTATTCGACATTCCTCTCAAATACTTTTTTTGTAAAACAGAATCAAACCGGCACACTCGACTTAAACATGATGGATGGAACGAAACTGCTTTATGTGAATAATCTTGTCAGCAGCCAAAATGAAGTTTGTAAAACTTTTGCATGGCAATGGACACTGATGAATGTGTGTCCCTCACTCAGACTTTCAGCAGAGTAACGTGGGCTTCAGATGATGGAGAAATGGATACCAACGAATCAGTGTCACTTCACTGATTTTATTCTTTTGTGCACCTTCTTTGCAAGTATGTTACGTGTCGATAATTATCAAGAAATAAAAATGTAAACATAGTGCAAATGCACCTTTTGGTTTGAGGAGGTCATAATCATTTTAGGTTTTATCAGTCCAGCTACATATTCACAAAATATTTCAACATGTTTGTATTGTAGAAGTAGTGTACACATATTACGACTTTATATCTTAGTGTAGACGTCGTGAAAATACATGGAATGTTGGTGTTATATTGACCGAGAGCTTTTCACACTCCTCTCCACTCCACCATACGAGATCGTACCTCCCCTGCCGCTTCGACCCTACTTCTACACGACTCCCTCCTTTTTTCTTTTGCCTGCGAGCCTCTACATTGTTCTTGCTCGCTCTCTGTCTGTCTGTCCATCTGTACCTGTGTGGACGTACATTCCTTCTCCATTAGCTGTTCTCGCTGCCGCACCGAGGGACACCGCAGGGAGTTCTGGGGAAACGAGTCAAAAAAATAAGGCGTATGGATGCGGCCTGCTGTCCACATACCTACTCCTGCACTGGAAATTTACAGGGAAAAGAGCCCAAAACGGCAGATCATAGAACAAAATGATAGCTTTGTAAATTGGCAGAAGACTACTGTCTTCATGAGGGATTGTCTTTTTTTTTGTATTTGTAATTTTTTTATGCATGTGTGCTTGAATCCATTGTTTTAAGAAGACATAAGGCATTTGTGCTCTGGCTGCTGAATGAGGACGGAAAGCAGAAAAAATTTTACAGCCCCGCTCTTTAAAAATAAACCCACGGGACAGTTTTCATTTCGCCGTCACTCTTGTGGCATGTTTTGATTTTTCCGCTTTATTTGTTGCACATCACATATTGTTTTGAGTGCTTTTCTTGGTAAATGCAAAGGTTTTGGGCCCTGAAATTTTCAATATCTGGGATTTTCTTGATCGGATCACCCAATTAACATAAGAAAAAGAGAGGGGTGGATTGATTCTGCATCTGTTATGCAGTGTGACACAGTATAGTACAATTTGCTAAACTGTACATCTACCATTGCGTCAGGTAAAATCACACATATCTGCAGTGTTGATTAACCTACCGACTTATTTAAAGCTCCAAAAAGGCCCAAACCCCTGCAGTTAATTGGTTGCTGTTCCACTGAGTGATTGGCGTCACTTTACCTAAAATAGATTAGGCGGAGTGAAAAGAAAACGCTGCGTCTGGAGGTAAAGCAAGAATTTATCAGAGTGACCACAACCAACTCCACCCGTGCAGTTGGGTCTCACAGCCTGAGCTGTGTTTTAACAGAATCTTGTGAAGTGGTTTTTATCAGGAGGTTTGAGTTTGCGTGCGTGGTGACGGCTGCCGCCATGAACCGGTGCAGGCTGTGTCCCCTGTGCAACATTTCAATCTCATGGGGTCAGGATGGAAGTGATATTTGCTAGAAATGAGCGTGGGCATGGAGGGGAAAAAAAAAAAAAAAAAATCATGGCTGTAAGCAACATCAACCTGTTCGCCAAGTGCTCCCCTGTCTACTTCTGCACAGAGAGCAGTGAGCGATCCAGAGATAGGGATGAGAAAAACTTGTGTGTGTTTGAGGGCTGAGGAGGGGCATTACTTCTTCCACTGTCTCCTCTGCTCGCCTTTTCTCTCTGCAATCCGTCTTTCCCTCCGAGCCAGTGTGTGTTTGAGTAGGTGAAACACTGCCACAGTCCTGTAGTCTCCCGTGAGACACTACTTCAAACAGACTGGAGAAGCACTGCCAAAGGTTCACTTGCTGCATGCATACTGTGTGTGTGTGTGTGTGTCCATCCTCTGTCTATTTTGTCTATGCACACGTGCTCTCTATGCCCCTGTGTCCTTTTGCTTTCATCTGCTTCTACAACTTGTTTAAATTCTTTAAATTAAACCTACACAGCATCCTAAATAAAATGCCATGAAAGCAGAGCTGGTAAATTCAAGACGACTCACTTTATCTCTTTCCTAAACACACGTTGCACTCGCACAGAAACACACCTTCTCAGACAGACATAATTAAACAAATCCACGAAGTCTGCAGCACCGAGCGTGAATGCCCTCCCGCTGTGAGAGGCATATTAAAATCAGGATTCGACCAAAAACAATTACGAACAGCTACAGATCCAGACCCTTTACCCCATGGATGTGTGCGTGCGCCCGTGTGCCTGCGCGCACGTGTGAGATTGCCTCCATCACCTCATGTGGGCTCTAAATGGGGAGCACGGGTTCCTTAGCTCACATTGCTCTTATGTCTCATGTTTAATTTAACATTTGGCAATAGCTGATGAGCAAAGGCAACGGGGACCTTGAAGCTGCACTAAATAAAAAACACTTTGAACGGTGCAATGGCAATGACTCAAGTCTCATTATATCCGAATGTGTGCTGTTTTGTTTGCTAACTGTGATACGTGCAGGGAGCGGTGTTCAGGCCTCCGACAAAAAGAGCAAAGGCAGATCTGCTGACACAAATATACAAGGCACGAGAATGATTTGCTCCTATTACTGGTTCAGAAAATGTGATATGTGGTGCTTCACCTACGAAGTGGAAACGCATTACCCTCCACTCCCCCCCCGTCCTGGTTCCTCCTGTCACACACTCTCACACGAGATCTCCAGACGTTACATGGGCTTTCAGTGAGTCATGGTGGAGAACGAAAATCGTACGCCTTGTCTATAAATGATTAAATGACTTTGTCCCGAGACGCATTGCTGACGTGCATGTGTGGTATGAAACGATGAGAGCACTTAGATCATCTGAAGCCAGCCCGTTTGCTCCTGCTGGATCATGGAGTTACTACACGCACGTGAAAGGAAAAAGCTCTGAAGCGTGCATCTCTGGAAACACATGTAAAGATATATTTTTTATTATAAGAATTCATTTAAAACTGGGCTTTTACTGCTTGTTTTTGTGTCATTTCATATCATTTCTCGCTTGAAAAGAAAACAACAACAGAGTAACATCAGAGTAGCTTCACTGTATGAACTGTTTCTTAGAACTCACTATACTCACATGCATATTCTCCACTTATATGAATCAGTTCTGCAGTCTATTCTGCACCCCCATCCATCAGATACGTACAACTGCTCTGCTCCTCCATCTCTTCTTCGAAAAGAAGAGGGAAGTCTACCTGCTGGATAATTCTGCATTACTACTTTAATCCCTTCCATTTGTTCACAAGTACACAGATTTAATGCGTGAAATCCTGAACAATTGATGCAGCTATTGGAAGAAGACTCTTGTGGATTCTTGTGATAACATTTTTTATAATGCAAACACGCTGTCAAAATTTCCACTGCCACAGAAAAAAAGAAAAAAAAAGAGTTTTTGACCTTGAACTGAATAGAATTTGACAGTCTTAGAAAATAGGAATGTGTGTGTGTTGCAAATGCATCTACTGAAAAGAAAATCACAGAAGATAAAATCAGTGTGAGCTGTAAAGACAGAACAGCACTGGGCTTGATATAGACAGAAGGGGCTAAGTGGAGACTCTGGAGAGAGTATGGAGATCGCTGAGCTGCGGTTCTCATTAAGAAGTGGCTCCGGGGTCCAGTCTCTTGGCATTGATTTGTTTAAAATCCAAAGCTCAGTCATCGACAAGCTTGGCATCCTCAAGTCCTCGTCAAAACCACACACATTGCACACAGGCCTGTCTGAAAACAAATCACAGGTTAAATAACTGCAAGTGTTTCTCTCGTTCGTCCAAAAGCCACAAAAATTGCAAAAATTAAGTAAAACAAATTGTTTCATAATTAGAATTAAAATCCACCACGATAAAATTCACGCAATTTAATTTGGGTTTCACGTACTCCAGCTCAGCTTTAGTGCGCAAGTGTATGAGTGCACATACATGCTTCTAAGTGAAGAAACAATGAATAGAGAGCAATAGTCAGTCAATAGCAATCTACGGACAGCTTTCTGGATGCTAATGGAGCCGTGCAACAGCTGGCATTTCTCCAGTGCTGTCATTGCAGCGTCATTCTGAGAGCACACAAATCCACAGAAATAAAGGGCAGACAGAAAAGAGCTGAGCCACACTGTGCGTGTCAATATGATACACACACACAAACGCGCGCGTCTGCACACACGGACGCACGCGCACGCACATACAGGGAGATGAATGTGTGTCATGACATTGTTTAGGTGATCAAGAATGATCGATGGGATAATTTCGCTGCACCCTCAGCCCCACTGCATGGCCCATCTCCCCTCATCTTCCCCTTAAGCACTGGTCATTAGTAACACACACAAACACGCACAGAACCACGCGCACACTCACAAACACACGTGCATAAGCCAAGTTTCACTTTGTCATCATGCCGAAGGCAAGGTCACAGTACCCTGTCTCCTGAAAACACACCTTCTGTTCAGAGCTGCAGCTGGAGACAATGGCTCCTGATCTCCTGTGTGTTTCTGCATTTGAGTTGGAATAAAAGCGATTAAAGCTGCTACATTCAAGATGAACTGTTATGTAACTACAGGATATATAATGGGCTACACTTTTGTGCGATGGCTTATTTGTGAGGCGCAGCAAAAGTGACCTTTAAAAGGGTTTTCAAAGCCTTCAAATTCTTCAGATCGAGGTGAAAAGAAAATCACGCTCAGTCCCAACTGAGCTGAAAAACCGGCCGTTGCTGTGACTTAATCCTGAAATGGAAGCCGCAATGTTTCTCCATTTAATCAAGTCCTCACAGAAGTGAGAACATTATCTGGACTTAATTGAGGGAAAAGCGACTAAACATTTTAGCTGAATGTGTCATCCACCTCACAAAATTGATGGACGGCTAATGTATCGTCTTCGGATGAGCCGTTTTTAGTGCGTTCATCAAAGTCATCCCACAGTAATAAAACTCTGCAATGCATTAGAGTCTGCACGGAGACAAGCTTCAAGTCCTTTTTGTGATTAAATGCACACCCACTTTTGATACTATTTTGCTTAACAATGAATATAAAAGCTGCATAGGTGTCTCCCTGTTTTAATTCTTATCTCTTTGCCATTTATGCATCAACCTCCTCCGACATAAGCACACTTTACCCTCTGGCAGCTGTTGGGAATCTCTTCTGTAAGGTATGCCCCAGCACAACAAAGGCAAATTGCATGACAACGCCTCCTCCATTCTTAACAGAAGCCTCATTTCCATTAAATTGTCACAGAAACAAACTTAATTTCTGCGCGTTTGAAACAATCCCGCATTTGACCTACTTTTTGATGCAGAAGCAGCAAAGGAAACCCACCGAATGTCCTCGACACAAGCACAACTCTTTGAGACCGACTCTGACGCACAGGCCATTGTCCTCACCCAAGCCCTCAAAATCGGTTTCACATCCGTCGCGATGTGACAGCCAGGGAGGCATCCAGTTGCTGGCAGGGCAGAGTGACTCACAGTCTGGGCTTTGAAGAAAGGTAGTCTTTCCTCCTTTTTTATGTTAATAACGCCGACGTGCTAGAAGAGCGTTTGGGAAATGGAGGAAGAGAGAACAAAAGAACAGGTGAAGAGTTCAAGAAGCTGAAGTCAGTGCTTTGGGGAGAAGGATATTAAAGATGAAGGAAGGTGCGTCAAAGGATACGTGGACGGCAGGTAGCAGCAGCAGCAGAGAGGCCGAGATACCAGAGCAATGGGAAGTATTAGATAAGAAGAAGACTAATATGGGAAATGTTTAGCCGGGCTTTGAGTATACAAACAGAGGCGTGATGAGTCAATGAGTCATGGCTATCGGCACTCCATAAGAAAGTATAATGAGGCTGCGTAAATGAACGATCGCATCTCCACATCTAAGCCTCCTTTCTAGCAGAAAAAACAGGGATCAATTTGTCACTTCAGCCTGACTGTAATTGTGACACTTTCATCTGTCTCGTAGTTAGCTTCGACACGGATCGATCACTTAGAGTGTTAGTGTTGCATGGCTAACAAATGGCCCAACACTGCATCCTACAAAGCCGCACTGACTGAGGATACGACTGTTTGTTGCTTAAAGGAAAATTAAAAAGTGAATAAGGATGATGAATATCTATTTAAATATATTATTCCTCTATATTAATACGCAGCGCAAAGTAAGTGAAAGGATAACAATTAACAGCAGTGTCAGCTTTTGTTTTCCTTTTCATTTCACGAATTAGCTTTTAAAATGAAAGGAGAGGAGCCAGAGATATGAGGACAATGAAGCGGTGTCAGGTGTGGATGGAGGGATGCTTAGAGATATGAGAGGAGCGGGATGTGCTGGGGTATAGGTGACACACATGGCGACGCCACATGCAGATGGTGCACATGGATGAGCAGCCGGGGTAGTGAAGCATAAAAGCAGCCAGCTCGCCGATCAGACACTCACACACAAACGCAGACAAACGCACACACTCTCAAAATGCATGCTGAGACCACGGGTTAGCTTCGCTTGCCAGGCCTTTACTCACCCAAATCACAACTGTGAAAATTAATGCCTTCAACCATCCATACAAATGAAATAAAAAAAAAAAAACAGTCATGCACTTTACCATCAGCCACACCTACTCCCTCTGCAAATCAATGAATGCATAAAACATTAACACGAAAAAATAAATCGATAAATTGCAGAAGGAAAACCCTTGAAACATATAACTTTTGAAGAATTTTAAATAAGAAACCCTCCTCGAACCTGACGGTTTAATATCAGCTACTTTTAATCTTCACAATTTCCTTTCCATTTCCATTTCTTTGAAACCGGCTTGCAGACCGAGATTGAGCCAGCTGACTGCTTTTCCATCAGCGACCGCACAAACACACAAGAGCTTACCTGATGAGACAAAACTCCGCAAAACACGACCCCCCCCCTTCCCTTGTTCCACGATTTCAAACATGCACAAATGAATTGCACACCAACGCTCAGGCGCTGACGGCCATTCATACAATGAAACATGGCACGCTGGGGAGGACACTGGGGGCTGAAAGCAATCTTCCAGCTGACCTTGAGTGGAGAGGACAAAACGGCTGGTGGAGAGAAGAATAAAAAAAGCCAATGCAAGGAGAAGGAGTGAAATACATAATCTGTCTCCCTCGGTGGAGTGAAAGGAATGCTTTCACGCTGGCTGAGGACGCATCACCCTCACAGATCAACAAACATGCACTTGTACAAACATTTTGGCTTAAAGAAGCCTGCATGGAAAACAGAAAAGCAGAGAAAAACGCATTGTGCCATAGAGAGATGGAAGCTGAGAGGGGCCCAGAACATAACAGGCAAAGCAGAGAGTCGGCGAGGTGAAGAGGAGTCGGTAATCGGTAAAAAAACAAAGACAGAGAGACAGACAGAGACAGATGGACGAAGTAAAGACAGGGAGGGGAGAAAGCGGGGCGACAGCTAGTGACCATGTCTTTGTAGATGGCCGTCGTTGCTCACTTTTGAGTCAGCTTCACTGAGGCAAAGTCTTAATGACTCACGGCCCAATACTCTGCATAATCAAGCTGTGCGTATGTAGGTCTGTGTGTGTCAGCATGTGTGTGTGTGTGCATGTGTGTACAAGCCACTAGTCCTGTAACAGAGAACTTTATTACCATCTGTTCCCACACATGCTTATTTATTTAGCCATGACACGCACGTCTTCTTCAACCGCTTTGCTATTTTTTTCCTCTCCCTCTCTGTGTCGTTTCCAATCACCTCTCCTATTGTGTCCCCCCCTCCGCTATCCTCCCTGCGAGGATGGAGGGGTGTTACTCCATTAAATACCATCTGACAAAATAATAATGACAATATTAAAAGATTTTAAAGAAAAAATAGAATAAATAAATACATTTTGCCATTTTCTAAGATGCTTTCTAACTCCATCACTTGTCTTACTGAAATGCCATCGCATCCCAGCCATTTTAATCATTCTTATCGAAGCTTGAGCGTGCACATCAGGCTGTCTGAATGTGTGAGAGTGTGTCTCAGTACCTGTAGAGGCCATTAGGTGGAGCTGGTGTCTGACTGAGGGAAAGGGAGAGAGGCAAAACAGACAGCTGAGGGCTTGCTCCTCTTTTACATGTTAAGCATACAGTCATTGAAAAAAATATTAGACCACCCTTGTTTTCTTCAGTTTCTTGTTCATTTTAATGCCTGGTACAACTAAAGGTACATTTGTTTGGACAAACATAACGATAACCACAAAGATTGCTCATAAGAGTTTTATCTAAGAGCTGATATCTTACCATTTTCCATGGTTTTCTTGATTATAACCTAAATCACTTAAGTTTTTACATCGATAGCTATGGCGTTGTACTGCCAAAAACACTGCTTTTATGCATTCAGTGTTTTCTTTTCTGTCTGTTTTAGTCACATGATGACGTTTAGTGGTACCAGGTATTAAAATGAACAAGAAAGTGAAGAAAAAATGGTGGTCTAATAATTTTTTCCATGACTGTATATCTGTTATTACAGATTTTTTTTTTTTCTGGCAGTGCATTCTTTAACGTTGTATGGTGCACTCCACTGTCCAGGAGCAACAGTTATTTAGTTTATATATCAACCAATGGCAAAAAACTCAATGGTGAAAGTGTTGGTTAGAAAGTTAGAAAGAAAAAGAAATCCAAGCTGTGCATCCTTGGGTATGTTTTGTTCTTTTTTCTCCCCCTCCTTCAGAAAAAAAAAAAAAAAAAACAGCTTAATAGTGGCATATATTTAATTAATTACAACAAAAAAACATGGGTGTATTTGATAACAGCCACACCAGCAAACAAAGCAGAACCTTACTCAAAGAAATTGTCTTTCAAAGTACACCTCCTTTTTTTGTGACTTGCTACATACACAAAAAAAAAAAAAGAAAAAAAAATCTGCACTGAAATGAACTCAGAACTGAAGACATGCAGCTTCCTGACATATTAGACTTTTGTTAACAGCAAATGACAAGACCTATTCACTTTTCACATTTCACCACTCAAAGCTTTTTCGTGATTTTGAGCCTTTACAATTGTGCTTCAAATCAGTTTGACGCAGCCTGAAAATCTTCACCGCTGCATTCAGAAACACATCAAGACAGACGACGCAGACGCACTTGCACCTGTGTGACAACCGCTCCTGTTGGCAGTTTGGAGGAGAAGGAACGGTCGCCTGGAGGAAGGGCAGGTGTCCACAGATGGAGCTCTCTCTGTCTCTTTTTCTCTGCCACAGATGGACCCAATCACACCTATTTCTCTCTCACATGGCCTGTAGCTGCATAATCAGTGTGTGTGTGTGTGCGTGCACCTCTTTGATTTTATTCTATTTAAAGGCGTTTCTTCTGAATGAATGCGTAAATATGCATAAAGCCAGGGTTAGCTACAGTTACAGTGGGGCACGTGTGGTATTAAGTCTGTCAAGCAGTGGCTAAGCAGCGAGGAAAAACAACTTAAAAATTAAGATTTAAATCTCTCCGTGGGTTTCGGGATAATGTGTAAAATTTTGCATATTTAGTGACGGCTGAAGACATGCAAGGCAGCCTGGAGAGAGCCTGCCAGTCTTAGATGGCAGGGGGTCCAGTTAGCCAATGGGACCACCCGATCTGTGAAGCAGGAAGTGAACCACCGATCTGTCATCCTTCTTTATAGGACCACCAGTCAGGACCCTCCTAATTAGTCGCCATGGAAACCGTGGCTAATTCCCTGGTCTGTCATGCCAATCACGTCCTGTCTGCGGCGGCAATCAGAAAGGCACATTTATCCACCGCTGGGCCAGATCCCTGGAACAGATGTGTGTATGTGTGTGTGTTCGTGTGTGTGTTTGTGTTCGTGGCAGCCGGTTTGTGCATGTGCATGTGCATGTGTGTGGGTGGTTTAGGGAGTTCATCTGTGTGAGGTTGTCAAATCCCTGCAATTCCTCAGACAGCGCTGCCTTTCTCTTGAAATTTTGTAAATTCATAATTTCTGTTTAGACAGGAGGCAGATGCGTCTGAGCTGCTTAGTGGGGTGTGTGTGCCACGTTGTGATTGTCTGCAGGAACACTTTGATTAGCTTGTTTAGTGCTAGCAATCCCCCCTCACACACACACACACACACACAAAGCAATCATACAACTGTTATACAAGTTGCCCAAGGAGCACAAATACACACACGGATTCAGACACATCGATGCAGACAAACTTAACCTCTTCCCTGGCGGTCGGACTGTTATGTAAAACAATGGAGTTGTGAAAAATATGAGCCCTGTTGTTCACAAATAGGCTGCACATTCACACGTGGAGCTGACAATTTTCAGATGAAATCAACATATTCCGCTGAAATACTCATGAATTAATCAGCACTGAATTAGAAAGTTAAATAATCAGACACGATACTGTAAATACTGAGGTTCACGCATGCATAACATATCTATTAATGTTGATTAGGTGCAGCGTGTGTCCATCCCATTTCTTCCAGCAGCTGCCTGTCAATCACTGCAGCCATCATCAGTTGGAACGTTGTCACCAGAGAGCCGAAGGGCTGACACACAAAGGCGCACTTACGTCCACGCTAACTTGAAATCAATGACCACGGGGAAAAATAAAAGAAAGGCGCACACATACACAAACCCTAAGATTCGCATGCAAACAGCACGCGCTGCATTCACGGATGCCAATCATAACTTCAAGGGCACATCAAAGCCACGTTCTGTTCATTCTATTCAGATGTATGCTCTTTGATCACCACTGCTGCCTGCGCCATGCACACACACTCTCACACACACATGCCACCATATGCGCATGCAACCTACATTACAGCTAGGTGCAGAGATCCTCTATGTATATATGAATATTAAAGGAGAAATGATTTAAGATCCACAAGTGTGTCCATCCACAGCAGAAAGGGCTTGGCTTCAGTCAACTTCCAGCGTGGTTCTGATTTGTCCACCGCTGTCTGGAGAGGATGTAAAATAATGCAATCTGATTGTTGCCATGACAAAGAAGAGTCCGAGGGTCTTACCTGTCTCGTGCGAGAGGGTCTTGTTTCTTCCCGTGTTTCCCGCGTGATGCATCGCTCCGTACTTGTCACTCATTGTGATAAACCCTCTACCCTTATCTCCTCTCCTCCACGCTCCGCTCCTTTCTGCCCCCGTAAGAGTCGTCTTTTCTTGATTCTCAATTTTTTTGGGACTGGGTTTTTCTCCTTTTTTTTGAAAAAAGTCCTCTTTGTTTTCTTGGCTCTCCCTTTGTCTTCACTCTTGTTTGCCTTTTGTTGTCCACTCTCTGCCTGTTTTCACAGTGCTCTGTGCGGCACAATCCACGAGCTGAGTGTCGGAGGAGAGGCGCGCGCTTGTGCGGTGCGGATCGTCACACTTGTACAGGTGTAGCCGTTGCACTGCAGAGCTCAACGGCACACATCAAAACACAAGAGGGGGGGGAAAAAGGATGAGTGCAATGCCCCGTGCTCCCTTTCCAGGAGACTGCAGGTCTTTCTGTCACCCGCCTGTTTCTGGTCCTCAGTCCTTTTTGTCGCTCGATCTGTCACAAATCAGGGCCAGCTGAGGCACGAGGGTGCGGAAGGAGAACACTGAGGGGTTGCGGTGCCTTTTCAGCCTGTGGCAGGCGGAGCAGAAAACAAGGAGCGATGTGGCTGTGGCTCCATCCTCCATCTGCCCACAGCTGAGACTGAGAGCAGACTCAACACACATGCAACACCCGCGCTCTCTCTCTCTCTCCCTCCCAGCAGCGTCGCACCGCCGAGATGGAGAGGAGGGATGACGGCGGGAGCTGGCGAATGAGCCGGAGGAGAGAGAAAAAGGGGTAGGGGTGAGACGGTGAAGGAGGGGAGAGCGTAGTGGTGGAGAGAAGAAGGAGGAGGTGGCAGTGAGGGCGGGAGCACACGATGGAGCTCGCAAGCGCCGGAGAGTGAAAGAGTGACAGAATCATGGAAATGTGACGAAGCATGCACATCAAAGGCAGAGGGGAAAAAGAGGGTGGGAAAGGATTAAATGATATATAGCATATACAGGAGTCTTGGAGGCTATAGGGGTATAGGCACTGATGAGGCAAAGTGGAAGGAGAAGAAAGACAAGGTTAAGGGGGAAAGGAAGAGGAAGCAAAGCAGGGATGAAAAGCGGGAGGGAGGGCAGAGGACACTGCGCTGATGGAGCCAGTAATATGCCAGATCTCACACGGGTGCGCTTACATCCCTGTAACATCCCTAAATAGGAACAGAACAATGTCACACAATGCAAAAGACATGGCGACGAGAGAAACGAGGTCTTATCCTGCATTAACATCCCAATATATCTATATTTTATCAGACATTTTTTTTTCCATGTACCATGAAAGACGAGGATAAAATGTGTTGGATTAAGCTTCTTCTTTTTCTGTCTCCCTCATCCTTTCTCCAGCCTCCGTGGCAGGTTACCAGGTGAGTGAAGGTCTTCGCGCTGTCCAGTAGAGGGCACATATCTTGTCACATATTCACTAAAAGGCTGAGGTCACACAGCTCATCATGCTAATTTAATACTGGCATGATCCCACATTACGGAACGCATTAATCAACATTAAGTACATTACAGACACATCACTTAAGTGAGTTATCAAGCAGTAAGAAGGGTTTGATCAAAGCTGACAATCATCTCTACTTCCAGAGATAATTCTGCACCAAGATCCATGAGCTTCTTAATAAGAAAGATAAGAAAGATGCCATCCATAAAAAGGCGGTCGAAGACCGAGCAACATACAAGTGTGGATACGCTGAGATACAGGTATAAAACTGCAGCTCAGAAAGAAAAACGCCAGTTGACAGAAAGTAGGTGTGCGTATGTGTGCGTGTATGTGCTTGTGGAGAAATGAAGACGGAGGAGGACATGAGCTGTAAAGGACAATCCCTGAGCCACTCCTCTAGAGGACCACTGTCAGCCTCATTTTTATTTCTTTATGTGACATTCTACGATGCAATTTATCATCCTCAACGAGTCACACAGTTACTTGTGCAGAATGCACCACCGCATCATCCACTCACAGAGCTGATACGTGTGAGACTGTACAGCAAACGCTCTTCTGTATGCATGTTAAGATCAAGGGTGGCGCATACCTGGGCAGGTGTCGACCCTCAATACACACACTGGAATGCAAAATGTTGATGACCCATTTTATAGAAAAGGGAAGGGGGAGGTAGAGTCTGAGTTGCGGCTATAACTTCATCACAATAAAGCCGAGAGCGTAGTCCGGGTACGATGGGACGGCGTGCAGGAGGAGTCACTGGATTTCTAGATGAGGTTTACGTCGATATGTTGTGATGAAAGACCCATCAGAGACAGAAACAAATTGCTTTCTTGCCAACACCTGTAGGACTGCATCATACACACGCTGCACATACACATGTGGAGCTGTACATACATGTGGACACAAAACGATACGTTTTCCCATGCAGGCTATTTATCAATGCCATTCGGCATCATTTTACCTGCCATATTTTTATAACTATATATCAGGTTGTTGTGAGGGCGACACTGAAACTCCCACTCAGAGTGATTCATTAGAGTCTGTTCAACTTGCAGTAATTCACTCTGAAGGACGTGTATGTAAAGAGAAACAAGAATTTCTTAAAGGAATGATGAAAGGGAGGTCACAGGGAAGATGAGCAAGCTTCACGTAATGGCTTGGTATCAAGTAAAACCTCTGACAGGCTTTTTACACAGATTTATATGCCTTTTTCATTCAGTGATAGGTTAATGTCTTTTTTTTAACAACTCACACCAGACAGTTTAAATTGCAAGCTGTCAATAATCAACCCTAACTTGCTATTTCACATATATATATTTTTTCCATTTCCTTCGCCATTTCTTCAACTCAGAATTTCTTTCTTCTCTCCATGACACTTTTTTTTTAAAAATTCCTGTCCTATATATATTTTATTCCCATCCACCGAATTCCTCCTTTTTCTCCCCCCCTCTACCTGCTTCCTTAAATGAAACACAGAGGGGTTGGAGGTAAGGGAGGCAGGGTGGGGTGTTTGTGTGTGTGTGCGCGTTGGGGGGTGGGGGGGGGGGGGGGGGGTTGGCTGTAAGGTGCCCCATGGGTTGAACATGGTCATTTGTCATGAGGCTGAAAGCTTAAGAAAAGACTAGTTAACCTTTACAGCTGATCCCCGCGGGACACAGGAAAAACAGAGGCCAGCAAAACACCTCCAGGAGGAGGCGGACAGCATGTGCACGAGCACATGCATGAACGGCGCTTCCAGTATGCGCTCCGGGAATCGATAGAGGTGAGACCTTCCAACGGGAAGTGAGAAGAGGTTACCATTTTTACACCGATCCACCCTTCCCCAACTCCTTTCCGGAAAAGGAAAGACTTGTTGCTGTCTCCATAGTCCTGTCCCTTCCTCCTTCTTCACCCCCCCCCCATCCCTGTCACCCCCCCACCCCCACGCTACACTGCTAGAGTAATTAATCACGTTGTGTTAATGAGCTATTAACTAATGGCAGATTGACATGCCTCTGCCTATGTGTGCATGCCTGAGTGCATCTGTGTGTGAAGGCATGTTTTAGCGTTGCCAGGACCACCCTTGGCACGCTAATGTGATTAATAAGGTTAAGCTCTTATTAGGCCGGGAGCACAAGGAGTAGACCACGGCACACAAAAGTCTCCAAACCCTGTTGACAAAAACCGGGAACTTCTTTTTCTTCGCATGTTTTCAGTAAAACATAAAACTAGGACATAGAAATCAGAGTGTCATCAAATGCTTAACCTCTCACCATTACCCAGAGGTTAACTTTGATACAGCATCGAGCCTTGGGGGGGAAAGTGAAAAACACTCCAGTGCTGCACATCCTCACAACTGACCCAAAATCATGACTTGAGAGAGAAAGGGAAAAAAAAAGGAATATTTTATATCAACACATTTGAAGTGGCCTCTTTTTCATGCACAAAAAGACTTCTTAGTATCAACAGTCATATCTCAACAGACTACCAAACCATGACAGAAAAAACTCTATCATCTGTAACCCAAATAAAGAATCATAGCTTGAAAGAAGTAGTTACAACTGAAGAAGTCTTTTTAATCAGATGTTCTGGAACTTTAAAGATCCTGCTTAACAATTTCAAGAGAAATGTAGTTACAGCATCTTCATCTGATACTCAAGAGAATCCTTGCACTACATAATAGGGAGTCTAACCTAGCTCTACGCACCTTCCGTGGTTCAGGTGCATGCGCTGCCGCATGTGCTGTGCTGTACAAGCGCCTGTGTGAGTCTGACCTAACGGTCTGTCCCTCCGGAGGAGTTTTGGCGCATACAGAGACTCATTTGCATTCTCGCGGCTCTCACATTTTTTCAGTGGCTTTAGAAGTGAACAGCTGCTTAATGGCCATTGCTCTTCAGAGACAGGACATTGGGAAGCACAGAGGAGGTTAGCCAGGGTTTCTGCACCGCCAAACGCACACACAACACAGGCACATGGCGCAGACACCACACACACACACACACCCTGAAGCACACACCTTGTAAAGCCTGGTTCAGCCACGGTGCGGAGAGTGAGATGTGACCATTTAGCAGATGTTTTTCCTTTGCAAAGGGGACTTTGGTTGCTTTCCACCCTGTTGAATTTAACTACAATGGAAAACAAAGCTGGAAGCTCATGCATTATGTTGTACCCAATGTGGCAACAACAGCGAGAAATCATTTGCTCCGTGCTACAAAAACAATACCGGTGCAGTTTAAAAAAAGGGGGAATTAATATGTATGTCAACAATATGTGAAGAGTAAGTATACAGCAGCTATATGTTCCAAGCAACTGATAGTGAGAATAATACCAATTCTGTACACCACTGAAATCACTGAAATCTGGAGTTTTAAGAGGATGCATGGATGGACGGGGCAGTGGAGGGTGTTTGCAAAACCTGATTTGAAAAGCAAAACAGGGGATTGTCACTGGATTTTGGGGGGTTGAGCGCTTTCTCCTTTTTGTTCTCAATTTTTCTGCACTCTCAATTTTAAACCCTGCGCCAGAGACACACTGACTCACATCCAAGCAAAACTACATGAAATGGCTTTCATCTCTATGCTCATTTGACTGTTTGACTTGCAGACACACACTGACGGGTCGTGTTTCATGAGATGCCAAAAGAAGGGATTTGGTGGAATAAAAGGGAAGTGAGAAAAGGTTATCACCCCACGGCAAGAGCTGTGGAGAGCCACCCTGCTTGCTCAGAGTTCTCCTCAACAGGGAAGTTTGTGTCTAGACCGGAGATTACTCCGAGATTACTGAAATGCCATCATAATTTCAAGAGCAAGTCAGTATAGCATGCCCAGACAGATGAAAAAAATAAAAAATTTATATTGGAAAACAAACAAAGCAATAAATTAAGAAGCTTTGCCGTGTTAAAAATATCAGAATCGATGAAAGTGGCCAGATGTTTGTGGCAGGTCCTCTGACTTCAACCAACTATTTTATCTTTAATGAAGTATGAATTTGTGAGAATTACTTATAAATGTTTGTTTTGTTTTTTTTGGTTGTTGTTGTTTTATTTAGACATATGGTTAAATGCATTTGCAGTTAGAAATAAACACCTCACACTGAAGGAGACAAATTATGTCTCTTTTTTCTCAAGTTGGCACCATTTCTTCAGGTCTTAATGAACCATCTGTGATATTCTTTGGTCAAAATACTAAAGATTTGTTGCCTGTGCTTTCACAAACCAGGACATTATGTATGTATTATGTATGTCCGGTTGTGAGTCAGGATTATTGGATCAACACAGACCAATTTAACTGAAGGTCGTTTTTTTTTCTTCGTCCATATCACAGCTACAAACATGATAGCTGCCTATGCTTTGCTGTTTCTGAGCAGAAGCCTGTCAGACTACATTTCCCATCAGGGTGTATCAATCCATCCTTGTCTGCTGTGAACAGCGAGCTGGTGGAGGTGCCAGAACCTGGAAGTAGCTGCTGACAGACCAAAAAAAAAAAAAAAAAAAACAGAAGTGCCTTAATGTAGTCTGACAGTCATGCCGTCAGATGTGACACAACTTTTTAATTTTGCTGCCGTAAATATTGTCACAAAACACTGGCTTTTAATTTGTTGTTTGAAATTGTTGTGATATATGACAAAATTCTGGTTTCCCGAAGTGGAATATTTTCATCATCGGCCCGACGCTTTTTGTGTCAATGTGCAGCATTTGCATCCAACATGCAACGTGAGATATTTGGGCCTTTACGATTAGATAATGTGATGCTAAATTTTAAAAGCAAATATGTACTTCACAATACCGCACCGCTCGTTGCTGAACCCTTTGTCTTCTCACCGAAGATATTTGGTGTTTGCTGTTGCTGAACCTTTTTGGTCATTATCATGCACTGTAGAGTGAAAACTGGAGCAGGCAGGCGCCTCCCTGATGGTACAGCGTGATGAAAAAGATTCTAAATATGTAAAGTGGAGGACACATTTTGCATAGTACTGTATTTGAATATAAATCACATGCAGATATAGAGAAAAGAAACCACAAACAGTGAAGAGAATCTCAGACCAACACAAATCTGGATTATTACGAGGAGCCAAGACAGTTTGGAGGATTCAGATAAGAGAAGCAGAGGTACAGGACAGCTTTCACATGGAGACAAATGATCCTGCAACATCGCAAATGTGGTGGGTCTGAGGCGCTGAATAAAAGCTTTTGTGTTTGCAAAACAACGCGGGATAAAATCCAAAAACAAAAGCGAAACCCCGATCAAACACTGGGCTGTCATGCTCTTGTAATTTTCTTTCTTCTGTCTGCAAAAGACGGTTAAGACGACACTCCCTCTGTGCAAGTTTTTATCAAACTCCCAACAAAAAAAAACAAAAAAAAAAAAAAACAGAGAAACAAGAAAAGCTGTCATGGAAAAATAAACAGGGCAGCGCGAACAAACAAAAAAGCCCGCATGCCTCCCCGTGTTTCAGAAAAGAGCAAATGTAAATTCTCAAATTAAAATTTTTAATGTTCATCCGTTAGACAAACATTATGTCCAAGAAAGCAAACATGCATCTTCCAGGAAACAAGGATTTGATTACAGTCTAGAGAGTGTGTATATGTCTCATGATGGCTCCTTACTGGGCAGACTGAAGAGATTACAACACCTAAGCCACACAGATCAATACACACAAGCTATGGCCAAATGAATTGCTTGTGACAGTGTAGGAAAGACCACAAAAATTTGTGCGCGAGGAGGATTCACCAACGGAGGGAGGGGGGGGGGGGGCACTGTGGATGCATTGTGAGTGTGAGCTCATTGTCGGGCCGAGCTTTGCATACATCAAATGGTCATTGTTAGTCAATAGGCATTTACTGTCTGAGAGCTTTGACTGCATACAGTATGAAGAGGGCCTTGGAATTTTGATAAAAATGAACGAGGAAAATATGCGTGAAAAATAGATGCAGGGGAGAGCGAAAGAGGCGAAGAGAGAGGACGGGGGAAAAAAAAGAGAAACAAGTGAGTACGGGGGGGGGGGGTTTCTGTCATAATGATGGATAGATCGACTGAATAGGGGCTCCCAGAAGGAGAAATATAAAAATAGGACAGCGTATCTCCCTTGACACTGCTCCTCTTTGCCTAGGTATCGAATAGCGAGTCTCCTCTTCCTCTCATTCAGTTCAGCTGCTCTCCCCTCACCTATGACTCCACTTTTCCTCACCCCCCCCCCTCCTCCCAACACACTGTTTTTCTCCACTGCTTTCAAGACATCACACCCTCCAACATCCTTCTTCCCTTCTTCCTGCTTTGCGCCCATATGCTCGTCCACCGACACCAACACAGAAGCACAAATCTCTCCATCCCATTGGGTTTCCTTTACATCACACTCAGCTGTAGTGGCTTTGACTTTTTTCCCCATTTCTTTTCACTTTTCCTTTTTACTGATCCCAAATGACACACTAATACAATACACCGACTGTCTTTCTTTTATGAAAAATCTATATTTACACCAAGGGATTGCTTTGAGACCCTTCTTTTGGCTGCCTTGCCTTGCTTGGTATTCATGCTGCTAAACAGATTCAACACATTTAAACTATGTAGTGGCCTATGAGGGATACTAATGGAAGCCGTTCAGAGCACCACTTATTGTTCTGTGTGTCTCAAATGCTCAACAAA